>OX393556.1:67342434-67983290 GCA_947650365.1 Chamaelirium japonicum
AACAAATTATAATTTGTTGGCCTCCTTGCTTCCATGTTTGTTATATTCACCGCATGCTTTAAGACTCTCATTAGCAAGTGTGACGTAGGACCAAGTGATGTTTTTAGAGGGATTGACCCTAAAACTATAGCTATTCAATATACATATGAGAGCAAGATTCACAACATCAGAATCTAAGATGTATTCGATTATTGCAGACATAAACTCCTTTTGTGTCACCTTTATTCTCCCAAAAAATAGACAACCCTTAGTCGGTCACCACTAAAATCATTGCTTTCAGTAGATTTTTCCTTGCGATTGTGTCATAGACGAATGATTGCATAGAATTTCCTCATAAAAAAATATTATTTTACTTCCGATTTTGAAGTAAAGATTTACAGTATATTTTCGAAGCATACAATGTGCAAGTTGTGGGACGGACAACACTACTATATGTCCAACAGATGGCCAAAATAAGATTCCCTAAGCATCTCTATCCTTTTAGGGAATTTTCAGAAAATATCCAAAATCTTCATGATGAAGAAATTTGTTGAACGTTTCTTAGGCCTCGCCTTCCAATCTCCTTCCTCTGATTTACTCTCTAATATTCTCTTATGTTTCATACTCTTCGAACTCTTGGATGAATATTTCAAATGGTCTTCAGTTTCTGAATTCTCATCTTGCATAATGGGTTTTTGGAATCTAACACCTTTTTTGGTGTCATCTATATATTATAATACGAACAAACTAAGTCAATCGCATATTACTTCTACAATGTGCCGACGCATATGGGGATGTATTGGATGCATATTTACTTAAAATGCACCGACACATTTACTATAGTTAAAATGCACCAGTAGTACCGATGCTCGTATAGGATATCTTGGGGTTTATATTAATTAAAAGGTGCTGACGAATATGAGGATGTATTGGGTTCATATTTAATTAAAATATGTTGGCACATTTACCATAGTTAATATGCACTGGTGCCGACGCTCACATAAGAGAGTTGGGGGGGGGGGGGGGGGGGGGGGGGGGGGGAACCTACGCCTGGTGGACTGAACGCAGATGATGGAGGCGTTCGGGGCTCCTCCTTCGGCCAGCGGAGTGCGGACCTCCGGCGGTGGGGATCATCCTTCGGCCTGCGGAGTGCAGATTTTCGACGGTGGGGATCATCCTTCAGCCTGCGGAGTGCGGATCTCTTGCGGTAGGGCTCCTCCTTCAGCCTGCGGGATCTCCAAGAGGTGGGGCTCCTCCTTCGGACTTCAGAGATACACGAGGGAGAAAAATAGAATGACACGGAATAAACAAAAACCTAAATCTTTCGGTGGTGGTCATGATAATTAAATAGGAATTTCAATTCGGGTTTGGATCCAAAAAGCCTGTCGCCTGACCTGCCTAAGCGGCTTCATGACCTACTTAGGTGCCGGCTAGCAGCAACCGCCTATTTTAACCCCTTAAGATCAATGTGGGGCGGCCTGTGAATAAAACCGCCTAGGCGGCTGCCTGGACTATGTTTTAAAACAATGGTCTTGGGTTCATGTTAATTAAAATGTGTCGGCGCATTTACAATATTTATCATATTTTAGAGCATATTTAATCTCAATAGCCATGCTTCATACTATTTTACCATAAGTATCATGCTTCATACTATTTTTAATACTAACATTTTATTAGTATGGAGATAAATACGGATGTTTTGGGTTCATATTATTTAAAAGTTCTATACTAACTTTTAAATGCTCTGATGCATTTTGTATCTCGATACTAATATTTTTTTAGTAGGGGATGTTTTGGGTTCAACTTTTTTTAAATGCGCTAGCGCATTTATATAGTTTATTATGCTTCTGCGCATATTGTATCTCAATAGCTACTTTTGAGACACCAGAGTATGTATGTGCTGGATCATGTTGAATGCATAGTGTAATTTTATTATTATGAGGACTAGGGTTTCTAAGTGCTGCGTATATTGAATGTCTATGGTTTCTAAAGGTTATGTACTTGATTATCCATTGTTTCTAAGGGTTACGTACCTGGTTGTCTAGTTATAGGATTTCTTAAGGTCTACGACCTCCGATTAGAAAACAGGTGAAGAGGACAATGGATGTCTAGAGTTTTAAATAACGACATAATGTAGAGCGAGGAGGAGTGCCTTAATTATTATGACATTTTGAACCACGATCTTTTTCGACTTCGACTTGAAAGAAATCCTAGACAATCTTTTTTGTTTTAGAAGTCTAGAACCACGCATTCCGACGAGTAGAAATTACCGATAATTAAAAAGAAGAACTGTTCATTTTTTTGTTCTACAATTCATCGGTTTATCCATCATTGGTTACATCATGAGTAAATTGTTATCAAAAGAACAGTATGATGTGATATTTCGCACATATGAAATGGTAGAAAATAATCTAGAAAGCAACCGAGTCTATTCCTAACAATGCGACAGAGGTGGGAGCCATTATGGGAAAAACCTCCGCGACATTTAATTGCAACAAAAGTTTTTCCTTTGGTGGGGATGGGCCCAATGATAGCAGAAGCTGTAGCCGTCCGTTATTCTCCCGCATGACCCGCACTATCTTGAGACCGACCGGTAGGTATCAGACGGCTGTGATTGGGTGATACACTAGGGTGGACCCACATGGCGACGAAGGAAAAGCATGTTCGTTCACACTTCAGAATCAACGGAACCGTCTGACAGCCCGGAAGACCGGCCTTTCTTCACGTTGACGAGTCGCAACGACTTTTCTTCTTTAGCCGCAGTCATCAAAGGCAGGCTTGAACAAAGCTGATGTGGCAGTTAATAATTGGACCATAAAAAATCCATTCAGTTTAAAGTGGTAACGTGGCAGGATTGGCTATGGAGAAGTGGACCCTACAGGCATCAAGTGGGTATGGAGTAATCACTGATTGCCACCTCAGCCGGTGGAGCCTGTTGCTCCAACGACTGCTGGAGCCATGCATTGTTCTAGAAAGAAAGAAACCTCACACGTGACGACCGACGACCGGCTTCATCCACAACTCAGCTCATCATGTGGTGGATGAGTTATCTGCTCGGTTAAGCAAATCTGGCCGCATGATGATGGTACACCAGCCGCTGAGATCGTCCCGTAATCCCCACACGTGCAACAGTTGTAGGGGGGTGACATGGTGCACCAAAGCAGGCACCCGGACAATGACGTCCACTCGCTCATAACTCATAAGAAAGCTGGCACGAGCTCAGATTCCTTGGACCCCGCAGAAATCGCCGGTCAGCCTCTACAAATCGCCGCTCAGCCCCCCCCGACCGCCGTGCACGAATGGAACAAATGGGGGCAAGACGCCGCGGCTCAGCCCTCACAAATCTCTCACTCCCCTTCTCCTTTCCCCTCTTGTTGCTGATCCTCCTCCACTTCCCCTTCAGATCAAGATCCCAAACACCTCCAGAAGCCCAGATCCTCTTGCAGATGAAGCAAGACTGGGGGAACCCCCCCACCCTCAGCTCCTGGGTCGACTCCGCCTCCTCCCAACACTGCACATGGGCCGGGATCCAGTGCTCCGGCGACGGCACCGTCACCGGGATCTCACTTCAAAGCCAGAACCTCACCGGACCGATCCCCGGGTCCGTCTGCAGCCTCCGAAACCTCGACACCATCAATCTCTACAACAACTTCATCTCGGGTCCCTTCCCCACCTCACTGTACAACTGCTCCCTCCTCCGGGACCTGGACCTCTCCCAGAACATCCTCGTCGGAGAGCTCCCCTCCGACCTCGACCGCCTCTCCCCCGCCCTCGAAACCCTCGACCTCTCCGCCAACAACTTCACCGGCGACATCCCCCGCTCCATCGGTCGGCTGACGGCCATGAAGAGCCTCTACCTCGACGCCAACCTCTTCAACGGCTCCATTCCCGCCGACATCGGCAACCTCTCCAACCTGGAATCCCTAGCGCTTGCTTACAATCCCTTCGCTCCGGCGAGCATCCCTCCGGAGTTTGGAAAATTGACGAAGCTGAACTTCTTGTGGATGGCCGGCGCGGGCCGGACGGGCGAGATCCCGGATTTCTTTGAGGATCTTTCCGAGCTCGTGTACCTGGACCTCGCGTTGAACTCCCTGAGCGGGAGGATCCCCGCCGCGATCTGGATGCCGGCGAAGTTGCACTACCTGTATCTTTACAAGAACAACCTGTCCGGAGAGATCAACGCGACCACGATCGGAGCCCAAGGATTGGTGGGGATGGACTTGTCCATGAACCAGCTGAACGGATCCATACCGGAGGGATTCGGCAGGTTGCAGAATCTCTCGGTCCTGCTCATGTACTTCAACCAGTTATCCGGCGAGATTCCTACGACCATCGGTCTGCTCCCGTCCTTAACGGACCTCCGGCTCTTCAACAACAGACTGTCGGGCCCTCTCCCGCCGGATTTGGGGAAGCACTCGAAGCTGTGGAATCTGGAGGTCGATGACAACAGGCTCACCGGCGAGCTGCCGGAGAATCTCTGTGCTGGAGGCAAATTCGGCTCGCTGGTGGTGTTCCACAATAACCTCACGGGGACGCTTCCAGCGTCCCTCGGGGACTGCCCGACGCTGAACAACATCATGATCCACGGGAACGGATTCTCCGGTGAAATACCAACCGGGATCTGGTCCGCCGTGAATCTAACGACTGTGATGATGCACGACAACGACCTCTCCGGTACCCTCCCGGACTCGCTCCCGTGGAATCTCACCCGTCTTCACATCGGAAACAACAAGTTCTCCGGCAGCATCCCGTCCTCCGCACCGAACCTGCTGGTCTTTTACGCCAGCAACAACCACTTCTCCGGTGAGATCCCGGGCAACCTGACCACGGGGATTTCTAGGCTTCAGGTACTGTCGCTCGGAGCCAACATGATCACCGGCGAGATCCCTTCGGGAATGGGTTCATTGAAATCCCTCACTGACCTCAATCTCAGCAGCAATCAGCTTGTCGGAGGGATCCCGGCGTCGATTGGGTTCTTGCCGGTGCTCACCACCATCGACCTGTCAGCAAACTTGCTCTCCGGCGAGATCCCGCCGGAGATCGGCAACCTCAGGCTCAACTTTCTCAACCTCTCCGACAACAGGCTCTCGGGCGAGATCCCGCTGTCGCTGCAGACCGCAGTGAACGATCGGAGCTTCCTCTCTAACCCGGATCTCTGCTCGTCCAATTCTCTCTTGAACACCCACTCCTGTCGATCCGGGTCAACGTACGGCTCGGATCATATCGGTCACGTCCTGCGAGTCATTTTCCTAGTCCTCGGCCCCCTCTTCTTCGTCGTGGCGGCTGTCTTCACCTTCGTCCTGGTGAGAGACTACCGGAGGAGAAGGGACGGCCACGATGTCGCCTCGTGGAAGCTCACGTCCTTCCAGTCGTTGGACTTCACGGAGTCCAGCATCGTGCGCGGGCTCACCGAGGAAAACCTGATCGGTAGCGGCGGATCGGGGAATGTGTACCGGGTCACCGTCGGTAACCGGGCCGGGGGGATCGTCGCCGTCAAGAAGATCTGGAACAGAAGGAAGCTGGACTCGAAGCTGGCGAGGGAGTTCCAGTCGGAGGTGAAGATCTTGGGATCGATCCGGCACACGAATATCGTGAAGCTGCTCTGCTGCGTCTCGAGCGCCGATTCGAAGCTCCTGGTGTACGAGTACATGGAGAACGGCAGCCTGGATCGGTGGCTCCACGGGAAGCACCGGACCGGCTCGGGGCGTGGCGGGACGTTGGATTGGCCGACGAGGTTGCGGATCGCCATCGGTGCAGCCAGCGGGCTTTGCTACATGCACCACGAGTGCGCCCCGCCGATCATCCACCGCGACGTCAAGTCCAGTAACATACTGCTGGACTCGGAGTTCCGGGCCCGGATCGCCGACTTCGGCCTCGCCCGGATGCTCGTCAAGCCTGGAGAACCAGACACGGCGTCGACGGCTGTAGCTGGTTCTTTTGGATACATGGCTCCAGGTGAGCGAACAATTAAAATGTGGATATATATATATATATATATATATATATATATATATATATATATATATATATATATATATATATATATATATATATATATATATATCGATCCCGGCCGGCCACCAATTTCTAGCCGTGATCGATCGGCTCCTGGCCTGATTAATGAATGGTTTGATTGATTTTGGGGTGCAGAGTGCGCATACACGAGGGTGGTGAACAACAAGATGGACGTGTACAGCTTCGGGGTGGTGCTGCTGGAGCTGACAACCGGACGGGGAGCCGGCGATGGCGGCGAGCACGGCAGCCTAGCGGAGTGGGCGTGGCGGCACTTCCAGATGGACAACAAGCTGGTGGACGCCATTGACGAGGAGATCAGGGAGGCATCGTGCGTGGACGAGATCGCGGTGCTCCTCAGGCTAGGCCTCATCTGCACCGGGACGCTGCCTTCCACCCGGCCCTCCATGAAGGAGGTGCTGCAGATCCTGCTCTGCTGCGACCGAACCGCAGCCGGGACCGGCGACAAACCCCGTGTAGAGAACGACATGTTCCCGCTCCTGCATGCCAAGGGGGGCAGTCGGAATGATAAGCCCGGTACAGGCTACGACGAGGATGACCACGACCCTGGTCTCGCATCTAACGTGTGAACTGATCTCTTGGAACTCGGACCTCTCGGGATTGTCTGTCTAGCTTGAATAATAAGAGAAGGCCATGCCTAGCTCGATCACCCCGGTGGCCGGCCTCGGATCGATCATTGTATAGATGAGAGTCATCAAATTAGTATGTATCAGCAACTGCCGCATCCCATAGGGACACACTTTGAACCAGGGGTGTTCGTTTGTTCGGGTTGATCTGCCAAACTGAACCGGACTGGTCTATTTGGTTCGGTTTGGATCGGATATTTTTAACCGTTGGATTCGGTTCGGTTCTGAAAAAAAACCCACTAAGATCTGTTCAGTACTTGCAGTTGATCCCTTCGAATCGTACGTGGGAACTTTCGCATGGGTAGTGTCGCTGCAGACCTCTTACCGGCCTATTCTTTGCTGGAGCAGAGTCGAGCACCAAAAATTGTACAACGAGTGTTGACGGCAAAATGGACGATGAATCTAGCTCGGATGGAAGACAAGAGTAAACCAAGCCTTCTAGAGATCTACTTCCCAAGTATGGTGAACGATTCATCTGAGAAAAGAATAAAAATAACAAGGTCATATATTGCAACTTTACCGATCAAAGGAAATAAACAAACAATACATAGAGAGGAAATTATTACTCAAATTTTCATCTCTCTAAGAAAGAGTCCGCTTTTTTTTTTTTCTTTTATGAAAGAAGCATGCATTTTTTAATGGAATTACTGCTTCCCCATCATTCTAAGATCATATAAATCGATAAAACTATTTTAAAAAATCAACCCCTACAAACTAGTCTAATTGCGTACTAACCCTGAAAACCTTATACTTGCATATCGACCCTCCAAAACATATAAAATTCTGCATATTCACCCCTCTGATTAATTACCATCTCAAGAGGGTGAATATACTTAGAATATTCTACTATTGGCTGTTAGGTGTAAACGATGAGGGCTGCCAAACCTATCAGACGAGCGTGGAGAGGGTTAGACGAGCATCAAGGGGAGATCGGAGTGGAGTTAGGGTTAGGATACTCACACTGAAAACAACTGAAATTAGCCGATGCAAGTGGTAAGTCACACTTTGTGCACAGGTAAAATGGATATTTGGACCTCAGGTTAGAAGCTCAACGTGTTTAAGTCACTTTCTGTTGATGGATAGTAATGGAGGGGTAAATATGCACAACTCTATATGCTTTGGAGGGTCAATATGCAAATATAAGTTTGACAGGGGCTAATATGCAATTATACTAGTCTGTAAGGGATGATTTGGAATAAAAAACCCTAAAAAAATTGACAAAAAGTATAATCGATTTCATTCACAAGTAGAAGTGCTCTGCAAGTTGAGATTTGCCGGTGAATTTGATCTCCAAAAATTAGATTCTTCTTTCTGGAAATAACTTCCGGAGGTGGTGATTTGCAGAGCATTTGAAAATTGTAAGGATCCATTGGAGTCACTAATTTACAGACAGCCGTGGAGAAAATTCAAAGACAAGAGTCGGTCTTAAAATCACAACTTTGTGATCAAATTCCACTACAAAGACCGAATAATCAACAAATAAAAGAGTGCATTATGTAGGAGATGAACTTGCAAATCATCTAGCTCATTGGAAATTAGCATGATACTTGCACTAATGTCCTTCATCCTTTTTCCGACATGATCCTCCTATGTTATCCACACACATTGCGGTTATTCTTCTCTTTGTTGAATGAGAACCCACTAATGTCTTATTTTTGAAACAAATGTATACTCTTTCTGAAGATGAATGTATACTCTATCTTAAGATGAATGTATACTTGTAGGGACCTATACCTAATTTGCCGAAAAAAGAAATATTTACGGACCTATACCTAATTTACCGAAAAAAGAAAGGAAACACAATAAAATTAAAGAGATAAATAGTGGGATTTAGGTCCCATATTTACCAAACAAACGGTATTATAGAGCACTTCTTTTCCCATATCCTCATTTGTTTGACCTCTAATCCTTCTCATAGATTGTTGACAAAAAAATCCTCCCAGATAAATATATGTGTGGGCCTCACTTAAGGGGCAGCCCAACCCATTAAAATACGAACAAACTTAGACCATAAGACCCTTTACCAAAAAAATAGAAACTTGAGTGTAAGCCCATCCCATAAAAAAAAAAAAACATAAGCCCATTGATTCTTAGATCCTACGTAACCTCAAGTAGTTGGGTAGGTATAAGGGTGAATTTCGTATAAAATCTAATGATAACACAAAAGTGACACTCTTCATGCAACATATAAGATTCAGTGCAAACGGATCATCACCAAGGGTATGACTAGTTAGGCAGAGAAGCTATTTCAACTTCATTATGATTAGCGTGTTGTAGCTCGTGTATCCTTAGCGTGGATTTTCTGTATTAACATTAATAAAGATGCCTTTGGTTATTGCTTTAATTAGAATACTACTATGGTATATGTTAATATACATATAATAAAGGACCCTAGGGAACACAGTAGGCCACTGAGGCGCATGGTGGATCCATGCTTGGGAGACCCAGTGGACCAATTATGTGTAGACCTAGAACTAGTTCACAGCTTAGGTGATGCCAGTCGCTTCACCGAGAACAAGCTGTTGGCAGGTAGAGGATGTGGTGAAGTCTCCACCACAGGAACGTGGGATTCCCATTCACCTGACCAAGCACGATGATTGTGTTGAACAGGAACCAAGACGGTGCACAGTTCAGTGATTCGGACACTGGTGCATAAACTGTCTTACTACTATAGATAATCTATCCTTAACCCTGAGGGACCATGTACACTGGGCCAACCAGTTATGTGGTGCTTTGATGTGCCAACGTGTGCGGACCTTCCATAGTCCAATACCACAGTACATTGGGTTACCCGGCTGGCGCTTGAGTGACATGTAATCCCTACAGGTTATCCGACGTCCAGTGTTGGATGGGTGCGTTTTGACGAGTCAATCTGTCCACACAGTTAACCCAGGCCTGGTGGTTGTCAGTATGACTGACGATGTTCCGAATGCTAGGCATAGCACCGAAAGGTGTGTGGTGTTATAGATGACAAGTCATCAATTCCTTATTAGATGATCGATCGGGATCTGACGGTACTCCCCACCGCCCGAGTCGTATCATGGCACTAGTGATATGAGGGATTAAGGATTATCAGAGTATAGTAGAGAACAGGGTTACGAGGGAGTAATATAAGTTTAGGATCACTAGAGTTCAACTCGTGTCACACTCTGGGTGGCTACGCGGGTTAATCGGATTAGGACTGATTAACGGAACTTTCGGTGTGTCACCGGAATAGTTAATCAGGGATCCAGTTGGAGCTAGAGATCCCGAACCCTGAAGGTTCCACCCTGTCGTTGCATATAGGAATTGTTCCCCGACCTGGTTGGATACGTTGGATGCGAAGTAGCGTGACGGAGCGCAAACCCGGAGCCTAAGAACCAAATTCACATATATTACGGGCCGTAGGGGTATTTTGGTAAATACTGAAATATGGCTCAAAAGATGTTGAATATGGATCTTAGAATGAGCAGAATAATTCCAGGAGCTCATAGACACTGACGGAACTCGATTCCGAGAAGCACACCTCACTCAATCTCTCTTTCAGTTTTTCACTTTTCGTGAAGGGCGTTTTCGTCCAGACTTCACGATAGACACTTGGAATCCCTAAAAGCGACCCCCCTCATCCTAATCTAATTAGGGCCGGCCCTAGCTTGCATATGGCACTAGGAGACCGGCCCTATATGTATAGAGGAGGGGGAGGAGCCGGCTTTTAGTGGCCCCCCCTCTCCAGAAAATCCGAACCTCTCCTCCTCTCCTCCTCTTTGTGGTTTCGGCCAAGGAAGAAAGAGGAAGAAGAAGGAGGAAGGAAGGAGAAAAATAAGAGAGAAATAGGAGGAGGAGATCTCGCGGCTCACTATCGTCTTCGTAACGAATTCATCCGTCGGCTCGTAATCCTTGCACTCAGAGACGAGATTTCGAGGATTCCTCAATTCGCAAAGGACAAGGTGCTATCTGACAACTTCCTTTGCGATTCATTACAATTAATCATACGGTGTATGTTTAATTGTAATGAAACATACACCGTATGATCTTCAGATCTATCTTTTGCTTCCGCTGCGACTCTGATAAACGGATCCAATTCCAACAATTGGTATCAGAGCACGCTTTGGTGTATGTTTCATGCATGAATTCGTGAAAACATCATATGAATATATGATGGCATATGTTTTCGTCAGGGTTTGGCGTACATCATGCATATGGATTGTGTTATGTATCGTCTTTTTGCAGGTGCCGCACTGAATAATAATCTGTGATTGCATGCCTCCGGGGGTCGGACCCCGTATTTAATTTGCATTTATTATTATTGTGCTTGTGGTTTTTTAAGGCTCTAGATGGGCGAGGGTGGAGATTGGCCACCCTCGGTTCCCTGGCCATGTTTTCTAGGATTGTTTCTTTTTCTTTCTAGCAAAATTGTACACGAACGAGTACTTGCTCGGAGCGTGTTAGTTTTTCGGTCACGGAAAGAAGAAGATGATGCTACATCCACGGTTAGGGCAAGTAGTACCATGGCGTGCAAAGATTCGGTGAAAGCGTGCACGTTGGCGATGATCGGGATCGTCGTCAGAGATCGTGCAGAACGGAAGAGTAGGATATCTTGGCTGCGTTATTCAGGTTCAGGGGTCGGACCCTGGTCTTGATTCAGTTTGGATGTTTTTTTTGTTATTTCTTTTTACTTAGTGTTTAGAGAATCCCGATGATAATTGTAATTATCTATCTTGCTTGTGAGTTTGTCTCTAGATCAGACTTAGGGTTAATACTAAACTTATAGATTTATCGGTGTCTCTATATGGTTCTAATACGTGCGAATCCGTTGGGTAGCTAAAAGGAAAGATGGTAACCGCCTTCGTGGTAGTTCAGGTAGCCAAGTACTATGCACCGAGATAGACGCAGTGTTAGATTTGTTAAGAGATAACTAATATCCCCAAAATAAGAATGATAACCCTAATGGGATGCCTTTTCCCCACATGGTCCTAGCGACCAAGTTAGGTTAGGATTCTATTAAGTGATATCCATTTCTAGTTGACGTTTGATGGTAGTATGAACTCATCACGATTTGGTTATGCCACCATTAGGTTGAGGTCCGGCGGAGGTTATCGGATATCCCTATTTGGCCAGCATCGAAACCTATAATGAGATAAGGTCTACTATGACATCAGACATCAAATTGTGAACGAGGCATCATTCTAGTGGGAGTCCTTTCCACGTTGACCTTAGGCTAGGCTCCAGATCTTAGGATTATGGGCAAACTAGTGAGGTATCGAGATCCTTAGAATCTATGTAATGTGATCCTTGCAAGAAAGGCGAAAGATGAGTATTCGAGATAGGAACTATGATATTTTTCAAGGATACTAATCCTTTGCGAGAAGGTTTGTAATCTTAGTGGGAGCACGGTAGACCAGGGTCTAAGGCTAGGAGGTCGTGACCTTTCTAGATATGCATAAAACCTCATAAAAGAAGGAATGTGTAAGAAGTTCCCTCCAAAGGGGAGCCCTTGGCCTCCATAATCAACTGGCTAAGGGTCTGGGTGGGAGGTATGCAGTTCGATATTTCCACTGAGTGAGAGCTGTGTTTCCCTTCTATGCTGGTTTGCCTAGTGGTTTCCTTCGGGACATGGAGGATACCGGTGGCAGTGGGTGACGATTTTTTTTCCTGCACCGCGGGAGCTTATGAACCCCCATGCCGACACCACCTAGATTTGTGAGAAGCATCCGAAAGCTTGTGTGAAGTCACCGTTGTTGCGCACGTGGGTCACATAAAGCTGGCCAAAAGGAGACTGGGAGGTCTTTCAGTTTGCCATAGGTAATTTTGATGAAGACTGGGTCGTAAACACCCCGTTGGCAGAAGCGGTTGCATGCTCTCACCGAGATACTGTCTCCAATTCAAGGCTGATAGTCTCAGTGCTCCAGCCTAAGGAATTTAGATTCCTGGATGTCTCCACTTGAGGTAGTGAAGACATAGCAGCTGGAGTAGACATTATCTATTTCTAAATTCCATGAAATAGATTGTAGTAAACCCTAATTTTGCTTTGAACCATTGTTTATAGAAATCATGACCAAGCTCGACCCCCTTGCCTCCATCCTTAATGATAACAAACTTACGGGACCAAACTACGAGGACTGGAAGCGTAACCTGATGCTCGTCCTAAGGTTTGGTAAACATACAATTGCCCTAAGTACCCCTCAACCGGCCATGCCGGGACCAAGTGCTACTAAGGCCCAGTTGAAGGAATAGAAAGACTGGCTAGATACTGATGAGATGTACAAGTGCTACATAGTGGCATCCTTGCAGACCGTCCTTCAGAAGCAAGTCGAAGACATGGCCTTCGCTTCAGACAAGATGCTCTATTTAAAGGAAATGTTCGAGGGTTATAGTCGGGTAACTCGTTACCTGACCATCAAGTAATTAGTGTCCATGAAGATGGCAGAGGGGGCTTTAATTCGGGATCATATGCTGAAATTTTTTGGCTATGTGAATGAACTTGGTTCCTTCGATGTCATCTTGGATGCAGAATCCAGATCGATATTTTTCTCGTGTCTCTGTCAGGAAACGTTTGAGGGCTTCGTTACCAACTTCGACCTTAACCGGTTGGAGATGTCTAACGCAGATCTCCTAGCGACGGTAGATGATGGGATGAAGGCAGGCGCCCAATCCCTTAACGTAGAGCGGAAGTCTTCTCTGAAAGCCAAAGACAAGTTTCAGAAAAGAAATTCTAAGAAGCCCGTGAAGATGGGCCAGGTGCAGTCGCAGGTTCCTAAGCAAGATGGTCCGGCGAAGCCCAAAGGAAAATATTTTTGATGCGGTAAGAAGGGGCACTGGAAGGGCGACTGCCGTGCAGCTCCCAAGAAGGCTGAGACATGTCTATCTTAAATCCACATAGTGAAATCCCTAGTAGCATCCAGTTGTTCTCTAGTCTTATGGATTGTGGATTCTGGTTCCACTAACCATGCTTGCAATAATTTGCAGGGGTTCAAGGAGATAAGAAAACTGGGTGATGGGGAGATAATCCTAAGAATGAGAACTGAGGCCGTGGCAGAGGCTGAAGCAGTTGGAGATGTCGTGTTGCAGTTTCTTGATGAAAGAAGTTTATTACTTAGAGACATACTTTATGTACCGTCCTTGAGACGAAACTTAATTTCTGTTTCCTTATTGAATAATGAAGGTTTTTCAGTTTTATTTGATGCTTCTGGTGTGTCAATTAAATTGAATGGTTCCTTTGTTTGTAAGGGGAAGATACAGAATGGTCTCTATGTAATTAACTCCAATCATAAGCTGGATAACATAACTAAATCTTGTGTGGTTAATTCATCTAAAAGAAAAAATCCCTCAGATAATCCAACACTCCTTTGGCATCTAAGGCTTGGATACATAGCCTCAGACAGGATTCACAGGTTGATTAAGGTAGGACTTTTAAGTCTAGATATTTCAGAAAACCTACCGACGTGTGAGTCTTGCCTGGAAGGCAAGATGACTGAAAGATCTTTCCGAGCCAAAGGTAGCAGATCTCAGGAGGTATTAGAGTTGGTACACATTGATGTATATGGGCCCATAAGTGTCCGTGCTATAGGAGGCTTCGAGTAATACATCACCTTCACGGATGATCACTCGAGGTTTAGAGACATATACCTAATGCGGCAGAAGTTTGAATCCTTTGATAAGTTCAAGGAGTTCAGAACTGAAGCAGAAAAGCAAACGAGTAAAAGTATCAAGTCTCTTCAATCGAATCGAGGAGGCGAATACCTATCGGATGAATTTATTGGGTACCTGCGTGAGCATGGGATCGTATCTCAGTTGATTGTACCAGGGACACCACAACAAAATATTGTATCTGAGAAGAGAAACCGAACTTTGTTAGACATGGTTCGGACATGGTTCGGATATGCCCTAGAGACGGCATCATATACTTTGAACTTTGTTCCATCAAAGTCAGTACCCCTAACTCCTTGGAAGCTATGGTTGAAGCGAAAGCCAAGCCTACAGTACTTTAGGATTTGGGGTTGTCCAGCACATATGCGGAAGGACAAGCGAGATAAGATGGAGTCAAAAACTAAGGTATGTCTGTTCGTTGGGTATCCAAAAGGGACAAAGGGTGGTTTATTTTATAATCCTGAGAATAGAAAGGTTGTCATCTTGACGAACGCCGTATTCCTGAAGCATGATTATTTAATAGACCATAAGCCCACCAGTAAAGTAGTTCTTGAAGAATTGCTTGGTACTGATGGGAGTACGTAGACAAAAAACGTAGTGGGAGCCGATACCACTAAGATAAACGATACTGTAGAATCGACTCCTATGGAACCACCACAGGCTCGTCGCAGTGGGAGAACCACAAGTGCTCCTGATAGATTCATTGGAGAAGCCTTTATGGTGGATTCAGAGTGTCAGGAGGAGGATCCTCTGAATTATGACGAAGCAATTGTATCCTCTGACTATGCAACATGGCAGAAAGCCATGGAGACAGATCTGACATCGATGTCCCACAACTCGGTCTGGACACTTATAACACCGCCTCACAATATTAAACATGTTGGGTATAAGTGGGTGTACAAAAGAAAAAGAAGTCCGGATGGTACCGTTGAGACTTACAAAGCTAGACTAGTCGCTAAGGGTTATACCCAGCGAGAAGGGATCGACTATGACGAAACCTTTTCGCCAGTGGCTATGCTTAAGTCTATCCGGATTCTCTTGTCTATTGCAGCCCATTATGAATGGGAGATCTGGCAAATGGACGTCAAGACCGCATTCCTCAATAGGGCTTTGGAAGAAGACATCTATATGTCTCAGCCTCCAGGCTTTGTCGCAAAAGGTCAGGAAAGTCTGGTGTGCAAGTTGCAAAGGTCCATTTATGGACTGAAGCAAGCATCCAGAAGTTGGAACATGCATTTTGATCAGGCTATCCAGTCTTATGGATTTGAAGAGAACGTGAATGAACCATGTGTTTATAAAAAGAGCGATAAGACTGCAGTAGTTTTTCTAGTGCTTTACGTAGACGATATCCTGCTCATTGGAAATGATATTGGAACGTTGTCTACAATGAAGGTGTGGTTATCCTCTCAATTTGACATAAAAGACCTGAGTGAAGCGAGTTATGTTCTGGGGATCAAGGTAACTCGAGATCGCCAGAACAAGACTCTCTCGCTGTCACAGTCAGCCTACATAGATACTATCTTGGTCAGATTCAGTATGCACAACTCCAAGAAGGGACTGGTTCCATTCAGACATGGAATGAAATTGTCCAAGAATCAGGGTCCTAAGACTCCTGAGGAGAGGGCAGAGATACAGTAGATACCTTATGCTTCAGCTGTAGGGAGTCTGATGTATGCAATACAGTGCACGAGACCAGATATATGCTATGCAGTAGGCATGATGGACAGGTATCAGTAAAATCCGGGTCCAAGGCACTGGACTGCTGTAAAAAATATACTCAGGTATCTCCGTAGAATGAGAGATTATGAGTTAGTTTACTCTTCACAGGAACTGATGCCGATTGGATATACGGATTCTGACTTTGCATCAGACCCGGAATCCAGGAGATCGACGTCAGGGTTTGTATTTTCATTAGGAGGAGGAGCTGTCAGTTGGAGGAGTGTGAAGCAGGGATGCATCACGGATTCGACGGCAGAAGCTGAGTACATTGCGACGTACGAAGCAGCTAAGGAAGCGGTGTGGCTCAAGAAGTTCCTCACGGACTTAGGATGCGTACCGGGAGCTCAAGATCCTATTGTCCTTTACTGTGACAATAGTGGAGCGGTAACACAATCCAAGGAGCCAAGATATCACCAGAAGAGCAAGCATATCGAGCGGAAATACTAGATTATCCGGGACTTGCAGAAGCGAGGGGAGGCTGCAGTAACTCAGGTGGCATCTGCAGATAACATGGCGGACCCTTTCACAAAGGCGTTACCGACCAAGGCTTTTGAGAAGTACGTGAATGCCATGTGAGTTAAGACTGTTGTTCCCCGCTAGACCAAGTGGGAGATTGTTGTAGCTCGTGTGTTCTTAGCGTGGATTTTCTGTATTAACATTAATAAAGATACCTTTGGTTCTTGCTTTAATTAGAATACTACTATGGTATATGTTAATATACATATAATAAAGGACCCAAGGGAACACAGTAGGCCACTGAGGCGCATGGTGGATCCATGCTTGGGAGACCCAGTGGACCAGTTATGTGTAGACCTAGAACTAGTTTACAGTTTAAGTGATGCCGGTCGCTTCACCGAGAACAAGCTGTTGGCAGGTAGTGGATATGGTGAAGTCTCCACCACAGGAACGTGAGATTCTCATTCACCTGACCAAGCACGATGATCGTGTTGAACAGGAACCAAGAAGTGCACAGTTCAGTGATTCAGACACTGGTGCATAAACCGTCTTACTACTATAGATAATCTGTCATTAACCCTGAGGGACCATGTACACTGGGCCAACCAGTTGTGTGGTGCTTTGATGTGCCAACGTGTGCAGACCTTCCATAGTCCAATACCACGGTACGTTGGGTTACTCGGCTGGCACTTGAGTGACATGTAATCCCTACAGGTTATCTGACGTCTAGTGTTGGATGGGTGCGTTTTGATGAGTCAATCTGTCCACACAGTTAACCCAGGCCTGGTGGTTGTCAGTATGACTGACAATGTTTCGGATCCTAGGCATAGCACCGGAAGGTGTATGGTGTTATAGATAACAAGTCATCAATTCATAGTCAGATGATCGATCGGGATCTGACGGTGCTCCCCACCGCCCGAGTCGTATCATGGCACCAGTGATAGGAGGGACTAAGGATTATCAGAGTATAGTAGAGAACAGGGTTACGAGGGGGTAACATAAGTTTAGGATCACTAGTGTTCAACTCGTGTCGCACTCTGGGTGGCTACGCGGGTTAATCGGATTTGGGTTGATTAACGGAACTTTCGGTGTGTCACCGGAACAGTTAATTAGGGATCCGGTTGGAGCTAGAGATCTTGAACTCTGAAGGTTCCACCCTGTCGTTGCGTATAGGAATTGTTCTCCGAGCTGGTTGGATACGTTGGATGCGAAGTAGCACGATGGAGCGCAAGCCCGGAGCCTAAGAACCTAATTCACATATGTTACGGGCCGTAGGGGTATTTTGATAAATACTGAAATATGGCTCAGAACATGTTGAATATGGATCTTAGAATGAGCAGAATAATTCCATGAGCTCTTAGGCGCTGACAGAACTCGATTCCGAGAAGCGCACCTCACTCAATCTCTCTTTCAGTTTTTTACTTTTCGTGAAGGGCGTTTTTGTCCAGGCTTCACGATAGACACTTGGAATCCCTAAAACCAACCCCCCCCCCCCCCTCATCCTAATCTAATTAGGGCCGGCCCTAGCTTGCGCATGGCACTAGGAGACCGGCCCTATATGTATAGAGGAGGGGGAGGGGCCGGCTTTTTGTGCCCCCTCTCTCCAGAAAATCCGAACCTCTCCCCCTCTCCTCCTCTTTGTGGTTTCGGCTTAGGAAGAAAGAGGAAGAAGAAGGAGGAAGGAAGGAGAAGGAAGAAGAGAGAAAGAGGAGGAGGAGATCTCGCGGCTCCCTATCGTCTTCGCAACGAATTCATCCGTCGGCTCATAATCCTTGCACTCAGAGACGGGTTTTTGAGGATTCCTCAATTCGCAAAAGACAAGGTGATATCCGACAGCTTCCCTTGCGATTCACGTGCGGTTCGTCATCGTTTCATTCTCTCCGGATCATAGATCCATAAGGTATGATGATTCTAAACACCTAACTAGATGCATGCATGTCTTCCGTAGATCGTAGTATGCCTCTAGGGTGTCCGCACATATACTAAGATCATAGATTTGCATGTAGATTGTTTTCGTAGTATGCCTCTAGGGTGTCCGCACATACGCAGCGGTGCATCAGACGGCAGCGGTGCGGTGCCGCACTTACCGCATGCCGCACTATATATATATATATATATATATATATATATATATATGGGGTGGGATCCGTTGACAACCCAAAATGGGAGGTAAATTTACCTCCCACTTACAACTCGCCAGAATCGTTGGTTAGAGGTTTCCGAATTTGCTGATTTTTTGTGAGGATGATCAACATGGCACGTTGATCATCCTCACAAAAAATCAGCAAATTCTGAAACTTATAAGGGAGTCAAATGTGCTATTCAAAATAACGGTTCAAATAGACGGTTCAGAAACATTTGATTCAATCGGCGCCCTTAGAAGTTTCAGATTTTGTTGATTTTTTGTGAGGATGATCACTATGGCAAGTTGATCATCCGCACAAAAAATCAACAAAATCTGAAACTTCTAAGGGGGCCGATTGAATCAAACGTTTCTGAACCGTCTATTTGAACCGTTAATTTGAATAACACATTTGATGCCCTTATAAGTTTTCAAATTTGCTGATTTTTTGTGAGGATGATCAACTTGCCATGTTGATCATCCTCACAAAAAATCAGCAAATTCGGAAACCTCTATCCACCAATTGAATCAAGTTTAAAATGGGAGGTAAATTTACCTCCCATTTTGGGTTGTCAACGGATCCCAGTCCTATATATATATATATATATATATATATATATATATATATATATATATATATATATATATATATATATATATATATATATATTACAGTGAGCTGTGGGCTGCCGGGGGGGAAAGTGAGCTGCGGGTATTTTGCCCCCTAAGAAGTTATGGAATTTGATATAATTTGGTGAGGTTGTTGCCTAGTATAAGATGATCATCCTCACCAAGTTTTATTAAATTCCAAAACTTCTAGGGGGGTCAAATGGTCGAAGCAATTTTAACGGTGACTGCGGACGACAGAAATTGCTTCGACCATTTGACCCCCCTAGAAGTTTTGGAATTTGATAAAAATTTGTGAGGATGGTCATTTTATACTAGGCAACAACCTCACCAAATTTCATCAAATTCCATAACTTCTTGGGGGGTCAAAATACCCGCAGCTCACTTTCCCCCCCGGCAGCCCATAGCTCACTGTAGCAGCCCCGGCAGCCCATATATATATATATATATATATATATATATATATATATATATATATATATATATATATAGAGGAAACGGGAAATGAGCTGCCACCCTATTTCGAAAAAATGGGCAGCCACCCATTTGATGCTCTTAGGAGTTTTAGAATGTGCTGATTTTTTGTGAGCATAATTATCTTATCTTAGATAGAACACCCACAAAAAATCAGCACATTCTAAGACTCCTAGGGGCATCAAATGTTAGAAGTTTTATCGAGCGTTCGTTGTCACCGTTAATCTGAAATATTAGATTTGATGCCCCTAAAAGTTTTAGAATTTGCTGATTTTTTGTGGGTGTTCTATCTAAGATATCATGCTTATGCTCACAAAAAATCAGCACATTCTAAGACTCCTAGGGGCATCAAATGGGTGGCTGCCCATTTCGTCGAAATAGGCCGCCAGCCTATACCCCGTATCCTCTCTCTCTCTCTCTCTCTCTCTCTCTCTATATATATATATATATATATATATATATATATATATATATATATATATATATATATTTTTGTGTGTGTGTGTGTGTACTTTTAGTAAAATATCGTTATACACATGAATCAGATCCAAATGCAACCATAATTTTTTCATCATTAAAGCTCTAGCTTCAAAATTCCAAAAACACAAAAACAAGATTATTTGATACGAGCCATACGACGATACGGTCCTATTAGGTCCATTACATTAGAACCAAACCAAGCAAAGTAGCAATACAAAATAAAATACATAGCAAAGTTCAATTCCAAACGATTGATAACTAATAAGCAAATAAAAGAAAAGTCATCAAACTGCTAAGGATTTTCATTCCCATCATCATCTCCGAATAGCACGGCCTCCAAGTCGGGCTCATCAAGTGATAGGTTTGCAATTTTAAGTAAACTAGCACCCTCCAAAGATTATCTGCCGTACCGGATTTAAACCGGCGTACCGGGTACGGATTATGCCATACCCGTACCCACAAGTATCCGGTACTGGTACGGTATCTGTCCAGAGTACCCATGCTTCACAGATGGGAACATATGTTCAAAAAAAAAACCCTTCAAATTACTCACAGTACAAGGTTATGATCTCTTTTAAGATATATGCTTAAAGCATGTATCCTAAAGTATATATTATTTTTTGTTACCATGGTTATCAAGGTACAAGGCATTACCTAGGCAATTTTGGCACAAATCATCCAGAAAAGGCCAGTGTTCTAAAAAGCTACCTAGGAATTAGAAGGTCCCCCACCACCTAGCCTAGCCCCAGGAGGTGCAAAAAATGAACCAGGCCCCTAGGCGGGCCAGGCGGACTAGGCAGGTCCAAGCGGGTCTAGGTGGGCTGGGCGACCCTTTTTTAACCTAGTCTATATTCAATTCAATACCTAGATCATCAATAAGAAGAAAATGGGGAAGGAGCGAGGAGTAGATGTATTACTAGGGACTAAAACTAGTAAGGCTCAAGGATAGATTGTTGATTGTGGTGATGATAAGAAAATGATAAAGAGGTCGACACTGGTTCGAGAATTAAATGGTGAATGGTTGGTGAAGCGATGGGAGCAAATAATGTTCTAGTACCTAGGAAAAGTTCTAAAAACGTCGGTGGTAGTTCTTCGTCCTGTGAAGGTAGAGAACTTCATGAAGAAGATTTTGTATCGAATGAGGAGACAAACGAAGAGTGTGATGAGGAGGTGAAGTTTAAGTCTAATGAACGTCTTGGAGAGATATGGAGAAGAGTACTGAGAGTCTAGTACTGTAGCCTATAGGAGAAATGATATTGTATTTTGTGACTTTTTTGTTTTGGATTGTACATTTGTACTAGAATCTTGGATACTTTATCGTAATATCATGCTTTTGTTGTTGGTAATCTAGAATTTAAGGTTTAGATTTTATAAAAATCATGTATATTATCATAATATCATGTTTGTTTCTGTTCTTATTAATATTGAATTTATTGTTATGTAAATGATACTTGTTCTTTAAAATAATGGTTGGGATAATCTTGAATTTATAGTAATTTTAAAACATATATATTATATATAATATTAAAATAATTAAAATTAGTCAAAACACCTATGCGCTAGGCGGCCCCCTACCGCCCGACTAGCGCCTAGTGCTTTTTAGAACCTTGGGAAATGCCTTATTACCCACCCCCACTTCCTCCTTTGTTCCATTTCACCGAGAGGCAAAAGGCCAAGCAACAACAACAACCACCATTGAGCCCTTTTTCTCAGTTTTTTACATTTTTCCTCTACCCTCCCTCTATTTGTATGACCCTTCTTTATCCCCTCCACCCTCTTCATCCTTGTATATCTATCTATTTCCGTCACTTTTATTCTTGTTATTGATTTGTCTGGTGAATATTTAAGATTTTTTCATTTGCTTTCTTTGCTTTCTGATTAATGATCTTTTTCTACTTTTCAAAACTCTTCGGGTAAGTTTTTTCAAAGGCTATGGTACAAGAAAGATGAGGGGTAGCAAGAGAGACCGTCAGAAGGTACCGAAAAAAACCAGAGAACCGACAAAAATCCGAGAAAAACACGTTCTCTATCCCCCTTTGTGGTTCATCCATTTTCTCTACAATTTTTTTTTCATTACAAAGATTGTGCCCATTTGATGGCCGTTAATGGGGCAACATGGAGTGTCGATTCCAAATTTCCCCTTAATGGCAATTTTAAAATGAACACTCAAAAGAAAACAAAATCAATTGAATCTAAAAGACTAAAACATTTCCAACAAATCATTGTATAAACCACCTCTTCATAAGGTCCTTCTATAATACCAACCCTTCCCCTCCCCTTAATCTCCTTCACAAAGAGGAAGCAATGCCTTTGATTTATTATTTTGAAAAATAATTTAGGAAATTGCTGGTATGATTTACAATTATTTTTCAAACAAAATGAATGGGCAGCACTGATTTATCTTGAGTTGTAAATCGGAAGACAGTAAACATTCAAGAACAAGGCAATGCATTTATAAAAAGAAAAATCACAAAACGTCACAGAAAACATTCAAGAACAGTTGCCTTAGCATCCCCACCGCGGGACCCACCACCCCGAGGAACGCATCCGGTGTCGCACGATCACAGCTGCTCAAAAAATACATCACAAAGGCCTCTGCACTCGCAATAAGCTCGCGCGGAGATCTCAAAACCCAAGATCGAGGAAGAAGAAACCCTAGATAGAGAAGATCAGAGCTGCTCGATCACCGTATCTGTATCGGAGACTTCCACTTTCTTTGTTTGTCGATCAGAGAGTTACAACGGCTTCTCAAAAATTCCTTGGAGTCCAAGGGTTTAGTATGAGAGAGAGAGAGAGAGAGAGAGAGAGAGAGACAGAGAGAGAGAGAGAGGGGGGGGGGGGGGGGGGAGGAGGGGAATGGAGAACTTTATGGGATTGAACGGTGTGGTTTCGTTGTGGTTTTAGCCAAAACCACAACCGCAACGCGACGGTGTACCAATATGTAAAATCAAAACTGCATCATGTGGTATGGTGTGGTACAGTGCACCATGGTATATCATTATAATAATCTAAACGGTATGATTTTATATGATTTTTGTCAAAACTGAAACCGCACTGCTACAATGAGACCAAAACCGAAATCGCACCGCACCACAACGGTGTTATATTTTGGCAAACCAAAACCGCAACACTTGGTGTGATTTATCATGGTTTTCGGTTTTAAACCTCACCGCTACCACCTCTAGGAACTTAAAGCCCTCTCTCAAAAATTCTTTTATCTTTCTCTACTCACACCATAAAATTTCTATAAAACCTAGTATATCCCTAATATTTCTCAATATATTTCACCCCTTTCTTTTTCCTCCTTCTCTCACCCCCAACTCTAACCCCTTTCTCCTCTCTGTCCACGACATCCTTGCATTCTTCCTAGCCACAGGCGAACTTCTTTTCACCCCCAATATCATAGGATCCTCCCCCGGCAACACCACAGTCAAGCTCCTCTCCACCCCACTGTTATAGGTTATGTCATGGTCGGTGGAACACACTGTTACTTGTTCTGCCCTGGTTAGTCAATTACATTGGTACCTATTTGACCCTGGTCAACAAAACAAGTCATGAATCATGAAAAAAATGATATCTTACCACCTCCATGTGAACTTCCTTCTTGATGACCAGTTACTTGTCCATGCTAGCATCCTCCAGGACAATGCATTGCTTGTCCATTGCTTTGTGCATGTTAGGGGAATGACGTGTTAGCGTTAAGGAATGAGAGTGATGAAAGGAGGGGAAAAGTGGGAGGAATGTTTGAGTACGTAGTGAGAAAAGAAAATTGGAGCAGTGTATTTGTCTAAGGATCTGTTCTTTTGGCAAAACATAAAACGGGATGTGTAATTTGTTTGCTTGAGACATTCATGGGCAAGGACAATGATGTCTCAGGAAAGTAAATATCCCATGTTCTTTTTTCTGCTGGACAAATTAGGATATCCGGTGTATCAAATAGATCTCTCGGGCAAATAATGTCCAATCCGTTATGGGCAATCTATGTCCGACTAGTATTGGTGGGACTCTAATATGCTAGCAAACTAGGAAAAAATAAATCTTGGAAATTCTTTTGCCCAGGACATTGGACAAAATAACATGGCACACAGTGAGATTACCAAGGTAAGTCCATGTCCAACCTATTTTACTCACCAAAAGAATGGACCCTAAATGGACATTAGGAAAATTTTACACAGGGGTAAAATTAGAATAATTCACAAAGTGAGATTACCAAGGTAAGTCAATATCCAACCTATTTTACTCACCAAAAGAATGGACACTAAATGGACATTAGGGTAATTTCACACGGGAGTAAAATTAGAATAAATTTTTTTAAATGATGTGTGGAGAATAAAACTTGGTGTGCAAATAGAAGCTCTCTGCAATTAGTGATGACACTCGAATCTTTTTTCTTTTAATTTTTTTTTCCATGCTTACCATTATCCCCAACCTCCAGCTGGTTGCCACCATTACCCTCCACCTCTTCCTCGGTCATCGCCTCCTATTTAGACGACACCCTCTACCGTGCTCCTCTTCCTCACACCTCCTCCTTCCTTCTTTCTTCTTCCTCCTCCTCCTCCTCCCTCCTCCTACTTCTTCTTCCTCCATCTTCCCCATGCCTGAACCCTAGTCGTTAACTGATGTCGGTTGCAGGACGCTGACATTGTGTCGGTGGCTTCCCATCGAAACTGCTATGGTGGGTATTTATCGACATCTCGAAGCTAGGGGAAGACGGAGGAAGAAAGAGGAGAAGGTAGGAGGTCCAGCGGCTTAGGGTTCTAGCACGGGAAAGAAGAAAGAATAAGAGGAGGAGGAGTAAGAAAGGAGGAGGGTGGGAGGGCGGGGCGAGAACGGTTGCGGCGGGGTGGGCGGTCAGACATGGACAACGATGGCAGTGGACTTGGACCGAAAAGGGGGGGGGGGGGGGGAGGGTGAGGGGGGGAGTTATGTACGTGCCAAGACCACATTCCAAAATGGGTTAGGGATCAAGACAGATTCGAGTGCCATCACTAATTCCACAGGTGTGCATTCCTGGCCTTTGGGATGAGGTGATCTTTTTTTTTTTTGGTTAATTAGTCCTAAATCCCTCCATAGGTCTTTATTTAAGCTAAAGGATACAACTTGTTACGATATTAGCTAAAGTCCCTCCCGAAGGACACGTTTGTACATCAAGTCCCTAACTGAAAATGTTGAATTTTTTTACCCTTTAAATTACAAAACTGCCCCTCCAGTAAGAGTATATTCGTTTTTGGCATGAGTATCCATTCGTCGATAAACACTATAAATGTACGGTTGCTACAGTGATTTCAATGTAGCTACTATAGCGAAAACATTGTAGCAAGAGTAAACATTCTTCTCCATAAAGTATCAATTCATCATCAACAAGAGAATCTATTCGCCGGATGACACCGTGTAGCAATAGAATCAAGAGACGAATGGATATTCTTGCTATGGTGAAATCACTGTAGCAAGAGTCAATTTGTTAAATTGATACTTTTATCAAATCAGAATGATACTCTTGCTACAGCGATTTCACTGTAGCAGCTATAGCAAAATCATTGTAGCAACCGTTACATGCACAACGTCCATCAGTGAATGGATACACTTTGCTTAAGATGAATGGATACTATTTTTGTAGCACGTGAGGGGGTAAATAGGAACGAGGGACTTGCTATAGCACACAATGGTCGGGAGGGATTTGGTGCAATATTTACATTGTCTTCCCTTTAGCTAATTTAGTATATGCTAAAAGAACTTTAGGCTAAGTCTTCCTTTTTTTTTTTTGATGGATCGGCCAGGCAATTAGAGGATAGGGTGCTAGCTAGTGCATGGGCTCAAAGAGGTCCGGATATTGAAAGGGGAAGACAACATAACTGCTATTTTGTAAATGCCATGATCCCTTGAACATGACATCAACAACCAGGATTTGCACACAAACAAGACAATAGCAGTCTTGAGAGTAGGCCTGTCAAAGGGCAGGGCCAGGGCAGGGTTGGGGTCAAATCGGGCCCGGTCCTTTGTTTTAGGAGGTAGGCCCTAGCCCGACCCTAGCCCTTCAAGGCTAGAAAATGATGGGTCCTACCTCGACCCTTCAAGGGCCAGGGCCAGGGCCAAGTTAATATCACTAAGATAAGGATTATCGACATATCTATTTATTCAGTGAGGTCATTAAGGAATGGTTAAAACTTTTTTCCCCCTAAACTACTCTTATGCCAGTGCCTTTAGGCTTTTGGCATTAATTTAAAACTCCACTCATTTATTCATGCTTAAGACTGTTAATATAGCTTAAAAAATATTATAAGTTTTATGAGTGTTATATAATACTTCTAATACTAATATATCCAAACTTGATAACTCCATTTCCTATAGGGTTTCATTGAGTGATCGATTAATTACTTATTGGTTCCACTTGACTGTTGATTTAGCCTCTTAATAAGTCATATATATAATATAATTTATGTATATGGAGGGCAGGGCTTAGTAGGGCCGGGCCATAGGTTCCCGGCCCTCATCTTTGAGGGCTTAAGAAAAATGGGCTCAGCCCAGCCTTAGCGGGTAGGACTTTGGAGGGCCGAGACAAACAGGGTACCCTCTCCAAAGGGCCAGATTGATAAGCCTACTTGAAGGAATGTTCACTCCATGATGTCTATACCGGAAGTCAAACATGGAACATCTCCACCATGGGAGAGAGAAAGTACCACTCGGGCAAGAGGCCATTGGTGGGATAGGAAGATTTGATTGCCTAAGAAATTAACGGAGGGAGAAAAATTGTATAAAATTTAGAAAAAAAATTTACTCAGAAATTTGGAATTTTCTTGTTCTTAGAAAACTGATATATTTGCTCCATTTTTTCATGCAGAATAATATTTACTCCAAATCTTTTGCCAATTTCTTTATACAAAATGACTTGTCACGATCACAGCCATCTATTGCACCCAACCCTGTCCGATGAATCACGCTCGCCTTGTCATACTTTAAACCATTCAACGGTGAACATTCAGTACGAATAACAGTGCCCTTTGCTTATATAATGTAGGGGGCATCAGCCAACACCCCATGTCGATGGCCAATGTCGAGCATCTCCAAACGAACCCTATTCCCCACTCGGGTGGAGAAATCAGGCTCTAATTCAGGCAAGCAGAGTTTGTTCGCTCTCGCTGGGTCCATGGTAAACTTTACACTGGGGGCCTTGCACATAGCGTGACCGGCCATTTCCGTCAAAGCAGAGTTTGTTCGCTCTCGATCGGCCCCAATACACGCCAAACTCCGCACATACTGACCAGCCACAGCCGACCATCCAGTAATGAGATGCATTTCAGCCCGAAGGTTTTCTCCGATTCTGCTCAGTACGAGTGACAACTGGTGGTGTTTAAGATTTAAATGTCGCTTGTGAAATTCAGCCACCGGTTGTACACTGCCATGTCAGTCTTGCTGAGCGGAATCGGGAAAAAACCTTCGGGCAGAATAGCTGTCTGTCCGTCCAGTAATACCACCGGATTCCGATGAAGCTCACCGTTTACACAAATAACAGATAAGAGAGGTAAACATATATAGGAGAAGGTATGCCAAATTAATTTTTGTATTGCAACAAAGTATACAATTTTAGAACTAACACAAGGTTTATAAATAGGGTAAAGAAAAAGAAATATAACTTAACCTAACCTAACCTAAGACCCCTAAACCTGAAGAAGCTATCCCAACCCCCAACTAACAAAAATCAGAAATGGAGCAAGGAAGCTGGCACTAGAACCTCGGCTCCAGCATTATCGAGCCTTCTCCACTCCGACCAAGTAAAGCTAACCACTCGATGCCATAAAAAGCATTTGACACGAACCCCGCATCCTCAAGAAATAAATATGACCCTCTGGAACCAACCGGCTTCAGTCCCTCGGGATCAATTGACAAATACCCTGTACGACGACAAAAACTGTAGATGACCCAACAAAGACATCCCAGACTGGAGAGCTCGGACTTCAGCTAGGCAGGTCCACCTGCATCCACCAACCGAAGTACAATTCCAAAAGGTCTTAGTCCAGTAAAACTTACCCTAATCTTAGGCTTTTCCTTCTCCATCATGTGGGCGGGCCTCATACAATGCAATGTATCGCTGCATGCCCCTGCCATCAGACCCTCACGCCGTAGATGCCAAGCTTAACCTGCCACAGACTCAAATCAACAGCAAACAATCAAACAGAAAAAATCAGAGCGCAAAAGGCTTGGGTTTTGAATGCATGCCTTATCGCCGGTTTCTGCACAGGTTCCGAGTTCACCGCCCCGTGGGCTTTCAGGGCCAACCCAAGTGCAGTGTTTGGCTTCGGACATCAAAACAAAGAAGAGAGAAAAAAAGTGACGATCCGTAGGAAAAATTGGATAGATAACCGCATCACTTAAAGAATGTGGGAAGTAGATGTAAGACCTCTAAGCCCATGACGAGGCCGCGATGCAATAGTCCGTTTCCAATTATCCGGCCGCTCTCCGAAAGGGACACCTTCAGATCCGTCTCTGGTGAGCTCCCACCCTCAGAACTTTCCTGGCTCTGGCTGTTCTCCCCGCAGCTCATATGCTTCTCTAATGCAAACGTCTCCTCGCTTGAACTGCCTAAATAACTGCAGGCAACAGTCTCAGCATCGACCCTAATCTCGGATAGCCTGTCCCAACGTCCAGACTCCATATTACCATTAACATGAGATGGTGATTCGTCCAATTTACAACCTTCTCCCATGCCTCCACATTGGCCAATCATGTCTAAGTTACCCTTAACTTCAGGAGATAGCATTGCCTTCCTTCGCAGAGTAGGGGGACCCATGTTGGAACACTTACTAGGTGGTGCTCCAACTGAGCCACCATTCATGGCTTCAGGTGATGCGAACCTATGGCGAATTCGTTCCCCTGATTGGTTTGCTTTCTCATCCTCATCCTTCTTCCTTTTGAGTCTTCTCTCATCGGATCCACCCCCTCGTTCATCAGCTCCATTAGAGGATTTCTCAGTCTTGCAGTGGTTTGAGTGTTTGGAAGGGCGAGGTCTCCTGTACCCTTCTGGAAACACAAAAGAAGGAATCTGCTTCTTACGAACATGAGAAACAAAAATTTCCATCCCTGGCTTCCAGAACATGTACATGTTGACGGAATGCCTGAACTGATCAACGGTTGCTCGTATATCAAATTGCTGGCCTTCTTCGACCCTACCCCCCGGTTTCCTTTGCAAGCCCATGAAGAAGGCACAATGGGAGCCTGATTTCGTAGTGTCTGCGTACACATTTGGGCATGGATGACACTGCAACACGCCATAGGTGTCCCGCTCGATCTGTAAAACGAGCCACAGGAAGAAGAAATTATCATAGCTCCGCCGTAGCCGGCTGCTTCCATACAGACTAAACGCGTAACTGATGACCAGGACATCCCAGCCAACCAAATCTCTATGTCGAAATCATGCAACATTGTGGTAGAAAAAAAAAAAGAGTTGTGATCAACAGATCTTTGTCCTGATATCTAAAGAGGCTCAAAAGTAGAGAATTTACCTTCAAAGTAAGCTGTCTCAATCGAGATTCCACCCACCCCTTCCAAAGGCACAAATCATTAGCATTCTTGGCAACTATGTCAACCTGAAGATAGTTCTTATACACTTCGAAGAAATGGTAAGGTTGAAACAAAGCACTCCAGTTGGCCCTGCTCAGTTCTATTTCCTGAAAGAAGAGAGGGAATGGTGAAAGAAAACTAAGAAATTGGGTAACACCAGCCTCTCGTAGGAAACCAAAATATCCCATACCTCGCATATTTTGTTACCATTCTGAAACTGTTCCATAATAACTCGGAGGGTGCTTGTTGAGACATTGTAGCTAGAATTCATGCATGGATATGCAGGTGTAATTATAGGCATATGATGCGCTCGGTCTCGAGGATTCTTGCGTGGATCCCATACAAGAAACCCAAGTTCATCCTCCTCAATACCACATAACATCACTGGGTTCGGCCAGCGCCATTGTGTATAAACTCTAAAGAAACGTGAAACTAGCATACTAGGGATAGCGTTGGGATACAACTGGCATACACGAGCAACCAATAAGGCCCAATTAACACCTCCAAGAAATCCCGTTACCTGATCAAAAGGAAAAGCATAAGAGATATTTAAAAAGACACACGATAGGAATAAGCCCTAGGAAACATCTTACATTTGAATAAACGCCACGCCTTTTAGCCCAAAACTTTAAGCATCTGAGCGCTATGCGGAAATTCTATGAAAAAAGCATACAAGAGTTCAGAAAAGTACTAGATGGATTCTGTAACAAAGAAATAAGAGAATGAAATGACTTAAACGATGATATCGTATTTATGATAACCTCAACATTTGGAACAAGTCTAAGAATTTGGTCTGCCACCCTGCAACCGTTGAGACTTCGAACAGTTGGCTCATCAACATTGTAAAGAACTGATCCCTGAGAGATGTCCATATCCTGCATAGAAGTAAATTCTGAGAATAAAAAAAAAAAAAAGTATAAAATCTATATACATCACTTACTTTATCATCACTATAAATAATTATCATAATAAACAAGCAGCTATTATGTAATGTACCAATCAGCCACCTGTGAGTCGAGGTTTGCAATCAAACTGCTGCTGCCGAATGCACAGGTGCTAATTGACATGACATATATCACTTGCAGATGCCACATAAAGTATGAAGGCAAAAGAAAATGTCATAGAGGTTGCACTCGCACATTTTACGACCATAGTTGACTCGACTTGATTGAAGAAGATTCAACCAACCAACCAAAAGTCAATATTGGACAGTCTGGACTCTAAAGTCCAAGTGTCAATGAAGAAGAATAACTTGATGCAGCAATTGCCCTCGAGGATTTGTATAATGAAGGAGGAGAACAAGTGAAAAATCTTCAAGTAAGAGAAAGATGCATGTTTTTTATTAATCAATTGCGGTTATCAATTCAATGAACTCATTGTAATTTTAAGTTTATTTTCTTGGTACTTCTTATTTGTTAGGCAAAGAAAAGATGGTAGCACTCAATGAGGATGAGGAAATAGAGGAAATAGAAGTTGATGGGGAAACAAATGAAGAGAATGAGAACAATATCAACTATACGGATGATTCGATGGATGATCCTTCTAATGACGACGATGTGGTTCGAGATGAAGACTAAAGAAAGGAGGATTCTCTTGATGTTCTGAAATAAAACTTATAAACAGTTTTCTATGTGTAAATATTTATATGGTTTTGTGGAGATAAACTTTTTTTCTTATGTTTGTGGCTTATTTTGAATATATATTCAAATAATGAAAGCTTGTTTGTATATATTATTTACGTTTTATTTGCTTATTCTTCTTATGTGTATTATAATGAAGCTTGTTGCATATGTTTTTAAGTAATTTTGCAGAAAAAAACTGAGACTTATGTCTCGGTAAGCCTTGAGACTTATGCATCGCCTCATGAACCAAAAATGTCTCTGATACGCCACACTTTTTAAAATCTTGTTAACTACACAAGTAGATTCTCGAAGTATCATCCACCGATAAAAAAAATTCAACGTACAACTTTTACAATAAAAGTACTATCCATGATATCAGCCAAATTGGAATGATGAATATTCACTCAGTCAATTGTAATGAAAGTATGAAACCATAGGCGAAGAAGAATCAATAGTACAACAAAGTTAAAATGAAGTGCAAAAGGTCATGAAAGCTTTCTTGTGAAGCCTGGAAAAGAAACTACAAACTTGAACACAAACTAAAATTGGAAATGCCGAAAAAAAAAAGCAAGAAGCCTGAAAGGAAAGTAAAAAATTAATTTCCCAAATCTAACAATTTCAACTAAAATAAATTTGACAAGAAGCTTTTTAAAAAGAATGGAGGGCTTGAATTTGCTCCAAGTAATCTACGAGAATGACCTGATATGTATCCCACGACTTAATAAAATGGCATAAAAAATTTACTTGATGCTCATAACTAAAAATAGGACATGTATCACGACCATGGAAAGAAAATTAGCGTAAACATTTCTTTGGTAAACTTACTTCTGGAACAACTAGGAGGGAGACACTGGCATAAAGAAGATCGATAGATATTCCACTAAATTTGAATTTCATTACAGGAACATGAGCATCTGGCACCGGTTGTAGTTCAGTAACTTCTTCCACGTCTAACAAAATGTCATGCAAAATAATGAAAAAGTCTTCCTGCACAAAGCAATTAGCGAAACTCAACAGCTCAAACTCACCCCAGAATAAGTTTAACAACTTCAAACATTAACCAGATGGACAATTCAAAGACAATTAACCTCACGATTCACGTAGGAAGGTCCGACACAAAGAGTATCAATGTCAGCTCCAGGACCATGGACCTGTCACACCACCAACGATTACACATAAAACACCACCAACTTGCAAGTTCTTCAAATATCAATTGACTAGATCAAAGTTCAGACCAAAAAAATAATGGCCACATAAGTAAAATTAACTTGAGCATCCTTTATTTTTGCTAGTACCCTACTTCTCGCAGCAGTTAAGAAATTTCCATAGGATCCTTAATTTTAGGTGAATTTCATCAAAAACTAGAAAGATCATTGTGCTCAATTCTCAAACACAAATCCACATAATATAGTCTAAAGAAACTATAGGCATCAAATCGAGGTAACAAGATAATTTAAAGTCTAAATTATGAGAGCAAGAGAGGGAGACTTTAGTTAGAACAAGCCATGGGAGCAGATAATATGATGGAAAATAAATAGACACGAATGCAGAGCATGATGTGTCATAAGCAGTGTGGTGAGAATGGAAAGACGATGGCCGAGTAGGCCAACGAAAGAGGGTAGGTTTGTTTAAAGAGAACTAGTGAGCACCACCACTCATGTCACCCCCAGATACATATACACAACACACACATGCAATCCAACATATAAGATACATCCTCTCAATGAACAGAAAGAAAAGGTGGAAAAAAATAAAAAAGAATACAAATAATTTCCAATTGAGTTGGATATTAGTTTAATCGTATGCTTTTGTTGATAAGTTTTGTACTTCGCAAGTTGTGACTACACACTTTCTGACCTTTTTATAGATTTTTATACAATCTGTCTAGTTGCCACATGATTCTTGGGCTATAAAACCTTTTGGTGCCAGTTGATGACTTGTCACATGGCCCTTCGACGGATGATGATGAACTCATATCTTAATTTTGAAGAAAGAACCTTCCACACTGAAGATCTTGAATGATTGGCTTTCTATACCAAAAATCTTCTCTTAAAAGAAGGTATTAGTGATGGGATGGCAGCTCAGGATCAGTCCCATGAAAAAGCTCCATTCCCTAAGGAGGTTCTACCCTGTGGTAAAAAAAAACTACTGGTTTTGCTTTGAGGGTCGGGAATGCTAGACTTCTCAATTTGCCTAGTAAACTACTTGGGGTTGGGGGTCATGTAGCCCATGCTAGATTACTTGTATCTTGAGCCAACGCAATGAACCTGTTTGAAGTGGCTCATTTTGTACAAGAGAAAGCCATGTATGAACAAGGATTAATTTTCCTACTAGAGAAAGCATGTGTTGCCTCCTCCTGGGCCCCTTCTCCTACTATGTTTTGATCCAATGCAATTTCGTTATCACCTTCTCTATTGTGTTACCAGGACAAAGTGTCCACGTGAAGTTTACAGAGTCGACACAAATCCCAGTGTTGAATTATATAGGTCTCTTTGAATACAATGTTGAACTCATGAGATACATGTCCTTAACAAAAATTTAGTAGGTCGTGAACTGGTGATAATCGGAAATTTGACACATGTTAAATCTCATGAGAGAAACATTTTCAAAGAAAATACAATTACTTCAAATATAGAGCGTTGGTTAGTAAAAACAATAAATGATTAATTACTACCGATATGTGAATGATGGAAACAGAAATGTAGTGAACTAATAAGATATAAGACGTTGTGTTGACACATCAGTATCTACACGTGTTTTAATCATCTGTATAAAGAAATGTACATTTATGTTGTACATCTACTGGATAAATTATTGGCTAACCAAAATATTGAAAATATTAGATCAATCTTTTGTTTTTTTAAAAACATTGCCTAAGAAAAATAGTAACAATACTCATAGACGACCTTCGTGGTGAATCCCCAAAGGGGTGATATCAACATATAACAATCACCATGCGAGGGTTTGGGTCAGAGAGTGGTTCAGATTTGCATGGCAAAAATCATAGGGGAAATCTAGATGATCATAAACAAAGACATGAAGGTGATGAAAAGGACTATTACAAGTGAAATTTAGCCCAATTCTAAAAGTCACAAGACTCAATGGAACCCATGATTAACAAAGCTGAGCGGTCCTACCAGCAGGTTCGGTTCGGTTTTCGCGACTGCTAAAAGGATTGATATCGGTATGGGTCCTAACTTGGCAAAGATTGATACAACTCAGGTCAAACAGGTCGATTACAGCCGAGTCAGACTGTTAGACTCAATACAGTCGAAGTTGTATCGATCAGGCCCACAGCCACAACCATAATTGTTGCCTTGATGTATATGGTATGTGCCCATCAATTGTAGAAGTTGTACAAAAGTAGCACTTAGCAAGCACGAGGCTCCAGATATATGCCTTCTTCCAATATACCGAGTTTTTCAGCCTTCATAGTATCATCGTCCTAGTCAAAAGTAGTAGAAAACATTGCTGATTAGTTTCAAAAAATGCCTTCCAACTTCATAAAAAGCAAAACAAGTAGTTTTTGCAATTTTAACATCAAGTGAAAAATAGAATGATGTGGACTGCTATCTTTTAAAAAAGGGGTATTGGGATGGCCATAATGTTGAGGATCTACTAGATTCACTCATCAAGGTTCTACTTGGTTATAGAACAGGCTTGATACTGTTGTATCGGTTTGTTGGTTTTGGTGTGTTGTGATCCAAGCTGGTTTGCTACTTTGTATATTTTATTAGTAACAATTCTATAGAATTTTTTTTTCCCTAAGGGTGGGGTCCCAAATAATATCCCCTAGCTTTGATTGAAAAAAAAGAAAAGAAAAATAGAATGAAATAAATGCAAATCAGCATAGAAGCAGACAAACTAAAATAAGTATCTAAGAATATTATAAAGCATGCATCTTTTGCTCTCTTAAAATTAAGGCAATTAACTCAATAACAGTATGTATAAGGGTTCTCAATCAGTAAACATTAACTAATTCACTAGTTAATTACAAAACTATCTTCAAATCTTCCACATAATTCGATCATCTAAACGGTATCAATAAATATTAAAGTATTTCCATTTGATCCACCTAACAACAAATTAAAAGGCAAAAAAAAAAACACCTCTGAGCACCATAAATTGAGTTAGTGTCTTACCCCTAACCGATAAGAACCAAATGTGTAGAGCACAGCATTAGCATCCTCAACCATTCGATCTGTGTACCCTCTCTGCCGGGTTAACTGCTTCACCCAACTTTTAACAATCTGGGACATCCACCAACCAATATTGCAAAGTTTTTGTCAAAAGAAAATTAAACATAAACACATTCAAAAATTCATAGATTTAATAGTAACCAACTAAATCAACTCAATTACAAGGGACACGAATCATTCTCAACATCACTGTTCTGAACTGCAAACAACTCGCACGAAGATGAGGTGTTCGATATCCACTCCATTTGCCTAAAAATCTATCGTTATAGAACCTAACTCCATACATAGTTTCACATTAATTAAATATTTTATTACAATCTACAAGGAAATACCACAATATAATATTCAATAATCTGCAAATATTTTTTTAAAATCTGCACAAATATGAAATCATATTGAGTACTGAAAGCATTATTTTTACAAACAGAATCCACCAAAACAATCGCAAAATTCCCCCAACAGGTAGCAAGGAAATGTATACCTGATCTATCCGTCCTAAAACCTCCACCCTCCTTGCAGCTTCCTCCTTGCTCTCATATAGCCCAGCTTCTACCAAGAACTTTTGAAGGATAAACCGAAAGGAAAATACAGTTATTCAAGGAACCAATGAATTGAAATTAAAATGGACGTCATAGGAAAGTTATAAGAAGCGAAAGAAGCAAACTTTTTCCAACTCCAAGCTTCTTTGAAGATCTGCTTCCTTAGGCCCCGCAGTGGAGATGGGTTTCGCAATCCCAGACGGTCTCGGGGCTTGGGGGGCTGTGCTGCCACCCTCCGAGCAACCCATCACGATGCCAAGAAAGATACCCTGCACTCAAGAAATTCAACAGAAAACAAGTAAATTCGGCCCTTAATTCTTGATAGCGCAGGGGATATGAAGGTCGGTCACGCAAATTCAGATAGGCGACCACCCCAGAATCAATCGACAAGATCGAAGAACAAATCCCTAAAGCATCAAGATAAGTAACCGTGGAACAATCCTGAAAAGCGCGCTTACCAGAGAACAAAGATCGGATCCGAACCCTAAGAAAGCTTGGACGATTCAGTGGCAGAGGACGGGTAAGGAAAGATTTCTCCCACACCCTAGAAATCAATTAAAGGGTAATTCGAAGAGAGAGAGAGAGAGAGAGAGAGAGAGAGAGAGAGAGAGAGAGACGATCAAACCACACACACAAGCGTCCGATTCTTGAGTGATTCGAAGAACTGCAGATCCACAGCCAGATGGCGGCGCCGCAAACCCTAAAACCGGAAGCGGTAACCAGTTTCCGATGAGGTAGAGAGAGAGAGAGAGAGAGAGAGAGAGAGAGAGAGAGAGAGAGAGAGATTCAGATTGAGGAGAAGAGCAGCAGACGGAAAAAGAAGTCGAGACGTTTTTGTGGGACTAGGGTTGAAGGTCTTGTATCAACGGCTAACAAGCGAATCAGTTCTGGATTAGGATTCTCGAAGAGTCAAACCTCGTCACGGACTCACCGTCCTATACTCCTATTGGAAGGTTTATTGGAAATTCTATTCATACCCAAAACTAGGGCTGACAATTTCGGACCCGACACGGCAGACCCGATAGTCCGATACGACCCGACACGAAGTTAGTAGGTCTGGGACTAAACGGGTTCGGGTTGTAAAAGGGTCGACACGATAGACCCATTTAATAAACGGGTCGGGTCAGGGTTTAGGATCTGGACACTATAGACCCGGGAAGACCCATTTAAAATTCAACGGGTCGTGTCGGGTCGGGTCTGTAGACACACGAATTTCGTCGGACCCGAACCCGACTTACGTGTGCCGATGCGGATGCAAACCCGACACGCGGACCCAACTCGCGCGCACCGACACGGATGCAAACCCGACACGCGGACCCGACTCGCGCGCGCCGATGCGGACCCGGACCCCACTTCAAGAGGGGCCGGCCCCTACTAGGGTCCGAACCCCATAGGGCCGGCCCTAGTGGGGACCGAACCCCATGGAGGGGCCGGCCGGCCCTGCAAGGAAAGGCAAGAAAAGAAAAGAAAGAAAAGAAAAAGGAAAGAAAAGAAGGGAAAGAAAAGAAAAGGAAAGAAAAGAAAAGGAAAGTAAAGAAAGAAAAGGAAAGAAATACCGCCATGCGCGGGGGGAGGTAGCGTATGACGTCTGCACACACGCGGATCTGCGCCGATCCCTCGATCCGACGCACAAGACGAAGCGCCCGATCGCCATCGATTTCGTGCGCAAAATCCAGCCATAATTGCACCCGCCAGAAAAGGAAAACAACTAAATGTTATTCCCCTCATCAATGGATGAATAAAATCCGGGTAATTATGAGAGAGATACAAAAGGGATTTAAAATTAAAAAGTTCTCATATCTCTCTCCCCACCTCTTTGCCTATAAATAGAGGGGGTGGGGGAAGGAAAAAATGGTCGGGAAATTGAAGACGAAACGCCAGAGCTCTGCAGAAGAGGAGACGCTTTTTCATCGACCCAAGGCTTCACGAGGCACAGTCAAGCCTGTCCCGAGGGATCGGCTTACTGAAAGTCCTCATCAACGTGAAGACCCTTGCACACGAAGATCATCCCTTCGACTCCGTGCACGAAGAAGAAAGCTCGGAGAAGAAGAACCCTTCGACTCCGAAGACGCCAGAAGCAAAGGCCGGAGAAGAAGAGGAGCGGCACTACCCCGTCGTCTCCAACAAGCTTCGACTCCGATCAAGCCCAAAAGCCCGGAGAAGAAGAGGAGCGTCACTACCCCGTCGTCTCCAACAAGCTTCGACTCCGATCAAGCCCAAAAGCCCGGAGAAGAAGAGGAGCGGCACTACCCCGTCGTCTCCAACAAGCTTCGACTCCGATCAAGCCCAAAAGCCCGGAGAAGAAGAGGAGCGGCACTACCCCGTCGTCTCCAACAAGCTTCGACTCCGATCAAGCTCAAAAGCCCGGAGAAGAAGAGGAGCGGCACTACCCCGTCGGCTCCAACAAATTCTCGATCCCGATCAAGCCCCAAAGCCCGGAGGAGAGAAGCGAAGCGTCATCACCCCGTCGTCTTCGACTAACGCCTGCCCCATCCACGAAGAAGAAAGCCTGGAGCAGATCGTCTGAAGCGTCGCTACCCCGTCGTCTTCATCAACAAAAGTCGACGCTACAACCGTCGCACGGAGACCGTCGCTACCCTCGTCGTCTTCATCAACAAAAGCCGACGCTACAACCGTCGCACGGAGACCGTCGCTACCCTCGTTGTCTTCATCAACAAAAGCCGACGCCACAACCGTCGCACGGAGATCGGTGCTACCCCCACCATCTTCGAAAGCATTCTTCGACTCCGATCACGCCAAAGAAGCCCGGAGAAGAAGAGAAGTCCAGTCGATACGTAAACCGTCGAAGCACCGGAGAAGTAGCCCACGTCGTTCGAAGAAGAAGATCGAGTTGACGCCAAAGCTAAAGCCAACGCAAGAAGCCAAAGCAAAGCCCCAGTAAAGCCCGCGCCAAAGCAACGCAAGTGCCAAAGCCAAGCGACTACGCCGGTCACGAGCAAAAGCACCGCACGTTCTAGCCGATACGACGCGAAGTCCGGAAGAACGAAAGCATCGCAAGTCTCTCCCAGCTACGTCCAAGTGCAAGCGCCGAAGCAAAGCAAAAGCCAGAGCCACGCCGGAGCAAAGCCAAAGCCAAAAAGCCAAAGCCAAAGCCAACGCCAAAAGCTAGATCGACGCCGCGAACCGACGATCAAGGACACCGAGGTCAAGCAAGGAACGAGGAAGACGCGAAGACCGAGGAACGAAGCCGAAAACCCCCTAGCCGAGAAAGCACGAAGCACGGAAGGGACAAAGCAACGGTGGACATTCCTTAGCCTCTCCAAAACCCTCTCCCTGTAAAACCCCTGTCCTGGGCAGCCCCTTCAGAGCTCTCACACGAACACCACGTGGAGACGCGGATCAAAGGGATCCCCCAGAAGATCTTTCCCACAATCCCCTGATCAAAACTCGCCGCAACCCGGACTCGCTACACCCGAGCCACCCGGGTCCCGGCCACAATTGTAATCTCGTGTGATTCGCAATAAAGACGACCCGCGCTTTTTTCCGCGTCCACAGATTTCTGGCACGCCCAGGGGGACCTCTTCTCCTTTCATCCGTACGGTTGAAGAAGCTGCTTGAAGTTTGCAATGGCCGGAACAAACAGCGATGCGTTTGCTCCAAGCCTCTCACCAATCGCCGAGTCTCCTCTACTCCGACACGGTGATCCAGTAAATCCGGAGGGTGATGCTCCTCCAATGGTCCGCGTCTACACTCGGCGTACACAGACTCTTGCGGATGTCTTCGTGCCGGAAGCTACTACCGAAGATGCTCGCCAAAGCGCCGACGAGGCCCTGGTGCTTGAAGAAACGAGCCTCGATCCTGGAGTCCATGTCCAGAAGTTTGGGGAGGACCAGCCCCAACCCCGAACCCGTTCGGGTTCTCCAGCAGACGTTGCACCTCCTCTGCAGGGGGCAAACATCAATCATCAGCCAGAAGCAAGTCGGCGTAACTACGTCTCCGATGATGACGGCGAGGATGCGAACATGCAACACCGAGATGTTCTCCGTCACCATCCTCCGACCGCTCTTCAGCTCCAAGTCATGCAGATGAAAGAGCACATGGCACAGATTACTCGGCTAATGGAGGAGAAGGATCGTCACATCAACACTCTGCTCCAAAAGCTAAGCGCGAAGGACGCTGCAGCAGTCAGCCAACCCGTCGCCTCTCCAGTTCCGTCTTCAACTCCCGCTCCTGCAGAGGTTGTTCCGACGATTCAAGCAGTTACTCCAGCGCTCTCCTCGGCTCCCGTCCCAGTGGAAGTCGTCTCCCCTACGCCAGCCTCGGTGGCCACTCAACCTCCGGCAACAGTGGCTGCGATGAGTGCTCAGCAAGTCCAAGCATTGATAGCCGACATGATGCGCTCCCATGGCAGTAGCCTTCCTCCGATCACGGCGGCATACTCGAAGCCCTACACTACGAGGATCCAGCAGCTACGCTTCCCAGTCGGATTCCAGCCGCCAAAGTTTCAGCACTTCGACGGAAAGGGAAATCCGAGACAGCACGTCGCCCACTTCATCGAGACCTGCAATAATGCCGGCACATATGGCGACGAGATGGTGAAGCAATTCGTTCGCACCCTCAAAGGCAACGCGTTCGACTGGTACGTTGATCTTCCTGCATGGACCATCGACAGCTGGGACCAGATGGAAAAGGAGTTCCTCAATCGCTTCTACAGCACCAGACGTACAGTCAGTATGACCGAACTCACCGCCGTCAAGCAAAGGAAGGATGAGCCAGTGATCGACTACATTGACAGGTGGAGGAACCTCGCGCTGAATTCACGAGACCGCTTGTCTGAAGACTCGGCCATCGAGATGTGCACCCAAGGCATGCACTGGGGTCTGCTCTACATCCTCAAAGGTATCAAGCCTCGGTCTTTCGAAGAACTCGCAACTCGGGCTCATGACATGGAACTCAGCCTAGCAAATCGCGGGGAATCGAAGAACAAGGATTTCTTGAAGATAGAAAAGAAGGACAAGCCACCGGCAACGAAACCGAAACAAGTCAATGTTGCTGATGTCGCTTCAACCTCCAAACCACTCAAGATCGGTGGCAAGCCGGATCAGAAGAAGGGAGTCGCCATACCGCCGCCTCCGCCTCCGAGACAAAGGATGACTTTAGAGGAGCTCGAAGCCAAGAAGTACCCTTTCCCAGACTCGGAAGTCTCCTCCATGTTCGACCAACTGCTGCAAGAGAAGATGATAGAGCTCCCTCCTTCGAAGAGGCCCGAGCAGATGCATCGCGTCGACGACCCTCTCTTCTGCAAATACCACCGGATGGTGAGTCATCCCATCGAAAGATGCTTCGTCTTCAAGGAAAGAATCATGGCGCTCGCTAAGCAAGGGAAGATAGAGATCGACTCCGGGGAGGTTGCTATGGCCAACATGACGTCCATCACCTTCGGCTCCTTCTCGCCAGTACTCGTTGCTGCTCGGCGAAGCATGCCCAAATTGCGCATCAACCGTCAAGCTCCAATCGCTAAGTCAACTTCCCAGCCAAAAGTTTCGAAGCGACGTCAGTATACTCCTGCGCTCACCGAGGAGAAAACACCGCTGCCCTGGGGGGAATCATCGCTCATGCCAGCACCTCTTCCAAGCAATGCTGCATCCCAACGGGCGCTCCAAAGGAGATACGAGCAAGGAGATCCGGAAGTCGGTCTACTGGGCCAGCCTTCGGGGAAGTTCGACTATTACGTCCTCTACTCAAGGCCTCCGTCCGTTTCAATCAACGAAATCAAGCCCACCGGCTGGGAATCGGAAGACGTGCCAGTAGAGCCTCAAGAAGTGCCAGCACCTCTTCCAAGCAATGCTCCGTCCCAATACGCTCTCTAGAAAAGATACGAGCAAGGAGATCCGGAAGTCGGTTTGCTAGGCCAGCCTTCAGGGAAGTTCGACTATTACGTCCTCTATTCAAAGCCTCCATTGGTTTCAGCTGAAGAAATCAAGCCCACCGGCTGGGGATCGGAAGACGAGTCAGTAGAGCCTCCAGAAGAACAAGTACCTCCGAGGGAACCAGTTGCTGCTATCGACCATCATCCTAGCAGAGGGGAATCCACCGACGAAGAAGCATGGGTCATGCTACCGCGGCGGCGAAAGCCATGGCAAGAAAAGAAGCTCAAGCAAGACCGTGTGATGAGGGGATTCACCAAGCGGAAGACCTACAAGAAGAAAAGCAAGACTCCGGGAAGGAAGGCGTTCAAAGTGCCGTCAGCAAGCCAAGACGATATCCTTCAGCAGAGTCTTCCAGAGCCGACAACTTTGCAAGAGTTCTTCCCAGATCACTTCCTCCCAGCGGACCAACACATCAAGGTGTCTTGTTGCATGGTCGAAGTCCATGAGGCGTCGGAAGGAAAGAACGAAAGCAAAACTTCTGGAGAAGGCGACTCCGCAGATGAGGGAGACGATTCTGACGAAGGGGGCACTGCCTCTCACGACGAAGCAATCTTGCACATGCCGCTCGTAGAGGCTTTGCATCTTCCGAAGAAGGCTCGCCTGGCAATGGCGGCGACCTTGGCCGATCCAGATAGCTACAAAAGGAAAAGGAAGGATGACCAGAAGCGCAAAGCTGTAGCCTCGTGTGATGCGACGATAACCTTTTCAGATGAGGACCTGCAACTCGGGACGCGATTGCACAACCGGCCTCTTTACGTCTCGGGATACATCAAGGAGAAGCCAGTGAATCGAATCTTGTTGGACTGTGGCTCCGCCGTCAACATCATGCCTATCCAGACGATGCGGCAACTCGGCATCACCGACGACCAGCTCTCACCAAGTCAATTGGTCATTCAAGGCTTCAACTAGGGCGGACAGTCCACCGTCGGAATCATTCGTTTGAAGCTTTCCATCGGCCCGCTGGATACAACGGTCCTCTTCCACATCATCGATTGCCAGACGTCATATCGCCTCCTGTTGGGAAGACCATGACTGCACGAGAACGGCATCGTGGTATCCACCTGGCACCAGTGCCTCAAGTACTACGAAGAAGGCGTGGAGAGGTGCATAGTTGCAGATGACAAGCCATTCAACGAGGCCGAGGCACACCTGGCCGACGCTAAGTTCTACCAAGCAAAGGGCCTGGTCGCGGAAGTTCTGCCAGCTAAAGCTCCTCGAGCCCAAAAGATTGAAGAAGTGAAGCAGGACAAGACTCCTCTTCCCGCAAATCCGGCGCTACCCTCCGACGAGGCAAGACTCAAGGTCCAAGGAACGCCGAAACCTGGGCGAAGGATGCGCATTAGCTTCGAGCCAAGAGCAATGCAACATACCCCGTTGCCAATCCAAACGGCGCCTGTCCTGCGTCTCGCACCTCAGTGGCTCCGAAAATCCGAGCGATCGCCTTCTACTCCGACAAGGAAGTTGGCCCCGTCGTTATCTCAGGCCAACGTCATCACTCTGCAAGAAATGACGGTGCCACTACCTAGTCTGACGCAAGCTCCGAACCCGAGCAGACCTGTCGAATCAGCAGACCTCGAGCAACTCGGATTCAAACCGGAAGGGAGTTGGGGGCAAAATACTGCCAAGTTGCTGTTCAGAGCCGGCTACAACGAGGAAAGCGCCATGGGCACACTTCCACCAGCAGCAACTCCACATGGGATGACGAGAACTCAAGCTCGGCTGTTTCAAAACGGAGAACAAATTCCCCCGAACCGCCGAGGCATCGGCTCCAGTCAAGCTCCGTTGGTCATCAGAACCGCAGCAAAGAGGACCTTCACCTCGAACTACATCGAGGCAAGGATAGTGGATGAAGCAGCTGAAGGATCGACAATCTCCGATGCACTCTCTACCTACCTCAGCCATCCAGGAAGCAGGAGAAGACGACGACGGGCTCGATGCCAAGCCTTGTTCCGGAAGCAAACCAGAGGCGATAAAGACTGGTCGAATAGAAAACGCACATCCGTCTTCGAGAGGCTCGGGCCAGTCAAACAATCAAAGAAGAAGTCGGCATTCGATCGTTTGGGAATGTCAATCGAGGACTTCGTTTCGACACCCACCCACCCACCCATGGCTGCCGCCCATCATATCTCCATTACGGATCCAGGCAACGGTGACACTTCTACTTCGGACGATGAGTTGCCCGATGCCCCGCCAGTCCTCGAAGAAGGGGGGCAGTCCACCGTTGATGACTTGAAGGAAATCAACTTGGGCACGGAAACGGAGCCTCGGCCTACATTCGTCAGCACGCTCTTGACTCCTGAGGAAGAAGCCGCATACGTCAAACTGCTTAAAGAATATAGAGACGTCTTCGCATGGTCCTACAAGGAGATGCCGGGCCTCGATCCAAAAATCGCAGTTCACCAGCTCAGCGTCAAAAACGGAGCCAGCGCTATCAAGCAAGGGCAAAGACGCTACCGACCAGAACTGGTACCCCAAATAGAAGGCGAAGTCAACAAGTTGATCGAAGCCGGCTTCATTCGAGAGGTCAAGTACCCGACATGGATCTCTAGCGTCAAAAATCGCAGTTCACCAGCTCAGCGTCAAAAACGGAGCCAGCGCTATCAAGCAAGGGCAAAGACGCTACCGACCAGAACTGGTACTCCAAATAGAAGGCGAAGTCAACAAGTTGATCGAAGCCGGCTTCATTCGAGAGGTCAAGTACCCGACATGGATCTCTAGCGTCGTCCCAGTCAAAAAGAAGAACGGCCAAATCCGAGTGTGTGTGGACTTCAGAGACTTGAACAATGCATGTCCAAAGGACGACTTCCCCTTGCCAATCACGGAGCTAATGGTCGACGCGACAACAGGTCACGAGGTGCTCACTTTCATGGACGGATCATCGGGCTACAATCAGATTCGGATGGCACCCAAGGACGAGGAGCTCACGGCATTTCGCACACCGAAAGGAATCTACTGCTATAAGGTAATGCCGTTCGGCTTGAAAAACGCGGGAGCCACCTACCAGCGAGCTATGCAGAAAATCTTTGACGACATTCTTCATCAAAACGTGGAGTGTTATGTCGACGACCTCGTGGTGAAATCCAAGAAAAAATCGGCACATCTACAAGATCTTGAGCTAATCTTCAAACGACTTCGAAGGTACCAACTCCGTATGAATCCGCTTAAGTGCGCGTTCGGAGTCTCCTCGGGCAAATTCCTCGGCTTCGTCGTCCGACATCGAGGCATTGAGATAGATCAATCCAAAATTGATGCTATCGTCAACATGCCCGCACCAAAGACAGTGCGAGACCTCAGAGGCCTCCAGGGACACTTGGCGTATATCCGAAGATTCATCGCCAACCTAGCCGGAAAGTGCCACCCTTTTAGTCGCCTCATGAAGAAAGGAGCGCCGTTCAAATGGGATGAAGCTTGCCAAGAAGCATTCCAAAACATCAAAGCATATCTACTGAAGCCGCCAGTCCTATCAGCACCGGTCCAAGGGAGGCCGCTCATCCTCTACATCGCCGGCCAAGAGCAGTCCTTGGGGGCACTCCTGCTGGCCCAGAACAATGAACTTGGCGTGGAGACAGCTTGCTACTACTTAAGTCGCACTCTCGTCGGCGCAGAGCTGAATTACTCCCCGATCGAGAAGGTCTGCTTAGCGCTCATCTTTGCCACGAAAAAGCTGCGACACTACATGCTCGCTCACACCATCAGACTCGTCTCGAAGGCTGACCCGCTCAAATACATCATATCGAGACCAGTGCTTTCCGGACGTCTGGCCAAGTGGGCCCTGCTGCTACTTGAATTCGACATCACTTTCGTGCCACAGAAAGCGGTTAAAGGGCAGGCCCTCGCGGACTTCCTCGCAGAATACCCCCTCCCGGCAGAATGGGAGTTATCAGAAGATCTCCCAGATGAAGAAGTGTTCTCCATCGACGTCGCCCCATCCTGGAAAATGTTCTTCGACGGCACCGCTAGGCAAGACATAGCGGGAGCCGGAGTCATCTTTGTCACTCCGGACAATGAAATACTCCCATTCTCATTCCTACTCTCGGAAGCATGTTCCAACAACGTGGCAGAATATCAAGCCCTACTCATTGGTCTCGAACTGGCCGACGAAATGAAGCTTCAAGGACTAGAGATCTTTGGCGACTCTCAACTCGTGATCCAGCAAGTCCTGGGGGCATACGAAGTCAACAAAGAAGACCTGGTACCGTTGCATGCGCAAGCTGTGAAGCTCCTCGAAAAACTCAAGACTGTTTCCATCCAACACGTTTCTAGAAACCTCAACCAGCAGGCTGACGCACTCGTAAATCTGGCGGCTACACTCCCGTTCCCAGATGAACGTTCGCTCGTCGTCCCCGTCTGCTGGAGATTCGTGATCGTCGAAAAAGAGGGTCCGCCCGAGGTACCAGTTCAAGCCAACACGGTGCATGTCCTCGAGATTAAAGAACAAGACTGGAGGCAACCGTTTGTGGAGTATCTCGTTCATGGTAAACTCCCCGAAGATCCGAAGCGCAAAAGTGACATCCGTTGAAGATCTCTGAGGTTCTACCACTTCAACGGCGAGCTGTACCGACGGAGCTATGACGGCACACTCCTGAGGTGCCTCGCAAAAGAGGAAGCAGAAGCCGCGCTCGAAGAAGTACACGCTGGAATCTATGGATTGCACCAGTCCGGTCCGAAGCTTCACTTCCGCATCAGAAGGATGGGATACTACTGGCCTACCATGATCAAAGACAGCTTGGAGTACGCGAGAAGATGTCAAGCTTGCCAGATGCACGGGGACTACATCCGTCAACCTCCGGAGCCTTTACACCCAACAATCGCATCTTGGCCCTTCGACGGATGGGGTCTCGACATCGTCGGTCCTCTGCCCAAGTCATCCAAGCAACATCTCTACATCTTGGCGGCAATGGACTACTTCTCCAAGTGGGCTGAAGCGATACCGTTAAGGGAAGTTACGAAGTACTCCGTCATCAGCTTTATCCAGAACGACATCATCTTCCGCTATGGAGTCCCCCGCTACATCGTAACAGATAACGGAAAGCAGTTCAAGAATGCTGCCGTCAGCCAGTTCTGCGCATTGTACAACATTAAGCAGAATTGTTCGACAATGTACAATGCTCCGGCCAACGGTCTAGCAGAAGCCTTCAACAAAACTCTGTGCAAGCTGCTGGAGAAAACCGTCTCGAAGACAAAGAAAGATTGGCACGAACGCATGGGCGAAGCACTATGGGCTTACCGAACATCCTTCCGCACGCCGACACAAGCAACGCCGTATTCCCTCGTCTATGGCGTGGAAGCCGTTCTTCCGCTCGAGCTCCAGATCCCGTCACTCAGGATAGCAGTCCAGGAAGGCCTCACCAGCGATGACAACGCCCAGCTCCGCCTAGCAGAATTAGAAGCACTGGATGAAAGACGCCTCGAAGCTCAACAGCGTCTGGAGTGTTATCAGGCCAGGCTCTCTCGCGCCTTCAACAAGAAGATTCGTCCTCGATCATTCCAGATAGGGGAACTGGTGCTGGCAGTCAAACGCCCCATCATTCTCTCGCATCGAGGAGGGAAGAAATTTGATGCCAAATGGGATGGCCCGCATTCCGTCAAGGAGGTCTACTCCAACGGCGCCTATCTCCTCACCACGCCAGAAGGGCTGACACTCGGCCCTATCAACGGCAAGTACCTCAAAAGGTACTATGCCTAAAGCAAGGCCACACCCCTTGTTCAAAAAAAAAAAAAAAAAATTGAACTACGTGCGACTTGATCCCCCTTAGGGGGGTACGTAGGCAGCCTGAGAAGTTACTTCAGGTTCAGTCCGACCAAAAGAAAAAGACAACAAAGTTCCATGGAAAGGGTGTGGCAAAATGAGGCGATATTATTAATGAACCGAAGGTAGTACATTGCATAAGTCCTGAAAAAGAAAGCCACAATGAAACCAGGAACAACTAAAAGAAGGTGTCCAGAGCTTGGAGACGGCGCAGCAGCTCCTCCCTAGTCGCCTCCACTCTCTGAAGCTCCACGGGACGAGCAGCCAGAAGCTCGCGACGGGTTGCCAAGTCCGACTGCTGCCTCAAGTGACTCGCCTTCAAAGCGCTCTCCGCGGCCTCGGCCCGCTCCAAACGAGACTCCGCCTTTCTAAGTGAGGCGCGCGCAGACTCCAACTTCCTCTGGGCCTTCGACAGGCTGGATGTAGCCTCCGCAAGTTGATGCTCGGACTGACTTAGACTCGCCTCAGCGGCCTCCAGCTCAGAAAGGGAGCTCCCCTCCAGCAAAGCCCGCCGGGATCGATAAGCCTCGCTATCGGTCACAAGCAGGTTCATCTGATCGACGAAAAGAGAGCTGTCAACTTTGAACTCTGCCAGGCTCGTGCAAAACTCTGCACCGTCCGTCGACCACCAGTCCTGGAGGGCGCCAAGGCCGGCAGTTTGGAAAGGCTCCAACGTCGACTTGATATACTGCCGACAGCTCGCGAGAAGGAACTCTGAGACTCTGCTCCTCGGCCTCAAATCCGGGCGAGGCGCCTCGGAGTAAGTAGGCAAGACCTTCCCTCCTACTGCGGCCGCAACAGGAGCTGCCCGCGCCAACGAGGGTGGCGGAACCGGGGAAACCGCCGCTACCGCTGCAACAACCGTCTCCACCAAAGGACACGAGGGCACAGTCATCGGGGAACACCGCTTGTCGACGCTCGAGACTTCAGCCTCCTCGCCAAAAGACAAGGCGTCGACATCGATATCGTCCAGGTTAATGTCGCCCCTAGGGAAGTTCTCCCCGCAAAGTCCGAGGAGATCCAGATCATCCGGAGGGATATCTAGCCCACAGGGTTCGGGCACTTCCTGCGCGGCACCGGCGGACGAATGCCCAAGAGGCGCCTTTGAGGAGCTCGCTCCGCGCTCTACCACTATAACAGAATCTGGTCAAAAGAAAGAAACGGTGCTCAGCGTGATAAAACTTCCTGAACGTAGAGGGCAAATAAAATGAAGAGAGCTCCATACCTGTGTGGTCAGACGAAGCGGTCCTAAACGGAGGAATCACCTCATCTTTCAGAAGTCCAGGCTCCTCGGCGTCCTCCGCCAGACAAGGAACTCTCGGGACCATCCCGCGAGGAATGCACACTTTTCTTCTCTTGGGAGAGACACCCTCAACTTCGGCCTTCGGGGAACAAAATGCCCCAGGGGCACTAGTAAGCTCGGCGTCCAGCACCGGAACGGAAGAAGGGACACGACAAGCACTGGAAAGGCGACTACAGCTCCTCTGCGCTCTTTGAAGCCCCAGTCGGAGGCGACGGTCCTCCACTCCCGCAGAGTGATTGAAGCAGAAATTCCTGAACCTGCTACTCACCAAGACGTCGACTGGAAAACTCGCAAGTAAAGGAGAAACTCGCCCTTCAACCCACTGGCGGTATTCCGGAGTCGCGGCATCCCGAAATCCGGACTTAGCCCCAGGAAAGAAACTCCCGCCAGTTAAGCGAGCGTAGAGAGAAGCCCACAGACGGTAACCCTCCTGCGGACTGATACGTCCCTGCAACTGCTGAGGCATGCCAGAGACTTCTTGCCGAAACCCCTGTTGGCGAGCAAAGCGATGGGGGGAGTACTGCTCCACCTCCACCACATCCCCCTTGCGCCAGACCAAGTAGCCAGGACGGCAGCTGACCATATTCCAGTAGAGACTGTCCGGGAGCTCCTCGTTATCATACACAGTCGACCTCTCCAAGGGCAGCACCGAATGCTCTGACAGGAATTCGAAATCGACGCTCCCCATCCTCCTCAAAAGGGTGCGAGCACACTCTCTCGGACGCTCCCAACTGATAAAGGCGTTCAAGATCCCTCCTATCCCGGGCAAGAAAGGCAGCTCAGCTGGATGCCCTCGTCTGGCAAAGATCCCCTTCGGGAAATGCAGAGCTATCCACCCGTACAAATAATGCAAGGGTCCGAATGTAGTCGACCGGCCGAGCTCCTCCTTGGCCTTATCAGAGCCAGACAAGTCCCAGTAAGTCCCGCTGAGAGCCCGATACAAGGCGCATAGTATGGCCGGGGCCAGATTGAAGAGCTCGCCCCTCTCCATCCTGGAAGCGGCAAGGAAGGTCCCCGGACGAATAGCCTCCCCAGAACACGGAAGCACGAACCGGCAGAGGAAGATGACCAGCCCAGCAGCTCGGTAAACCGATCGCCACTCCTCGCTATCCCGTTTCAGGCCAAGGAGTTCCCAGGGACACTACTTCCCCTCCATTGAGTGCCTCTCTCGAGCCAAGGAGTCGATAGGCCTCACAAAGGAGCGAAGCGGAGGTCTCTGCATCTGAGCGATCTTCCACATCGGGTGAGCCGAAGGCGCTGGAGACCTATACTCGCCTCTGAACCAAAAGTCGACCCAAGAAGAAGGACGCACTCGATCTGATTGATCCCGCGCCGCAATGATAGCATGTGCCTTGAACAGAAGAAGGCAAGAACTCGGAGCGTAGCTGCTGTCCAGCAGATCCTTCAAGGCAGGCACCTCCTCTTGGTAGTAGTTCCGTACCTCGGGGCACCCGGAAACGATATGGACGTCACGAAGCGAGATGCCTATCTCCCCCGCCCCAGTAAGGAAGGTGTTAGTTTCCGGACACCAAAGCTCACAAAGTGCGCGGTACATCCCCTCCGGACGACTGTACTGCCGACGGGCCGGCGTCAGAAATTTGGCCAATAAGTTCATCTCAGGTTCCGCGCCAAAGACCTCGTAGAGCTCGTCCATCCACTCGCGAAAGCCACAAAGGTACTGGATGTCTCCCCGAGGCCAAGAGTCGGTGCCCCATCGGGTCAGCCTAGCGCATATCTTCGAGGCAACAACTGGCGTAGGCACGAACTCTTCATCGCAATGATGGAACGGAAGACTCAAACTCGGCCGCAGAAGCTTCATGGAGATCCCTTCGTCAGTATGAATCTTCTCGCTTAATTTCAGCATCCCGCAAGTCGCATCCGCGACTCCATCTTCCGTGATGCGCTCGTGCACAAAGACACGGAGCAACGACAGAAGGTCTTCCCGCCTTGATTTGCGATAACGGCGCATACGAGTGTAAGGAAAGCAAAGGCATCTCCTCCCGTCGAAGAAATCCTCGTCTATCCAGCCCGAGGAAGTCAAACTCTCGAAGACGCGAGCCCTGGAAGACCATGAAGGGAGGCAAGTCAAGACAAGTGCGTGAAAAAAAAAAAAAAAAACTAAGGGGGCCTGCACCCCTGTCAGGAGGACCACCCGACTCATCGGCCCGCCACCACTGGCGCCCGAGCCTTCGCGATGTGCCCCCGCGGGCCCACACGGCGCCCGCGCCGACCCAGCACGCCAACACAACCGCGCCGGCCCGACTGCGCCGACACCGCCCATGTCGACCCATCGCGCCAGCGCCACCCAGCCAGGGCCACAGCCACTTGCGCACCCGTGCGCCACAGACTGGCTCTGCTACCACTGGCGCCTTCGGAGTCCAGAAGAAAGAGGGGAGAAAGAAAAGAAAGAAAGTGAAAACCTCAAAAAAAAAAAAAAAAAAAGTGAACGGAAAAAAGGGGGGGCCCACAGCCCCCTCTCCAATCAAAGCCGGACAGCAAAGAAAGAAAAAGGGGGGGGGGGGGCCCGCTGCCTCTCCTCTCCTCTTCTCCGAGCCGATCGGGACCGGGCCCCGACGAAACCACCGCCGCGCCGCAGCAGCCGGACTCGGCCCCCATGCCCGACTCGCGCGCTCCGCCGCCCTTCTCGGCCCCGAGCCCGACCCGTTCGGCCCCGCAGCCGCCGGACCCGGCCCCCGCGCTCCAGCAGCCCCGCGCCACCGCGCCTCCGGCCCCACGCGCTGCAGCCGCGCCTCCGGCCCCATGCGCTGCAGCCCCGCCTCTGGCCCCACGCGATGCGGCCCCGCACGCCTCGCCGCGCGCTGCAGCCCCGCGCCGCCATGCCGCCGGCCCCGTTGCTGTCGTTGCTGCTTCTACGGGCCGGGACCGAAAAAGAAGAAGAAGAAGAAAAAAAAAAAAAAAAAAAGAAAGAAAAGAAAAAGAAAAGAAAAGAAGAAGAAGAAGGAGGAAGAGAGAGGCGGCAAAGGCGACTCGCACCTCAGCCGCGCTCCTCCATCCTCCTCGCCTCGGTCCTCGCCGCATCGCCGCTTCGAGCCCGTCTTCGCAACAACCGCAAAATCGCGCACCATCGCCGCCGACGAAAGAGGCGACACCGGGAAGACGGAGCAAGTCTCGTGCAATCCCAGGCAGCTCACTTCCGACGACGGTCTTCAGAAGCCGGCAGAACCTTCGCGCGGAAGCACAAGGCCGACGAAAGAGGCGACACCGGGAAGACGGAGCAAGTCGCGTGCAAACCCAGGCAGCTCTCTTCCGACAACGGTCTCCAGAAGCAGGCGGAACCTTCGCAAAGAAACGCAATGACGGATGGAGGGGGTAGGGGTCCTTAAATAGACTCCCGACCCTGCCCACAAAAGGAATCAAGGACAAGCGCTCTACGATTCCTACGTGTCCAAACCCGACACGCTCTCACAGACGCACTCGTCCTTGAGGGGGCATTTGTAGACACACGAATTTCGTCGGACCCGAACCCGACTTACGTGTGCCGACGCGGATGCAAACCCGACACGCGGACCCAACTCGCGTGCACCGACACGGATGCAAACCCGACACGCGGACCCGACTCGCGCGCCCCGATGCGGACCCGGACCCCACTTCAAGAGGGGCCGGCCCCTACTAGGGTCCGAACCCCATAGGGCCGGCCCTAGTGGGGACCGAACCCCATGGAGGGGCCGGCCGGCCCTGCAAGGAAAGGCAAGAAAAGGAAAGAAAAGAAAAGAAAGAAAAGAAAAAGGAAAGAAAAGAAAAGGAAAGAAAAGAAAAGGAAAGAAAAGAAAGAAAAGGAAAGAAATACCGCCATGCGCGGGGGGAGGTAGCGTATGACGTCTGCACACACGCGGATCTGCGCCGATCCCTCGATCCGACGCACAAGACGAAGCGCCCGATCGCCATCGATTTCGTGCGCAAAATCCAGCCATAATTGCACCCGCCAGAAAAGGAAAACAACTAAATGTTATTCCCCTCATCAATGGATAAATAAAATCCGGGTAATTATGAGAGAGATACAAAAGGGATTTAAAATTAAAAAGTTCCCATATCTCTCTCCCCACCTCTTTGCCTATAAATAGAGGGGGTGGGGGAAGGAAAAAATGGTCGGGAAATTGAAGACGAAACGCTAGAGCTCTGCAGAAGAGGAGACGCTTCTTCATCGACCCATGGCTTCACGAGGCACAGTCAAGCCTGTCCCGAGGGATCGGCTTACTGAAAGTCCTCATCAACGTGAAGACCCTTGCACACGAAGATCATCCCTTCGACTCCGTGCACGAAGAAGAAAGCTCGGAGAAGAAGAACCCTTCGACTCCGAAGACGCCAGAAGCAAAGGCCGGAGAAGAAGAGGAGCGGCACTACCCCGTCGTCTCCAACAAGCTTCGACTCCGATCAAGCCCAAAAGCCCGGAGAAGAAGAGGAGCGTCACTACCCCGTCGTCTCCAACAAGCTTCGACTCCGATCAAGCCCAAAAGCCCGGAGAAGAAGAGGAGCGGCACTACCCCGTCGTCTCCAACAAGCTTCGACTCCGATCAAGCCCAAAAGCCCGGAGAAGAAGAGGAGCGGCACTACCCCGTCGTCTCCAACAAGCTTCGACTCCGATCAAGCTCAAAAGCCCGGAGAAGAAGAGGAGCGGCACTACCCCGTCGGCTCTAACAAATCCTCAATCCCGATCAAGCCCCAAAGCCCGGAGGAGAGAAGCGAAGCGTCATCACCCCGTCGTCTTCGACTAACGCCTGCCCCATCCACGAAGAAGAAAGCTTGGAGCAGATCGTCCGAAGCGTCGCTACCCCGTCGTCTTCATCAACAAAAGTCGACGCTACAACCGTCGCACGGAGACCGTCGCTACCCTCGTCGTCTTCATCAACAAAAGCCGACGCTACAACCGTCGCACGGAGACCGTCGCTACCCTCGTTGTCTTCATCAACAAAAGCCGACGCCACAACCGTCGCACAGAGATCGGTGCTACCCCCACCATCTTCGAAAGCATTCTTCGACTCCGATCACGCCAAAGAAGCCCGAAGAAGAAGAGAAGTCCAGTCGATACGTAAACCGTCGAAGCACCGGAGAAGTAGCCCACGTCGTTCGAAGAAGAAGATCGAGTTGACGCCAAAGCTAAAGCCAACGCAAGAAGCCAAAGCAAAGCCCCAGTAAAGCCCGCGCCAAAGCAACGCAAGTGCCAAAGCCAAGCGACTACGCCGGCCATGAGCAAAAGCACCGCACGTTCTAGCCGATACGACGCGAAGTCCGGAAGAACGAAAGCATCGCAAGTCTCTCCCAGCTACGTCCAAGTGCAAGCGCCGAAGCAAAGCAAAAGCCAGAGCCACGCCGGAGCAAAGCCAAAGCCAAAAAGCCAAAGCCAAAGCCAACGCCAAAAGCTAGATCGACGCCGCGAACCGACGATCAAGGACACCGAGGTCAAGCAAGGAACGAGGAAGATGCGAAGACCGAGGAACGAAGCCGAAAACCCCCTAGCCGAGAAAGCGCGAAGCACGGAAGGGACAAAGCAACGGTGGACATTCCTTAGCCTCTCCAAAACCCTCTCCCTGTAAAACCCCTGTCCTGGGCAGCCCCTTCAGAGCTCTCGCACGAACACCACGTGGAGACGCGGATCAAAGGGATCCCCCAGAAGATCTTTCCCACAATCCCCTGATCAAAACTCGCCGCAACCCGGACTCGTTACACCCGAGCCACCCGGGTCCCGGCCACAATTGTAATCTCGTGTGATTCGCAATAAAGACGACCCGCGCTTTTTTCCGCGTCCACAGGGTCTACCCGCAATCCGATACTGTAATATGTAGTACCAGCGGGTCTATCGGGTCAGGTCGGGTCGAGTCGGATTGGGTTGGATCGGGTCAACTGAATAGACCCGTGTGGTAAACGGGTCATATCGGGTCTATCCGTTTATTAGCGGGTCCGGGTCGGGTACGGGTTTAGGATCTAGACACGATTAGTTAAACGGGTTGGGTCCGGGTCTAGGGGTTTTGGACACGACACAACCCGTTGACACCCTGTAGACACACAAATTGTGTCTAACCCGGACCTGACTCGCATGCGCCAATTCGGAGGCAAACCCGACACACACTCCGACGCGGACCCGACTCGCATGCACCAATGCGGATGCGAACCCGACGCGCACTCCGACCCGGACCCGACTTGCATGCACCAATACGGAGGCAAACCCGACGTGCACCCGGACCCGGACCCGACTCGCGCCCAACAAGAGGCCAGGTGGGCCCATCCTCAAGTGGGGCCCACCCGGCCCCATACTAGGATCCGAATCCCCCATGGGGAGGCCGGCCCCTACTAGGATCCGAACCCACCATGGGGAGGCCGGCCCCTACTAGGGATCCGAACCCCCATGGGGTGGCCGGCCTTGCAAGGAAAAAGGAAAGAAAGAAAAAGAAAAGAAAGGAAAGAAAAGAAAAGGAAAGAAAAGAAAGAAAAGGAAAGAACTACCGCCATGCGCGGGGGGAGGTTGCGCATGACGTCTACCCACACGTGGATCTGTGCCGATCCCTCGATCCGACGGACAAGAAGAAGAGTCGGGTCGCCATCGATTTTATGTGCAAGATTCCAGATGAATCCAAAAATGATTGAGCCATAATTACCCCGCCAGAAAAGGAAAACAAATAAAGAGTTATTCCCCTCATCAATGAATGAATAAATCCTGGGTAATTATGGGGGAGATATTAAAGGGATTTAAAATAAACTTCCCATATCTCTCCCCTCCCCCCTTCACCTATAAATAGAGGGGGAGGAGGGAAGGCTCAAAGGTCGGATGGCAAGGCGAAGAAGCTCTGCAGAAGAGGAGACGTGCTCTTCATCAACCCAAGGCTTCACGAGGCATGGGCAAGCCTATCCCTTCGGGACCGGCTTAGTTCACTGAAAGCCCTCATCAACGTGAAGACCCTTGCACAAGAAGATCAAGCCTTCGACTCCGTGCACGAAGAAGAAAGCTCGGAGAAGAAGACCCTTCGACTCCGAAGACGCCAGAAGCAAAGGCCGGAGAAGAAGATCGGAGCGGCACTACCCCGTTGTCTCCAACAAGCCTTCGACTCCGATCAAGCCCAAAATCCCGGAGAAGAAGAGAAGCGGCGCTATACCCGTCATCTTCAACAAGGCCATCTACTCCGATCAAGCCCAAAAGCCCGGAGAAGAAGAGAAGCGGCGCTACACCCGTCATCTTCAACAAAGCCTTCAACTCCGATTACGCCAAATACGCCCGGAGAAGAAGCCGACGTCACAACCGTCGCCGGCGGGAAGATTGAAGACAAAGCGAGGAAGCTCTGCAGAAGAGGAGACGCTTCTTCATCGATCCAAGGCTTCACGAGGCACGGGCAAGCCTATCCCTTCGGGACCGGCTTAGTCCATTGAAAGCCCTCATCAATGTGAAGACCCTCGCACAAGAAGATCAAGACTTCGACTCCGTGCACGAAGAAGAAAGCTCGGAGAAGAAGACCCTTCGACTCTGAGGACGCCAGAAGCAAAGGCCGGAGAAGAAGCTCGGAGCGACACTACCCCGTCGGCTCCAACAAACCCTCAACTCCGATCAAGCTCCAAAGCTCGGAGAAGAGGAACGAAGCGTCATCAACCCGTCGCCTTCGACAAACGTCTGCTCCAAAAACCGGTGCTACAACCGTCGCACGGAGATCGGTGCTACCCCCACTATCTTCAAAAGCATTCTTCGACTCCGATCATGCCAAAGAAGCCCGGAGAAGAAGAGAAGTCCAGCCGACACCCAAACCGTCGAAGCACCGAAGAAGTAGCCCACGTCGTTCGAGAAGAAGACCGAGTTGACGCTGAAGCCAAAGCCTATGCAAGAAGCCAAAGCAAAAGCCTCAGTGAAGCCCGCGCCAAAGCAACGTAAGTGCGAAAGCCAAGCGACTACGTCGGTCTCGAGCAAAAGCACTGCACGTTCTAGCCGATACGACGTGAAGTCCGGAAGAACGAAAGCATCGCAAGTCTCCCCCGTCTACGTCCAAGCGCAAGCGCCAAAGCAAAGCAAAAGCCAGAGCCAAGCCAAAGCCAAAAGCCAAAGCCGAAGCTAACGCCAAATCACGATCGACGCCGCAAACCGACGATCAAGGATGCCGAGGCCAAGCAAGGAGCGAGGAAGACACGAAGACCGAGGAACGAAGCTGAAGACCCCCAGCCGAGGAAGCACGAAGCACGGAAGGGACCAAAGAAACAACGGATATTCCTTAGCCTCTCAAAAGCCCTCACCTTGTAAAAGACCCTTGTCTTGGGCAACCACTTCAGAGCTCTCGCACGAACACCACGTGGAGATGCGGATCAAAGGGACCCTCCAGAGGATCTCTCCCACAATCCCCTGATCAACACTCGCCGTAACCCGGACTCGCCACACCCGAGCCACCCGGGTCCTGGCCACTCTTGTAATCTTGTGTGTTCGCAATAAAGACGACCCGCATCTTTTTTTGTCACTACAGATTTCTGGCACGCCCGGTGGGACCTTCTCTCCTTTCATCCATATGGCTGAAGAAGTTGCTTGAAGTTTGCAATAGCCGGGACAAGCAACGATGCGTTTGCTCCAAGTCTTTCGCCGATCGCCGAGTCTCCTCTACTCCGACACGGTGGTCCAGTAAACCCGGAGGGTGATGCTCCCTTGATGGTACGCGTCTACACTCGGCGTACTCGAACTCTTGTGGATGTCTTCATGCCAGAAACTGCTACCGAAGATGCTCGCCAAAGCGCCGACGAGGCCTTGGTGCATGAAGAAAGGAGCCTCGATCCTGGAGTCCATATCCAGAAGTTTGGGGAAGACCAGCCCCAACCCCGAGCCCGTTCGGGTTCTCCAGCGGAAGTTCCACCTCCTCTGCAGGGGGCAAACATCAATCATCAACCAGAAGCAAGCGGCGCAACTACGTCTCCGACGATGACGGCGAGGATGCTAGCATGCAACATCGAGACGTCCTCCGTCACCATCCTCCGTCCACTCTTCAGCTCCAAGTCATGCAGATGAGCGAGCACATGGCGCAGATTACTCGACTGATGGAGGAGAAGGATCGTCACATCAATACTCTGCTTCAAAAGCTAAGCGCAAAGGACGCTGCAGCAGTCGGTCAACCCGTTGCTTCCCCGGTAGCCGCTCCAACTCCGTCTTCAACTCCCGCTCCTGCAGAGGTAGTTCCGACAATTCAAGCGGTTACGCCAGCACTCTCATCGGTTCCCGTCCCGACGGAAGTCGTCTCGCCAGCACCAGTCTCGGTGGCCACACAACCTCCGGCAACAACAATGATGAATACCCAGTAAATACAAGCGTTGGTAGCTGACATGATGCGCACCCACGGCACTGGTCTTCCTTCAATCACGGCAGTATACTCGAAACCTTACACCGCGAGGATCCAGCAGCTGTGTTTCCCTATCGGGTTTCAGCCACCAAAGTTCCAGCACTTCGACGGGAAGGGAAATCCAAGACAGCATGTTGCTCACTTCATCGAAACTTACAACAACGCCGGCACATATGGTGACGAGATGGTGAAACAGTTTGTTCGCACCCTCAAAGGTAATGCTTTTGACTGGTACGTTAATATTCCTCCAGGGACCATCGACAACTGGGATCAGATGGAGAGGGAATTCCTCAATCGCTTCTACAACACCAGACGCACCATCAGCATGACTGAACTCACCGCCGTCAAGCAAAGGAAAGACGAGCTAGTGATCAACTACATTGACAGATGGAGGAACCTCGCACTGAATTTACGAGACCGCTTGTCTGAAGACTCGGCCATCGAGATGTGCACCCAAGGCATGCACTGGGGCCTGCTCTACATCCTCAAAGGTATCAAACCTCGATCTTTTGAAGAACTCGCAACTCGGGCTCACGACATAGAACTCAGCCTAGCAAGCCGCGGGGACTCGAAGAACAGGGACTTCTTGAAGGTAGAGAAGAAGGACAACCCACAAGCACCGAAACTGAAGCAAGTCAATGTTGCTAACGTCGCTTCAACCTCCAAGCCGCTCATGATCGGTGGCAAGCCGGATCGAAGAAAGGGAGCCGCCATACTACCGCCTCCACCGCCGAGACAAAGGATAACTCTCGAGGAGCTCGAAGCCAAGAAGTACCCATTCCCGGACTCGGAAGTCTCCTCCATGTTCGATCAACTGCTGCAAGAGAAGATGATAGAGCTCCCTCCCTCGAAGAGGCCCGAGCAGATGCATCGAGTCGACGATCCTCTCTTCTGCAAATACCACCGAGTGGTAAGTCATCCCATCGAAAGATGCTTCGTCTTCAAGGAAAGAATTATGGCGCTCGCAAAGCAAGGAAAGATAGAGATCGACTCCGGAGAGGTCGCTACGACCAACATGACGTCCATCACCTTCGGCTCCTTCTCGCCGGTACTGGTTGCTGCGTGACGAAGCACGCTCAAATTACGCATCAACTGTCAAAGGCCAACCGCGAAGACAGTTTCCCAGCCGAAAGTCTCGAAGCGATGCCAACATACTCCTGCGCTCACTAAGGAGGAAACGCCGCTGCCCCAGGGGCAACCATCGCTCACGTCAGCACCTCTTCCAAGCAATGCTACATCCCAACGAGCCCTCCAAAGAAGATACGAGCAAGGAGATCCAGAAGTTGGGCTGCTGGGCCAGCCTTCGGGGAAGTTCGACTATTACGTCCTCTACCCAAGGCCTCCGTCCGTTTCGATTGAAGAAATCAAGCCCACCGGCTGGGGATCGGAAGATGAGCCAGTGAAGCTTTAGGAAGAGCAAATCCCTTCCAGTCAAGCCACATCCCAATATGCTCTCCAGAAGAGATACGAGCAGGGAGACCCAGGAGTCGGTCTGCTGGGCCAGCCTTCGAAAAAGTTTGACTATTGCGTTTTCTATTCAAAGCCTCCATCAGTTTCGATTGAAGAAATCAAACCCACCGGCTGGGGATCGGAAGACGAGACAGTAGAGCTTCCAGAAGAACAAGCGTCTCCAACTGATAGGGAACCGGTTGCTACTGCCAATCATCATCTTAGCGGGGCAGAATCCACCGACGAAGAGGCATGGGTCATGCTACCCCCGCGACAAAAGCCACGGCAAGAAAGGCAACATAAGCAAGACCGTGTGATGAGGAGGTTTCCCGAGCGGAGGACCTACAAGAAGAAAAGCAAGACTCCAGGGAGGAAGGTGTTCAAAGTGCCCCCGGCAAACCAAGACGATCTCCTCCAGTAGAGCCTTCCAGAACCAGCAACCTTGCAAGAATTCTTCCCCGATCACTTCCTCCCAATCGATCAACACATCAGGGTGTCTTATTGCATGGTCGAAGTTCATAAGGCGTCGGAGGGAAAAGACGAAATCAAAACTTCTGAAGAAGGCAACTCCACTAACGAGGGAGACGATTCCGACAAAGAGGGCACCGCCTCTCATGACGAAGCAATCCTGCACTTGCCGCTCGTAGAAGCTTTGCATCTTCCGAAGAAGGCTCGCTTGGCAATGGCTGCAGCCTTGGCCGACCCGGACAGCTATAAGAGGAAAAGGAAGGATGACAAGAAGGGCAAAACTGTGGCCTCATGCGATGCAGCGATAACCTTCTCGGACGAGGACTTGCAACTCGGAACACGATTGCACAACCGGCCTGTCTATGTTTTGGGATACATCAAGGAGAAACCAGTGAATCGAATCCTGTTGGACTGTGGCTCCGCCGTCAATATCCTGCCCATCCAGACGATGCGGCAACTCGGCATCACCAATGACCAGCTCTTGCCCAGCCAATTGGTCATTCAAGGATTCAACCAGGGCGGACAGTCCACTATCGGAATCATCCGCCTGAAGCTCTCAATCGGCCCGCTAGATACAACGGTCCTCTTCCACGTCATCGATTGCCAGACGTCATATCGCCTCCTATTGGGCAGACCATGGCTACACGAGAATGGCGTCGTAGTGTCTACTTGGCACCAGTGCCTCAAGTACTACGAAGAAGGCATGGAGAAATGCATAGTTGCTGATGACAAGCCATTCAATGAGGCCGAGGCACACTTGGCCGACGCCAAGTTCTACCAGGCGAAGGACCTAGCAGCGGAAGTCCTTCCAACTAAAGCCCCTCGAGCCCAGAAGGATGAAGAAGTAAAACAGGGCGAGGCTCCTCCACTTGCAAAACCAATGCAACCTTCCGACAAGGCGAAACTCCAGGTCCGAGAAGCACCAGGATCAAGGCAAAGGATGCACATCAGTTTCGAGTCAAGAGCAACGCAACACACTCCATTGCCCGTCCAAGCGACGCCAGTCCTGCGTCTTGCACCTCAGTGGCTCCGTAAATCCGAGCGATCGCCTTCTACTCCGACAAGGAAGATGATCTCGCCATTATCACAGGCCAACGTCATCACTCTGCAAGAAATGACGTTGCCATTACCTAGTCTGATGCAAGCTCCGAACCCGAGCAGACCTATCGAATCAGTCGACCCAAATCAACTCGGATTCAAGACGAAAGGGAGTTGGGGGCAAAATGCTGCCAAGTTACTGTTCAAAGCCAGCTATGACAAAGAAAGCGCCATGGGTACACTTCCCCCAGCAGCAACGCCAAATGGGATGACGAGGACTCAAGCTCGGTTGTTTCAAAACGGCGAACAAATTCTCCCGAACTGCCGAGGCATTGGCTCCAGTCGAACTCCGATGGTCGTCAGGATTGCAGCGAAAAAGACCTTCACCTCCAACTATATTGGGGCGAAGATGGTAGACGAAGCAGCTGGAGGATCGACAATCTCCGATGCACGCTCTACCTATGCCAGCTAGCCTGACAGCAAAAGAAGACGGCAATGGGCTTGATGCCAAGCCTTGCTCCAGAAGCAAAACAAAAGCAATCAAAGCCAGCCGAATCTAAAGCGTGCATCTGTGTTCGAAAGGCTCGGGCCAGTCAAGCAACCGAAAAAAAAGTTGGTGTTCGACCGTTTGGGAATGCCAATCGAGGACGTCGTTTCAACACCCGCCCATCCACCCATGGCGGCCGTCAACAATGTCTCTGTTATCGAAACTAACAATGGTGATACTTCTACTTCGGACGACGAGTTGCAAGAAGCCCCGCCAGTCCTCGCAAAAGGGGGGCAGTCCACCGTTGATGACTCAAACAAGGGGCCCAATCCAAGAAGACGACGACGATATACTTCTTCAATACCTAGGGCCAAACCCTCACTGTCTTGGGGGCAACCTTCTCTCATGCAAACACTTCCTCTTCCAAACAAAGCTACATTCCGTCATATGCTCAAAGCGAGAGACGAACAAAGAAGCCCCGAAGTCAACCTGCTAGGCCAACCATCGGGCAAATTTGACTTTTATGTCCTCTACTCCAGGCCTCCTTCGATTCCAAACGAAGAAGTCAAGCCAACTGACTGGGGATCAGAAGATGAATCAGTATAGTCTCCAAAAAAGCAAGTCCTTCCGATCAAAGAAGTGCCTTCAGTCGCAGCACCAGTTCTTCACCTTGGCAAGGAAGATCATACTGATGAAAACGCACGGGCTACGACGCCTCGAAGGAGAAGGCCACGATGATCAAGCTACAGGATAGCACGTCTGGCTAACCACAAGAAAGATCGGGAGACAAGAAAACTCCCTAGAAGAAAGTCCTTCAAGGAAAAGAATGAAGCTCCAGGAAGAAAGACGTCCGAAGTACCACCAGCAAGTCCGAAAAATCTTCTCCAGCAAACATGCCTAGAGCTGGCAACAATCCAGGAATTCTTTCCCAATCACTTCCTTGAAGCTGATCAAGACTTCAAGGTCTCCTGCTGCATGGTGAAAGTTCACCAAGTGCTTCGGAAAGATGATGAAGAAAGTGGCACCAACATCGAAAGCATGGAGAGAAGCATCGCTGCCAACGGTAAGCTGTTCAACAAGGTTGAAGCACACCTTGCTGACGTCAAAGTCCACAAGGCCAAAGGCCCCATTGCAAAAGCTCCTCCAGCAAAGGCTCCACGAGCCCAAGAAGTCAAAGCAGTTACGATGAACAAAACCTCTCCACTTGTAAAACCAGCAACATCCTCCAGCCAGACGGTGCGCGAAGTCAAAGGAGCGCTGGCATCAAGAAGAAAAATATACATCAACTTCAAGTCAAGCTCAAGACCGCGCGTTCCATTGCCTGCTCAAGCTGCTTCAATCCTGCGGCTCGCACTTAAGAGAGCTGCTTGGGGTTGCACACGACTTGCTCCGTCTTCCCGGTGTCACTCTTTCGTCGGCGGCGGCAACGATGGCACGCGATCTGAAGGTTGTTGCGAAGACGGGCTCGAAGCGGCGATGCGGTGAGGACCGAGGCGAGGAGGATGGAGGAGCGCGGGCGGCGACCGGCGCGGGGCTGCGGCGGCAGCTGCCGGGTCGGGCGACGCGGGGCCCGAGGGAGGCGGCGGCCGGGTCGGGCTCGGCCCCGACCGGATCGAAGAGGGGGGGCGGAGGCGTCCCCGAGTTAGGCGCCCCCCCCGGTTGTGTCGGCGACGGGGTCGGGCTCGGCCCCGACCGGATCGGAGGAGGGGGGTAGCGGTCCCCCCCCCTCTGCAATTCGGCCTTTTTTTTTTTTTTGCACGCTTGTTTTGACTCGCTTCCTTTCATGGTTCTCCAGGATTCACGTCTTTGAGAGCTTGACTTCGCCGGGGTGGATTGCTGAGGACCTCTCCGACGGGAGGAGGTGCCTTCGCTTCCCCCTCACTCGGGTATACCGTTATCGCAACTCGAGGCGAGAAGACCTTCTGTCGTTGCTCCGTGTTTTTATCCACGAGCGCATCACGGAAGATGGATTCACCGACGCGACTTGTGGGATGCTGAAGCTGAGCTAGAAAATCTACACCGACGAAGGGATCTCCACGAAGCTCCTCCGCCCAAGTTTGAGCACTCCTTTCCACCATTGTGATGAAGATTTCATGCCCACTCCGATAGTTGTCTCGAAGATATGCTCCCAATTGACCCGATGGGGTACCGACTCTTGGCCTCGGGGAGATGTGCAATACCTTTGCGGTTTTCGCGAATGGATGAGCAAGCTCTACGAGGTCTTTGGCGTGGAACCCAAGATGAATTCGTTGGCCAAGTTTCTGGTGCTGACTCGTCGAGAATACAGCCGTCCTGAGGGGATGTATCACGCTCTTTGTGAACTATGGTGCCCGGCCACCAACACTTTTCTTACTGGAGCGGAAGAGATAGGGATCTCACTTCGTGACATCCACATTGTCGCTGGATGCCCTGAAGTACGGAATTACTACCAGGAGGAGGTGCCAGCTTTAAAGGATCTGTTGGACAACAACTTTGCTCTGAGCTCCTGCCTTCTTCTGTTCAAGGCATATGCCGTCATTGCGGCACGGGGTCAGTCAGACCGAGTGCGTCCTTCTTCCTGGGTTGATTTTTGGTTCAGAGGCGAGTACAGGTCCCCGGCACCTTTGACTCACCCGATGTGGAAGATCGCTCAAATGAAGAGGCCCCCGTTTCGTTCTTTTGTGAGGCCCATCGAGTCCTTAGCTCGAGAGAGGCACTCAATAGAGGGAAAACAGTATCCCTGGGAGATCCTCGGCCTGAGGCGTGACAGCGAGGAGTGGCGGGCGGTTTATCGAGCCGCCGGACTGGTCATCTTTCTTTGCCGGTTCGTGCTTCCCTGTTCTGGCGAGGTCATCCGTCCGGGGACCTTTCTTGCAGCTTCCAGGATGGCGAGAGGGGAGCTTTTCAATCTAGCCCCGGCCATCTTATGAGCCTTGTACCGGAGTCTCAGCGGGACTTACTGGGACTTGTCCAGCTCGGATAATGCCAAGGAGGAGCTTGGTCGGTCTATTGCATTCGGACCTCTGCACTACCTGTACGGCTAGATAGCTCTTCACTTTCCGAAGGGGATCTTTGCTATACGCGGGCATCCAGCTGACCTGCCGTTCCTGCCCGGGATAGGTGGGATTTTAAATGTTTTATTAGTTGGGAGTGCCCGAGGGAGTGTGCTCGCACTCTTTTGCGGAGGATGGGAGGCGTCGACTTCGAGTTTCTATCAGAACATTCGGTGCTACCTTTGGAGAGATCGACTGTCTATGACAACGAGGAGCTCTCGGACAACTTATATTGGAACATGGTCAGTTGCCGCCCTGGCTACTTGGTTTGGCAAAAGGGGGATGTGGTGGAAGTGGAGCAGTATTCCCCTCATCGTTTCGCTCATCAGCAAGGGTTTCGACAGGAAGTCCCTGGTATGCCTCAGCAGTTGCAGGGGCACATTTGTCCACAGGAAGGTTACCGTCTCTGGGCTTCTCTCTACGCTCGATTGACTGGCGGCAGCTTCTTCCCTGGGACCAAGTCCGGGTCTCGGGACGCCGCCACTCCGGAGTACTGCAAATGGATTAAAGGGCGAGTTTCCCCCTTGCTTGCGAGTCTCCCGGTGGACGTCCTGGCGAGCAGTGAGTTCAAAAACTTTCGTTTTGATCCTGCTGCGGGAGTAGAGGATCGTCGCCTTCGATTGGGGCTTCAGAGGGCCCAGAAGAGTTGTAGCCGTCTTTCCAGTGTTCGCCGCGTCCCTTCTTCAGCTCCCGTGTTAGGAGCCGACTTTGCTAGTGCCCCTGGGCTATCCTTTCCTTCGAAGACTGGTGTTGAGGGCCCCCCCACCCAAAAGAAGAAAGGTTTGCATTTCTCGTGGGATAACCTCAAGGGTCCCTTGTCCGGTGGAGGATACCGAGGAGCCCGGACTTCTAAAAGATGAGGTGATCCCTCCGTCTAGGGCTGTTTCGTCCGACCTCGTAGGTATGGAGTTCTCTTTATTTTACTTCATTTCTATGCTCGGGAAGTTCCATCATGCTGAGCAGTGTATTTCTTTTGGACAGATTCCGTTATAGTGGTGGAGCGCGGGGCGGACTCTCCGAAGGCATCTCTTGGGCATTCGTCTACTGGGGCCGCGCGGGAAGTACCTGGGGAGTGCAGGCTAGATGTCCCCCCGGATGATCTGGACCTCCTCGGGGTTTGCAGAGAGAACTTCCCCAGTGGCGATATTGATCTGGACAGCATTGATGTCGACGCTTTGTCTTTCCATGAGGAGGTCGAAGTTTCGAGTGTCGACAAGCGACGTTCCCCGGTTGCTGTGCCCTCGTGCCTGTTGGAGGAGACGGTTGTCGCAGCGGTGGCGGCGGTTTCTCCAGTTTTGCTGACTTCGTTGGCGAAGGCGGTCCCCGGCGCGACTGTAGCGGAAGGGAAGGCTTTGCCCACCTACTCTGAGGCACCTCGACCGAGCTTAAGGCCGAGGAGCAGAGTTTCAGAGTTTCTTCTTACGAGCTGCCGACAGTATATCAAGTCAACATTGGAGCCCTTTCAAGATGCTGGCTTCGGCGTCCTCCAGGACTGGTGGTCGACGGACAGTGCAGAGTTTTGCGCGAGCCTGGAGGAGTTCAAGGTTGACAGTTCTTCTTTTGTCGCCCAGATGAACTTGCTCGTGACTGATAGCGAGGTTTATCGCTCCCGTCGAGCTTTACTAGAGGGGAGCACTCCTTCTAAGCTAGCGGCCACCGAGGCGAGCTTGTGTCAGTCAGAGCAACAACTTGCGGAGGCCGCTTCCAGCCTATCGAAGGCTCAAAAGAAGATAGAATCGGTGCACGCTTCACTTCGGAAGGCGGAGTCTCGTCTGGAGTGAGCTGAGACCGCAGAGAGTGCTTTGAAGGCGAGCTACTTGAAACAGCAGTCAGACTTGGCGGCCCGCCGCGAGCTTTTGGCCACGAACCCCACGGAACTTCAGCGAGTGGAGGCTACTAGGGAGGAGTTAATGTGCCGCCTTCGAGCTCTGGATACCTTTTTCTAGTGGCTCCTTGTCTAGTCGTTTTGCCTTGTACCTTTCTTTTATGCTATGTACCGTCCTTCTTTTGCATATCTAATAATATCTCCTTGTTTTGCCACATTCATGCATGGACCCTTGTTGGCTTTTTCTTTTGGTCGGACTGAACCTGAAGTAACTTCTCAGGCTGCCTATGTACCCCCCTAAGGGGGATCAAGTCGCACGTAGTTTATTATTTTTTTTTTTTGCAAGGGGTGTGGCCTTGCTTTAGGCGTAGTACCTTTTGAGGTACTTGTCGTTGATAGGGCCGAGTGTCAGCCCTTCTAGCGTGGTGAGGAGGTAGGCGCCATTGGAGTAGACTTCCTTGACGGAGTGCGGGCCATCCCATTTGGCATCAAATTTCTTCCTTCCTCGATGCGAGAGGATGATGGGGCGTTTGACTGCCAGTACCAGTTCCCCTATCTGGAATGATCGAGGACGGATCTTCTTGTTGAAGGCGCGAGACAGTCTGGCCTGATAACACTCCAGACGTTGCTGAGCTTCGGGGCGTCTTTCGTCCAATGCTTCCAATTCTGCTAGGCGGAGCTGGGCGTTATCGTCGCTGGTGAGGCCTTCTTGGATTTCTATCCTGAGCGATGGGATCTGGAGCTCGAGCGGAAGAACAACTTCTACACCATAGACGAGGGAGTACGGTGTTGCTCGCGTCGGCGTGCGGAAGGACATCCGGTAAGCCCATAGCGCTTCGCCCATGCATTTGTGCCAGTCTTTCTTCGTCTTCGAGACAGTTTTCTCCAGCAGCTTGCAAAGAGTCTTGTTGAAGGCTTCTGCCAGACCATTGACCGGAGCGTTGTACATTGTCGAGCAATTCTGCTTAATATTGTACAATGCGCAGAACTGGCTGACGGCAACATTCTTGAATTGCTTCCCGTTGTCTGTTACGACGTAGCGAGGGACTCCATATCGGAAGATGATGTTATTCTGGATGAAGTTGATGACGGAGTGCTTTGTAACTTCACTTAGAGGTGTTGCTTCAGCCCACTTGGAAAAGTAGTATGTTGCCGCCAGAATGTAAAGATGTTGCTTGGATGACTTAGGCAGGGGGCCGACAATATCGAGTCCCCATCCGTCAAAGGGCCATAACGCGATTGTCGAGTGCAGAGGTTCCGGCGGTTGACGGATGTAGTCCCCGTGCAGCTGGCAAGCGTGACATCTTTTTGCGTACTCCAAGCTGTCCTTGGTCATAGTGGGCCAGTAATATCCCATCCTCCTGACTCGAAAGTGGAGCTTCGGGCCAGACTGGTGTGAGCCACAGATTCCAGCGTGTACTTCTTCCAGTGCTGCTTCTGCCTCTTCTTTCACGAGGCACCTCAGGAGTGTGCCATCGTAGCTTCGTCGATATAACTCATTGTTGAAGTGGTAGAACTTCAGAGATCGTCGCCAGATGTTGACTCTGCGCTTCGGATCTTCAGGGAGTTTATTATGGATGAGGTAATCCACCAATGGTTGCCTCCAGTCTTGCTTTTCAACTTCGAGGACGTGCACCGCGTTGGTTTGAACTGGAATTTCGATCGGACCTTCTTCTCTGGTGATCACGATTCTTCTGCAGATGGGGACGATGAGCTGACCTTCTTCTAGGAATGGGAGTGTAGCCGCCAGGTTTGCGAGTGCGTCAGCCTGCTGGTTGAGATTTCTGGAGACGTGCTGAATGTAAGCAGTCTCTAGTTTGCCAAGGAGTTCCAATGCTCGAGCGTGCAACGGCACCAGGTCTTCTTTGTTGACTTCGTATGCCCCCAAGACTTGCTGGATAACGAGTTGAGAGTCGCCGAAAATCTCAAGTCTTTGAAGCTTCATTTCGTTGGCAAGTTCAAGACCGATGAGTAGAGCTTGATACTCTGTCACATTGTTGGAACATGATTCCGACAGCAGGAAGGAGAAGGGGAGTACTTCGTTGTCTTGAGAGATGAAGATGACTCCGGCTCCCGCTATATCTTGTCTTGCTGCGTCGTCAAAGAACATTTTTCAGGACGGGGTGATGTCGATAGAGAATACTTCTTCGTCTGGGAGATCCTCTGATAACTCCCATTCCGCCGGGAGGAGATATTCTGCGAGGAAGTCCGCGAGAGCTTGCCCTTTGACTGCCTTCTGTGGCACGAATGTGATATCGAATTCGAGAAAAAGCAACACCCACTTTGCCAGACGTCCGGAGAGCACTGGCCTTGACATGATGTACTTGAGGGGGTCGGCCTTCGAGACAAGTCTGACGGTATAAGCCAGCATGTAGTGTCGTAGCTTTTTTGTGGCGAAGATGAGTGCTAGGCAGACCTTCTCAATCGGGGAGTAATTCAGCTCTGCGCCGATAAGAGTGCGACTCAAGTAATAGCAAGCCATCTCTTTGCCAAGCTCATTGTTCTGAGCCAAGAGTGCCCCCAAGGATTGCTCCTGGGCACTAATGTAGAGGATTAGCGGTCTTTCTTGAACTGGTGCTGATAGAACTGGCGGCTTCAGTAGGTAGTCTTTGATGCTTTGGAGTGCTTCTTGACAAGCATCATCCCATTCGAACGGTGCTCCTTTCTTCATGAGGCGACTAAACGGGCGGCACTTTCCAGCTAGGTTGGCGATGAATCTGTGGATGTACGCCAAGTGCCCTTAGAGGCTTTTGAGGTCTTGTACTGTCTTTGGCGCGGGCATATTGACGATAGCATCAATCTTGGATTGATCTATCTCAATACCTCGGTGTCGTACGATGAAGCCAAGAAACTTGCCTGAGGATACTCCGAATGCGTACTTGAGTGGATTCATGCGGAGTTGGTACCTTCGAAGCCGTTTGAATATTAGCTCGAGATCTTGTAGATGTGTCGACTTCTTCTTGGATTTTACTACAAGGTCGTCGATATAACACTTCACGTTTTGATGAAGAATATCGTCGAAGATTTTCTGCATAGCTCATTGGTAGGTGGCTCCTGCGTTCAAGCTGAACGGTATAACTTTGTAGCAATAGATTCCTTTCGGTGTACGGAATACCGTGAGCTCTTCGTCCTTGGGTGCCATCCGAATTTGATTGTAGCCTGAGGATCCGTCCATGAAGGTTAGCACTTCATGGCCAGTGGTGGCGTCCACCATTAGCTCTGTGATTGGTAAAGGAAAGTCATCCTTCGGGCATGCGTTGTTCAAATCTCTGAAGTCCACGCACACTCGGATTTGGCCATTCTTCTTTTTGACTGGGACGACGCTTGAGATCCATGTCGGGTACTTGACCTCTCGGATGAATCCGGCTTCGATCAACTTATTGACTTCGCCTTCTATTTGGGGTACCAGTTCCGGCCGGTAGCGTCTTTGTTCTTGCTTGATAGCGCTGGCTCCGTGTTTGACGCTGAGCTGGTGCACTGCGATTTTAGGATCGAGACCCGGCATCTCCTTGTAGGACCATGCGAAGACATCTCTGTATTCTTTGAGCAGTTTGATGTATGCGGCTTCTTCTTCAAGAGTCAAGAGTGTGCTGATGAATGTAGGTCGAGGCTCTGTTTCTATGCCCTAATTAATTTCCTTCAAGTCGTTAACGGTGGACTGCCCCCCTTCTTCGAGGACTGGCGGGGCCTCGAGCAACTCGTCGTTTGAAGGAGAAGAATCACCGTTGTCAGTTTGATTAACGGAGATGTAATGGATGGTTGCCATAGGTGGGTGGGTGGGTATTGAAACGAGGTCCTCGACTGGCATTCCCAGACGATCGAACACTGACTTCTTCTTTGATTGCTTAACTGGCCCGAGCCTTTCGAACACAGGCATGCGCTTTTGATTCGACCGATTTTTACCGCCTCTGATTTGCTTTTGGAGCAAGGCTTGGCATCGAGCCCGTCGCCGTCTTCTTTTGCTGTCAGGACGGCTTGCGTAGGCAGAGCGTGCATCGGAGATTGTCGATCCTTCAGCCGCTTCGTCTACCATATTCGCCCCGATGTAGTTGGAGGTGAAGGTCTTCCTTGCTGCAGCCCTGATGACCATCGGAATTTGACCGGAGCCGATGCCTCGGCGGTTCGGAAGGATTTGTTCACCGTTTTGAAACAGCCGAGCTTGAGTCCTCGTCATCCCATATGGAATTGCTGCTGGGGGAAGTGTGCCCATGGCGCTCTCTTTGCCGTAGCCGGCTTTGAACAGTAATTTGGCAGCGTTTTGCCCCCAACTTCCTCTCGGCTTGAATCCAAGTTGATCGGGGTCGACTGATTCGACAGGTCTGCTCGGGTTCGAAGCTTGTGTCAGACTAGGTAGTGGCAACGTCATTTTTTACAGAGTGATGACATTGGCCTGTGATAATGGTGGGGCTAGATTTCTTGCCGGAGTAGAAGGCGATCGCTCAGACTTGCGGAGCCACTGAGGTGCAAGACGCAGGACTGACGTCGCTTGGACGGGCAACGGAGTGTGTTGCATTGCTCTTGACCCGGAATTGATGCGCATCCTTTGCTTTGACTTTGATGCTTCTTGGACCTCGAGTTTCGCCTTGTCGGGAGGTTGCATCGGTTTTGCAAGCGGATGAGCCTCGCCCTGTCTTACCTCTTCAGCCTTCTGGACTCGAGGGGATTTAGCCGGAAGGACTTCCGCGATTAGGTCTCTTGCTTGGTAGAACTTGGCGTCGGCCAAATATGCCTCGGCCTCATTGAAAGGCTTGTCATCAGCAACTATGCATTTCTCCATGCCTTCTTCGTAGTACTTGAGGCACTGGTGCTAGGTGGACACTATGACGCCATTCTCGTGTAGCCACGGCCTTCCTAACAGGAGGCGATATGACGTCTGGCAATCGATGATGTGGAAGAGGACCGTTGTATCTAGCGGGCCGATTGAAAGCTTCAAGCGGATGATTCCGGTAGTGGACTGTCTGCCCTGGTTGAACCCTTGAATGACCAATTGGCTGGGCGAGAGCTGGTCGTTGGTGATGCCGAGTTGCCGCATTGTCTGGATAGGCATGATATTGACGACGGAGCCACAGTCCAACAGGATTCGATTCACTGGCTTCTCCTTGATGTATCCCGAAACGTAGATAGGCCGGTTGTGCAATCGTGTCCCAAGTTGCAAGTCCTCATCCGAAAAGGTTATCATCGCATCACACGAGGCCACAGCTTTGCCCTTCTGGTCATCCTTCCTTTTCCTCTTGTAGCTATCTGGGTCGACCAAGGCCGCAGCCATTGCCAGGCGAGCCTTCTTCGAAAGATGCAAAGCTTCTACGAGTGGCAAGTGCAGGATTGCTTCGTCATGAGAGGCGGTGCCTCCTTTGTCGGAATCATCTCCCTTATTAGTGGAGTCGCGCTCTTCAGATGTCTCGACTTCGCCTTTTCCTTCCAGCGCTTTATGGACTTCGACCATGCAACAAGACATCCTGATGTGTTGATCAACTGGGAGGAAGTGATCGGGAAAGAATTCTTGCAAGGTTGCTGGTTCTTGAAGGTTCTGCTGGAGGAGATCGTCTTGGCTTGCCGGCGGTACTTTGAACGCCTTCCTCCTTGGAGTCTTGCTTTTCTTCTTGTAGGTCCTTCGCTCGGGAAACTTCCTCATCACGCGGTCTTGCTTGTGCTGCCTTTCTTGCCATGGCTTTCGCCCCGGGATAGCATGACCCATGCCTCTTCGTCGGTGGATTCTCCTCCGCTGAGATGATGATTGGCAGTAGCAACTGATTCCCTTGGAGACACTTATTCTTCCAGAGGCTCTACTGGTTCGTCTTCCGACCCCCAACTAGTGGGCTTGATTTCTTCGATTGAAACTGATGGAGGCTTTGAGTAGAGGACGTAATAGTCAAACTTCCCCAAAGGCTGGCCCAGCAGACTGACTTCTGGATCTCCTTGCTCGTATCTTTTTCGGAGAGCGCATTGGGACGTAGCTTGACTGGAAGGGACTTGCTCTTTCTGAAGCTCCACTGGCTCATCTTCTGATCCCCAGCCGGTGGGCTTGATTTCTTCAATCGAAAGGGACGGAGGCCTTGAGTAGAGGACGTAATAGTTGAACTTTCCCGAAGGTTGGCCCAGCAGACCCACTTCTGGATCTCCTCGCTCGTATCTCCTTTGGAGCGTTCGTTGGGGTGTAGCATTGCTTGGAAGAGGTGCTGGCATGAGCGATGGTTGCCCCCAGGGCAGCGACGTTTCTTTCTCGGTGAGCGCAGGAGTATATTGACGTCGCTTCGAGACTCTCGGTTGGGAAATCGACTAAGCAGTTGGTCTTTGATGGTTGATGCGTAATTTGGGCGTGCTTCGTCGCGCAGCAACGTGTACCGGCGAGAAGGAACCGAAGGTGATAGACGTCATGTTGGCCGTAGCGACCTCTCCGGAGTCAATCTCTATCTTTCCTTGCTTTGCGAGTGCCATAATTCTTTCCTTGAAGATGAAGCATCTTTCGATGGGATGACTCACCACTCGGTGGTATTTGTAGAAGAGAGGGTCGTCGATGCGGTGCATCTACTCGGGCCTCTTCGAAGGAGGGAGCTCTATCATCTTCTCTTGCAGCAGTTGATCGAACATGGAGGAGACTTTCGAGTTCGGAAAGGGGTACTCCTTGGCTTCGAGCTCCTCGAGAGTCATCATTTGTCTTGGTGGCGGAGGCGGCGGTATGGCGACTCCCTTCTTCTGATCCGGCTTGCCACCGATCTTGAGCGGCTTGGGGGTTGAAGCGACGTCAGCAACATTGACTTGTTTCGGTTTTGGTACCGGTGGCTTGTCCTTTTTCTCCACCTTCAAGAAGTCTTTGTTCTTCGAGTCCCCGCGGCTTGCTAGGCTGAGTTCCATGTCGTGAGCCCGAGTTGCGAGTTCTTCGAAAGACCAAGGCTTGATACCTTGAGGATGTAGAGCAGGCCCCAGTGCATGCCTTGGGTGCACATCTCGATGGCCGAGTCTTCGGACAAGCGGTCTCGTGATTCAGAGCGAGGTTCCTCTATCTGTCGATGTAGTCGATTACCGGCTCGTCTTTCCTTTGCTTGACGGCGGTGAGTTCGGTCATGTTGACAGTGCGCTGGTGCTGTAGAAGCGATTGAGGAACTCCCTCTCCATCTGATCCCAGCTGTCGATGGTCCCTAGAGGAAGATCAATGTACCAGTCAATAGCATTACCTTTGAGGGTGCGAACGAACTGTTTCACCATCTCGTCGCCATATGTGCCGGCATTGTTGTAGGTTTCGATGAAGTGAGCAATGTGCTGTCTTGGATTTCCCTTTCCGTCGAAGTGCTGGAACTTTGGTGGCTGGAATCCGATTGGGAAGCGTAGCTGCTGGATCCTCGCGGTGTAAGGCTTCGAGTATGCCGCCGTGATCGGAGGAAGGCCACTGCCGTGGGAGCACATCATGTCAGCTACCAACTCTTGGACTTGCTGAGCATTCATCGTTGCTGTTGTCGGAGGTTGTGTGGCCACCGAGGCTGGCGCTGGAGAGACGACTTCCACTGGGACGGGAGTCGAGGAGAGTGCTGGAGTAACTGCTTGAATCGTCGGAACAACCTCTGCAGGAGCGGGAGTTGAAGACGGCACTAGAGCGGCTACTGAAGAAGCAATGGGTTGACCGACTGCTGCAGCGTCCTTTGCGCTTAGCTTCTGGAGCAGAGTATTGATGTAACGATCCTTCTCCTCCATCAGCCGAGTAATCTGCGCCATGTGCTCGTTCATCTGCATGACTTGGAGCTGAAGAGCGGACGGAGGATGGTGACGGAGGACGTCTCGATGTTGCATGCTAACATCCTCGTCGTCATCATCGGAGACGTAGTTACGCCGACTTGTTTCTGGTTGATCATTGATGTTTGCCCCCTGTAGAGGAGGTGCAACTTTCGCTGGAGAATCCGAACGGGTTCGGGGTTGGGGCTGGTCCTCCCCAAACTTCTGGACATGGACTCCAGGATCGAGGCTTGTTTCTTCATGCACCAAGGCCTCGTCGACATTTTGGCGAGCATCTTCGGCAGTAGTTTCTGGCATGAAGACATCCGCAAGAGTTCGAGTGCGCCGAGTGTAGACGCGTACCATCGGGGGAGCATCACCCTCCGGGTTTACTGGATCACCGTGTCGGAGTAGAGGAGACTCGGCGATCGGTGAAAGGCTTGGAGCAAACGCATCGTTGCTTGTCCCGGCCATTGCGAACTTGGAGCGACTTCTTCAGCCGTACGGATAAAAGGAGAGGAGGTCCCACCGGGCGTGCCAGAAATCTGTGGTCGCGAAAAAAGATGCGGGTCATCTTTATTGCGAACACACGAGATTAAAAGAGTGGCCGGGACCCGGGTGGCTCGGGTGTGGCGAGTCCGGGTTGCGGCGAGTGTTGATCAGGGGATTGTGGGAGAGATCCTCTGGAGGGTCCCTTTGATCCGTGTCTCCACATGGTGTTCGTGCGAGAGCTCTGAAGGGGTTGCCCAGGACAGGGGTCTTTACAAGGTGAGGGCTTTTGAGAGGCTAAGGAATATCCGCTGTTTCTTTGATCCCTTCCGTGCTTCGTGTTTCCTCGGTTAGGGGGTCTTCAGCTTCGTTCCTCGGTCTTCGTGTCTTCCTCGCTCCTTGCTTGACCTCGGCGTCCTTGATCGTCGGTTCGCAGCGTCGATCGTGCTTTTGGCATCGACTTTGGCTTTGGCTTTCGGCTTTGGCGTGGCTCTGGCTTTTGCATTGCTTTGGCGCTTGCGCTTGGACGTAGACAGGGGAGACTTGCGATGCTTTCGTTCTTCCGGACTTCGCGTCGTATCGGCTTGAACGTGCGGTGCTTTTGCTCGAGACTGACGTAGTCGCTTGGCTTTGGCACTTGGTTGCTTTAGCGTGGGCTTTACCGGGGCTTTTGCTTTGGCTTCTTGCGTGGGCTTTGGCTTCAGCGTCAACTCGGTCTTCTTCTCGAACGACGTGGGCTACTTCTTCGGTGCTTTGACGGTTTGGGCGTCGGCTGGACTTCTCTTCTTCTCCGGGCTTCTTTAGCGTGATCGGAGTCGAAGGATGCTTTCGAAGATAGTGGGGGTAGCACCGATCTCCGTGCGATGGTTGTAGCGCCAGCTTTGCTCCGAAGACGACGGGTGTAGCGACACTTCAGGTAGTCCTCTCTAGGCTTTCTTCTTCGTGGATGGAGCATATGTTTGTCGAAGGCGACGGGTTGATGACGCTTTGTTCCTCTTTGCCGGGCTTTGGAGTTTGATCGGAGTTGAGGGTTTGTTGGAGGCGACGGGGTATTGCCGCTCCGAGCTTCTTCTCCGGCCTTTGCTTTTAGCGTCTTCGGAGTCGAAGGGTCTTCTTCTCCGAGCTTTCTTCTTCGTGAACGGAGTCGAAGTCTTGATCTTCTTGTGCAAGGGTCTTCACATTGATGAGGGCTTTCAATGGACTAAGCCGGTCCCGAAGGGATAGGCTTGCCCGTGCCTCATGAAGCCTTGGGTCGATGAAGAAGCGTCTCCTCTTTGGCAGAGCTTCCTCGCTTCGTCTTCAATCTTCGACCTCTTGAGCCTTTCCCCTCCCCCTCTATTTATAGGCAAAAGGAGGGGGGGGGGGGAGATATGAGAAGTTTTAATTTTAAATCCCTTCAATATCTCCCCCATAATTGCCAAGGATTTATTCGTCCATTGATGAGGGGAATAAGTCTTTATTCGTTTTCATTTTCTGACAGGGCAATTATGGCTGAATTTTGCACACGAGATCGATGGCGACCCGGCTCTTCTTCTTGTCCGTCGGATCAAGGGATCGGCGCAGATCCGCGTGTGAGCAGACGTCATACGCAACCTCCCCCCGCGCATGGCGGTAATTCTTTCCTTTTCTTTTCTTTTCTTTCTTTTCTTTCCTTTTCTCTTCCTTCCTTTTCTTTTCTTTTCTTTCCTTTCTTTTCTTTCCTTTCTTTTCTTTTTCCTTGCAAGGCCGACCGACCCCCATGAGGTTCGGATCCCTAGTAGGGGCCGGCCGGGTGGGCCCCACTTGAGGGTGGGCCCGCCCGTTCCCTTGTCGGGCGCGAGTCGGGTCCGGGTCCGCATTGGTGCGTGCTAGTCGGGTCCGCGTCGGAGCGCGCGTCGGGTTTGTATCCGCGTAGGTGCACGCAAGTCGGGTTCGGGTTAGACAAAATTCGTGTGTCTACAATCGCATAGGGTCGGTTCCGTGTGTGCGTGTCACACTAGAACGCCGGATGATCGTTTAGTGACTTTTATTTAAGGGCACCCCATGTTTTACTGAGAACACCACAGTAAATAGTAAAATCACTATTCATCGACCCACGATGTGATGACTTAGTATGGATAAGTGCTATAATTGTTAGGATACGTTATCGCGCACGAAAAATGGGCCATGCACGCTCCCGCATTAGGTGATCGGCTATTAGGTGCATGGGGGCATTTTGGTCATATCAAAATGTCTTGCATGCCCTAATAGGCCAGCCACTCTATTAGGGTTTGTGCATGGTGTCGTCATCCCTTTAATCAAGGGATGAGGAATATTTGAATATTCAAATATCCCTCCCCCTTGATTTTAGGGATGAGATAAGGCAAGGAATCCCGAGTGGTTACAAGGTGATAGGAGAGAGAGAAATCGGTTGGGGAGAGAGGGGGATCGACAGAAAATGAGGGGGGCACGGTTTCTGAGTCCCCCCTCGCGGTTTTCCCGTAAACCCCCCCCCCCCCCACACACACACACACATAATTAAAACGGTCAAATATCTCCAGTTTTGTGCAAGTTCTCTGACTCTTTCTCGCTTAAGGGTTTTCTCTCTCTTTATTAGCTCTTCTTCTATTATGGGTTTGTGAGATCTAGAATAGGAGAGGGGTAGCTCTCTGAGGCACTTAGAGATCGGAGTGCTAGGGTTTTGGCCTGATTGTGAGATAGGGTGAATCCGAGGAGAACCATCGCTCAAGCTCGTGGATACTTCCTACGTCATCAAATTCGAAGATCGACATCGTGGGTACCAAATCCCGCACGGAGGTATAAATGATCTAAACCCCTAGATCTATGATCTTGCATGCATAGTGGATGTAATGTTAGATTCGGTAGAAGACCGTAAGGGTACGACCCCGTTTCGTTCATCTATAGCATAAATGTTAGATTCGGATGAAAATTTTGGGTTGGGTACATTAGACTTTACCCCACTAAAGTTTAGCTCAAAAACTCTTAACCCCCTATAGTTTAAAAACTAAAATTTGCCCCCTTCAATTCAGTTTTAATTAGATAAAAATTATCAAATGAGGAAATAAGTAGTTGGCAAAAGAGGGGGTATTGTGCTAACTTTTCAAACTTTAGGGTGCGATTTGGAACTAAATAAACTACATACGAGTTAAGTGTTTTTAAGCTAAACGTCAAGGGGCAAAGTGTAATTTATCCTTTTGGATTTATCTCTCTCTCATGCCCTGTCCCTCCAATATGAATTTTTTCTATTGAATTTGTGAAAAAAAATTTGGTTCATGCTTTGGCCCCCCCAAAGATAAAATACTAGTTCCGTCCCTCCTTGGGTTGGTAGTCGCACTATAGCAGAGCCTAAAGAATGCTAGCTCAAGCTAACGAAGGAAGCCACAGTGGCATGCCGTCGAGATAGCCTGTGTAATGGAGCACTCAACCTTAGGTAGTTCTCGAGGAACAACGATGAGATGAGCCCTGCAAAAGTAGGACTGATCATTGGAAAGACCATTCCCTTGTGAATTATCGGACCCACCGGGTTAGTAGGAAGTGGCTAATTGGATATTGATGGAATAGGATGAGAGACCAAACATTACATGACAACATTGTGATTGAACCTACAACTCTAATGCCAATTTGATGCAGGATGATCAACAAGTGGGTTCCGCATGCCCTTTAAATGATCTTCAAAATATTAAATGGATTGCGAGTTTAACATATTAAGTTGAATGTGATGTGTCACGCCCTAAAAATCCAAACGGTTAAATATAGTCATCCCTTGGGAAGCAACTATGCGAGGCATAAACAACTTGATACCATACATTTTCATTTCGCAAAAAGAAGAAAATAGACCATTTTATTCTATTCAAATACGTGATTACAAGTCAAGTCTTTTAAAAGAATTACAAAATACATAAAGAGAATAAGCCTCGAAGCTCCTCGCTTCTCAAGTATCGGGTTCGCCATCTTCATGGTGGAAAGGCTTATACAGGGGATCTCCGGCTTCTATAGAGTCAGATTGATCCTTAGTGAGTATCATCTGCCCCTGCAATGTTAGTCTCTACAACAATACCATTTGTACGGGGGTGAGCTTTAATTTCTTTTATTAGCCCAGTAGGTTCATGATGCACAAATTATTTTAAATGAATATCATGCTATCATAATATGTTTAATTATACTATCACATGCTGAGGCATGGAACTATTGACCAATTTAGGGAACATATTATGATATGCTCATGTTAAAGAGATAGATGAAAGTCACAAGCATTCCTTGAAGATTGGTCGGGGTTGAGTGTGATTCACCGTTTGGCGCTGGATGTAATGGACGGTTGTGATTCAGTTTTGGCTTTCACCTACACTATAAAAAAATGTGGTAATCTGTATCACTACAACGGCTGGGGTCATGCACGACAGAGATACACATGTGTTGAACTTCCACCGGTTCGGTGGCCAAACACTGTATGCCTTTCGACTTCCGATCTCTCAAGCAGCCATGCAATATAGACAGGGGGTGTAAAACGGGTCGGGCCCGGTTTATAGATGCTAAACCCGGGCCCAGCCTGTGTATACATATATTGAAAGTTTCAGGACGGATTGAGGCTAAAACTGTGTATTTAATTTTTAATAAAAAAAATTCTTCAAAGGTTTGAATGTGTGGTTTGAAGTCAGAACCTCAGTCTCTATATGCATAGTGATTGCCACGAAGCATGAGGGATTTCAAGGGGGGCAGTTAGATCCCCACCCAACCTAGAGAAATGGAGAGAGAGAGGTGCGATCGATTAGTTTTGAGGATTTGAAGGAAGGGCGGTTAGGCCCCACCCAATCCGAAGAGAGAGAGAGAGAGAGAGAGAGAGAGAGAGAGAGAGAGAGAGAGAGAGAGAGAGAGAGAGAGAGAGAGAGATGCGTTCGGTTTTAAGGGATTTTAAGGGGGGGTTATACCCGTGGGTTTTTCAGTTTTGAAGGATTTGAGAGATTTTTTTATCCGTTTGATTTGAGGGGAGATTGAGTGTGTTAGATACACATAATTAGATCCGATGGACAACTTGTCTCCGAAACTTGTCTTGTATGATTTTGAGGATGGCAAGGTTGTAAATAACCCGAACTACCCTAACATGTAATATAGACTAGTGCATGCCAGTGCCCTGTCGGCACTACAGCGGGGCCGCCTTCAGCGGCAACACACATGTCGGCATTGCAGCGGACCGCTTTTGACAGCAACAAACTAACGCCTTCGACAATAAAACACTTTCAACTACAACACCGGCATTCATAGGGACACCCATTTACTCGCCCGTGCCGATTGGCACAAAGCTGCCCGCCTTCTGCGCGACCAACTCCCTCTACCCCTGTAATTGATCAATCATTGTTGTCTCTGTTTGAACAGATTCCTCGATATCGACCTGATTGTTTGGGACGGTCGAAATTTCAGCAGGCGGGTTTATAACCGTTGATGCGAACAACGATCACGGGATGAACGATCAGGTTTAGTGCAATTTTAATGGGCCAGGATTTTAGGGGTTTAATGCAGTTTAAGTGGGTTGGGATTTGAATCCAATGAGAGATCGTGCGTTGCTTTTTTAACGAATAGTTAGTTCTATTCGGTTCATTTTTGTCCAGTTAGCTTGTCCTAATCAGTTTTTTTGTTCCGTTTTGTCTAGTTAGGACAAAATCATTGTCCCTTGTTATATAGACTAATGCATGCCCATGCCTGTCGGCACTTTAGCGGGCCGCCTTCGGCGGCAACACACCTGAATGGCTTCGGCAACAAAACACTGTCGACGACAACATCAACATTCATAGGGACACCCATTTCCTCTCCCATGCCGATTGGCACGAAGCGGGCGCCTACGGCGCGATCAACTCCCCCTCCCCCTATAATCGATCAATCATAGCTGTCTCTGTTTAAACAGATTCCTCGAGATAGACACAATGGTTTGGGGCGGTCGAAATTTCAGCAGGCGAGTTTATAACCATTGATGCAAACAACAATCACGGGATGAACGATTAGGTTTAGTGTAATTTCAATGAGCCGGGATTTTAGAGGTTTAGTGTAGTTTGGGATTTGAAACCAAAGATGGATCGTGCGTTGATTTTTAAACGAATGGTTAGATCTATTCGATTCATTTTTGTCCAATCAGTTTGTCCTAATCAGTTTTTTTGTTCCGTTTTGTCTAATCAGCACAAAACCGACGTCCCTTGTTATATAGATTGTACAATATTATGATCGGGCTGGGCTTTCGGTCTTTCTTTCGGGTCAGGCCGGGTTTCTGGTTAGACAGTGGGCTCAGGGTGGCGGTCCGAGCTCGGCCCGTGTTTTTTTTTTGGGCCGGGCCGTTGACTAGCCTTGGTTCGGGCCGACCGACTGGAGGAGATCTGAACTCTAAATTTGGAGGTTTAAATGAGAGCCGCGGGCCACCAAATCCGACCGTTATAAAACTTCATCAGCTAACGGTCGAATGAAAAAATAAATTTAAAATTTTGAATCGGTCTTACCCTTCCCAACGGTCGGCATCTCCCAACCCAACTCCTTCATCAGTCTCCCACTCTCCCATCTCCCAGCCTTTCTCGCAGGGGGGACAAGGAAAACCTACCATAATCTTTAGAACATCAAGATGAAAAAAGTTGTTCTGATGGATTCCTCCAATAAAAGTCTCTCCTCAAGTCCAAAGTCCAGCATCCCAAATCCCAACCCCGCCGGTAAATCTCTGTTTTCAGATCAACACCTCCCCCCTCCCCCCTTTTATTTATTTCCCTTTTCTTTCAACCTGTTGTTCTTGATGTTCTTCAGCTGCTCTCTGAACATAATATTTATTTATCTCTTCTCCCAGATTTGCATGAAAAAATGGGTTTTCAGAGAGAGCGTTTTGAAGAAACCGACGAGAACTTCATGTGCCCAACCATGCCCTCTAATGGTTTTGCATCACGATCTCAGGATCTAATGAAGGAATCCAAGAAGAACTTCATGTCCCCAACCATGTCCTCTATCACGAAGAAGAAGATCCTGACCGAGTGGAAGGGTGCCCCGCTCTCTGATTCCTCCAACACCCACTCCACCCCAATCCCACATCTCGATGCCCCTTCTCAAATCATGCCCGTTTATTCAAGGGCTCGGGCATCTGGTAATCAGAGTTCCCCTTATGATCCGGTGATCAACTACCTGTCCCCCAGGCCAAAGTTCCTCCGCTACAACCCGAGCAGGTGTCGGGAACTTCTTCTCCGTGTAGAGGGAGCGACGAGGAATGCCGATCAATCAAGGGTTGGGGAATCAATTTCATCTTATCTCAAGGAGCTGAGCGGCGAGGAGATATCACCGGTGTCTTCCTCTTCCTCGCAAACAGATCTCCAAGGAAAAGAGGTCCATGGAAGCAAGGGAGGAGATGGTAGTGATGCAGATTTCCAAGAAAAAGAGACCCATGAAAGCAAGGAAAGAGATGGTAGTGATGCCGAGGACGATGGCGAAGAGGAAGAGGAGGAAGACAGGCCCTGGTGTTCCAGTATGGTATGGAAGTTTTTTCTTTTACTTGTGGTTTCCGTGTCCTTGGCTTGTTCTATGGATCCTGCTAGAGTCCCTTCTTCACAAGAATTTGGGGGTTTTCAAGAAAATCATCTGAAGATCCGAGACCGGCTTCCTCAGAGATCGGGTAACCTTAGTCTCTTTCCCGGAGATATAGCAACCGGGTATGAAGTTATCAGCACCATGAAAAGGGAAGAGTTGAAAGGGAAGAGATCACATCATAAGATCTTAAATGCTCATCTTGGTGTTTCAACAACTAGAGATGAGGAGGCTAACACTGGTTTGCTAATCTCGTGCGAGCTCACTATGAGGGTGGACACGGAAGCGAAGGAATCACATGATGGGATTGAATTGGTAACAGAAAGAGAAGAAGATATGCTGGTTGAGATTCTTGTGAATGGCAATGACTTAGCAGCCGAAGACGAGAATGTAGAAGCTTTAGCTTCAATAGCCGAAGCTGAATGGACCAACACTAGTTTGCTAATTTCGGATGATCTTGCTAAAAGGGTGGGTTCAGAAGTGAAGGAATCACATGGTGGGATTGGATTGGTAGCAGAAACAGATGAAGATTTGTTAGCTGTGAATGGAGAAGCTGTTGATTCTCATGAGTTTCTTGTGCACGAACAGTCGGATCAAAGCAACACTAGCAAGTTAATGGATGAATGGAGTGGAGAGGAGGAGATTGTGAGGGCTGAAACAATGGAGACTGACAATGTTGCTCTTATCAACGACTCGCTACGAGTTTCACTGGGCCGATTTGTTTCTTATGGCTCGATAACATTTCAAGATTCACAATTTGATCTTCTTGGCTCTTTAGAAACTGAGACTAGCTCAAGAGAGGAGACTGAATTGTCACATGTTCCTCAGTCTCAAATTGGTTCAAGTACAGCAGATTTTGGGCTCACAGAAGCATCTGAATTCTCCACTGTTTCTGACCATGAACTGAAAAGGGGGACAGGTTATTTGATTATCTCGAAAGATTTATTCCAACCGCGAGGCCTATGGATATGTTTGTCGACAATGATACTTGGGTTGCTGAGTATTCTCTACAAGTATTTTTCAAAATCTCAACGGCATTCGTTGCCTGCATCTCCACCTAGTTCAGAATCAGAGGAAAAGACCATTTCAGAAGTTCCAGCGAAGGAAGCAAATCTATGCTTTTGAATCATTCAGGTGACGAACATAAGGATCACTATGCATCCTGGCCGCTGATGGTGGAATCGCTTGGCCAGTCCTTATTTGTTGATACAACTGTCTCTGAAACTGGTGGTCAAAAATTAGACTATGGTCAGAAATTTGAAAGAAGGGGTGATGAGGAATCGAGGAGTTCCGGACCTTTGAATCTAATAGTTGATGAACTTAAGGAGCTCTACGCATCCAGACCGCCCACAGTGGAATTGCTCGGGGAGCTTTTAGTTGTTGAGACAACTGACCCTGATATAGGTTCTGGTCGGAAATCAGACACATGGGGAGCCGAGGAATTACAGTTTTCTCAGTCACAAATGCGGAGGCCAATGAGGATAACCACTCCACAGAAGCCGCTGAGGAAAGAGGTCAGTGAACTTATCCCCTAATCAAAAAAAATTTTATTGACCTAGATACTTAGTTTTGATCACATTTTCATAAATGACATTATAATTGCTATTTTGTAAATGTAAACCAAGTAACCTTGAAATATATAGAAGCACTATCTACAATCATGAATCACACAAGCCTACAACTGCAATTTCATGAGTATTGGTTAGTACTGGGGGCGCTGATTGGATAGAGTTCGTCCAAGGTTCAGGTCTGGTATGAACTCGCACGAGTTCATTTTTGAAAGGATCGGAATTAATTTTGAGTGGAGCTCGAATTGAGTGCATCTCGTTCGAGTTCAACTCGACTTCTGCTTGGTATCTAATAGTCTAATAGTATCTAGACTATATACTAAAACGGAAGTCTCTCTCCCGTGTTATGACACGTGGATGTCTTTTAAATAACCATAATCATTCTTCCATGTGTGAACACAGCTCAGTTTTAAATCCTATTAAAAACCTACCATAAAGATAATAAAACACTCATTCAATGGCATTTAATTATCATTTGATGTTAATCTCTCTCCCTCTCTCTCTCTAACAAGTGAATCACACTCACTTTATATTTCATACTTCTTCGAACAGTTGTGATGTCATCTGTGCCAAATGGCTGTGCATCAAGCTCATCTGGGCATTGCCTGGGTTTCTTACTAGTATAATACTAAAATGAAAGCCTCTCCTCCTGTGTTGTGACACATAGACCTCTTTTTGAAGAGCTAGAATCCTTCTTCCGTGTGTGAACGCAGCTCTCTCTCATAAATCATTTTTAAAATCTACTATAAAGGTGATAAAATACCCATTCAATGGCAATTAATCTTCATTTGATGTTGAACGCAGCTCTCTCTCATAAATCATTTTTAAAATCTACTATAAAGGTGATAAAATACCCATTCAATGGCAATTAATCTTCATTTGATGTTGATTGATACTCTCTCTCTCTCTCTCTCTCTCTCTCTCTCTCTCTCTCTCTAACAAGTGAATCACATCTGGATGAGTGAATCACACTCACTCCAGATTATGCACTTCTTCGGACAACTGTGATGTCGTCTCTGCCAAGTGGCATACATCAAGTTCATCCGGGCATTGCTTGGGTTTATTTATTACCAAGCTAACCTTGAGTTATTTATTCATTTTTTAAATGTTTTTGGTTCTCTATTTTGGGATATCAAGATCTATTTATTTGGATATTATTTGCTTTGATGTTGTATTTACAAGGTCTTGTGTCTGAACTGTTCTATTTACTTAGAAGGATGAGGCTGATGATGTACTGTTATAACCTTATGCTTCTATAAAATAGGATACTGGAAATATAGGAGAGGCAGCGGTGAAGGTTGTGACAACTCCTTTGAGGCGCTCAAGCAGAATCCGGAACCGGGTTACTTCTCCTTAAGCTGTGGACGCCGTGATCGAGCATAAGGCATAGATCTTTGCCACTGCTGAAACCAGAAAAAGCTTCCTGTTGTGTTTCCATTCTCCAACTCAATTCTGTGTGGAAGAACAGAAATTTCTCATGCTTCCATTGCTTTCAACTTCTCGATGACGTCGGATGCTTTGTTTCCTCGTGTTGTGAAAGTGGTTACTTCATATATTAAGTTCCTTTTAACCTAAACTGAGAATATTCTTGATGATAATGTCTCGACAGATACAATTTTGTTGGAGAGGTTCCCTGTTCGACTCCCGGTATGGACACCGTGGAGCGAACTTTTCCTCAATGACGCTGTTGCAAAAAGAAAATCCACCAGCTTGTCCCCTTTGATTTAATTTACTTCCAATTTGGAGTCTGAAGATTTGTCTCCTAAGATAAGGTTCACCATCTTAATTACTTATTATGATACTCGTTATCGTTACACTCCCCTGAAAATTCCACTGAATCCTCCTGATGACTTACCATTAAGTGGTTGATTTATACCGAATAAATCCAACTACGAATTTGAGAATTTTCAAATCCCTATGAATTGGGAGAATCAAAGGGGAATCAATGTTAATGTCCAAATGTAGTAATTTTTCGACGCCCTAATTTTTGCAACTTTATTAAATAGTTTTATATATTTGATAATTACCATTTTGCCCCTATTTTTATGGGCTTTTAAATTGTTTAAAATATTAATTATTAGTGAGAAATTCTCACTGGGAAAACTCATAGAATGAAGAATTTCATTGGCGGTTGCTCAAATTTAAAAAAGAAAAAGAAGAAGAATTTCATTGGCTAACATAATATTATCAAAGATACTCCGACCAACAATGAAATCATTTTGCTTAGTTGAGATTAGTTTAAGAGTTTTGCAGCATGCGCTTGGCTGTACAGAAGTGGTTCAAGGAGTAGAAGCTCTATCACCTAAAGGGTTTACCACCTATAAACAAGTCTCATGATGTCTCTCTTTAAGCCAACCCAACAAGTGGGAATATTTGTGCAAAAGCGTTTCTAGGGTTTTGGAGCTCAAAGAAGAGGCTCTTACTCTCATCTTCCATCCCCGACTGCAAAGAATCTTCGGTGGCTCAATGACTACATTAATTATCTGCTTCTTCCTTCGATGGAAATCCATCCTCTCATCGATTCATTTGTTTGATCACAAAGTGGAGAAGAGCCTTTCATCACCGAAAGCTTCCTTAAAGTCCTTTCTCTCGACCTCGACCCACTCACATCTTGGGGATTGCATCACATTGGATGTTCTCTCTCTTGCGAGAGTTGGGTTCTTGAGGCCGAGTATATATCGATCGCAGGACATCAAATCGCTAATGACGTCCATAGTGCTCAGACAGGAAGGAACTACATTTACAAGCAATGAGCTTGCTATTTACCCATAATTATCATTTATACTAATTAACCACAAAGTTCTATTTACTTTGCTATTTCTAGTAGGATAGTGTGAACAGATAACTTGTAACATTTACTTCACATTATATAGTAAAAGACATTTCCAGTTCGAAAGTCGGCTGCCGCCGATAGGTTTAGATGGTTTTTCGGGCCGACTTTGGATAATTGTGACATGGCCTGAAAAATGATTAGATAAATGTTAATGGATTTGTGGGATTTAAGTTTCTTAATCTGAAAACTCCTACAACAGTGAATCTGGTTTGATAACTATTTTCGGACGGCAAATATTGCTCGTGGATCTGATCTCAAATGGTCGAGTTACGACCTAAAACCTGATGAATAATGTGCTAGCAGGTTAAGACTATTGCTCCAGATGCTCATTGATACATCTAGACCGCTCACTGAAGGAGGGCCGTTTGATCTAAACTTTACACCCAGACATGACTCGTGCATGTCAACCATACCATTTTTACACACCATCAGACTGCTGCCTTTCTCTATTTTTTTTTGGTTCTTCAAAGGGGGGAGGCCACAATCGGGCCTCCGGGAGGTGCCACATGCCGGCACAAGTAGGGGGGGACCGCCACCACCGGCACGGAAATCGTCAACCGGCACACATCACGGCTGCCAACCAGGTAGGACAATCATCGGCGCACTGAGACGCCCAAAGTACAACCTAGCAAGATCTAAACAAAGAAAAAAGAATGGCTACCAGGCCACCAACTCCGACCACCGGCAGAGAGCACACCACAAGCCACACCAAAAAAAAAACAACAAAAAAAGAAACACATGCGATCACCGCCACCATCACCAGCCACCAGCCAAAGGGGGGAGTCGTAGCAGCACAATTACCTGTCGATCTCCATCGAACCCTGCCTCCACCCCAATTCCGGGACACGTGACCGCCGGCCAGTGGAGGAGATGCCGAAAATCCACCGACTCACAAAGGGGGCCGGGGCCAAATCTACCGCTCTCGCTGTCTCCGGCGACAGATCCACGATCCCTCACTCGAGGAGAGGCCGTTGACCGAGCGGATGGATGCCACTCCAACGCCGACATGACGAGGACAAAATCCGGCGACGAGGAGCAACCCCTATCTACAAGGGAGGGCAGGAGGGGCCATATCCCTCCCCTAGATGCATCGGACCAAAGTCCTGGCCCCCCCCGGAGCCGCCGCCGGCGTCCGAGGAGGCCAAGAAGAGGTCAACGAAACCCTAGGTCGGGATGGGAAAAGGGGAAAGGGAGACTCTTTCCTTCAACCAAAGAGGCACCACTAACTTGTATGATGTATCATTCTCTTTTTTATTTGTTGAATGGGTTCAAAAAGTCTACCTGCGCGGCGGGAAGACTTCATGTAAGAAGACATCTTTCTGGAGGGGCTGAAACTCGAAAGAACTTTTTGTCGGGACCTGTAGCTCAAAAGTAATCTTAGCCAAAAGTCAGTGAAAGATACCAGCGCTTTTGATCCAACCTCACTACCATCTGTTGTCACCCTCAAACATTCTCCACCACTTGGCCACTTACCATTCTCTACAATAATAAGTAATTAGAAGTGTGGGTGCAAAATCTGACTAACACCTGGCGGTGGAACCCGCCAGCCCTGCTTGGGTCCCATGAAGACGACAATGGGACTCACCAGCCCAGCCTGGGGCCCACGAAGATGACAGTGGGACCCGCCAGTCCTACCTGGGGCTCACGAAAACGACAGTGGGACTCGCCAGCTCTGCAGGCCACAAATACTGTCTGGGGCCTGGTAAATAATCCAGACCGGAATTCATTATTCCCAACTTCATTTTTTGTTTTCAGAGCTCCTCGAGCCTTTTGATAATCAGACTTTAATCAAGCCTACTCTACCCTCTGTCTACTTGTATAAGCGCACCTCAGCCTGTCGAGAGTAGCTCTTTTTTCAGAGTTAATTAGTGAAATCAAAGGTTGTGTCTAACCTCACGGAGACATAGGCTTAGGCTAAACTTCGTCACCATATCATTTGTCAACTCTCTCTTTCTTTAACTCTCTTTCTACTCAATAATGTATGTGTGACAGCTCAACAGACGACAGCTCAGTACTCTACAATGCACCACACTCAAAGTTAACAATCAATCGACTGTTTGAGAAAAACTGTACAATGGTCATAATTTTCCCCCATAGTTTGGCGTCGTCTATGGGAATTGCCCAATCGAGCTTCCCAGCTCCTATCGGTCATGCTGTAACTACCGACTAATTTGAGCAACCCATCTGTCTCCATCGCTATACCTGAATGGTGAAGACACAACCTATGGATCAGCCGGAGGGGAGTTATCCAGGACGTTCAACATCCTATGACTCGTTCAATGAGTCATAGGTATATAACGGGTCAACACCCTGAACAGCACCTACTATGGACTCGCAGAGTCATCAGTCGGCTGACCACGTCGCTCAAGCTCAACCTCGACAATCTCCTCAAACTCGTCGATGCTGCTCCTCAGCGTCTAGGGAAAGTGCACGTCTCTCCTGTCACAGGCCCTCCTGCGACATACCAGATTTTGGCAGAAGACTTCTAACTCCTCACCTTCATGAAGCAGAATGTTGCTCTCATGGTCAAGAGGGATTCTATTCGACGGATCACCATCGAATTGGGGGGTTAGTATTCCGACCTTGATCGTCGGTATCAACGACGGTGCAAACGTCTGCCAGTCACATGACCCACCCCTGCTCCTTCCAGACGGTCCATCATTGACATCTCTCGACAGCACCTCGAACCTCTTAGTTTTGCATCCCGAGCTTATCGACGAGTCGACTCAGCATCTTGAACCTCTTGATTATGTATCATCCTTCGATATCTACATTGTGAGTGATGTTCGGAACGAAAGACATCACCCGAAGACTCCAACAATCGAGGGATTAGAGACAGCCAACCCTCGAACTTCTTCAGGCATTGTAGATTGCTTGAAGATTCAATTGACAACTGAAGGATTAAAAACAGCCAACCTTTGAGCATCCTCAGACATTGCAGATTGCATGAAGATTCAATCGACAACCGAGGGATTAGATATAGCCAACCCTCGAGCATCCACAGGCACTGCAGATTACCTAAAGATTCAAACAATAATCGAGGGACTAGAGACAGCCAACCCTCGAGTATCTTCAGGCATTATAGATTGCCTGAATATTCAAATGACAATCGAGGGATTGAAGAGAACCAACCCTCGAGCATCTTCAGGCGTTGCAAATTGCCTGAAGATTCAATCGACAATCGAGGGATTAAAGACAGCCAACCCTCGAGTATTCTCAGGCATTACAGATTGCCTGAAAATTCAAATGATAATCGATGGATTGGAGACATCCAATCCTCGAGCATCCTCATGCATTGTAGACTGCCTAAAGATTCAACCGGCAACCGAGGACTTGGAGACAGCCAACTCTCAGGCATCCTCAGACATTGTAGATTGCCCGAAGATTCAAAGGCCGAAGACAAAGTTCGAGGTAAGCTTCCCTGCCTTGGCATGCAATTAAGTCCAAGAAGACAAACTTGGCACTCGAAGACAAAGTCCGAGGCGCCATTATCATCTTGACACTCGAAGACAAAGTCCGAGGCGCCATCGTCACCTCGGCACTTAACAAGTCCAAGGACATATCTTTGGCACCCAAAGACAAAATCTGAGACAGTCTTTCCCGCCTTGGTATGCAACGAGTCCAAGGAGATTGTAACACCTGTGGTGTTAGATTTGAGAATAATAGAAATCCTCCATGGCTAGTTTCGTCTTTTTACAGCCAGACTTTTTCTTTGGGCTTTTTCCCAATAAATGGATCGTAAACCTATGGGATGTTTTACGTTCACATTCTCCGTAACTTCGAGCATGTCACGATGGTGCGTTCCGTGCAACGATCATATGTATGCGCAGCCAGTTTCCGCAGCCCGGCAGGTAAACCCTAGAAAAACGATAATTGGTCGATAGTTATAACTGTTTTGTTTCTTACAAGAGATCGGGTGATCGGATCATAACGAAACAAGATACGTTAGATGAGGCTCTGAGAGAGCCTTCTAATGAGCCTGAGTTAGGGTCGATCCGACACCCGGGTGAATAGTTATTACTATTTTTGAGTTTTGGAGTCTTTCCTTCTTTTCGGGAGATCCAGAAGTCAGAAAATTATGTACCAAGTGCTAACGCGTTCGCGTTGTCGAGACCTTTCCAATGAATCCTCTCGGGCCCTATTCCGACTTTCGGTTTGATAGTTACGACCTATTATTCTTTTCAGCCCGGTTGATGGATGAATCGCACCCGGATTCCAACCGAGCCCGGTTCAGGGCTCGGGACCGAGCCCGACCAGCTTTAGAGCCTACCTCCCGGTCTCCTAGCATAATTTAAGCTCTCCTGACCTCCCTCCCCAGTGATTTAAAATCCAAAATTCGGATGGGAATTATCGGCCAGGATTGGGATGATGTATCGATCCCTATCTTTCTTTCCTTATCCCTTCGCCTTAACCGACTCTATCTCCCCAACCCTATCCCCCGTCCCTCCTTATCACAGCCTCCCCCTTTTCTATAAATAGAGAGAGAGAGAGAGGAACGTGAGAGAACGTGAGAGAAAGAGAGAGAGAACGCGAGAGTCAGAGCGAGACGGAGACGGAGAAGGAGGAGAGATCGAGGGAGATGGAGCGCCGACCCGCCCCTCGCCGGAGCACCGACGAGCACGCCGAGACACCCAGGTCAGCCACCCTCCTCCTCCCATCCTCCTCCGCGACCCAACCCCGCGACCCAGCCCCTTCCTCCTCCCTTGCCGCGGCCCGCACGGGCGCACACCTCCGCCGAACTTGAGCCCCTCCCGACGATCGCCGGCGCACCACCGACCTCCAAACCCCATACGAGCCCCCGCTCCGTCCGAGCTCTTGGGAGTCCGACGGCCGCTCCGGCCGCCTCCCCCCGCGCCTCCTCCGTGGGGGTGGTGCGGGAGAGGCCGGCCGAGCGCTCGCCGGCGCTCCAGGCCGCCCCTCCCGCCGGCCGCCGACGCGCAGAAACCAGCCCGGGCTGGTTTCGGTCTCGTGGAGAAGAAGGGTGGGGGGGGGGGTAAAGCAGTAATTTCCCAGGCTATTTAACTTAATACTGTAACCCGACCCGACTGCACTACAACCCGACCCGCTTAAGTGCACAGCAGACCCACAGACCCGGCCCAACAGTGAACCGGTCTGGTTCACCTGAACCAGACCCGTGAACCAGTGAATTTTGGTTCGACTGCCATTTCTCTGTCCGAACTCGGAATTGGACGAAACCAGTGCCATTTCGACTGGCTCGGAAATTCCTACCTGTTGGTCATAGTCTAGAATAGTAATTATACTGTTTAATACCCTGTTTTATCCTTTGACCCAATATTATCGCGGTACCGTGGTTTGACCGCCGTTTCATCGTTCGAACTCGGATTCGGATGAAACCAGCGGCATTGTGGTCAAAACATTGAGCCCTACCTTTTAAACCTAGAATATAATCCTAGAACCTCTTCTACCCTAGTGAACCAATCATGCGATCGGTTTTACCGGTTCTACGTGGTTTGACCCGAAACCATCCGACCGAAGTCGGATTCCAGCGAAACTGGAACCATCGGAAAGGGTTCTTCGAGCCCGATTCGATGAGTAGGTTTAGCTTCTGTTTACTTGATTGGCCTAGTATTGTTTAGGTTCGAGTTCTTCAGTCGCACGGATTTTCATGCTGTCGACTCAATGTTGGTCCCCTATCGAGGGTGCCCGACTATCATTGGCATAGAACCCTCATCGTAGATTCTTTTGTTTTAATTGATAGAGTTATGATATAGAGCTGTGCATGTTATCAGACTGTGATTGTGGTGATCCAACGGAGGCGGATTAGAAGCAACTAGCAAGCCGGAGTCATGTGCGATCGACAACCAGGTGACATCTACTACCCTTGCGTGGTCTTTAATAGTGGGAAATGAGAATGACTAAGGGTAGGTGTCCATAACACTGCATGCGGGCCCCGCCGGGCATCGTCGCATGTGGTCAAGTGGACCCCGCTTTGCATGCGGAGTCGCGAGTCCGGCGACGCATGCTTAAAATATTAATAGAATAATAACAATGATTGTTTTTGTTTGTATGGACACCGTAATTAGGATTCCCTTAAATTAAATAATAAATTGAATAACTAATAACTATCGGAGCCCTCCCTCCTGATAGGAGTATGGCAACCCTAGCACACGGGTCACTGGGATGAGTGTCTTACTTTATTGATTTATTATGTCGTATGGGTTGCGAGAGCAGTACGGGATCAGGGGTAAATTGTTGAAAATTGTTAAGTATTAAATATACCTTTGTTAGCTTCATTGTATATGTTGAAATATGTTATATGAGAATCTACCTGGTTAGAAGGTAGGGACCCCGTGCGCGCATGGGCCGTGAACCACCCTGCGCGTACAACCGAAGTTAAGTAGGTTAGGGGTCACGGGCAAGGGTTGTGGTAAAGCCAATAGGAGGTGCCCTCGAGTAGGGATTGGCCTAGCAGCCCTGTCCCGGGGAGTTGAAGTCCCCATAGTAAAGCAAGTTGGGCGGTAGAGCTCCACCGTGAAAGACGGGAAACCCCTTATGATCATCTGGGTGACTAGTGCATGGTGTTGGTGGATGCACGGCGAGAGAGTTGGCCCTCTACATCGAAATAAAAGGCCCTATAGTAATGCCCGACCGGGGGCAGGATGAACAAAATATCCGGGGTTCACATTTTGATAGTGTGTGTTTTATCTATATATGAATTTAGAATCGAGTGACTGTTTACATGATGACTTCGTGACTTTATCTGAACGTCTTATTTAATTTGTTATTTAATGCTGTAGAACATTGAATGGACTTTAGGTTAGATAACCTAGTGACAGTAGGAATTGCATGTGAATATAGACTATTGATAGGTTTAGGTATCATTCTGCAAACATTGATCATACTAGAACTGCTAGATTATATCTTAATTTATTACGATTGGTCGTCTCATATTATTATAGACTATTAGGATGTCGCTAGCCATTAATTTGGCTAATCTCCCAATTTCCTATTGGGGGCTACTCTTTCCCACGAGTAGGCTCAGTTGCAGGTCCGGAGGCTCAGGAGTAGCAGTAGGATTCCAGAGGCGGAGTTAGAGTTGCAGTGTTACCTTTCTGCTTAGTTCGTTAATCTTGTCGTCTTTTCTCTTTAGACATTATAATTATATTAGAATAAGAGTTCTTATTAGTTAGTTAGTATTCTATGGTTGTAGTTGCAATGGTTCCAGCTGAATTCTTTTGGGTAGGCCTCTCCTCAAGGCCCCAAGCCTAGGATAGATCATGATGAAAATATAAGTGCATATAAATGACTAAATTGATTTACCCTGTAGATAGGAACTCTAGACTGGTGCACCTGAGTGTTAGGGAGGGGGTGAGACTACTTGGCTAGTCGTAGGAGGCTTGAGCCTCGTGCTCCCTCAGATAGACTCCTGTCAGCATGTAGTGGCACCGATAGGTCACTCATACTAAGAGGATATGACTTTTGAAGGTCGAGCTTGACTAGATAATGTCTTCTCTCTATTGTCATTCTCTTTCTTTGCTTTTTAATAAAAATATTTTTGAGAAATCAAATTTAAAAGATTTCCCTCTTGTTTCTCCCTCCTCCTTGTTTTTCATATTAGAGAGCGTAGAAGAAGCCCTGTGAGAACCCAAATTGGTGTAATCAATTGACCAAACCCAAAATCCCATTCTTTTCTCACCTCACACCCTAGGGATCGGTCTTCAGATTTCTGGGGCGTGACAGAGATAGCCTTGGACTCGAAGATAAAGTCTGAGATAGGCTTTGCCACCTCGGCATGCAACAAGGCCAAGGAGACAGTCTTGGCACTCGAAAACAAAGTCTAAGGTAGGCTTCGCTGCCTTGACATGCAATAAGTCTAAGGAGACAGCCTTAGCACTCGAAGACAAAGTCAAAGATAAGTTTTCCTACCTCGGGCATGCAACAAGTCCAAGGAGACAACATTGGCACTCGAAGACAAAGTCCAAAGATCTATCCTTGGTACTAGAAGACAAAATTAGAGCCAGGCTTCCCCACCTCGGCATGCAACAAGTCCAAGGAGACAGCCTTGTCACTCGAAGACAAAGTCCAAGGATCTATCCTTGGCACTTGAAGACAAAGTCCGAGGCATGCTTTCCCACCTCGGGCAACAAGTCCAAGGAGACAGTCTTGGCACTCGAAGACAAAATCCAAGGACATACCCTTGACACTGGAAGACAAAGTCCAAGGACCTATCCTTGGCACTCTAAGACAAAGTTTAAGGATCTATTCTTGGGACTCGAAGACCAAGTCTGAGGTAGCCGTTGTTGCCTCCGCACGCACCAAGTCCAAGGAGACAGCCTTGGCACTCGAAGACAAAGTTCGAGGCAAGCATCGTTGCCTCAGCACTAATAAATCCGAGGAGACAACCTTGGCACTCGAAGACAAAGTCAAAGGCAACCTTCGCCGCCTCAGTATGCACCAAGTCCAAGGAGATAGCATTGGCACTCGAAGACAAAGTCCAAGGCAGGCGCCATCGCCTCGGCATGCACCAAGTCCAAGGAGACAACCTTTGCACTCGAAGATAAAGTCCGAGGCAGGTATCAGTACCTCGACGCTCAACAAGTTTGAGGAGATAGCCTTGGCACTCGAAGATAAAGTTTGAGGCAGCCATTGTCGCCTCGGCATGCAACAAGTCCAAGGACCTATCCTTGGCACTTAAAGATAAAGTTCGAGGTAGCCTTCGCCACCTTGGCATGCACCAAGTCCAATAAGACAGCCTTGGCATTTAAAGACAAAGTCCGAGGTAGGCGTCACCATCTCGACACTCAACAAATCCAAGGAGGCAGCCTTGGCACTCGAAGACAAAGTCTGAGGCAGGCGTCATCGCCTCGACACTCAACAAGCCCAAGGAGACAACCTTGGCACTTAAAGACAAAGTCCAAGGTAGACATCGTCGCCTCAGCACTCAACAAGTCCAAGGAGACAACCTTGGCACTTAAAGACAAAGTTCGAGGCATCCGTTGCCGCCTCGACATGCACTAAGTCCAAGGAGACAGCTGTGGGGGAGGATTTTGACCATCATATGTAACCACCTCCCAACAGTCAATTGAAGGGTTGAATCTTCGAGATGTGGCGCGCTGTGAAGAGCTAAGGGGTTGAGTGCCGAGCTATCACACAGTCACTGTAGAGGTAGATAAAGAGGGAGATAGAGAATTGAAACAAGATGTGGTAACAAAGTTCGGCCGAAACCTATGTCTCCGTTTGGTAAGGCGCAACCTTTGAATCCACTATCACTTAGAAGAGTTGAGCTACTCTCGACAGGCCGAGGAGTGCTTCTTACAAGTAGACAGAGGGTAAAGAGGGTTTGGAAGTCTGAAGACCAGAAGGCTTAGAGAGCTCTGAAAAACAGAAAGTGGAAAGTGAAATAATGAAATTGAATCTGGATTTATTTACAAGATTGGCTATATATAAGGGTTTGGGAATATTCTAGGAATATTTCCTAAAGCATCAGGAGTTTAAGCAATTATCCGGGGGATTTACCAGTCTCTAGATGGCATGTATAGGCCTGAGGCAGGGCTGCGGGCCCCACTGTCATCTTCGTGGGCCCCAAGCAGGGTTGCAGGTCCCACTGTCATCTCTGTAGGCCCTAGGCTAGGCTGCGGGTCCCACTATCGTCTTCATGGGCTCCAGGCAGGGCTGCGGGTCTGACTGTCATCTTCGTGGGCCCAGGCAGGGCTGGCATGTCCCACTGTCGGACGTTAGCCAGATTTTGCACCCACAGCTCCCAGCTAGGCAAGTGATAACCTAGCTGGCTGGGATCTTTCGGTGCAAAACTACTGTGTAAATGTCGAGGTGGTTTGATGTGTGTTGGAAAGAATCTCCGACCCCCTGCCTAGGGCCGAACAGGTGCTCGCCTGCCGATCCGCTCTCTAGGGCTGACCTTAGGCCGATGTCTCAAATATAGGGGATTTCTTGATATCCAATGATGACTTTTGCCTTCATCCCAATGCGGCATTCGACCGTCATGTCTTCAGTCTATGATGTGAGATCCACCATGAGTTTGATCTGAACTAGTTTTAAATCCATAGCTTTTGATGCATAAGCTATCTGATCTTGTGTCTTGCGAAGAATCTCTCGACCCCCTGCCAAGGGTCGACCTGAGAAGGGTACAGAGGTAGCACCATCGAAGGAGCGAATCGGCCAGCCGAAAGACCAACCGGTCGGTTGTAGCGATCGGTCACGGTGTCCGGTCGTGACGATCGATATGGCGTCCGATCATGGCGATCGGTCATGGTGTCCGATCGTGGCGTCTAGTCGAGGCGATCGGTCGCTGCGATTGATCGACTGACTGGATTTTGGCGGCCGAGCGCCAGAGAGCTCCTAGCGCACGATCTAGTTGATTTGGCGCCCAACCACACTGATCTATCGTTGCGATCAGTCATGGTGTCCGGTCATGGCGATCGATCACTGCGATTGACCGACCGATCAGATTTTGGTTGTTGGACACCAGAGGGCTCCTGGTGCCTGATCTAGCGGATTTAGCGCTCGATCGCACCAATCGATCGCTACGATTGACCGACTGATCGGATTTTGACGGTCGGGTGCCAGAGAGTTCCTGGTACCCGATCTAGTTGATTTGGTGCCTGATCGCACCGATCAGTCATGGCGATCGGTCGAGGAATCCGATCGTGGCGTCCGGTCATGGTGATCGATGGAGGCATCCGGTCGTGGCATTCGATTGAACTATAGGGGAGGATTTCGACCGTCGTACGTAACCCCCTCCAACAGTCGATTGAAGGGGTTGAATCTTCGAGATGTGGTGTGCTATGAAGTACTAAGGGGTCAAGTGCCGAGCTGTCACATAGTAACTGTAGAGGTAGATAGAGAATTGACACAAGATGCGGTAACGAAGTTCGGCCGAAGCCTACGTCTTCGTGCGGTAAGGTGCAACCTTTGAATCCACTATCACTTAGAAGAGTTGAGCTACTCTCGACAGGACGAGGAGTGCTTCTTACAAGTAGACAGAGGGTAGAGAGGGTTTGGAAGTCTGAAGACCAGAAGGCTCAGAGAGCTCTGGAAAATAGAAAGTGGAAAGTGGAATAATGAAATTGGATTTGGATTATTTACAAGATTGGCTATATATAAGGGTTTGGGAATAGTCTAGGAATATTTTCTGAAATATCAGGAGTTTAGGCAATTATCCGGGGGATTTACCAGTCTCCGGATGGCATGTACAGGCCCAAGGCAGGGCTGCGGGCCACATTGTCATCTTCGTGGGCCCCAGGCAGGGCTGGCGGGTCCCATTGTCGGGCATTAGTCAGATTTTACACCCACAACAGCCTTGGCGCTTGAAGACAAAGTCCAAGGTAGTCACCGTCGCCTCGACATGCACAAGTCCAAGGAGATAGCGTGGCACTCAAAGACAAAGTCCGAGGCAGGCACGCCGCCTAGGCACTCAATAAGTCAAAGGAGACAGTCTTAGCACTTAAAGACAAAGTCCGAGGCAGGCGTCATCGCCTCAGCACTCAACAAGCCCGAAGAGATAGCCATGGCACTCAAAGACAAAGTCTGAGATAGGCACCACCGCCTCGGCATGTAACAAGTTCAAGGAGACAGCTTTGGTGCTCGAATTGAAAGTCTGAGGCAGGTGTCGCCGCCTCGGCATGCAATAAGTCCAAGGAGACTGCCTTAGCCTCGAAGGCAAAGTCCGAGGCAGGCTTTGCTGCCTTAGCACCTGACTAATTCTGGACTTGCAACCTTATTTAAAGGTGTTCGACAAGTTGTCAATATTCAAAGACAATCAGACATATCATTCAAATCAAAGGACCTTTCAAACATCATTCGATCAGATTATTCAGTTGACATTCAAAGACATCGAAGACAAAGACAGATACTTCAAACACAAGTTATCTTGCCAAAAGATATTCTTTATTATCAATCGAAGACAGATACATAATGTAGAAGAAAGGTGAAAAAAAAATCGAGTTCATGCAACCTAAGTGGCCTAGGGAGCAGACCGGGACCCCTTTGCATGATCACTACTGGCCGCCTTCGATGCAGTTTCTGAGTCTTTCTAGCTACCCCAAGGATGTGCGAGGCCATAGCAAGCGCCTCATCGACTGTATTCTGCAGGCTGACGTTCTCCTCCCGAAGCTCTTTGATCAGCTTTTTTTGCTCCTCCTTTTTCTTCAACGCCAGAACATGTTCGACATTGTTCTGCAGCTCGCTCAGAGCGCCTCTACATCTGAGCAGCGGTCATCCAGCCTCTTCAGGGTGTGGTCGCGTTGTTCAGCTGCCTCAGAGGCTTGGCTCTGGGAAGCCTATAGCGCCGACCTCGCCTCCTCCAGCTCAACCTTGAGGGTGGCAAGCTTCTCCTAGCCTTTTACCGCTCCTTTTTCTCCTCAAGGCCATGGCTCTTGCCCACGATTTGCCACAAGGTCGAGGCAGGAAGACCACTTCTATTATCAGCACCTCCACTCGCCTATGTTCATCCGCCTAAGCTTCGGAGGCGCCTGACTCCTCATCGTCGTCGCTCTCCTCCTCATCATCATCTACATCATCGGAGGCCTCCTCCGTCGCTGAAGGTTGTTGTGACAACAAATGTTGGCGACGTGTCATTTGGGCTACCTTACCTTGGGTCGATGCCTAACCGCCGCCCCAGGCAGCCTTCTTCACTCTCCCTTACTGCTTCGCCCGGATGATCACCTTCCGAGGCTTCTCCACCGTCTTTGACCCCTGGAGACTTGCCTACTTCTTGTTCCACCACTCATCCTCGTAATCCGAGTAGACTGTGTCATTGTCCTTTTAGCGAGCCATGAGACTGTAATGACCGGTATTTGAAAAAAAAAAAAACAACAACTAAATTAAAAAAAAAAACTAAACTAAAGAAGAAGAAGAAAAAAAAAAACCTGAACCCACTATCCTACCCAACCCCCCAAACCTGACCCCAGCCCAACCTGTGACCCCCTCCCCCCCCCCCCTTCTCTCTCTCTCTCTCTCTCTCTCTCTCTCTCTCTCTCTCTCTCTCTCTCTCTCTCTCTCTTATCAGGCCCCTCTGTCCCTCTCTCTCGGATCCTCCTTTCTCTCATCGGATCTCTCCCCCTCTAACTCCCCAACCCGATCCGATCCGACCCCGACCCCGGCCCTCCCCCCAAAGCCGCCGGCCGCTGCCCCCCCTCTACTGCCGCGCCCCATGAAATACGACCGAATTCCCGCCGACCATCGCCCCCTACCTGCCGGCCCTACCCTGCGATAGCCACCCTACCCACCGCCCCTACCCCGCCGGCCGCCGCCCCTTTCCCCCTTTAAAACCCCTGCCCCTCCCCCCTTTCTCCTCCTTCAGCCCCTCTCCCCCCTTCCACAGCCCGACCCTCTTCCCCCTTCCCCTATCCGATCCCTCCTTACCCTCTCCGATCTCTCTTTTCTCTCACGCGGTGGGGTTCTGCGCACACAACGCCGGAGAGCAACCGATCGGAGCACTGCCAATCGGAGTAGGAGTCACCGCCGAAGCATACCGGCGCCGGGGAGGAGGACGCACCGGAGCTAGAAGGAGCCGCAGCCGGTCGAAGCCGACGACCCTGGCACTAGGTCGGCTCTTCTCCACTGTTTTGTTTTCTTTTGTGTGTGTGTGTGTTGTGGGTTGACCGACCACAACCACCCCCTCCGTTCGCCTCATGCCACGGCCATGGCCGTCGGCTCGGTGGCCGGCGATTGTGCAACCGTCGAGATCCCTCCCCCATCGTGATATGCGCGACCATGGCCATCGGCCATGTGGCCGGTGGCTGTGTAGCCGGCAAAGTCGACCCTGTGCAGGCGATATTTTTGTGTGTGGACCCTATCGACCCCACCCCCGTGGCATTTTCCATGGTTGCAGCTCTGAATGCAGGCCAAGTGGCTGGCGGCAGTACAGTCGGCAAGGCCGACCAAGCCAAGCCAAACCCCCATCCGATCGGCCCGACTAGCTAGGCGCTGCCTCGGTTGGTTTCGTGACCGAGGTTGCCGATGGCCTCGCCGTTGGCGGCCGGGCAACGGATAGCGCACCCGATCACCCTTGGCTCGACGCCATTTCTCGTCCAACCACCATCGCGTTGACCGAGCTAAACCACAACCCTTCCCTTGCACGACCGTTGTCGGTTGCTTGACAACCGGTGGACCGACGGTCCGACGATCTCACGCCAAGTTGCGGCTTGGCACACCAACCCTCGACTCCCTACAATGTCGATCAAGCCCTTTGGGCCACACTCATGGTTAGTGGGCCCGACCTCCCCGAGTCACGCTCGTAACAAGGTTGTGGATGCCGATGCGGGCCAAACCACCTCGCATAGCCTTTTGCGCACGAGACCGACCTCCAACACCTAAGCCCGACCGAGATCGGTTTTTGACAATTTTGCCACCGACCGACGCGGCTATGACCGTTTGGCCGGATTAGTGTATTTGGACCCTAATATGGCTTTTGGCGTTAGCAATGCCGACTAACCATGACGCTACCTTTGGCACATCGATTTGCGTGCCAGTAGATCGGCGTCCGATGATGCTACCTTTGGCGTATCGATTTATATACCAGTAGACCGGTATCCGATGATGCTACCTTTGGCACATCGATTTGCATGCTAATAGATCGACATTCAATGATACTACCTTTGGCACCTCGGTTTGTGTGCCAGTAGATCGGTATCCGATTATGCTACCTTTGGCATACCGGTTTGTGTGCCAGTAGACCGGCATCCGATGACGCTATCTTTGGCACATTGATTTGCGTGCCAATAGACCGATATCCGATAACACTATCTTTGGTGCATCGGTTTGCGTGCCAGTAGACCGACGTCCGATGATGCATAAATTCTTGACTCGGCCAACCAGGGCCTAAGCCAACAATATTTTAGTAGCACTTAATGACCATAGGCCGCTGGTATATTTGGCAGTTAGTAGGCACCTGGACCGAGTCGGAGACGGAGCAGAGGGCGCCTAGCAGCATCAGCCCGAGCACACTTTCCAGGTGACACTGCACGCTGTTTAGATAGTTAATTATGCTGTTATAGAAATTAAGGATAGATGTCCATAACGCTGTATGCCGGTCCCGTCGGACATCGTCGCATGTGGTCGAGTGGACCCTGCCTTGCATGCGGAGTCGCGAGTCCGACGACGCATGCTTAATAATATAATTAAATAATAAATTTTCTGATTTCTTGGACACCGTAAGTAAGAATTCCTTTAAGGTTAGAAATTAATAATTAAATAACAATTATCGGGCTCAATCTCTTGGATGGACTGTGGAGACCCGGGTACACGGGAATACGGGCGAGAGTAAATTCTTTATAGTTATTATGATGCATGGGTTGTGAGCATGGTGCGAATCCCAGGGTAAAACATCGAAATCACTTGATTATTATTGTGTGATATTCTATCATGTGGAAAGATTCGGACCTCGCGCACGCAAGGGCCGTGAACCACCCTGCGCGCACAACCGAAGATTAGTAGGCTAGGGGGTCACGGGCAGGGATTTTGGTAAAGCCAATAGGTGGTGCCCTCGAAGAGGGAATGGCCTAGCAATCCTGTCCCGGGGTAGTTGAAGCCCCCAAGGAAAGCAAGTTGGGCAGTAGAGTCCATCGTGAAAGACGAGAAACCCTTATGATCATATGGGTGACTTTATGCATGGTGTCAGAGTATGCGCGGCGAGAGAGTTAACCCTCTACATTGAAATAAAAGGCCCTATAGTAATGTCCGACCGGGGGCAGGATGAACAAAATATCCGGGGTTCACATTTAGTGTGTTTAATTTTATTAAGTGTAGAATGGTACTCTCGATAACCTAGTGACAGTAGAAATTGTATGCAAATATAGAAAATGCATGGACACTTAGGGCGTGATTGAGAACGTAGTTGGACAACTAGGCTAATCAGTAAATTGTTTATAAAATACGGGCGTCATTAATTACCTAGGCAGTTAGCTTGTCACTAGCCATTTATTTGGCTAATCTCCCAATTCATTTTGGGGGCTACTCATTCCCACGAGTAGGCTCTTCTGCAGGTTCGGAGACTCAGGGGTAGCCGCAGCACGAGGCCAGCGGTGGAGTTAGGACGGCGGTAGAGTCTTAGATTACCACATGTCATGTAGTAGTCATTTTTCTTCTGGCAGTGTAATCGTACTTTATTTGGCTTAGTGTATGCTATTAGTGGCAATGATACATCTGTGTTCTCTTTGGGTAGGCCTCTCCTCAAGGCACCAAGCCTAGGATAGCCCACAATAAAATATAAATCTTAAGGTGACCTAATTGACTAGCCCATTAGATAGGATATGTAAACCAGTGCCCGAGTGCTAGAGAGCGGGCGAGGCTACTCGGCTCGCCGTCAGAGGCTTGAGCCTCGTGCTCCCTTAAGAGGGAATTCTGTCAGCATGTGGGACACCAGCAGGCCGCACATGCTAAGAGGATTACCCGGTTGAGGGTCGAGCATGATCATCTCCCTGTCGATGAAACTGTATCTCTATATTTTCTTTCAAAATAAAAATCTTTTCGTAAAAAAAAAGTAAGTTTTAAAATATTCTTGAGAGAGTAGAAGCCTGGTGAGAAACCCTATTTGGAATAGACAGTTGACCAAACCCTAAAACCCTTGGTTTTTCTCAATTCACACCCCAGGAGTCGGTTTCAGATTTCTGGGGTGTGACAGAGACGATGCATCAAGTGCTTCATTCCCATGCGCATGGGACAAAAACGAAAATGCATCCACGATCTACTGCCGCAGGTCAACTTGATATAGACATTGGCAATGGACGCCGCACGCTGCGAAGACCAGGCCAAGTCTCCACTGACCTAGTCGCACGCGCTCTACCTCCTTAAGCACGTCATACCGCATCGACTCTGGCCCACTGATCGGCGACTAATCCCCCATGATTGAGAATGGCCTAGAGCAAAGACTTTGTCAGAGTCATGGAGATCCTCAATAGGCCTTAGAGTAGACACCCTCTGGATAGTGGAAGAAGCTGCTCCCCACGGTCTTACTCATCTGCCACTTATAGTGTAAGAAGAAGTACCCGAGCTTGATCCTTACCGGTTCGCCCTCCTTCAAGCCAGTATAGCACTTCTAGAGCTCGAATTGGCAATCTGACTCCACCTGACAAAACACATAAATTACATGCCAAGCGTTCCCTCCGACTTGCCCGGGGCTGATACCTGAGGTATTCAACAGTCGGGCGACGAACGGTAGTAGCGGCAACCTCAGCTCGCGGTCAAGCTAACCCACCAAGACAATCATTCCCGAGGCCTTCTCCGTGCTCACCTTATTAAGGAAGATGGCACGGTGGTCGATCTCGAAGGCCTTCTGGATCACTGGGAAGCTAGGCATTTGAGGATGCTCCTTGAATAGCCTCACCAGTGATGTCCACGTGTCATGGCGCATCACCAGCTTGTAGAAGCCCTTGTCATAGTGGAAGAGTGTCTCCTCCTCCATGGCCATCAAGGGCATTTGCTGGCACTCCATACGAGGGACCTGAGGAGGCTTGCAGGGAGCGAAAGAAGTCTCTGCATAACTTCTCCTCAGCTTCTTCTTCACCCCCTCGACTGCCGGCTCCTACAGAGGAGACTTCCCCTTCTTCTCCGACGTCTTCGACTCGGAGTGAGGAGGCTTGCCCTTATCCATTGACTTCACCTCCGGACGAGGGTTCGAACCCTCGGCCTCCGACGGACCCTTGGAAGTGTCCTTTGACCCTTTTTTAGACAAATGACAGTTCTCTTTTGTCCCATCAATCCAACAACATCCTCAGATGACATATACCAAAGGGATGGAAGAGAGCTCGGAGAATCTGAGAGTTGGAGAGTTAGGGAATTCCCAAAAATTCATAGCACAATGACAAATAAACCCTTAAGCTATATTTATAGACTCGAGGGGTTTTCTCGCTAAATATTTGGATTTTCCATCTCAAACATTTGGAAAAAAAGTGGGAAAACCCACGACAATTGGCCACGTGGCATCTCGAGGACTTGCCATGTCATCCTCTGCATGTGCCACTGCCACATCACCCTTCAAGGCGGTTCTCCAAAGCTCGAACAGACCAAAGGCCTGCAACTGACTGGCCAACCGGTCACTTCAACCAACCAGCGACCAAACCAACCAACTGCACCAACCGATTGTAGATAGGGCAATCGGTCGCGAGAGCATTGCGATCGGTCACCGGAGGTACCTAGTGACCGACAGCACTTGTCACAGTCGGTTGGCTATGATCGACCGATCGATCGATCGGTCGGTCGCCAATTCCAAAGGACCGGACACCAAAACCAAGGGCTGGCAATTCTGGACCCAACACGGAAGTTAGTGGGTCTGGGTCTAGGTTGAACGGGTTCAAGTCTTAAACGGGTCGTGACGGTAGACCCGTTTAATAAACGGGTCGGGTCCAGGTTTAGGGTCTGGACACGGTAGACCCGAGAAGTCCCGTTTAAAATTCAACGGGTCGGGTCTACTCGTAATCCGATACTGTAGTATGTAGTACCAGCTGGTCTTATCGGGTCAGGTCGGGTCAACTGAATAGACCTGTGTGGCAAACGGGTCTAATGGGTCTTATCGGGTCTACTCGTTTATAACTGGGTCGAGTACGAGTTTAGGGTCTAGACATTATTAGTTACACGGGTCGGGTCTGGGTCAAGGGGTTTTGGACACGACTCGAAACTAGACACGACACGAACCCGGGACACGACTCGAAACTAGACACGACACGAACCCGACCCGACATGACCCATTGCCACCCCTACTAGAACCCCTCTGGCATCCAACCCCCTCGACCCCAGTCGATTGGCAGCAACCGACCGACCAACCGTGCCAATCAACCGACCACCCCTGCCGCGGTCGGCTACTATGGCCAATCGATCGACCAACCAGTCAACTGACCGGCTGACCATGCCAACCGACCAACCGCCCATTCGATCACGGGCGCACTGCGGTCGGCTGCCGGAGACACCCAACAACCGATTGCCCCTACCATGGTCAGTTGGTTGCCACCCCACCAACCGACTGACCGACCACCCAATCGGTCACGGGCGTACTGCGATCGGCCACTGGGGACACCCGGCCACCGATCGCCCCTACCACGATCAGTAGATCGCCCCTCTTGTCAGCTGGCCCCTCCAAAGATGATACTCGAACACCTTGTTGGTCAGCCCTTGGTAGGGGGTCAGTAGACGTGACGTCGGCCCCAAATAGCAGGGTCGGTAGACAAACCTCTGGTCGGCCCTTGGTAGGGGATCGGCAGACGTGATGGTTGACCCCAGACACCGGGTCAGCTGACAGACCTCTAGTCAGCCCGTGGCAAGGGGTCAGCATATGCGACGGTCGGTAGACAGACCTCTGGTCGGCCCTTGGCAGGAGGTCGACAGACACAATGGCCATCCCCGGACAGTAGGGTGGCCAATAGACAAAACCTTGGTTGCCCCTTGGCAAGTGGTCGACAGACACGATGGCCAGCCCCAAACAGCGGGGTGGCCGGCAGGCAAAACCTTGGTCGACCCTTAAGCAAGGGGTCGGTAGACGCAACGGTCAGCCCCTGACAGCAAGTTGACAGACAGATCACTAGTCGACCCTTGGCAGGGGGTCGGCAGACACGACGGTCCACCCCGGACAGTGGGTCAGCAGGCAGACCTCTGGTTGACCCTTGGTAGGGGGTCGGCAGGCGTGACGGTCGGTCCCGAACAACGAGTTGACAGACATACCTCTAATCGACCCTTGGTAGGGGGTCGACAGATGTGACGATCGTCCCCGAATAGCGGGTTGGTAGACAGACCTCTGATCGATCATTGGCAGGGGGTCGACAAACGCGACGATTGGCCACAGACAGCAGGTCGGTAGATTGACCTCTGGTCGACCCTTGGCAGGGGTCGGTAGACGCAGCAATCAGCCCCGGACAGTGGGTTAGCAGACAAACCTCTGGTCGACCCTCGACAAGGGGTCGATAGATGTGACTGTCGGCGTCGGACAGCGAGTCGGCAGGTAGACCTCTGTTCAACCCTTGGTAGGGGGTCGGCCCCGGAGAGTGGGTCGATAGACAGACCTCTGGTTGACCATTGGCAGGGAGTCAACGACGCAGTAGCTGACCCTGGGCAGGGGGTCGAATGACGATGTTGGAGGAGCTTATCAACCTAAAGCGGCCCTTCTCCAAAACTTCCAAACATACTTGTTTCGTATCCGCGGTCAAGACGCAATCATCATCTTCTCAAACTTAGGGTTGAGGATCAGATTAACCCAGAACCGACGCCTTCCGCGATCGACCCTCTCCCAGGGTTCAGCTCGACAGGTCATTGCAAAATAGGAAGCTAAACTTAATAGATCGACGTCCTAGCACCTTTTCTGGTCGGCCCTTGGCAGGGGGTTAGAAGACACAACAGTCGGCCCCGGACAGCGAGTCGGCTGACAAACTCTTGTTGACCCTTGGCAGGGGGTCAGCACATGCGACGGTCGGACCCGGAAAGCGAGTCGGCAAATTTGTTCCAACGTTCGTCAAACCGCCTCGACAGTGGGACCCGCCAGCCTTGCTTGGGGCCCACGAAGACGATAGTGAGACCAGCCGCCCTGCCTGGGGCCTACGGAGGCTGTCTAGGGCTTGGTGAATCTCCCCCCGGATATTTACCAAAAGCCCCAGATATTCCGAAAGCTCTATAAATAGCAGACCCTGTAAATAATCCAAAATGGAATTCATTATTCCCGACTCCACTTTCTGTTTTGCAGAGCTACTCGAGTCTTCTGGTATTCAAACTCTAGCCAAGCCTATTCTACCCTCTGTCTACTTGTATAAGCGCTCCTCGGCCTGTCGAGAGTAGCTTTACTTTTTTCAGAGTTAGTGGATTCAAAGGTTGCGTCTTACCGCACGGAGACTTAGGCTTAGGCCGAACTTCGTCCCCACATCCTGTATCAACTCTCTCTTTCTCTATTTCTCTCTACTCAACAATGTCTGCGTGATAGCTCAGCAAACAACAGCTCAGTACTCTACAGTGCACCACACTGAAAGTCAACAATCAATCAACTGTTAGAGAAAAACCGTACAACGGCCGTAATTTCCCCCCACGACAATGACAAGCTAAGGCCATGTTTAAGCTTTGCATCCTTACATGCCTTTGCTTTCCTCAAAGGCATTGCTGCCGAGTTCCACTCTACTTTGGTAACGAAAAATGACCGGTAGTGATCACGTTCGTGCAATGCGAAACCAGCGGCCGTGATTAGCAGCTTGGCTGCTACTTTTACATCGCAACAATGTGTTTACTGCCGGCTACTTCTACATCGTTACCGAAGCAGAGTCGAACTCATATCGTTGTCTCCATCCGGACCATCCCCATGCACTCGCAAGAGTCGGATAATATCTCCGGTGAGGGTCCCCACATCACGTGGTCCAGGCACTGCCTAAGGCCCGGCGAGATGGACGGCTCAGATTTGGTAAATATCCAACGAAGCGTCCCGTGCGGGTGCGTGGCGTTTGCTCTGAGAGGGCTGTGAGACGGTCGAGCCCAATGATTAGGTGGGCCTCATTGGAATTTTTTGGACCGTAGCCTCTACCGTGGCCCAGCACGAGCAAGAATCATCCATCTAAAGAGTAGCCCTTTTGCTTCCATGATGACCAATGACTACCTCTGCCTTCTCTTTCAAAGGGAGAGACAAAAGGCCTTCCATCCATGATGGTTGATGGATACCCAACCTAAAATGGGAGTTGGGTTCACTCTGGATTTTATTCAGAATAGGTTAGGTCACAACCCAAACCCTTTTACCTTCCCAGTGATGGTCTTTAACCAAACCCGATAGCCAACCCCATCACCAACCTGTATAGGTAGCCAACCCCATCACGAACATGTATAGGTGGCTGCTGGCTATTGGGCAGCACTCACACAGAATGTCACTTGTGATGTTTGATCTGGCACTAAGATTCTTAATGTCACTAGTGAGATTGAAAAGCCTGGTGGTACTTCCTATCCCATGTTGGAGAGGATCTCTGTTCGACTCCTGGTATGGACAACATTGAGTGGAGCAAACTTTCCCTCAAGTCCCGTGATGGTCTTCAACCAAGAGGTTTTTCACCGTCAACACATGCCAAATATCACATTTGAACATTTGTTCTACTTTTGTGATCATTTTATCCTCAAAGGCTAAAACATAATAGATAAAAAGTTTTAAAAAATATACATCTTCTTTGTTTGAATTTTTTCTCATTTCAACCGTCGCTCGTCGCCAGAGATTGTTCAACTGATGTAATTTTTTGTTCTCGACGTCCTTACTGAAGAACCGAAGGTTATCGTAAACGATCAAGATTCTCTTAAATGTTAAATAAAAATAGATAGAAAAATTCCAAAAGTTACTTCATCTTTTTTCGTTCGAATTTCTTCATGCTTCAACTGCCCCCCGTCACCGGAGATCGTGGGGCGGTCGCCATAAAATGATGCGCATAGCATGAAGTACTTAGTGAGACCTTGTTGTTGATCCAGCGGTGGTCAACGGTATATTCTTGTTCGAGGGAATCATTTGTGCCGATGCATCATTGAAAATGTGTCGATGCACAGTGAAATGTTTCGGCGTATTTCATTGATGTACCCCAGTGAAATGAGAGATAAAAATGGGAGCCAGAGGCAAGTTCAGCACGACGTACCTTCTTCGTTTCTCACCGAAATTCAGCGATTCCGGAGGCGTTGCAATCATCGGGTCCTCTACGAGACCGTCTAGAGGCGAGGATAAAATGAAGTCAACACAACCAGTAACTTTTAATGGAATATTGAATGGATGTAATATAAAAACAATGAACAAGAGAGAAGAAATGAGAGATGTCGTACATCATCAATAATTGCAAGGAGAACTTCTTCTCGATAAAGAGGGGGGGTCAAGCAGGGCTGCCCCCTATCCCCCTTCCTCTTTATCTTAGCCATTGACATATTTGACGAGATTCTCAAGCATACTCCTAGGAGTGTCTTAATATCTGAGATCGTCAACAACTCTTGGGAGATCTCTAACCTACACTTTGTGGACGATACTCTTATTTTCAATATCGCCAACCCCGTAGAGGTTAAGGTGCTAAAGACCCTTCTACTCTGCTTCCAACTGGCCTCGGGGTTCAAGATCAACTTCTCCAAATCTTTCCTTTACTACATTGACAACCTTTGCCTTCTCTTTCAAAGGGAAAGACAAAAGGCCTTCTATCCTTGATGGTTGATGGATACCCAACCTTATATATGGGAGTTGAGTTCACTTTTGATTTTATTCAGAATAGGTTAGGTCACAACTCAAACCCTTTCACCTTTCGAGTGATAGTCTTTAACCAAGATGTTTTTCTGAGAATGGCCCCCAACTCACACGTAATTCTGAAAATAGACCTGAATGTCTTTTGCATTATTTTTCTAGCCATCAACACGTGCCAAATATCACATTTGAACATTTGTTGTACTTTTGTGATCATTTATCCTCAAAGACTAAAACATAATAGATAAAAAGTTTTAAAAAATATCCATCTTCTCTGTTCGAATTTTTTCTCGTTTCAACCGTCCCTCGTCGCCGGATATTGTTCAGCTAGTGTCGTTTTTTGTTACGGAGTCCTTACCGAAGAGCCGAAGGTTATCATAAACTATCAAGATACTCTTAAATGTTAAAAACAATAGATAGGAAAATTTCAAAAGTCACTTCATATTTTTTCATTCAAATTTATTCTTGCTTCAACTGCCTCCCGTCACCTGAGATCGTGGGGCGGTCACCATAAAATGATGCGCATAGTGTGAAGTACTTAGTGAGCCCTTGATGTTGACCCAGCGGTGGTCGATGGTATATTCTTGTTCAAGGGAATCATTTGAGCCGGCGCATCACTGAAAATGTGTCGATGCACAGTGAAATGCGTCAGTGCATTTCATTGATGCGCCCCAGTGAAATGAGAGATGAAAATGAGAGCCGGAGGTAGGTTTAGCATGACGTACCTTCTTCATTTCTCATCGAAATTTAGTGATTCCGGAGGCGTTGCGATCATCGGGTTCTCTACGAGACCGTCTAGAGGCGAGGATAAAATGAAGTCAACACCACCAGTAGCTTTTAATGAAAGATTGGATAAATGTAATGTAAAAACAGTGAACAGGAGAGAAGAAATAAGAGATGTCATGCCTCATCAATAATTGCAAGGGGCACTCCTTCTCGATGAAGAGGGGGGTCAAGCTGGGTTGCCCCCTATCCCCCTACCTCTTTATCTTAGCCATTGACATCTTTGACGCGATTCTCAAACATACGCCCAAGATTGGCCTAATTTTTGGGATCGTCGGCAACTCTTGGGAGTTCTCCAACCTACACTTTGCGGACGATACTCTCATTTTCAATGCCGCCAACCCCACTGGGGTTACTGTGCTAAAGACCCTTCTACTCTGCTTCCATCTAGCCTCGGGGCTCAAGATCAACTTCTCCAAATCTTTCCTTTACTACATTGGCAGCAATCTGGAAGCGGTACCTATCTTGCGAGGATCCTGGGTTGTAGACTAAGCAACCTACCATTTAAGTATCTAGGACTTCCTATCTCAGACAGGAAGTTTTTGAAGGAATTTTGGATGGAGCTTATTCAGAAGTTGGAGAGACGACGCTCGGGTTGGAAGGGAAATCACCTTTCTATAGGTGGAAGACTTACCCTTGTCAACTCCAATATGTCTATCATTCCGTCCTACTTCCTCTCATTCTACTCACTGCCGATTTGGGTTATCAAGAAGATTGGCAAGATTCGAAAGACCTTTCTTTGGAGGGGAGCACATGGGGCTTAGAGATCTTATTCCCTACTTAGTTGGGGGAACGATTGTAAGTCCAAAGATCAGGGCGGCCTGGGCATTATTGATCTCAGAGAGTTCAACCAGGTCATGCTCAAAAAGTGATGGTGGAGATTACAGAACGGCTTGGGCGACACCTGGAAGGAGGTAATCTCAAGAAGATACTTTAGAATATTCTCCCCACTTCACACTCACTCTCATTCTTCTGGGACTATCTCTCCCTTTTGGAAGGGAGTGATCCGGGTGTCTTCGATTGTTCAATGTGGGAACATAATGATTATGAGAAACAGCTCCAAGATTCGCTTCTGAGAGGATATATAGGTTGGGGACCTACCTCTTCGTATTATCTTTTACAACCTATATGACCTGGCCCCTAACAAAAGAGCTTCTGTTCGGTCTCAGGCTACCGTTCGGGGTAGGTGCACTATTTGGAGACAGAGGTTCGAGGATTTTTTCCCCACAGAATGCTTGCAAGAGCTTGGCTCTCTCCTGGACGTGCTCAACTAGGTAACACTCACTGGGGAACCAGATTCCTCGGGTTGGAGGTGGACCTCTTCTGGGAATTTCTCAATTCGAAGTTAGTACATATTTCTAAACTTCGGCGAAGTCTCATGTCCTGCCAGGTATATTTGGCGCGCCAAATGGCCCCCTAAGACCAAGATCTTCATACTACTCACCTTCAAGGATAAGATTTTGACGAAGGTAAATCTTATAAAGCGTAAGCATCTAGGGGTTTCAGACCCTACTTGCGTCCTCTACGGCGGAGCAGATAAGACAACCGATCACCTTCTTCTTCATTGCGACTTCTCCAAGCTGGTGTGACATCACTTCTTGCTCAAGCTAAACCTGGCTCTAACTTCTATGACTTCCTTGTGGGGCCTCTAGAGGAGAAGAAGGATCAAGCACACAGACAGGAAGGGCTGGTACACTCTCACCATTGCCATCTGTTGGGCCATCTAGCTGGAAAGAAATAAGCGAACCTTCTATAAACGAGGCAAATAACAGTACGGCGGTGACTGTTATCACCCATATTAAACCTCTCATCCACCTGTGAGCTTGTAACCTACCGTAGGGGCCAAAATCCTTACTTCTTAAGCTCTATAACTAGGATGCATGGTCCCTGGTCACACCCCCCCCCCCCCCCCTCTCCTCCCCCTCCTTCCTTCTTCCTCAACCTATGTAAATTATTTCTTTTTTATTAATCCACTGGTTGGGTCTAGGATGAACCCCCCCTCATTCACTGAGAGGGATTGAGAGAGAGAGAGAGAGAGAGAGAGAGAGAGAGAGAGAGAGAGAGAGAGAGAGATATAGAGAGAGAGAGAGAGATGGAAATGAGAGCTAAAAGCAAGTTCAACATGGCATACCTTCTTCGTTTCTCATCGGAATTCTTCGATTCTGGAGGCGGTACGATCCCCAGGTGATCCTCTATGAGGTCGTCTAAAGGCGAGGATAAAATGAAGTCACCACCACCAATAGGTTTTAATGAAAGATTTGATGGATGTAATACAAAAAATAGTGAACAGGAGGATGAAATGAGAGCTAGAGGCAAGTTCGGTTCGCCCTGTCAGCCACCACCCACCACCATTACCGTTGGCCACCACCTCACTGCCCCATTGACCACTGCGGGTGGTGGCCGATGGGGAGGCGGTGGCGGCCGGATGGTGGGGGTGGTGGCCGACAGCGATGACAACAGGTGGTGGATGACAAGGTGGCGGCAGGTGGCGCCCACCGATGATCGACGACGTCGGGCGGGACGACGACAGCCGGTGGTGGGCGGCAACCGCTGGTGGTGGCGGCACCCCCTAAGGTTTATCCCATGGCCCAATCGTGGCCATTGAAATGGGATACAACACGTGTCACTCCCCAAAGCATCAATGACTGAAAGGGGAGATAGATCATCAATGGAGCACCCTTTGAAATTGAGGATGAAGCCCTTCATATGTTTCAGGGGTACTTTAGTCCGAAACAAAAAGTATAGCAAAAAAACTAATGAAAAAAACAATCAGGTCCACTCCCAGCAATTCATAAGAGTTGGGGGACATTTTGGGAAAAACCTCTTTAACTAACCCCATCTATATAACATGGCACATATATTTTTTGTTGACTAGGACAAAATGGAACCAAAAACTAACTAGACAAAAAGGAACAAGCTGGCTAGACAAAAATAGGCAAATCCGGTCGTCAATCAAGATTCAATTATTCACTTTTATATTTTTAAAATTTTAGAAAAAAAAGGAAGATCATAAAGAGGGATGAGAGAAAGAGAGAGCAAATGCCATAAATTGTTCTCTTGCATTGTCATTCAACATACAAAGAAAAAGATAGAAAGATAGTATCTTATATTAAATGATTATTAGCTTCCTTTGTTGGTTGTGCATAAATCTCATTAATACCATATTCAAGGAAGATCATAAAGAGGGATGAGAGAGAGAGAGAGAGAGAGAGAGAACAAATCCCATAAATTGATCTTTTGCATGGCTTCAACATACAAAGAAATAGAGAAAGTATCTCATATTAAATGATTATTACCATATTAACTTTTTCTCTTAGTTATGCATAAATCTCATTAATACCATATTAGCATACTAGCAAGGAAGGTCATAAAAGGGATGAGAGAGAGAGAATCCTATAAATCTCTTGGCCATGCAAACCATATTTGCCCCTAACAACCCAATGGTGCGATGGCAGCCGTCCGATTGTACTTGCTTATATGCAGAGACCATATCAATAAACCCATCATCCAGTCGTGGTTATCGGGTTCAGAGAAAGCAACCAACGCTAATCTCCTCCCTGGCTTCGATATCCACCGTTCATCTGTATCAATGGAATAATGATCCACATAGCACTTCGAGTTTATGTGGGATCCTGGAATCGATCCCCTATTCATCGCTGTGAAGTCACGTTATTCGGTACTATCTCCAATCGAACGGACTTACGACGACCACATACAAATTTATACTTAACTGGATAGAGGTCACCGACAACCCCGCCATATGATCGCACGAGGGGACGCTCACGTGGCAACATCCAAATCATCCAGCATCACAAGGTCCACAACCCGTGACCACACACGAAGAAAGTACCGACACACGACAACATCCCAATAGACTGTCTACAATAACAAAGGACGAGCGGTCTACATGCTAACTAGGATAAAATGGAACAAAAAGCTGACTAGATAAAAATGAACACTTACTAGATAAAATACTCTGTATCTCTCTTCCCCCGATCTCCCTCTCTTCATCTCTCTTTGTCTCTCTCTTCCCCCAATCTCTTTATCTAATAAGGAATGAGCGAGAGAGATTCGGACAGGAAAAGGGATAGGTCTGTATGCATGGCTTAGAGATATGGATGCGTGGGTTGCTGATCGGGGGGAAATTTTTTAGCACATCCTACGTACGCTACAACCATGGTGCCCACTGTGATTCAAGAGACATGATATAGTCGGCCCCAACACATAGGGGTTGTGGGGGAAAAATCTTCGTGCCGATCCAAAGACTTCACCTCACCAGTTAATTGAAGTTGAGTGATAGATCTTTGTGCGATCTATTGATTGAAAGATAGGTTTGAAGATTGATGCCTTAGTGACTTTGAGTTATCACTTTCGATATATAAACAGAGAGAGATGCAATCAGAGAGAAGGTTGATACAAAGTGTGATCTCGGAGTTCAGCCAAAGCCTACGTCTCCGTGCTATAGGGAGCAACCCGAATTCACTAACTCTTTTATCGGAGTGACCTCGACAGGCCGAGTGTCACTGATCTCTTTGAAAAGGAGATTGAAAGTAATGGAATATCGAAGTCAGAGCTCTAGGGTTCTGGTTTTTGGGAAACAGGTCTCAGAGTTTGGTTTTTGCTCTGGCTCTGGGATTTTGGATCTGGACCCCTTTTTACTTGAAGGCTCTGCTATTTATAGGATTTCCTCGGAGTAAATCTAGGGCAAACGGCGGTTTCTGCTGTCGTATCTGGGGGATCCCCCAGGCAGGGCCGGTGGGTCCCGCTGTAGTCTTTGTGGGCCCACCAGGCAGGGCTAGTGGGTCCCGCGATGGTCTCTGTGGGCCCACCAGGCAGGGCTAGTGGGTCCCGTGATAGTCTCTGTGGACCCACCAGGCAGGGCTAGTGGGTCCTGCGGTAGTCTCTGTGGACCCACCAGGCAGGGCTAGTGTGTCCCGCGGTAGTCTTTGTGGGCCCGCCAAGCAGGGCTGGCGGGTCCTGCGATAGTCTCTGTGGGCCCGCCAGGCAGGGCTAGTGGGTCCCGCGGTAGTCTCTGTGGGCCCGCCAGGCAGGGCTGGTGGGTCCCGCGGTAGTCTCTGTGGGCCTGCCAGGCAGGGCTAGTGGGTCCTGCGATTTGTAGGCTTCTTACCAAAATTTGCACCCACAGTTACCCTCGCCAAGTTAGCTAGAGGTCATCCTGGCTGGCTTGGATTCTTGGTGCAAAACTTCCACCCCCCTGTCAATGAGCATAGTCGATTGATCAAAATTGATCGATCGGTCAAGTTCGACCGATCGGTTGATTTTGACCGATCGGTTGATTTCGACCGATCGGTCAAATTTGATCGATTGGTTAAAATCAATCGGTGGAGCTCGAGGTGATCGGTCAAAAAGCAACACTTTTCGCCCGATCCAATAGAAATTGAGTCGATCGGTCAACTTCGACCAATCGGTTGATTTTGACCGATCGATCAAATTTGATCGATCGCTTAAAATCAACCGGTAGTGCTCGAGGCGATCGGTCAAAAAGCAACACTTTTCGCCCGATCCAATAGAAATTGAGCCGATCGGTCAACTTCGACCGATCGGTTGATTTTGATCGATCAGTCAAATTTGATCGATCGGTTAAAATCAACCGGTGGAGCTCGAGGCGATCGGTCAAAAAGCAACACTTTTCGCCCGATCCAATAGAAATTGAGCCGATCGGTCAACTTCGACCGATCGGTTGATTTTGACCGATCAATCAAATTTGACTGATCGGTTAAAATCAACCGATAGAGCTCGAGGCGATCGGTCAAAAAGCTACACTTTTCGTCCGATCCAATAGAAATCGACCCGATCGGTTGAATTTATCCGATCGGTCAATTTTGATCGATCGGTTAAATTCAACCGGTAGATGTTCAGGCCATCGGGCAAAAACCTAAGTATTTTACCCGATCTAGTAGAAATCGAACAGATCGGTTAAATCTATCCGATCGGTCAAGTTTGACCGATCGGTTAAATTCAACCGGTAGAGGTTGAGGCGATCGGGCAAAAACCTAAGTATTTTTCCCGATCCAGTAGAAAATCTAACCGATCGATTGAATCTATCCGATCGGTCAAGTTTGATCGATCGGTTAAATTCAATTGGTGGAGGTTGAGGCGATCAGGCAAAAATATAAGTATTTTGCTCGATCTAGTAGAAATTCTAACCGATCGGGCAAAAACCTAAGTATTTTGCCCGATCTAGTAGAAATCGAATCGATCGGTTGAATCTATTCGATCGGTCAAGTTTGACTGATCGATTAAATTCAACCGGTAGAGGTTGATGCGATTGGGCAAAAACCTAAGTATTTTGCCCGATTCAATAGAAAACGAGTCGATTGATTGAATCTATCCGATCAGTCAAGTTTGACCGATCGGTTAAATTCAACCGGTGGAGGTTGAGGCGATCGAGCAAAAACCTAAGTATTTTGCCCGATCTAGTAGAAATCAAACCGATTGGTTGAATCTATCTGATCGGTCAAGTTTGACCGATCAGTTAAATTCAACCGGTAGAGGTTGATGCGATCGGGCAAAAAAATAAGTATTTTGCCCGATTCAGTAGAAAATGAGCCGATCGGTTGAATCTATCCGATCGGTCAAGTTTGACCGATCGGTTAAATTCAACCAGTGGAGGTTGAGGCGATCGGGCAAAAACCTAAGTATTTTGCCCGATCCAGTAGAAAATCTAACTGATCGGTTAAATCTATCCGATCGGTTAAATTCAACCGGTGGAGGTTGAGGCGATCGGGCAAAAGCCTAAGTATTTTGCCCGATCTAGTAGAAATTGAACCGATCGGTTGAATCTATCCAATCGGTCAAGGTTGACCGATCGGTTAAATTGAACCGGTAGAGGTTGATGCGATCGGGCAAAAACCTAAGTATTTTGCGCGATTCAGTAGAAAATGAGCCGATCGGTTGAATCTATCCGATCGATCAAGTTTGACCGATCGGTTAAATTCAACCAGTAGAGGTTCAGGCGATCGAGTAAAAGTGCCTGTTTTTTGCCCGATCCTTTGGAAAATTACCCGATCGTCTGCTTGTCGAACGGGTAATGTCTTCGAACGGCGATTAAGGTTGAGGTGATTTGGAGTTATAGTTTCTCCCACTTTGTTGTTTTGCTTGAGCCGGTGCTTCACATGGACCAGTGATTCTTCTGAACCGACGGTTTGCTTGGACCGGTGGTTCATCTGGTTCGATGTTTCGTCTGATTTTGACGGTTCGCCTGGAAGAGCGCTTCTTTCGGATTGATGCCATGTGTCCCTTCTAAAAACACGGCTTTTGACCTGGTGATGCCACGTGTCTTTTCGGTTTTCATGCCAGTTTCTTCGGGGTTTATAAGCTCTTTCTGGATTTTATTTTGGCCTCACATTTCCAAAAAATCTTCAAAGTCTAGAACTTTTTTGCTCTCGAATTTCTTGCTCTTCGCGTTCTCCCGATCGGTCGAAATGGCATCTTCTAGCAGCATGAAGATCAAGAATGTGGTTCCGTCTAAGAGGATGGGGAAGGAGAAAGCTCCAGTGTCGCCCAAACCTATCGGCCGGGGCAAGGGCAAAGGCGCCCTTGGTGTGCTTGGTAAGAGGCACATGGGAGTGGGGTTTGCTTCTGCACCTTCAAGGCCCAAGCACATCCCGAAAGCCAGCTTCGTCCTAGGGCCCCTGATGCCGTTGTCAGAGGAGCCCATCTTCGAGTATAACGTTGGCGACAAGCTTACTGATGTGAAGAGGGCTAAGTGGCAGAAGTTGCTCGCCTGCTTCACTGAAGGGGCTCATCGACCAGCTCTCTCAGGAGTTCAATCGGCCTTCGGAATCGACAAGTGGACTGTCTTCACAGGGGTCGCCAGTAAGGAGCAAGTGCTGGGGACGGTGGTCACCATCGACCAGCTAAACTGCGAGCTGCGCCTCCCTCTGCTGCCTTTCGCTGCCCGGTTGCTGAACACCTCAGGGCTTTGCCCAGGGCAGATATCGGGGAATACATGGAGGATAATCTATGCATTCTGCCGGGTGGAGTCGGGCTTCCAGGAGGAGCTCAGGGCGTGCTACTCCAGCATCCATGAAGGTGAAGTGGCCAGGATAGAGTTGGGGTACTTTTTCTACCACTACAAGTGGGTTTCGAGGAAGGACAGCCCTTTCTTCAATCTACATGGCATCTCCGTGCTCCGCCCGATCATCGACACCGTACCATCCGACAAGCTCAACACCGACTGGCCGATCTCCGTTGCTGGGGCATGGACTCCTCTTTCTATGCCTGAGACTCCTCGTTCTCAGGTACACAAAGAGGTTGATATGTACGCTGCAGGAGGGGTCTTCGCCTGGTCATCTGATCGAGTTGGGGCTCTCGACAACCTGTTTTTGGAGTTGACTTGTGGTACCCGATCGTGGAAACAGTTTTCAAACTGCCCGGTCCGGCATGGCAACGCCAACCTCTTCCACTAGTTGCAGGCCAGGTATGAGGACAACGACGTCTTATACTCCGATTATGAGGAGAATCCCCAATCGGGCAAGATAGTCAGAGCCGTCCGAGTAGAGAAGAAGGCGTACGGGGCAAGGCACCGCTCGTCGACGGAGGAGAAGCTGGTGGTGACCCGCAGGGGTCAGGTGAAGAAGAGAAGGGTCTTCAAGGAGGAGGAGAAGAAAGAGGAAGAGAAGAAGAAAGAAGAAGAAGAAGAAGAAAAAGGAGAAGGAAAAGGAGAAGAAGAAGAAGAGGAGGAGGAGGAGGAGGATGAAGACGACGATGATGCTGGCGAAGGTGGTGGTGGTGATGGTGATGATGAGGAGGAAGGTGGAGGAGACGGTAGCGAGGAGAGGTTCCGCCCACCCCCATTGACGAGGCTAAGGCCCGTCGGATGGAGGACGTTATGGATACGGTGGGTGACGGCAAGAGAGTGTCGCCTACCTGGCTACCTATCATTTTGAAGAACTGAAACGCCCGACGCACATCAAAATAAGGTACTCGGGGAGTGATGTGGTTGCGAGCAACCCCACTCCCCTTGACCAAGTACCCCCGAGCGTCCCTCGCCTGGAGGGCGCCTCGACGAGCGGTGGGTTGGAGGTTGAGCAACCTCCGCCTGCTCTCCATCCTTCGGCTGCCCAGATGGCGGAGGAGACAGCTGCCCTTATGGCCACCCTCCAACAAGCCAGCGAGCGCTGCGAGGAAAGGGAGGTCACTCCACCGTGCGATGTTCCTTCTCCCTTGCAAAGGGAGGGAGGAAGTCACGTGGAGGCTGGGACACCCCAACCTTCACCTGAGGCATCCCCTGTGAAGGAAAAGTCGACCCCCGGGGGTAAGAGTTCCGATCAGGGGAAGGGCAAGGCCGAAGCGTCTCGAGCCGATGCCACAGGTATGTTTCTGCCAACTTCTCTTCTTGACTGCATTGCTTTTGACATTCGAGATTCTGACTGTTGAACTTTTGTATTGCTCGCAGATGTTCCTGTTGGCTCCGCTCAGCTACTTATAGACTTGGGTGAGGTTGACATCAACCACCCAACGGGTGTGATCCGGAAGCTCTGCAACCTTTCCGATGCTACCCTGGACGAAGCCTACAATAGGCTCGAAGTTGTGGTAAGTGCATCAGCATGACTTAGTTTTTGAGTTGTATCTTCCGAGATATTTCTGACTTTCTCTTGATTGTTTGCATAACTCAGCGGTCCTGAAACTCGCTAGCAGGCTCTTCAGGAGGGCCGGTGAGCGAGCGGACTTCGGCAGAAGTCTCTCATTTGACTGTCTTACTGGAGGCCGCGAATAAGGAGAAGGAGAAGCTGAAGAAAGCTCTTTCTGCCAGCAAGAAGGTTGTTCGTCAGGAATGGCTGGAGAAGAAGAATCTGAATGCCTTCTACGTCGACTTGGATAAGGAGTTTTTCAACTTGAAGAACAGGTTCTTCAAGATGGAAACTACGGCCTTCAATCGACTAACGGAGATCAATGAGCTGAAAGCGGAGCTTGCTGCGAAGGAGGCAGCTCTCGCGAATAAGGAGGAGAAGCTCGAGCAGGCACTTCAGGAGTGCGAGAGTTTAAGATCTACAACATAGAAGGCGGTGAAAGCCCTCAGGGCTTATGCTAGCGGCGTCCAGTCTTCCAAAGCATTTGCGACGAGCAAGGCTCAGGACGGATCTGAAGGAGACAAATCACGCACTCCAAGTGTGGGCAAGCCCTGATGTCATCCATCTTCTTTCTTTTGTTTTTGTATCTGTAAACCTTGCACATATAACAGCTCACTTGTACTTGGAAATTTTTGAGAAATAAAGACTTCTTTTTGGTGTTTGAGATTGAATGTCTCTTGTGTTGAATTCTTTGAATGTTTGTGCTCTGGATGGGATGTTAGAATATACTTAACATTTGCCTGCAAGGGGTTGAGTCGCAACTCGATCACCCAAACATGTCAAGTAACTTAGTAATTGAAAATCGAGTTGTATCATAATTTGAAATCGCTTAACATATGCCTGTGAGGGGTCGAGTCGCACCTCGAGTACCCAAACTTGTTAAACGGTTATTTATTTGAAGGTTATTTAATATCTGCCTATAAGGGGTTGTGTCGCAACACGGTCTCCCAAACTTGTTAAATTGACATGGTAACTTGAAGATTGTTTTATTTCACAATCCGAAATCATTTAACATCTGCCTGTAAGGGTTTGAGTCGCAACTCAAGCTCCCAAACTTGTTAAACGACTTAGAAATTTGAATGTAGATAGTTCGAGGCTGCTTGAGAACTTGAGTAGACGAGATGGACATTTGAAATGCAATCTTTATTCAGCATGAAATTTACATCAATGATAGAACATTTTAAGATGTCTAGCATTCCAGGCTCGTGGTAGCCTGTCTCCTTCTGGCAAAATCAGGCGATAAGATCCTTTGCCTCCTATTGATTCGATGATGTAGGATCCTTCCCAGTTGGGAGCTAGTTTTTCACTGCTGTGCTTTTTTGTATTGTAGAAGACTACTCTGAGGACCAGGCTGTCAATTGAGAACTGTCTTTTGCTGACCTTCTGATCGTAGGCTCGTTTGATCCTTTGTTGATACTTGGCAATACGTATGGTTGCTCAATCTCGTAATTCTTAAGAGAAATCAAGGTCATTGACTCGAAGCTCTTCATTAGCCCCCTCTTCGATTGCTCTGGTCTTCAAAGTGTTTGAGATGGTTTCTGTTGGGAGGACTGCTTCTGACTCGTACTTTAGGCTAAAGGGTGAGAACCCAATTGATCTTCTCGCAGTGGTTCGATAGCCCCACAAGACTTCAGGTAGGACTTGCTCCCATAATCCTTTCTTGTCATCGAGCTTCTTCTTGAGTAGACTAAGGATAGCTCTGTTGGAGGCTTCGGCTTGACCATTGCACTGAGGGTACCTTGGTGTTGAGTAGAAAAGCTTAATTCTATTGTTCAGGCCTAACCCCCGAAACTTGTCGGAGTCGAATTGAGCTCCATTGTCAGCAATTAAGACTTGTGGCGTGCCAAACCTTGAAAAGATGTTATGTCTAATAAACTTGATGATTTCATCGTCAGTCTCTCGAAAGAGTGGCACCGCTTCAACCCACTTGGTGAAGTAATCTGTGGCGAGCAGCAGATATTTCTTCTTGCTTGGTGTTGGTGGAAAAGGACTTAAGAAGTCCAACCCCCACTGATGGAAGGGCCATGGACTTGTTAGTTGATAGAGCTCATCTGCTGGGAGATGGATAGCTCGAGCGTGTCGCTAGTAAGGCTCGCATCTTTGAACCACTTGGTGACATCTCTTGCCATTGTCGGCCAGTAGTAACCTTGAAGCTTTGTCTTGGCTTCAAGAGATCTTCCTCCCGAATGAATTCCGTAGGCTCCGGAATAGATATCGATTAAGATTGCCTTTGCTTTTAAAGGACCAACGCATTTGAGCAACATCCCATTGTGCGATTTGAAATATAAATCTTCTCCTTGGAGGCTATAGCATGGAAGCTTCCTTTGAAGTCTTCTGGCTTGAATTGGATCTTTCGGCATTCTGCTTTGTTTGAAGAAGTCGAAGATTGGCTGTCTTCAATCGTTGAGTTCAAGTGTGGTGACCTAATTGGAGGTTGGCTGTTCTCCACCCCCAAATCGTTCTATAGTGGCGATGACCTACTGCTCGAGAGTAATCTTGAGCGATTCTTGATAATCGATTTGTATTCGCCTTTCCCCGAGTGAGTCTCCAAGAACCGAGGCAGCGTTAGCTAAGGCATCTGCCTCTCGATTTTCTGCTCTCGGGACTTAGATAAACTCGGTGCTAGTAAAACGTTCTTGGTGATATCGAACTAGAGCCAAGTAATACTGCATTCTTTCTTCTCGCGCTGTGTACTCTCCGTTGATCTGCCTTATGATTAGCTGGGAGTCACTATAGATGGTGAGTCGATTTACCCCCAGGGATTCAACCATCTTCAGCCCGGAGATGCTTGCTTCGTACTCGGCTTCATTATTGGTAGCACTGAATCCGAGGAGAATGGCCTTTTGAAGATGATCAAGTTCGGGGGATACTAGGACTATCCCAACTCCCGAACCGATCGCACTTGAAGCTCCATCAGTATAGAGTTTCTACCGAGTTGGCGAGGTAGCAGGAGCCTCAAGACTTGGATTGGTCTTGGGAGCCAGATTGAACGGAGGTTCATCTTCATCTTCGAGGCGCATATCGATGTCTTCCTCCCAAGTTATGGGGTCTTCCACTGGGAAGTCAGCTAGGAAGTCGACAACTGCCTGCCCTTTGAGTGAAGTGCGGGGTTCGAATTGAACCCCGAGATCACTCATCTCGATCACCCATTTGGTCATTAGACCTGCTCGACCTGCTTTGTCGAGGATATCTTTGAGTGGGTGCTTTGAGACGACTGTGATCAGGTGGGAGACAAAATAGGGTTGGAGACGTCGTGATGCGGTGAGTAAGGCTAATACGACCTTCTCAATCTTTGAGTAGCGAGTCTCTTCCAGGAGAAGTGTATGGCTGATGTAGTAGACTGAATGCTCGGTACCTTTTCTTCTGCTGACCAGGACCGAGCTGATTGTTTGATCGGTGACGGCAAGATAGAGCCAGAGATCTTCTTTTGGGAGTAGAGCTGTTAGGATGGGAGCACACATAAGATATCTCTTGACATCTTGAAAGGCTTCTTTGCAAATTGGACTCCACCCGGAGGTATTTGCCTTTCGTAACTTCTCGAAAAGCGGTTTGCATTTGTCGGAAGATTTCGAAATGAATCGATTGAGGGCAGCTAATCTTCCGATGAAGCGTTGCACTTCCTTCCAATTGGTAGGCGATGGCATATCGAGGATAGCTCGAATTTGATCGGGGTTGGCTTCAATACCTCTCCTGGTCACAAGGTGTCCCAGGAACTTGCCCGATTGAACACCGAAGGCACATTTAGCTGGGTTGATCTTCATGCGATACTTTCGAAGGATTTGAAATATTTTCATCAGATCAGAGAGGTCGCTCTCACGATTGGAACTTTTGGTGAGGAGATCGTCGACGAAAACTTTTACGTTGCGTCCGATTTGATCTTCGAACACTTTGTGACTAGCCTTTGATAGGTAGATCTAGCGTTCTTGAGGCCGAAGGGTATTACGTTGTAGCAGTAAAGATCTCGGTCAGTCACAAAGTAAGTCTTCCCTCGATTGTCGGGATGTAGCGGAATTTGGTTATACCCAGAGTATCCGTCCATAAAGGATAGGAGCTCGTGGCCCGCAGTGGCATCGACGAGTCTATCTATTTTTGGCATGGGAAATGGATCTTTGGGACAAGCTTTGTTGAGGTTGGTGAAGTCGATGCACACTCTGACCTTTCCATTTTTTTTTTGGGACAGCAACTATATTGGAGATCCAAGTAGGGTACTCTACTTCACGAATGAAGCCTGCTGCGAGTAACTTACTGATCTCCTCTTGAACTGCGACTTATCTTTCTGGTCGGATTGTGCATGGCTTTTGCTTCATGGGCTTTACTCCTTCTTTGATTGCGAGTCGATGACACGCGTCATCTAGATTGATCCCAGGCATATCTTCGAAGCACCAATCGAAGACGTCAATGTTGGATCGAAGGAAGGATACCATGTCTAGCGCTTCTACGTCGCTGAGATCGGTACCGATGAAGGTTTCTCAAGGGAGATCTTCACTGTCGATGTTGATTGGATTGATTTCTTCGATTGAAGGTGAAGCCTCCCACTCGATCGGTGGTGGTTCGGACAGTGAGATCTCCTTTGGTTGCTATCTTGAAAAAGGACCAGCTTCATCTCTTGGTCGCTTTGGGGGATCGAGACTTATTCTGCGATCTGTTTTTGCAGCAGCAGCTTCGCAGGATCATCCAGTTTGTTGATCTCCTCGAATGCAGACAATACCCTCTCCTGTTGCAAACTTGAGGAGTTGATGGTAGGAGGAGGAGATGACATTGATCTGATGGAGGAATGGTCGACCAAGGATGATGTTGTAGTTGGATGTCCCTTCGACAATTGTGAACCTTACCGAGACTCGAGTCTCTCGGCTGAGGTCGAGGGTGAATCTCGATTCCCCCATTGTTATGCTCTGCTCTCCGTTGAAGCCCGTGATCACCGTTGGGACGACTTCAAGACTTGAATATTTATGTCCCAGGCGTTTGAAGCAGTCGGAGAACATGATATCGATAGAGCTCCCTGTGTTGCTGAGGATGCGGTTGACAGTGCTTCCGTCGATGATGAGCTTCAGGACCAGGGGGTCCCGATGTGGAGTATGGACTCCTTGAAGGTCAGAGTCGTTGAAGATGATGGAGGGCCAAGTTAAGCCCTTGACAGGTTTCTCGATCCAAATATCTTCCTTGTTCGCTGCAGAGCGAACGTTGAAGATGTGTCGTACTTGCCGATCAACTTCTTTCCCGATCAATGCCTGATTGTGCAACGACCTGTGAATGCCAAAGACGTTGGCACGCACAGTGATAGGTGATTGATCGGTAGAGATTCGATGGACCCAGCAAGCTTCGTTGCCCTTTATGGAAGGTCGACGTTGATCTTGTCCGCACTTGACGAACTCTTGGAGATGGCCTTTGTGTAGCAAATCCTTGAAATGGTATCTCAGTCGATAGCATCGGTCGATAGGATGGCCATGGCTGGGGTGGAAATCACAGCAGACTGTTTTGTCCGCTGTGACCTTGGTGTCAGGCTGCAGAGGATTAGGCCTTTGGAGGAACTCTTTATGTTGAATTCGATCGAGAATTTGCTCGATCGGTAGAGTCCAATCGGTGAAAGTAGTCTTCTTCGAAGGGGATCTGTGTCCATTATTCCTTGATCGCTTGGATGCAGGGGGAATCACTGCTTCTGCATTGTGAGCTTTGGCAGTATACTTCGGGGTTTCTCTTTCGGCATGTCACCGTTTTGTTTCTCGCCCCTTTCGGGCGACCTGGTCATCTTCAACTTCGATCTCCCTCTGGATTTGATCGAATATTGAACTCAGGGAAGGGGGCGGATTGCGGATGAAATCATTGTAGATGTGCAAATCGAAACGGGGGGAGTTCTGGAAGGCTAACATGATAGCCTCGTCATCTAGATGTCATCCTGAGCGAGCGGCGTGCTCATTACGGAATCTTCGCGTGAAGCTGCGAAAACTCTCGTCTGCACCCATCCTCAGCTTATAGAGGGAGTCTAGCTTCTTCTCCGGCTTCAAGTTAAGCTGATAATATTGAATGAAATGGTTAGCTAAGACTCCGAACTGGGTGATGGATCCAGCCCGGAGGTTATGGTACCAATCAAGGGATGGCTCATCGAGGCTTCCGGTGAAGGTGCGACATAGCACATTGTTCTTTTCCTTATGCGGTGTCAAAGCTTGCTTGAAGGCCAGTATGTGGAGAGTCGGATCTCCCTTGAGGCAATTGAATTTGGTGAGAGTTGGAGTTCTCCACCCCTTTGGAAATGTTGATTGAAATAAACTCCGGTGAAGAGGTCTAGCAGAAGAGTATCCCTCTCTACGACCATACCCTCGACCTGGATGCAGATCGAGAGGTAAGATCACGAGGTCTTGTCCGGGCCTTTGAGTAGTAGCCGGATGGAGTCGGTGACGGAGATCCATTCTAGCGCCATGTTGGAGGGGAAGAGATAGAGAAGCTCTGTCCTTTGAGGGTACCCCTTTTATTTGGTGCCTCCTTTGCAAGTCGGGCTTCAATATTGTCCGTCTGGCATAATTGCTACTCGAAGATGATTGAGAGGACTCATCATCGATACGATCCCAAACACTCTGCTTCCATGGAGCAGCAGAGGGGGTTGGGTCGCGACGAATCCTCTCATGGGCAGCGGTGCCCATTGACCTCCGTGGTTCGGAGTGGATCGATTGCCGTGGCAGATCCGCTCTTTCGCCGAATGAAGGGATGGGGAGAGCAATTCCGGCTTCGGAGGCTGCCTTCTTGAGAGCATCCCTTTCGGCTGTGAGGGTGGCATTTTATTTAGCCAATTATAGCAGCTGAATATCGACCGCTGAGATTTGATAGGTAGATGGCGGGTCTTCAGTAGGAGCAGGGGCAGTCTGTCCTATTGACTGTCGAGGAGGTGGTGCGATCGGTCGATCGACCGATCTTCCACTCCCTGAATGAACCCCCATTTCGGGGATAGCAAGGGGCTGCCCAAAGTTGAGCCGTTGACTCATCGAACGAGTCTCCGGACGAGGTTGACGTGTGTTACTTCCCTCTGGATGATCCTGATGCTCCATCTTCGCCATTTAGAGAGAGCGAAGGATTCAACAAGATTGCCGGTATCCTAACGGTTGTCTGCTCAACCAAAGGGGCTAGGAAGTTTGACTATCTAGAATGGTTGTCTGCTCAACCGATCTGATGCTTGTTGCAGAGCTAACTTGGCTTCTCGCTCAATTCCCCAGACGGTGCCAAACTGTGGGGGAAAAATCTTCGTGCTGATCCCAAGACTTTGCCTCACCAGTCAATTAAAGTTGAGTGGTAGATCTTTGTGCGATCTATTGATTGAAAGATAGGTTTGAAGATCGATGCCTTAGTGACTTTGAGTTATCACTTTCGATATGTAAACAGAGAGAGATGCAATCAGAGAGAAGGTTGACACAAAGTGTGATCTCGGAGTTCAGCCGAAGCCTACGTCTCCGTGCTATAGGGAGCAACCCAAATTCACTAACTCTTTTATCGGAGTGACCTCGACAGGCCGAGTGCCACTGATCTCTTTGAAAAGGAGATTGAAAGTAATGGAATATCGAAGTCAGAGCTCTGGGGTTCTGGTTTTCGGAAAATAGTTCTCAGAGTTTGATTTTTGCTCTGGCTCTGGGATTTTGGATCTGGATCCCTTTTTACTTGAAGGCTCTGCTATTTATAGGATTTCCTCGGAGGAAATCTGGGGCAAACGGCGGTTTCTGCTGTCATATCTGGGGGATCCCCCAGGCAGGACTGGTGGGTCCCGCTGTAGTCTCTATGGGCCCACCAGGCAGGGCTAGTGGGTCCCGCGATGGACTCTGTGGGCCCACCAGGCAGAGCTAGTGGGTCCCGCGATAGTCTCTGTGGGCCCACCAGGCAGGGCTAGTGGGTCCCGCGGTAGTCTCTGTAGACCCACCAGGCAGGGCTAGTGGGTCCCGCGGTAGTCTCTGTGGGCCCGCCAAGCAGGGCTGGCGGGTCTCGCGGTAGTCTCTGTAGGCCCGCCAGGCAGGGCTAGTGGGTCCCGCGGTAGTCTCTGTGGGCCCGCCAGGCAGGGCTAGTGGGTCCCGCGATAGTCTCTGTGGATCCACTAGGCAGGGCTAGTGGGTCCCGTGGTAGTCTCTGTGGGCCTGCCAAGCAGGGCTGGCGGGTCCTACAATAGTATCTGTGGGCTCGCCAGGCAAGGCTAGTGGGTTCCGCAGTAGTCTCTGTGGGCCCGCCAAGCAGGGCTGGCGGGTCCCGGTAGTCTCTGTGGTCTCGCCAGGCAGGGCTAGTGGGTCCCGCGATTTGTAGGCTTCTTGCCAAAATTTGCACCCACAGGGGTAGTGGCCCCTAGTACTTGGAGCGTGCTAATAGGATCTGGCCAATGGTTGTAGCTAGCGTAATCAGGTTGTGTTGAAATTTTTTTCGCTGATCTGGTATCTGCTCGAACTAAAGAGAGAATCCCAAGGGGGTCTCGAATGAGAGCTGGATGCGAGGGACTCGGGTTCTTGGATTCACATGCATGGGTTGAGTTGTATGGAGTTTTTGGACATGCATGGCTGGTTGGGTTTGGACGGTTCGTTTGCGAGTCGCGCAAGGTTATAATGGGTTAAGTCGGGTACGATGGGCAAAATGAATAAGAAACAAAAAGAGAAAATAAAGAGAAGAGAAAGAGAAGAAAAAGGAAAGAAAGAAATAGAAGAGAGAGAAACGGTGGCAGGCCTGGGTCTTCTCCATGCCACATTCGCAAGCCACCATCATACTCTGTTAAGCTCCGTAGAACGTTTGAGGTTCACCTCTGGTTCGAATCATGTGATGCACTGATCCGATAATTTCATTTCTCGATCGAATTCCATAATTATTTTTTTTCATTAATTTTCAAAAAACCTCCAAACGAGCTGTACATCCTCCATCGACTCGCCTGGAGAATATACATCACTTAGTCACGATACCCTTGAGCTAGCTGCTGTAGACCGGTGTTACTACCGAAAGTGTTTTGTTGCCGAAGGCGGTTAGATGTATTGCCGCGCGAATACGATGGTGTTAGTGGGGGTGGTGATGCCAGGGGGTGTCTTGCCATCGAAGGCGGCCTATTGCAGTGCCGACAGGTGTGTTGCCGCCGAAGGAGGCCCGCTGCAGTGCCGACAGACACGGGCATGCACTAGTCACCAACATTGTAATGACCAAATTAATAATAATAATAATAATAATAAATAAATAAATAAATAAAAACTGAACTAAAGATAAAAACTAAACAAAAAAAAAATTAAAACCAAAAGCCCACCACCCATCCCAACCACAGACCCCAACCCGTGACCCCACTCACCCATCCCCCTTTCCTCTCTCTCTCTCTCTCTCTCTCTCTCTCTCTCTCTCTCTCTCTCTTCCTCTCTTCTCTCTTTCTCTGGTCTCTCTCTCCCTCTCAGACCCAAACCCGACCCCCGCCGCCCCCCCTCTACTGCCGCGTCGTCGCCCCCCTCTACTGCCGTGCCGCCGCCCCCCCTACTGCAGCGCCCGTCCCGGCCGGAATCCCGCCGACGCCGCCGTCCCTAGGCCCCCTACCCTACACCTGCCGCCCCTACCCGCCGCCGCCGACCCCCTACCCTGCACCGCCGCCCCTAGGTCCCCCCTACCCCGCTGGCCGCCGCCCTCCTCTCCCTTTAAAACCCTGGTCCACCCCTCCCCTCTCCCCCTTCCTCAGCCTGACCCATTCACTCCCCTATCCGAACCCCTTCTCCCCTATCCGAACCTCTTCCCCCCGTCCGACCCTTCTCTCCCCTCACTCTCTTGCTGCGTGTGTGGCGCGCGGCAGCCGAAGCACTGCCTGCCGGAGGAGGAGCCGTCGCCGGAGCATACTGGCGCCGAGGAGGAGGACACACCGGAGCCGGGAGGAGCCGCAGCCAGTCGAGGTCGACGACCCCGACACTAGGTCAACTCTTCCCTCTTCTTTTTCTTTTGTGTGTGTGTTGTGGGTTGACCAGCCACACCCACCCCCGTCCGCCTCGTGCCACGGCCATGGCCGCCGGTCGGCGACGGTGCGATCGCCGAGACCCCTCCCCCGTGAGGATCTGCGTAACCATAGCCATCGGCCATGTGGCCGGTAGCTGTGCAGCCGGCAAAGCCGACCCGGCGCCGGCGGCACTTTTCTTTCTTATGAACCCTATCGATCCCAGCCCGTATCGCCTTAGATTTGGCATGGCCATAGCCGCCGGCCAGGTGTCCGGCGGTTGTGCAACCAATCGAGCCCGGCCAAACACCCGGTGGCATCCGACCACCCTTGGGTCGCTATTGGGAAAGCCATTACCGGCCGGCTATGCAATCGGCTTAGAGCCAACAGTAAGTCAACCCTAGTCCCAGCGTAGCCTAGCGCACGCTGTCGAACCGTACTCGAGCCGGGCGGAAATCCGACAATTGGATAGCCGGCAACGCCAAGTTGTGGCTTGGCACACCAACCCCGACCTCCCCACAATGTCGATCATGCCCTTTGGGCCACACGCATGGTTAGCGGGCCCGACCTCCCCGGGTCATGCTCGTAGCAAGGTCGTGGATGCCGATGCGGGCCAAAACCACCTTGCATGACCTTTTTGCGCACGAGACCAACCTCCAACACCCAAGCCCCACCGAGAGCGGCTTTTGCCGATTTTGCCACCGACCGACGCGGTTATGACCGTTTGACCGGATTAGTGCATTTGGACCCTAAGGTGGCTTTGGCATCGACAACGCCGACTAACCATGATGCTATCTTTGGCACCTCGATTTGCATGCCAGTAGATCGGCGTCCGATGACGCTATCTTTGACACCTCGATTTGCGTGCCAGTTGACCGGTGTCCGATGATGCTATCTTTGGCACCTCGGTTTGCGTGCCCGTAGACCGGCGTCTGATGACACTGTCTTTGGCACCTCGGTTTGCATGCCAGTAGACAGGCGTCCGATGACGCTACCCTTGGCACACCGGTTTGCGTGCCAGTAGACAGGCGTCCGACGACGCTGTCTTTGTTACCTCGGTTTGCATGCCAGTAGAGTCCGATGACGCTATCTTTGGCACCTCGATTTGCATGCTAGTAGATCGGTATCCGATGGTGCTATCTTTGGCGCATCGATTTGCGTGCCAGTAGACCAGCGTCAGATGACGCGTAAATTCTCGACTCGGCCAACTCGGCCCTAAACCTATATTACTCGGTAACAAACATTGATCATATGCCCACTGTGTGTGCTTGGCAGTTCGCGGCGGTACTGACCCAGTCGGAGATGGAGCGGAGGTCACCTTGCAGAAGCCCGTGTTCGACAACCAGGTGACATCTACTTCCCTTGCATGGTCTTTAATAGTGGGAAATGAGAATGACTAAAGGTAGGTAACCATGACACTACATGCTGGTCCCGCCGGACATCGCCGCACGTGGTCGAGTGGACCCCGCCTTGCATGCGGAGTCGCGAGTCCGGCGACGCATGCTTAAAAATATTAATAATTAAATGATAATCGTTTTGCTGATTGCTTGGACACCGTAAGTAGGAATTCCCTTAAGTTTTGGAAATTAAATAATAATTATCGGGTCCCACCCTCTTGAGGGGAGTGTGGAGACCCGGGCACACGGGAATACGGGCGAGAGTAACTGTGATGCATGGGTTGTGAGTGCGGTGCGAATCCCGGGGTAAAACATCAAAGCTATTTTATTATTATAATAATCTGTCATGTGGAAAGATTGGACCTCGTGCGCGCAAGGGACGTGAACCACCCTGCACGCACAGCTGAAGACCAGTAGGCTAGGGGGTCACGGGCAAGGGTTGTGGTAAAGCCAATAGGAGTAGCCCTTTAGTAGGGATTGGCCTAGCAACTCTGTCCCGGGGTGGTTGAAGCCCCCCAAAGTAACGCAAGTGGGGCGGTAGAGCTCCACCGTGAAAGATGGAAAATATCTTATAATTATCTGGATGATTTGTGCATGGTGGATGCACGGCGAGAGAGTTGACCCTCTACATCGAAATAAAAGTCCCTATAGTAATGCCCGACCGGGGGCAGGATGAACAAAATACCCGGGGTTCACTTTATGATATATGATTTATATTGTAATTTATAATTAAGCACTGTAGAATATCTAACGGACTGTATGGTAGATAACCTAGTGACAGTAGGAATTGCATGTGAACATAGACTACTAGTAGGCTTAGGTTAATCTTCTGTAAACTTCATAAACACCTAAACTGTTAATGTAATTTAATTCAATATGTCGTCTCATATTATTAAAGACTATTAGGATGTCACTAGCCATTAAATTGGCTAATCTCCCAATTTTCCATTAGGGGCTACTCTTTCCCACGAGTAGACTCTTATGCAGGTTAGAGGCTCAGGACCGGAGTAGCGGTGGTAGTCCAAAGGCGGAGTTGGAGTCTTCGCTTGTCTTTCTTTCTAGTAGGTCAATGTTTGTAGTAGTACTTTTTCATTCGATGTGATTGACCTGGTTTGGAATAAGAGTTTATAAGTTTTTTTTTGTCTAGTTTAGTATTATTGTTAGTGGTGATGATCCAGCTAAATCTTTTGGGTATGCCTCTCCTCAAGGCTCCAAGCCTAGATTAGATCACAATGAAAATATAAGAAGAATAATTGACCTAATTTGACAAGCCCAGTGGATAGGACCTCCAAATCGATGCACCGAGTGTTAGGGAGCGGGTGAGATACTTGGCTCGCCGTTAGAGGCTTGAGCCTCGTGCTCCCTTAAGAGGGACTTCTGTCAACATGTGGGGCACCGGCTGGCCGCACATGCTGAGAGGATAACCCGGTTGAAGGTCGAGCGTGATTATCTCTCTGTTGACATAAAAATTTTATCTCTCTTTTAAAATAAAAATGTTTTCATAAAAACCAAGTTTTAAAATACCCATTGTTTCTCCCTCCTCCTTCATTTATGAGAGAGTCGCAGTTCTGTGAGAAACCCTAATTGGCATGGTTAGTTGACCAAACCCTAAATCCCATGGTTTTTCATCATTTCACACCCCAGGGATCGGTTTTAGATTTCTGGGGCGTGACAAACATGTATATGTGGATGTTGGCTATTGGGCAGCACTCATACAAAATGTCATTTGTGATGTTCTAAGCAGATCATTTTTGCTACCCGATTTATTTGTTGCACTTGCTTACGGCCTAATCGCGCACTGTCACGTCGTCCAAATAAAATGACATAATCGGGAAAGTGGATTCGGTAGCTAGTATAGCCCCCATTATGTCTATTATTTTGGACGATGTGGCATCCCATGATTGGACCGTATGCAACAAATGAATCGGGTAGCAAAAATGCTCTTATCCTAAGATTCATAACGACACTAGTGAGATTCAAATGCCAATGCATGAGTTGTTGTCAGCCTAGCAGGTTGCTAATGGGGTTGGCTATTGAGTAGGTTAAGTATCATCTCTTTTGTCTTCCTCTTAAATAAGAGGAATAAGATGTTTGTGATTGTCCATTGAGAGAGAATAAGATGTTTTTCAATACTTTTGGTTGTTAACCTATCTTTTTTAAAAACATATATATATATATATATATATATATATATATATATATATATATATATATATATATATATATATGAGAACTGGGTTCCTATGACATGTCATAGGGAGTACCCTATGACATATGGTGAATTAGTAATGCTAGAATGTTTAGAATGTGCTGAATTTTTTTGAGGATGATCACCTTACCTTAGATAGAATGTCCACAAAAAATAAAGCATTCTAAAACTTGTTGGGGCATCAAATGCTAGTTAAGCTTTATCGGCCATCCATTTTAACCGTTAAATTGAAAATCATATTTGATGCATCTAGAAGTTTTAGAATGAGCCGATTTTTTGCGGGGGTCTTATCTAAGATAGGGTGATCATGCTCATAAAAATTCAGAACATTCTAAATATTCTAAGGATACTAAATCATCATATGTCATAGGGTACTTCCTATGACATGTCATAGGAACTCATTTCCCTATCCCTATATATATACATATATATATATATATATATATATATATATATATATATATATATATATATATATATATATATATATATATATATATATATATATATATATATATATATATATATATATATATATATATATATATATATATATATATATATAGAGAGAGAGAGAGAGAGAGAGAGAGAGGGCTGTTACAGTGAGCTGTGGGCTGCCGGGGGGAAAAGTGAGCTGCGGGTATTTTGACCCCCCAAGAAGTTATGGAATTTGATGAAATTTGGTGAGGTTGTTGCCTAGGATATGATGATCATCCTCACCAATTTTCATCAAATTCCAAAACTTCTATGAATGTTAAATGGTCGAAGCAATTTTAACGATGACTACAGATAGTAGAAATTGCTTCGACCATTTGACCCCCCTAGAAGTTTTGAAATTTGATGAAAATTGGTGAGGATGATCATCTTATCCTACAACCTCACCAAATTTCATCAAATTCCATACCTTCTTGGGGGGTCAAAATACCCACAGCTCACTTTCCCCCCCGGCAGCCCACAGCTCACTGTAACTGCCCTCTCTCTCTCGATCTCTCTCTCTCTCTCTCTCTCTCTCTCTCTATATATATATATATATATATATATATATATATATATATATATATATATATATATATATATATATATATATATATATATATATGGGGAGGGATACTCTCACTAATGGCCTGTTACTAATTAGGCTTACAAATGATCTGGACCATCCATCGGATATGATGGATGGCTCTGATGGTCCAGATCATCCCTCCCCCTCTCTCTCTATCTCTCCCTCTCATTGGTAAACCCAGCCCCCCCGACCCCCCCGACCCCATCCCCGCGCCCGACCCCCCGACCACTCCTTCCGGCGCCGGCCATCCCCCCCGACCGCAGCCCCCCGCCGATCCACGTCCCCCGCCTGCCCGCCTGCACGCGCCCCCCGTCGGCCGTCTGCCCGCCTGCACGCGCCCCCCGTCGGCCGTCTGCCCGCGCCCCCTGCCGGCCCGCGCCCCCCGCCGGCCAGCCTGCCCGTTCCCCCCGCCGGCCCGCCTGCCTGTGCCCCCGCCGACCCGCGCCCCCCCGCCGGCTCCACGCCCCGCGCTGGCGTCGGGGCTGCGGGGGGGGGGATCGCCGGAGCCGGAGGGGATAGGGGGGAAGGTCGGGGTTGGGGTCGGGGAGGGGGTCGGGAGACTGGGTATGCACCATAGAGAGAGAGAGAGAGAGAGAGAGAGTGGGAGAGGGAGTGCAAATCAGAGCTATCCATCAAATTCGATGGATGGTCCAGATCATTTGTAAGCCTCATTAGTAAGAGGCCATTAGTGAGAGTATCCTTCCCCTATATATATATATATATATATATATATATATATATATATATATATATATATATATATGGACTGGGATCCGTTGACAACCCAAAATGGGAGGTAAATTTACCTCCCATTTTAAACTTGATTCAATCGGTGGATAGAGGTTTCCGAATTTGCTGATTTTTTGTGAGGATGATCAGTATGGCAAGTTGATCATCCTCACAAAAAATCAGCAAATTTGAAAACTTATAAGGATGTCAAATATGTTATTCAAATTAACGGTTCAAATAGACGGTTTAGAAAAGTTTGATTCAATCGGCGTCCTTAGAAGTTTTAGATTTTGTTGATTTTTTGTGAGGATGATCACTATGGCAAGTTGATCATCCTCACAAAAAATCAACAAAATCTAAAACTTCTAAGGACACCGATTGAATCAAGCTTTTCTGAACCGTCTATTTGAACCATTAATTTGAATAACACATTGACGCCCTTATAAGTTTATGAATTTGTTGATTTTTTGTGAGGATGATCAACTTGCCATGTTGATATTCCTCACATAAAATCAGCAAATTTGGAAACCTCTATCCAACGATTATGGCGAGTTGTAAGTGGGAGGTAAATTTACAGTGAGCTGTGGGCTGCTGGGGGGGAAAGTGAGTTGCGGGTATTTTGACCCCCCAAGAAGTTATGGAATTTGATAAACTTTGGTGAGGTTGTTGCCTAGTATAAGATGATCATCCTCACCAATTTTCATCAAATTCCAAAACTTCTAGGGGAGTCAAAATGGTCAAAGCAATTTCTGCCATCCTTAGTCACCGTTAAAATTGCTTCGACCATTTGTCCCCCCTAGAAGTTTTGGAATTTAATGAAAATTGGTGAGGATGATCATCTTATACTAGGAAACAACCTCACCAAATTTTATCAAATTCCATAACTTTTTGAGGGGTCAAAATACCCGCAGCTCACTTTCCCCCTCGGTAGCCCACAGCTCATATGTAAATCATACTGTTTCATATGTAAATCAAACTGCTTCATATTGTTTCATACGTAAATCATACTGTTTCATATGTAAATCAAACTGTTTCAAATGACATCACGATCGAAGGTTCGTAGAGGCAGGGGTGGGCTAGCTCGGAGCGCTCCGGCTGCCACCCCAGGGTCCGAGGCCGAGCCTTCCGGATCTGGTAGTGCTGTTCCTCTCTCCACACCAGCTCCTGATGAGGTCGCAGCTTCCGGAGCTTCGAGCAGTGCTCGGTAATCGGCTACAGTGTCTACACCAATAGGTAATGTTTAGATCTAAAGTTTTATACATGTTGTAAATACTTGTTCAGTACTGATGTATATTTTATTTGTAGGGTCGAGGATCACCAGGCACGTAGGCGACCGGGGCGTGACGACGGCCCGACGCTTGTTGACCTTACACGAGCCACTTTCTCTACAGTGGAGCGGCATGACCTTTATGGGTGAGCATGCTTCTGACGCCGCCACGTGGGTCGGTATGATAGTACGGGAGGAGAGGAATGCCCCTATTGTGGGGATAAAGGGGTGGAAGAATATTGATGCATCCTATAAGGAGAGAATGTATCAGGACTTTTTGGTATGTTAGTTTCATTAAAATATTTTAGAATAATATCGTACTTCTTTATAATTTGATTTGATAAAATTATTTGTTTCTAAATTGATTTTACAGGAGAAATTTAAATGGGAGAACATGAAAACTGACACCCATCGGGAGGACTTGTGGAAGACAATGAGTGAGCCGTACATGAATTACCATTACGAGCTCTACCAGCTCTACGGTTACTTGGTTGGTGAGCCAACTGAGGAGTTACAGGCTGTGACCGTGATGAGAGACGCGCCACCGCTACACGTTCTACAGTTTTTGGTCGCTCACTGGGCCACCCCTCAGTTTCAGGTATAATTATTATTTTGTTGATTCGTACTTGTTTTAATGTTATACTAAAAATTTGTATTGATGTTTGAAAATTTAATCGATTGACACAGGCGAGTTCTGCTAAAGGCAAACAGAATAGAAATGCCTCGACGACACCTGCTCCAGTGACGGGGAGGACCTCCATGCCCCAGCTTGCTCAGCAGCTGGTAAATGATACAAATATTTTATTATTTAAAGCTCTATAAATATTATATTAACTCATCTATTTATTTTATATGTCAAACAGACACAGTCCTTGGGCCACGAGCCTAATCGGATTGACCTTTTTGAGGCCTCTAGGAGGCGGCGTACCGATGGGGCATTTATAGACGACCGGATTGCCTCACAAGTGGTAAGTAATTAAATTACTGTTAATATATTCGTATACGTATGCTATCAAATATCATTGAATATCATTGGTTGTTTTCATATAGGAGAGAATACGACTTATGGTGACACCGTCAGGCGAGGCCGGCTCCTCCTCCAGCTCGACATCTATCGACTCAGAGATGGATACTGTGCTCAGACCTGCCACACACGGCCGTGTCCTCTGTACGGGCCTTGGAGTCACGCCCTCCTCCTACTTTGGACGAGAGGGTATGCGCTCGAGGGCACGGGATACCCAGACCGGTGCTATCACTCAGTTGCAATCTGCGCTAGACGTGGAGCGCGAGTAGAGGCAGGCCCTCGAGCACATGGTTGAGGCGGAGCGCGAGCAGAGGCAGGCCCTCGAGCAGAGGGTTGAGGCGGAGAGACAGGCCCTCGAGCGTAGGGTTGAGGCGGAGAGGCAGGCCCTCGATGAAGAAAGAGAAGCCCGCAGGGCACTGGAGCGTCGGCTTAATGAGTTTATAAGCCGATCTAGCGGTGGCTCAAGCTCATGATCAAGTACTTACTAATCTTTATAATATTAGTAAAAAATATGAATCTTACTAATTTGAGTTTAGATCATATTATCACACTAACATGTTAAAATTTACAATTAGAACTCGCTCGCAAGTCCGAAATACGAAATAATTCCAAGTACGAATTATCGGATACCGATCCGATGACTATCCGATCGAATCCAAACCTATTTCAAATCCGAAACACGCTAATTTATGATTTTCCAACACTTAGACTCTAAATCGGTCAATCGGATCATAAATTGTTAAAATTTACAATTAGAACTCACTCACAAGTCCGAAATACGAAATAATTCCAAGTACGAATTATAGGATGCCAATCCGATAACTATCCGATCGAATCCAAACCTATTTCAAATCCAAAACATGTTAACTTATGATTTGCCAATGCTTAGACTCTAAATCGGTCAATCGAAGTGTAAATTGTTAAAATTTACAATTAGAACTCGCTCGCAAGTCTGAAATACGAAATAATTTCAAGTATAAATTATCGGATGCCGATCCGATGACGATCCGATCGAATCCAAACCTATTTTAAATCCGAAACATGCTAATTTAGTTTCCAACGCTTAGACTCTAAATCGGTCAATCGGCTCGTAAAATGTTAAAATTTACAATTAGAACTCGCTCGCAAGTCTGAAATACAAAATAATTCCAAGTACGAATTATCGGATGCCGATTCGATGACTATCCGATCGAATCCAAACCTATTTCAAATCCAAAACACGCTAACTTATGATTTTTCAACGCTTAGACTCTAAATCGGTCAATCGGAGTGTAAATTGTTAAAATTTACAATTAGAACTCACTCACAAGTCCGAAATATAGAATAATTCTAAGTACGAATTATCGGATGATCCGATGATGATTCGATCGAATCTAAACCTATTTCAAAGCCGAAACATGCTAACTTATGATTTTCCAACGTTTAGACTCTAAATCGGTCAATCGGATCGCAAATTGTTAAAATTTACAATTAGAACTCGCTCGCAAGTCCGAAATACGGAATAATTCCAAGTACGAATTATCGAATGCCGATCCGATGACTATCCGATCGAATCCAAACCTATTTCAAATCCGAAACACGCTAACTTATGATTTTCCAACGCTTAGACTCTAAACCAGTCAATCGGAATGTAAATTATTAAAATTTACAATTAGAACTTGCTCGCAAGTCCGAAATATGGAATAATTCTAAGTACAAATTATCGGATGCCGATCCATTGACGATCCGATCGAATCCAAACCTATTTCAAATCCGAAACACACTAACTTATGATTTTCCAACGTTTGGATTCTAAATCGGTCAATCGGATCATAAATTATTAAAATTTCCAATTAGAACTCGCTCACAAGTCCGAAATACGGAATAATTCTAAGTACGAATTATCGAATGCCGATCCGATGCTGATCTGATCGAATCCAAACCTATTTCAAATCCGAAACACGCTAACTTATGATTTTCCAACGCTTAGACTCTAAATCAGTCAATCGGAGTGTAAATTGTTAAAATTTACAATTAGAACTAACTCGCAAGTCCGAATTACAGAATAATTCCAAGTATAAATTATCGGATGCTGATCTGATGACTATCTGATCGAATCCAAACCTATTTCAAATCTGAAACACGCTAACTTATGATTTTCCAACGCTTAGCCTCTTAATCGATCAATCGGATGGTAAATTGTTAAAATTTCCAATTAGAACTCGCTCGCAAGTCCGAAATACGGAATAATTCCAAGTACGAATTATCGGATGCCAATCCGATGACGATTCGATCGAATCCAAACCTATTTCAAATCCGAAACACGCTAACTTATGATTTTCCAATGCTTAAACTCTAAACCGGTCAATCGGAGTGTAAATTATTAAAATTTACAATTAGAACTCGCTCGCAAGTTCGAAATACGGAATAATTCCAAGTATGAATTATCGGATGCTGATCCGATGACTATCCGATCAAATCCAAACCTATTTCAAATCCAAAACACGCTAACTTATGATTTTCCAACACTTAGACTCTAAATCGGTCAATCGGATGGTAAATTGTTAAAATTTTCAATTAGAACTTGCTCGCAAGTCCGAAATACGGAATAATTCTAAGTACAAATTATTGGATGCTAATCCGATGACAATCCGATCGAATCCAAATCTATTTCAATTCCGAAACACGCTAACTTATGATTTTTCAACACTTAGACTCTAAATCGGTCAATCGGAGCATAAATTATTAAAATTTACAATTAGAACTCGCTTGCAAGTCCGAAATACGGAATAAGTCTAAGTATGAATTATCAGATGCCGATCCGATGACGATCAATCGAATCCAAATCTATTTCAAATCCGAAACACGCTAACTTGATTTTCCAACGCTTAAACTCTAAATCGGTCAATCGGATGGTAAATTATTAAAATATCCAATTAGAACTCGCTCGTAAGTCCAAAATACGAAATAATTCCAAGTACGAATTATCGGATGTCGATTTGATGACAATCCGATCGAATCCAAACCTATTTCAAATCCGAAACACGCTAACTTATGATTTTTCAACGCTTAAACTCTAAATTATAGATATAAACTATTTTTTTAATAAATACATATTAATTGCAGGATGTGCAGCGTCAGGGGATGAGAGCACCAGCGTTGGTGCCGGCGGCGTGGGGTGGTTGAGCTAGGGCACGCAGCTTCCCTCAGTTTTGGATTGTGTAAAAATAATTTTGTAATAAATATGTGGTCATTTTTTGGTCTTGTCTATAATTGTCTAGTATTGTCGTAATATTTGATAATATTTGATAAATTATGGTAATGATAATTTGTGGTAATATTTGATAAATTGTGGTAATGGCAAATTGTGGTAATATTTGATAAATTGCATGTGGTAATATTTGATAAATTGCGGTAATATTTGATTTTGTCAATTATGGTAATATTTGAATATATTGTGTTATTGTTGTAAATCACAGAAATTAAATAAATTAAAGCAATTTTTTTTAAAAAAATTATGTGTTTTTACCGACGGAAATTATAAATTCCGTCGGTAATAAACTATTTTATTTTTTAAAATTATTTATATATTGCCGACGGAACTTATTTATTCATCGGTAATATATAAACTATTACCGACAGTAAGACTTCTCGTCGTCGGTAATAAGCCTATATATTACCGATGGAAGACAAATTATCGTCGATAATAATTAATTATATTTTAAATTAAATATAAATATATTACCGACGTCAATATTCTAACCGTCAGTATTAATAAGTAATACCGACGAAATTTTATTTTCCGTCGGTGATTTTTCCCGACGCCTTTTTTCCTGATAGACCAGCGACGGAAATGATGTCCGTCGGAAAATATCTTTGCCGACGGAAAATCAAATTTACCGACGGATATATTCCGTCGATAAAAATTATTTTTTTTGTAGTGATATATATATATATATATATATATATATATATATATATATAGAGAGAGAGAGAGAGAGAGAGAGAGATGTTATAATGCGGCATGCGGTACGTGCGACACCGCACGCCAGCCGTCTGATGCACCCACTGCGTGCATCGTATGCACGCAGCGATGCATCAGACGACTGACGTGCAGTGTCGCACGTACCGCATGCCGCATTATAGCATTCCCTTATATATATATATATATATATATATATATATATATATATATATATATATATATATATATATATATATATATATATATATATATATATATATATATATATATATATATATATATATATATGGGGACGGGGAGCCTGGACCTCAGGTGCAGCGTGAACGCTGCACCGGAGCCGCTCCCCGCGCGCCACGTGGCCAAGAAACCGTCCCCATCTTCTTTAAAAACTCGGGATGAACCGCAGCCGTCTGATCCGTTCGATCGGACGCGAGATCCGGTCGTCCGGATCTCAAATACACCGGATCGTCCGCTCGCCGTCCGATCGGTTTGCCCCAGCCGTCTGATCCGTGCAGCACACCCTCGTCCGGTGTTTCAGTTGGACTGGGCGATTCCCATCCGTTCGATCGAGCGAATCAAACGGACAAAATCAATTTTCGCTGTTACTGTAGCGGCTACAGTAATAGCGAACATTGATTTTATCCGTTCGATTCGCTTGATCGAACGGATGCGAATCGCCCGGCCTAGTTGGAACACCGGGCGGGGGTACGCTGCATGGATCAGACGTCGGGTGGACGTCCAGGGCGAACCGATCGGACGGCGGATGGACGATCCGGTGTATTTGAGATCCGGACGGCCGGATCTCGCGTCCGATCGAACGGATCGGACGGCTGCGGTTCATCCCGAGTTTTTAAAGCAGATGGGGATGATTTCTTGGCCATGTGGCGCGCGGGGAGCGGCTCCGGTGCAGCGTTCACGCTGCACCTGAGGTCCAAGCTCCCCGTCCCCTATATATATATATATATATATATATATATATATATATATATATATATATATATATATATATATATATATATATATATATATATATATATATATATATAGAGAGAGAGAGAGAGAGAGAGAGAGAGAGAGAGAGAAAATACGGGGTATGAGCTGACAGCCCATTTGCCCAAATGGGCTGTCACCGGCAGCTGTCTGATCGTTGAGATCAAACCGTCCAAAAAATTAACAATAAAAAACCAATTTGACTGTTATCTCTCTCTCTCTCTCTCTCTCTCTCTCTCTCTCAATCTCCAGCAACAGCCCCGCCCTCCCTTTGGCCCGGCTCCCTCTCACGCGTCACCTCCCCCTCCGGCGTGGACCCTTCGGCAGCACCTCTTCCTCCGGCGCCGTCGCACCCTCCTCCGGCGTCCACCCTCGGGCGTCCGCCCTCCGACAGCACCCCTTCCTCCGGCGTCCACCCCTCCTCCAGCGCCGACCGATCGCAGTCCCCCCCTCCTCCGACGCCATCGCACCAAATCCGACCCTCCGGTAGCACCCCCTCCTCCGGCACCGTCGTACCCTCCTCCGGCGCCGTCGCACCAAATCTGATCGGTTGAGATCATATCGTAGGGTGCTGCCGGAGTGGGGTGACACCGGAGAGGGAGCCGGAGCCGGAGGGGGGAGCCAGAGCGGGAGCGTGGATGCTGGAAACGGAGCCAGGCCGGAGGGAGGGAGCCGGGCCGGAGGTCGGGCGGGGCTGCTGCTGGAGATAGATAGATAGAGAGAGAGAGAGAGAGAGAGATAGCCAGCTGTGCTCAAATTGGTTTTTTATTGTTAATTTTTTGGACGGTTTGATCTCAACGATCGGACGGCTGCCGGTGACAGCCCATTTGAGCAAATGGACTGTCAGCTCATACCCCGTATTATCTCTCTCTCTCTCTCTCTCTCTCTCTCGGTATATATATATATATATATATATATATATATATATATATATATATATATATATATATATATATATATATATATATATATATATATATATATATATATATATATATATATATATATATATATATATATATATATATGAGGAATGGGATGCTGCCTATCAAAGTAGCGTTTTTGCTGCTTTGAGACATTGTTTGACCATCCTAGAAGTTTTGGAATTTGATGAAATTTGGTGAGGGTGTTGTCTAGGGTAAGATGATAATCCTCACAAATTTTCATCAAATTCCAAAACTTCTAAGAGGGTCAAATGGTCGAAGCAAAATCTGCAAAATCTGCAGTCACCGTTAAAATCTGCATTCCCTTTGGGGGCTTTTTTTGAATTTTTTTTGGAGATTGATCACCTCTCCTTGGATAACACACATAAAAAATTTTAGCCCATTTCAAGACATGTAGGCCATTCAAATGTGTTCATCAAATTAACGGTAAAAATGAACGATCGATAAAAATCGAGCATATTTGAACGGCCCATAGGTTTTGGAATGAGCTGAAATTTTTTATATGTGCTATCAACGTAGGTGATAACCTCCAAAAAAAAAAACTTTCAAAAAAAATCCCCAAAATGGGTGGCGCATGTTAAGTCTCACGATAAGCAGCCACAATTTATCACCAAATCATTTCCCTATATCCATCACTCCATCACCGTGCACTCGCATGAGGGTCCAGAAGTTGGACGTGGAGCCGCTGGAGCGTAGCTTTCCCAACCCCACACCCACATCATGTGGTCCCGGCGAGATGGACGGCTCAGATTTGGTAAATATCCAACGAAGCGTACCGTGCGGGTGCGTGGCGTTTGCTCTGAAAGGGCTGTGAGACGGTCGAGCCCAATGATTTGGTGGGCCTCATTGGAATATTTTGGGCTGTACCTCTACCGTGGCCCAGGACGAGCAAGAATCATCCATCTAAAGAGTAGCCCTTTTGCTTAGATGATGACCAATGACTACCTCTGCCTTCTCTTTCAAAGGAAAAGACAAAAGGCCTTCCATCCATGATGGTTGATGGATACCCAACCTTAAATGGGAGTTGGGTTCACTTTGGATTTATTCATAATAGGTTAGGTCACAACCCAAACCCTTTTACCTTCCGAGTGATGGTCTTTAACCAAACCCCATCACCAACCTGTACAGGTAGCCAACCCCATCATGAACATGTATAGGTGGCTACTGGCTATTGGGCAGCACTCACACAGAATGTCACTTGTGATGTTTGATATGGCACTAAGATTCTTAATGTCACTAGTGAGATTGAAAAGCTTGGTGGTACTTCCTATCCCATGTTGGAGAGGTTCTCTGTTCGATTCTCGGTATGGACAACATTGAGTGGAGCAAACTTTTCCTCAAGTCCGTTGTGCCTTGTTTTACCTTCCGAGTGATGGTCTTCAACCAAGAGGTTTTTCACCATCAACACGTGCTAAATATCATATTCGAAAATTTGTTGTACTTTTGTGATCATTTTATTCTCAAAGGCTAAAACATAATAGATAAAAAAAAAATTAAAAATATCCATCTTCTATGTTTGAATTTTTTCTCGCTTCAACCGTCCCTAGTCGCTGGAGATTGTTGAGCTAGTGTCATTTTTCGTTCCCGACATCTTACCGAAGAGATAGAGATTATCGTAAACGATCAAGATACTCTTAAATGTTAAAAATAATAAATAAAAAAAATTCAAAAGTCACTTCATCTTTTTCGTTCGAATTTCTTCTTGCTGCAACCGTCCCATGTCACCAGAGATCGTGGGTCGATCACCATAAAATGATGCGCATATCGTGAAGTACTTAGTGAGCCCTTGCCTTTGAGTCGGCGGTGGTTGGCGGCACATTCTTGTTCGATGGAATCATTTGCGTTAGTGCATCACTGAAATGTGCCGACACACAGTGAAATGCGTCGGCGCATTTCACTGTACGCCCCAATGAAATGGAAGATGAAAATGAGAGCCGGAGCAAGTCCAACATAACGTACCTTCTTCTTTATCATTGGAATTCAACGATTCTGGAGGCGTTGCGATAATCAGGTCCTTTACGTGACCATCTAGAGTCAAGGATAAAATGAAGTCAACACTACTAGTAGCTTTTAATGAAATATTGGATGGATATAATGTAAAAATAGTGAACAAGAGAGAAGAAATAAGAGATGTCGTGCCTCATCAATAATTGCAAGGGGAACTCCATCTCGATGAAGAGGGGGGTCAAGCAAGGATGCCCCCTATCCCCTTTCCTCTTTATCTTGGCCATTGATATCTTTGACGCAATTCTCAAGAATACGTCCAGGAATGGCTTAATTTTTGGGATCGTTGGCAACTCTTGGGAAGTCTCCAAGCTACACTTTGTGGGCGACACTCTCCTTTTCAATACAGCTAACCCCGCTGAGGTTACGGTGTTAAATACACTTCAACTATGCTTCCAACTGGTCTCGGGGCTCAAGATCAACTTTTCCAAATCTTTCCTTTACTACATTGGTAGCAATCTGGAAATGGGTACCTGTCTCGTGAGAATCCTGGGCTGCAGACTAAGCAACCTGCCGTTCAAGTATATGAGACTTCCTATCTCCGATAGAAAGCTTCCGAAGGAATCTTGGATGGAGCATATTTAGATGTTGGAGAGACGACTCTCGGGTTAGAAGGGAAATCACCTTTCTATCGGTAGAAGACTTACCCTTGTCAACTCCATTATGTCTACCATTCCTTCCTACTTCCTCTCATACTCATTACCGATTTGGGTTATCAAGAAGATTGACAAGATTCGTAGGACCTTCCTTTGGAGGGGAGCGCATGTGGCATTAGGATCTTATTCCCTACTCGGTTGGGGGAATGTTTGTAAGTCCAAAGATTAGGGCAGTCTGGGCATTATTGATCTTAGAGAGTTCAAACAGGACATGTTTAGAAAAGTGGTGGTGTAGATTACAGAACGGCTTGGGCAACACTTGGAAGGAGGTAATCTCGAGCAGATACTTTCAAAAATTCTCCCCACTTCACACTCGCTCTTGTTTTTCTGGGACTATCTCTCCCTTTTGGAAGGGAGTGATCTGGGTGTCTTTGATTTTGCGATTTGGGAACGGACTGCTTGTGGAGAACGGCTCCAAGGTTCACTTCTCAGAGGATATCTGGGTTAGAGATCTATGGGTGCAAAATCTAGCTAAAGAGTAATAGTGGGACCTACTAGCCCTGCATAGGGACCACGGAGAAGATCTGAGGCTGGGTAAATCCTCCCCATATATTTACTATAACACCAGATATTCTCAAAACTCTTTAAATAGCAGATCTTGTAAATAATTCAGACCAGAATTCTTTATTCCCAACTCTACTTTATGTTTTCCAAAGCTCCAAGAGCCTTTTGGTGATCAGACTCCAGTCAAACCCACTTTGCACTATTTCCACTTGTAGTAAACACTCCGCCATCGTTCTCGTGCCACGTGCCGTCGGTTGACAGCGGAGGCAGGAGGCGGGCGGTGGCTTACACATGCCCAGTGACAAGGCGACGGGTGTGGGCTGCCATTAGCAAAAGATTAGGCCTGAAATGAAAACACATTGGGTATGTTTTCAAATTTAAGTTAGGACTATCTTAGGTATTTCATAGGCTGTAAGTAGCCCCACCCTACGAAAATATTAGTATAGTTGTTTATAACTTTGATTACTAAATAATAATGCAATAATGAGAAGCTGATTTTGCACGATGGAAGGTTCAATTTTCAATGATTTAGTATTGGGTTGTTAATAATTGAAATACAAGAAGAGCAATGGTATTTTCGCAAGTAAATGCATGTGCCCGTCGGCACTTGCACGGTCGCCTTCGCCGCAGTTGGGTGTGATTCACTTGTTATAGAAAGAGAGTACTAAAACCCTTCAAAAAAAAAAGAACTAGTTAACGTCAAATGGTCATTAAATGCCATTGAATATGCAACTATCATCTTTATAGAAGGTTTTTAATTCTTTATAGCAGGTTTTTAGTAGGATTTATGAAAGAGCCGTATTCACAAATGGGAGAGAGGACTCCGTTTGAACCTCTCTCTAGATCTTGATCGACGAATAGATCTATCCCGTGCCTTTTTGTCCTAGTTAGCTTGTGAACAGCAGTAGCATATTATATAGATGTTTATATGTGGACATAACAGCTGGGCATTGCACCAAAGGAGAGATTATTTAGCGAACGCTAGGGGTGTAGGTCAGCTAAAACCGAAACATGACCCAACCCGACCTAAATGGGTCGGGTTGGTTCGGGCATTGTGACCAAATGGATTGGTTCGGTTCTTAGTTTTGTGGACCCGACTAAACACAGGCCGATTCTAGATGGGGGCACGGATAGACCTAATCCAATCCAACAATCAAACTCATATAGTTATATATTATTCCACATATCTGACAAGACCACATATATATGTCATGGGTTTGGACTTGGGGGGCTACACCACACTAGCATAAGAGTAACCATTTGTTGTTTGCTAAAGCTGAACCAACCATCAAGAGAATCCAGCATGTGACTAAAGCCTAATGTGGGCCTAGTTTGCTAGCAAATGGTTAATAGCCATTGTTTTTTTTAGACCAATTCCTTATCCAACTCAAGCTTAGTATGAGTCCAGTCTTTCGAGTCTATGCCCAATTCGAATTGGCTTGGGTTTCAATAAGGTAGAATCAAACTAGTTCGATCGATTCGGCCCTGGGTTGGCTCAAACACGAATCAATCAGAACCAAGTTGCACCCTTTGTGAATGAGTAGTGATAGGAGAACCCCATTATATAAGCCCCATCTTAAAGCCCTATGATGTGGCAACCATCCAACGGATTAACTCTCATATGCGAAAAAGATAGCAAAGTTCAAATGTCTTAATCGTCCTCAAGAGCAGTCTCTATACGAGGCAAGCATCAGCTCCCACATCCATCAGATTTTTAAATAATATTTTAGGGAGTCGGGTTTTCCTCTTTAAAAAATCCATAACTTCTTGTATACATATCGAAATTGTATAAAATTTATATTTTTCGAATATACTTTAGAGCACTACAAAACTAGACATATGTTGTCTATGAAATTCTAAAAAAAATTCGGATATAAGACTACACTATAACTAAGTAGCATTTATCAAATTAGGTGATATTTGCTGATTGTTATAAAAACTAAAAAATGTCACTTTTGAAATCTTGGTTTTACGTAAATTAACTAAATGTCACGTAAGACTAACAGTTGCAAAATCAAGAGACACTTTATCGGACACAAGCTACCGATAAAAGTGTCTTAATTTTACAACTATCAATTTTCGTGACATTTGGTTTTGAAAAAAATGATATTTAGTCAGTTTAGGTGATAATTTGGTTTTCAAGATGATATTTTTCGTTTATTAGTAACTATCAGTACATGCCACTTAATTCAGTGAGATGTCACTTAATTATGGGTTACTTGTTTCCGTTTTTTTTTTTCGAACTTTCATAGTCACAATAGGTCTAATTTGGTAGATCCCGATTAGTAGATTCCAAAAATATATAATTTTTATAATTTTGCTAAGTATACAAAAAATTATAGATTTTTTAAAATGAAAAATACCAATCCCAAAAGAACAATCATCACATTCTTTAATCCTTAAAAAAATGAAGGTAAGAGAAACAAATGGTAAAACGATCATCAAATTAATCGGTTCGGACTACCACGTCATGAGGCTTGCTTGGGGCCTATAGAAGGTGAGACACGAATAATTTTTCGTAGTGAATGCTTACATATATTGAATTAGAAAAACAAACACTCACATTCATCTAATGCAGGTGGGGCTGATCTGTAAATCAAACTAAACCGGACCTTGGTTGCAAATAAGGGAGACCCCTAAACTTGGGAATGTTTAAGATTCACCTCTGATGTGCCACACCTGCATCAGACAATTGTGAGTGGTTGTCTCACCACATAACATATGCAACCGGTTCATCGGATAACATCTCTTTTAAAAAAGAGCATTGCTATCTAGGGGTGATCATGGATCGATTTTATTTTGAGAAATCTTATGCAACCGGTTTAATTTTGTTTGATAGCAATGCTCTTTTTTAATCGGTTTAGTCCGGTTCATCGGATAACATCGCTCTGAAGTTAATCGGTTCTCTAAAAAATGAAACCAAATCAAACCAAATTGTAAAAGTTTAATTTGGTTTGGTTCAGTTCAATGAGTCTGTTAAATTGTTGAACAATCTTAAAGATATAACAAAATAATTCAGTATGGGGTAGCTCAGTTGGTAATCCATATACGATCGAACAATTTGACATCTGAAGTAATGGTTTGTGTGGTAACGTATTATTTGGAATCCCACACTTGGATTCCATTTGTCAATTCAATAATTACAAATATTTAGTAGAAATATAAGAATGCATACTACATGGATTATGTTTAGGGCAAATTGGTGTTAGGTCCTTCAAACTGATCATATTTAACGATAAGGACAGACAAAGAGATGCTTTAGCATTACATCCTTTCATTTGAAAAATATCAATTTTACCCCTATATGTAGTTGTACAGGAAATCACATAGAAAAGTAATAATTCGATAAAAAAAAAACACATTTCATTGTAACAATGTAAAGAGTAACAATCTGTGCATATTGTTAATCTTTGCTACCGTGAAATCATTGTAGCATTTTTTTTAAAAAAAATCTTACAATAAAATTTTCTTTTTTGCTACAGAGAAATCGCTATAGTAAAAATCCGATTTATTTCTTAAAAATCTTGCTATTTAAAAAATTACTACAATAAAATCATTATAGCAAAGTGTAACAATCTGCAAAGTAATGTCGCAAAAGAAGAGTAACATTTGTGATTTTAGTATTAAGGATAATTTTGTCATTGAAATGGGAGAAAAGTCAGCAAAGAGATTTGTTATATATGCATCTTTTTCGGGAGGAACCTGCTGCAAAACCATCTTGCTGTCTATCCTTTTCAGCAAACCGATTTCTTGTGGGGACCTAACACTAAGTCCATCTTTCTCAAGCCATTGCTTCCAATGGAATCAATCCCTCCATATGGAAACTTCGCATGAAAGTCCAGAAGAAAAACCTTCGGGTTCATGAATCCTACTTCCTATCCTTGTCTTGTGTGTGCGGGGCTTTATATAGATGTATCTATCAATAGCTTTAGATCCCATAATTATGAGAGCATTTTTGCTGCTCTCTATGTTTGCTGTTCACATACGGCCCAATGAGGACGAGCCGCGTGGGGAGGACAGCGGGCGATGGGATAAGTTGAACCCTCAACGCACCGTAAGGAGTGCGACATTCATTTAAAAAAAAAATTTTGAAAAGTATTTTTTTTTTTAATTTTGAGAAATGCTATTCAGTCATAAGGTTTTTCGATTCTGTTCAATACGACTGACATGATAGCGTACAACTGGTGGTGTTAAACCTTTAAATGTCACTTGTGAAATTCAGCCACCAGGTGTATCCTGCCACGCCAGTCGTGCTGAGTGGAATCAAAAAAGCCTTTGGGCTGAATAACAATTTTTTTTTTGAGGTAGGAATTTGAAAAGTTAATCGGTAATCCAAAAACCAGGTTTAAATTCCATGAAATCTTTGTGATCACAAGGTATCAACCTGACACCGAATGAAAACCGGTACTCTAATTACCATATTCACTTTTCAATTTTCTTTGGAAAATTTTATTCATACCCCATCAATCTGTATACAGATCATGTTTCCTCCTATTTTTCACATTTAGGATAACTATATCCTTGTCAAACCCCTTCATCTTCCATTGTTGGTGCAGATAACCGCTTCTTCGTTGCTGCAAATCAGAGGTGGAGGGGTTGGCCCCTCCCTCCTTTTTGTTGGTGCAAATCAAAAGTCGGGGAGAAGGCCAGGGGTTGGCCACCTCCTCCCCTCTATTGGTGCATATCGGAGGTGGGGCATAAGGTGTTGACTGCATCATCTCCTTTGTTGTTACTATGCTTTCCGAGGAGGGATGAAGATTGCGCCTCTCCTCCCTCTCCATGTCAATGAAGATAAAAAATTAGAAAAGAGGGTACCTAAGAGTCCTTGCTAGTCAGGACTCCCCAAGAGGAAGAAAATGACAACACCCTCCTCCCCATTGCAACTCGTGGGGTAGGAAAAGGATAAGGTTTGATAAGGATATATTTGTCACGAGGATGAAAAAACAAAGAACCTAAAAAGTGGTGGGGTATGACTAAAATTTTCCTTTATTTATTTTTTATAAATTACACTTTATCCCCTTGAAGTGGCCAAAATCACTTAGGGAAATTTTATTCATACCCCAAAAATCTGTAATTAACCCCCGTATCCCTAGTGTTTCTCAATAACTTACTCAACAATCCTTTAATACCAACAATGCCCTTTTTTTTTTGTACCCCAAACCCCAAAGCCCCTGCTCAGCGTCTTTTGTACCCCCAACCCAATCCAATGTTTGTTTAAAGTTAGCCCAAGCCCAACCCGTCGGGTTGGCCGGGTTGTGCGGGGTGGGTTCGGGTTAACCCGTCCAAAGTCGGGTTGGGTTCGGATTGGCCCGCCCAAGTTGCAGCTAGGGGTGGCAATGAGTCCTGTGTCGGGTTCATGTCATGTCTAGTTTCGTGTCGTGTCCAAAACCCCTAGACCCGGACCCGACCCGTTTAACTAATCGTGTCTAGATCCTAAACCCGTACCCGACTCGCTAATAAACAGGTAGACACTATAAGACCCGGTAAGACCCGTTTACCACCCGGATCTATTCAGTTGACCCGATCTGACCCAATCCGACTTGACCCGACCTGACCCGAAAGACCCACTGGTATTATATATTATAGTATCGGATTGCTGGTAGACCCGACCCGACACGACCCGTTGAATACTAAACGGGTCTTCCCGGGTCTACCGTGTCCAGACCCTAAACTCAGACCCGACCCGTTTATTAAACGGGTCTATCGTGTCGGCCCGTTTATGACCCGAACCCGTTTAGCCTTGACCCAGACCCGCTAACTTCGTGTCGGGTCCTGTCGGGTCGAGGAGAAATAATTTGGGTTGGGCTCGGATTAGCCCGCCCAAATTCGGGTTGGGTTCGGGTTGGACTCGGGTTGGGTTCAGGTTGGCCCGGCCAAGTTGCAGCTCTACTTGTGCCTTCAAGTATCAGCCAACTGGAAGTGGGCCATTGCCCGAAAGGTTTCGGGACACTCGCCGATCTCAAAAAAAAAAAAAAAAGTATCAGCAAACTGCATGGGGTTTATTTAAGAATGGGATGTATTCAATAGTGCATATAATTGAGATATATTTAAAGGGGTATGTGTTTGATTGGGGTATAATTAAGTTGGGGCGGGCCATTTAACTGGGGTGTATTGAAGGTGGGGTGTAAGAGGGAAGGATATTTTTGGGATAGGAATGGGGTATGAAAAAAAAAAATGGGGTGTGTTCAAGTTTGTTGGAAATGGGGGCTAATTACAGATTTATGGGGTATGAATAAAATTTCCCAATCACTTAACCCCTGTAGTAATTTTGTTCCAAATCAGTCCCTATAGTTTTAAATATTAGCACAATATCTCTTTTTGTCAACTACTGAATTTCCTCTTTTGGTAATTTTCTGTCTCGTCAAACTGACTTGAAGGGGCAAAATGTAGTTTATTAACTATAGAGGGGGTTTGTTTTGCAAACAACAGAAAAAGTACAGTGGGGGTTAAGAAACTTTGGGCAAACCTTCAGGGAGCAAGATGTAATTAAATTGCAGCTGCTGCCTTAACGTTTCGATCTCCGGACCTCTTTAAGCCCTTGCTCTAGCCCCACGTCCTCTGACCGCCTGGCCGGTCCAGCGAAAAAAAAAAAAATCCATTGCGTCCAATCTTTTCTCTCTCTCTCTCTCTCTCTCTCTCTCTCTCTCTCTCTCTCTCTCTCTCTCTCTATCTCATTTAAAAGTGTGCGAGGGAGAGAGAGCAGGAAAAAGAAAATAAACAATGTCCCGCCTCGAGGACACCCCACTCCTCAAGCGCGCCACCACCACAACCACCCGGTCCACCGCCGCACGGGTTGTAGTCGCCGCCCTAGCCCTCCTCCTCCTCCTCATCCTCCGCTTCACCACATCCCCGCCTTCCAAGTCCACTTATCACTCCCTTTTCCTCTCCCTATCCGACAACGCCACCGCATCCCGCCACCTCTACGCCCTCACCCGCCGCCCCCACGTCGCCGGGTCCGATGCCAACGCCGCCGCCGCTGCCTATGTTCTCTCCGCCCTCTCCTCATACTCCCTCCCGGCCCGCGCCGTCTCCTACGATGTATATCTCTCCTACCCCGCCCACCGTTCCCTTACCCTCTCCCCCTCGTCCACGTCGGGCCCCGCCTTCTCCTTCGACCTCGTCCAGGAGATCTACCCCGGCGACCCCTACGCCGACGTGGCGGCGGAGGTGCTCCCCACCTTCCACGCCTACGCCGCCTCCGGGACAGCCGCGGGGCCCGCGGCCTACGCCAACTACGGCCGCATCGAGGACTTCGAGGCGCTGCGGGCGATGGGAGTGAACATAACCGGCGCCGTGGTCGTCGCGAGGTACGGTAAGATATACCGCGGGGACATCGTGAGGAACGCGCAGGACTACGGGGCTGCGGGCGCGGTGGTGTACACGGACGCCAAGGACTACGGCGGCGGCGATGGGTGTTTCCCGGAGGCGCGGTGGATGCCTCCGAGCGGCGTGCAGGTAGGGAGCACGTACCGCGGGCTCGGGGACCCCACGACGCCCGGGTGGCCGAGCACCCGCGGCTGCGAGCGGCTTAGCGCGGCGGAGGTGGCGGCGAGCGGGCTGGTGCCGGGAATACCCTCGCTGCCGGTATCGGCCCGGGACGGGGAACAGATCCTGCGGTCCGTCGGGGGACAGGTGGCCCCTGGCGATTGGCAGGGCGTGGAGGGGGCTCCGGTGTATCGGGTGGGACCTGGGCCGGGCTTCCTCAATCTGACCTACACTGTAAGTTTAGTTTTGGTCCGTCTGATCGATGCTTTCATTTTGAGTTGTTCTCTAAACTTTTAATTGCCCTTCTTGTGGTGATATAATTACTGGACTGCCACTGGTGCTCTTGCCAATTTTTGGTTGTTGATAAATCAGGGAAATGAGATGATGGCAACAATCCAAAATGTGATTGCTGTGATCGAAGGCGAAGAAGAACCGGACCGGTAAGTCTAATTGGACTTTTTTTATAGATACATTTCTTCTCATATTTTATAGAAACACCTATAATTTTTTAAAAAAAAATTGTGGTTGATTGATGTATTTTGTTGGTAAGGAAGGCTGCTTTCGATAATTTTTTTTTCCCATTTTGTTGATTTAACAAGATTAATTTGGTTACGTCAAGCTCTTCTAATTAGTCGAGATTTGAAAGGATCAAAGTACCATCTAGTAGCTGAAAGGAAGAGCAAGAAATTTTGAAAAAAAAAATAAAAGTATGATCTGAACTTTCATTATCAAACATTGTCAAAAAAAGAAAAGAAAAAAAGAATGTTCTTGCATTAGAGTAGGGATGGCAATGGGTCGGGTTCAATTTTTAAATTCCTACCCATACCCGCCCCATTACCATTCCTACTTTAGAGCAGTGGAAGTGGAAGGCAGGTAAATGATAAATAACATTATTATGAGAAAGTTTGTGTAGATCATAGAGTATTTTAAATCGATAATGGTGTTGAGTGATGAATAAGGAGTTGCTCTTGATTGCACGAGCTTAAATTGTGTAACTGAAAAAGGTAGTACTCCCTACCTGCTAACTGGCCTTTTAGGTTACCTGACAAGCCCCTCTCTTGCCAAGTTGTCGTAGTTAGATTTTCGACACCAATCATCGTTGTTTTTTTTTTAATCCTGCGTGTGTGCTGATTGCTGAAATTATTATTGTGCAAAGTTTATTTGAAGTTTAATCTATCGCCATTGCTTGTTTTCTTTATCTGTTGGGTTACCATCTTTTTATTAAAATCTATTTTGGGATTGTTCTTAGTTACTGAAATTTATATATACAAGTCCTATATAAACCATAAAGCTGTCCGTTAATAACTAGGCTTTCGTGCTTCGCAACCCGGTTTGCATTAATTATCCTCTTTTAGACCTCCCTTGATTCTTAATAAGGTTTTATTAAAGTAAATGATGGTACTAAAGTGTTAGAAATTCAAGTTATTTTTGTGGTCCAGGAACATATTTCTTTCAATTATTTAAAGTCTAGGTATTGTTATCATTATAGGATTATATATTTGCTTAAATTTATATTTAGGAGTGAGTTGCAAGATAATTATTTATCCTTCTAGCACATATGCACATTGCAATAAAACCATTGTGCATCATCTTGTAATATTTACAGGTATGTTATTCTTGGTAATCATCGTGATGCATGGACATTTGGGGCAGTCGATCCCAACAGCGGAACTGCTACTTTACTTGAGGTAATCCTAGATCCAAAAGACTCATGCTTCTGTTACAATTATCTCATCGATGTAGATAGACAAAACTTAGGCCGAACTGTTACTTTCTCTTGATTTTTTTTGACGTACATTAGTTGATTGCAATCTCTATGAACATATACATAATCTCTAGTAAATCTGATTCTTGCGGAACCAAATATAACGCAACACATGGGTCGTGCAAGCTATAAGCTGTACACAAGCACCATGTACTTAAGCACATAAAACAACTAGTGTTCATTGAATGGTCACGGGATCGTCCCTCATGCCCCATATTCCACAAACATCTGTCAACCTTGAACAATGATTATATGAACAGTACCAAGTTGCAAGCACAACTCCTCTGTAGTAACTGCATGATGCAGTACCGCAAAGGAGCGTTCGATGCAATACACTGACTTGCAAGAGTATTGATGCCGGACGGCACGCCATTGTCATTGTTGAGAGAGAAGAGATGAGGGGGAGTTCGATTTCACCACCGAAAAGAGGAGATGAGGGAGAGGTGCTTCACGCACAGACGAAAGGAGGGTAAAGCCGAGCGATTCTTACGCAGATGAACAAAGGGGAAGAAGGGGCTGTGGGGGGAAATTTCCGAGCCGCCTTGATCGAGAATCCCACCCCACAGCCTTGATTGAATTGGATTGTTTGTAGAGTTTAAGATTAGAAAGTTGAGAAGGAGAGAGATGACACATGGAGTTGTTGTCAAAGTTCGGTCTTACGACCTATGTCTCCACCCCACAACCTTGATTGAATTGGATTGTTTGTAGAGTTAAAGATTAGAAAGTTGAGAAGGAGAGAGATGACACATGGAGTTGTTGTAGAAGTTCGGTCTTATGACCTATGTCTCCGGGCGAGAGGTACCACCTGATTTCTATAATATGAATATGGAGGGTTGAGCGTTCTCTCGACAGGCCGAGAGAAGCTTCTTACAATGTGTTTGCACGGAGCAATTAGAAGAGTTTAAGAGGAAGAATGGAGGGCTCTGGCTCTGGATCTGGAATCCTTCTTCCTCTGATCGAATGACCCACCCCTTTTCTGAATGCCTTGGGGGTCCTTTTATAGCGTATGCACGTGCCCGATATGACAGTGATGACGTGGCGATGATGACGTGGCACTGGTTCTGGGCCTCCTTATTGGACCCTTATTGGGCCGTTGTTCGGGCCTAATAAGGGAGAGGGCTTGATCTGCGAGTCCCGTAGAGTGGGCCCATGAGACCGGGCGGGCTTACCCACTTGGGCCGTTGCGCAGGCCCATGCCGCTCTAATCCGGTCTGGTACAATTTTTGCACCCACAGTTACCCCCTCCCAGTCGGGTCAGGACCCCCTGGATCGGCTGGGATTCCATGGTGCAAACGCCTTGTGGTGCGAGCCAAAAAGGTCTCGGTTTTGTATGTGGATGTTCCCGAGAAATTAGTATGTTTCCCGACCAAGAGGACGCCGAGACCCCTTTTCCTTCTGCCGATGCCGAGACTCTTTTGGTGCGAGCCAAAAAGTCTCGGTTTTGCGAGGGGGCATTTCCGAAGACTCAGTACGTTTTCCGACCGAGAGGACGCCGAGACCCCTCTTCCTTCTGCCGACGCCGAGACCCTTTTGGTGTGAGTCAAAAAGTCTTGGTTTTGCGACGGGGCATTTCCGAAGACTCAGTACGTTTCCCGACCAAGAGGACGCCGAGACCCCTCTTCCTTCTGCCGACGCCGAGACCCTTTTGGTGCGAGCCAAAAAGTCTCGGTTTTGCGAGGGGGCGTTTCCGAAAACTCAGTACGTTTCCCGACCGAGAGGACATCGAGACTCCTTTGTCTTCTGCCGACGCCGAGACCCTTTTGGTGCGAGCTAAAAAGTCTCGGTTTTGCGAGGGGGCGTTTCCGAAGACTCAGTTCGTTTCCCGACCGAGAGGACGCCGAGACCCCTCTTCCTTCTGCCGACGCCGAGACCCTTTTGGTGCGAGCCAAAAAGTCTCGGTTTTGCGAGGGGGCGTTTCCGAAGACTCAGTACATTTCCCGACCGAGAGGACGCCGAGACCCTTTTCCTTCTGCCGACGTCGAGACCCATTTGGTGCGAGCCAAAAAGTCTCGGTTTTGCGAGGGGGCGTTTCCGAAAACTCAGTACGTTTTCCGATCGAGAGGACACCGAGACTCCTTTGCCTTTTGCCAACGCCGAGACCCTTTTGGTGCGAGCCAAAAAGTCTCGGTTTTGCGAGGGGGCGTTTCCGAAGACTCAGTTCATTTCCCGACCGAGAGGACGCCGAGACCCCTCTTCCTTCTGCCGACGCCGAGACCCTTTTGGTGCGAGCCAAAAAGTCTCGGTTTTGCGAGAGGGCGTTTCCGAAAACTCGGTACGTTTCCCGACCGAGAGGACACCGAGACTCCTTTGCCTTCTGCCGACGCCGAGATCCTTTTGGTGCGAGCGAAAAAGTCTCGGTTTTGCGAGGAGGCGTTTCCGAAAACTCAGTACGTTTTCCGACCGAGAGGACGTCAAGACCCCTCTTCCTTCTGCCGACGCCGAGACCCTTTTGGTGCGAGCCAAAAAGTCTCGGTTTTGCGAGGGGGCGTCTTCGAAGACTCAGTACGTTTCCCGACCGAGATGACGCCGAGACCCCTCTTCCTTCTGTCGACGCCGGGACCCTTTTGGTGCGAGCCAAAAAGTCTCGGTTTTGCGAGGGGGCGTTTCCGAATACTCAGTACGTTTCCCGACCGAGAGGACACCAAGACTCCTTTGCTTTCTGCCGACGCCAAGACCCTTTTGGTGCGAGCCAAAAAGTCTCGGTTTTGAGAGGGTGTCGTCACACCCCCCTTACTTGGTTTTTGTGCGAAACCTAGGGGGGGCTACTTGTTGATGCCGACACACACCCCCTCTCGGTTTTCTGACGAAACTGAGGGGTGTTCTGTTGACGCTGTGCCGTCACCCCCTCCCCACTCGGTTTTTGTGAGAAACCGAGGGGGGCTGCTTGTTGATGCCGACACACACCCGCTCTCGGTTTTCTGATGAAATCGAGGGGTGGTTGTAGCTGATGCCAACACCCGCTCCCCTTTCGGTTTTCTGTCGAAGCCGAGGAGTGGACTGTAGCTGATGCCAACACCTCATCCCCTCTCGGTTTTTTTTTTTGCAAAACCGAGGGGGGGGGCTGCTTGTTGATGCCGTCACACCCCCCTTTACTTGGTTTTTGTGCGAAACCGAGGGGGGGCTGCTTGTTGATGTCGATACACACCCCCTCTTGGTTTTCTGACGAAACCGAGGGGTAGTTATAACTGATGCCAACACCCCCTTCCCTCTCAGTTTTTTGCGAAACCGAGATGGGGGGCTGCTTGTGGGGTGCCGTCACCCCCTCCCTACTTGGTTTTTGTGCGAAACCGAGGGGGGGCTGCTTGTTGATGCCGACACACACCCCTTCTCGGTTTTCTGACGAAACCGAGGGGTGTGCTGCTGATGGTGTGCCGTCACCCCCTCCCCACTCGGTTTATGTGCGAAACTGAGGGGGGGCTGCTTGTTGATGCCGACACACACCCCTCTCGGTTTTCTGTCGAAACTGAGGGGTATGCTACTGATGGTGTGCCGTCACCCCCTCCCCACTCAGTTTTTGTACGAAACCGAGGGGGGCTGCTTGTTGATGCCGACACCCCGTTATTGGGGCTGCTAGAAGAGGCCAAAGAGTGTCGGTATTGAAAATAGTGTGTTTTTCGAATTTTAGCCCCATCTGAAACCGATACTTTTTCGGTCATATTCCTAAAATACTGGTACGCAGGGTTGTCAGCGAGGGATAACGCTATACTTGAGGGGGCTTCTTAGAGATAATCTAGGATGACGCCGCGTGATGGCCAGCCAGTCTTCACCCAATGTACTACCGCACCTGGTTAGTGTATTCGTCAGGTACTACGGTCATGTGAGGGTGTTGACTTGGCCAGGATCAAGGAAGCACCATTTTATCTCGTATTTCGATAGAATTTTCACCCACCCTACTCTTTATTATCGCTTTTTCACCCATTGTAGGCCGCTCTTTTTCATGATGAAAACCGTCAGGGGACCCGCTGTGTTGGGAAAACGCCATCTAGGAATGAAGGAGATTGTTTGCGCTCCTCTTATGCCACATATTGAGGATTCAGACATGGCTTTGATGGCGAGCTCGGGCCGTTAAGGCTTTTTACGAACGAAGATCATGAGGAACCCACCGTCGGCTGCACCAGTGTGGAGACACGCTGACAGAGTTAGATCGACCACCCCCTAATCGGTTTGGAACCTGTCAGTCGTCGAGAAAAGGTGATGGCCAGCGACAGTCTGATTCTTGGACCTGAGTGACAAGACTAAGCTTGGACTTTTGATCGAATGCCAATACGTCGGCGATGACGTCTCGGACTTTGTCTTTATATGTTAAGGGTAGGGCCTTGGGTTTGTAGAGTGCTGAGGTATCGGTCGCATCGGACTATGTCTTCGAGTACCAAGGGCAGGGCCTTGGGCTTATTGAGTGCCAAGGCGTTGGTCGCCTCGGACTTTGTCTTCGAGTGCCAAGGGTTGGGCCTTGGGCTTGTAGAGTGCCGAGGTGTTGGTCGCCTCGGACTTTGTCTTTGAGTGCCAAGGATGTCTCCTTGAACTTGGTGCATGTCAAAGCGGCGACGCCTGCCTTGGGCTTATTCTCATCGCCTCGGATGAGTATAGTTGATAGCTTAGCTTGACCTGGATTGTCAGGAGCATTTTTATCGGACTTTCGCCTTGAAAGAGCGTAGCCGAATTGCTTTCGAGCTTCCGACTTGAACGGGCGGAATCGAAGGTCTTTGGTTGACCTGGGTTGCCAGGAGCCTTTTTATCGGACTTTAGCCTCGAGAGGGTGTAGCCGAATTGCCTTCGAGATTCCGACTTGAATGGGCGGAATCGAAGGTCTTTGGTTGACCTGGGTTGCCAGGAGCCTTTTTATAGGACTTTAGCCTCGAGAGGGCGTAGCCGAATTACCTTCGAGCTTCCGACTTGAATGGGCGGAATCGAAGGTCTTCGGTTGACCTGGGTTGCCATGAGCCTTTTTATCGGACTTTCATCTTGAAAGGGCATAGCTGAATTGCCTTCGAGCTTCCGACTTGAACGGGCGGAATCGATGGTCTTTGGTTGACCTGGGTTACCAGGAGCATTTTTATCGGACTTTAGCCTCGAGAGGGCGTAGCCGAATTGCCTTTGAGCTTCCGACTTGAATGGGCGGAATCGAAGGTCTTCGGTTGACCTGGGTTGCCAGGAGCCTTTTTTTTATGCCTTAACATGGGGGAATCGAACTTCGAGAGACTTGATTTTGAGAAAAAAGAGATATTTTATTGATACAACAAAGTTGCAGTTACACTTTTTCAGAGGCTGCCCAACGGGCGTTATGATTATGCATCTACGTATTATGTTGACTTTTTTTTCTCCAATACTGCAGCCTTTACTTCTCTCGACCTGGTTCCTTGTTAGCGAGGTAGCCATCGAGCCGTCCTTCTTGGATCAGATCTTCGATGTGATGCTTTAACTTTTGACATGTAGAGGTTGGGTGGCCATGACTGCGATGGAACTCACAGTAGTATATCGTATCTCCCACCTGGTCGGAATTTGGAGGGAGAGGCTGTGGCCACTTGCAAAAGGGCTCGTTCTGCAAATAGGCGAAGATGTCTTCAATGGAGGTGTTCAGCTCAGTGAATACCCTTTGCTCCCTTGGAGTTCGCCTCTTCCCTGCTGGAGGGGCCTTCGGATCTTCATTGTATCTTTTGGCTTGTACCTTTTGGTCGGATGCAGCATTGGCAGACTTCTTGTAGTGTGCTTCATTTGGAGCTTTGTCATCTTTCTTATATCGAGAGTCACAAGATTCGTGGGGCTCGCGTAGTCTTCTGGTCCGCTGATTGTCTTCCACCTCTATCTCCCGTTGTACGCGCTTGAATATTGTCTCCAAGGTACTGGGAGGATGTCGGATGAAGTCGGTGTAGACGTGGAGCTCTGGCCGGACAGCATTATGGAATGCCAGTATGATGGCCTCCTCATTATGGGACCGACCGGTGAGCTTAGAGTGCTCATTACGAAACCTCGTCGTGAAGCTCCTTAGAGACTCGTCGGAGCCCATCTTCAGCCGGAAGAGTGTATCCAGCTTCTTTTCTGGCTTTAAGTTTAGCCGGTAATGGTCCATGAAGAGTTAGCCAACTCTTTGAATGTGGTCACCGTACCGGTAGGCAGTGTATAGTACCAGTCGAGGGCAGGTCCCTCGAGGCTTCCCGCAAACATACGGCAAAGAACATGGTTCTCATACTCATAGGGCATCAGGGCCTGCTTGTAGGCTAGGATATGGAGAGCAGGGTCTCCCTTGATGTAGTTGAACTTTGGCAGGCTCGGTGTTCGCCAACTCATAGGAAATGGTGTTGCAAGAACCTTGGGATGCAATGGCCCCACCGAGGTGATTAGCTGCCTACGATCTTGATGGCGGCGTCCCACGTCGGTAGTGTGCCTTAGTCGGTTGAGCAGCTCGCGGGCATCTGTTGCTTTCGTGTGCGAAGGGATAGAACGTCCAGTGGACCCTGTTGACTGAGGTGATCCTTCTCCGCAATAGCTTGGCGCACCGTCGACATCGAGGCGATCCCACACCGTTTGTCTTGGTGCTTGTGTGGATACCTGACGCATCTCGATACGCGGCACATGTGGTTCTTCAAGATGATGACTCACGGCTGGGCGAGTCCTTGGTTGGTCTTCATCAGTAGCTAGAGAGTTGTGGGCCACAACCCCCGCTCTTTCAGCCGCCTTCTTTAGGGAATCCCTCTCTTGTTCGAGGGCCGCATTCTTCTTGAGGAGATTTAGCAGCTGGAAGTCAGCAGCCGAGATCTCGTATGTAGCCTGAGGCTCGCTCCCTTGAATAGCGTGTTCTTTGCCAGATCGACGCCTCGGGGATGACGGGTCTCGCCGATCGCTATGCCCTTCTGGAGCTGCCTTGCGGCCCCAGCCGCTCCCGAACATTTCTTCGGTTGGTTGCAACCGAGACTTCTTGTTCTTCTTTGATCAGCATATCATTTGTTCGTTCAGCACCCGCCTTTGGTGGGTTGGTGCTGGCCTTCACCATCGAGCGTGTTGATGTCGACGTGATGAAGGCGTTGAGGTTGATTTGGAGAAGGACTTGTGACTCGTCACCACAAGTTGAATAGGAGTCGGTAGAGATATGGGTAAGACCTCTATCGATATCCCATAGACGGCGCCAAAGATTGTGGGGGGAAATTTCCGAGCCGTCTTGATCGATAATCCCACCCCACAGCCTTGACTGAATTTGATTGTTTGTAGAGTTAAATATTAGAAAGTTGAGAAGGAGAAAGATGACACATGGAGTTGTTGTCGAAGTTCGGTCTTACGACCTACGTCTCCACCCTACAGCCTTGATCGAATTGGATTGTTTGTAGAGTTAAAGATTAGAAAGTTGAGAATGAGAGAGATGACACATGGAGTTGTTGTCGAAGTTCAGTCTTACGACCTACGTCTCCGGGCGAGAGGTGCCACCTGATTTTCATTATAATATGAATATAGAGGGTTGAGCGTTCTCTCGACAGGCCGAGAGAAGCTTCTTACAATGTGTTTGCACGGAGCAATTAGAAGAGTTTAAGAGGAAGAATGGAGGGCTCTGGCTCTGGATCTGGAATTCCTCTTCCTCTGATCGAATGACCCACCCCTTTTCTGAATGCCTTGGGGGTCCTTTTATAGCGTAGGCACATGCCCGATATGGCAGTGATGACGTGGCGATGATGACGTGGCACTGGTTCTGGGCCTCCTTGCTGGGCCCTTATTGGGCCGTTGTTCGGGCCCAATAAGGGAGAGGGCTTGATCTGCGAGCCCCATAGAGTGGACCCATGAGACCGGGCGGGCTTACCCACTTGGGCCGTTATGCGGGCCCATGCCGCTCTGATCCGGTCTGGTACAATTTTTGCACCCACAGGGGCAGGGATTCCCATCACAGGAAACAACAAATTTTTATTCATCCATCCCATTACAACTGTACACGTGACTTTTTATAAGCCTTTGAAACAACCCATTTCACATAACTAAATTATTAAATAATCACATTACTACCCACTAACACATAACTACATAACCATCCACTAACATATAACCACATAACCACCCACTAACACATAACTATGTAACTATATAACCACCCACTAATACATAACTACATACTAACCCCACTAAAAATAACTAAACTCAACTATAAAAATTAAGTAAATTATTAATCCGAAAATACAAAATAATTATAGATAATTCGGACGGGTCTTCAAATTTTAAATGAGCCAAGTGGGCCTTATCCAAAGAGACATCGGATGTGTCATCCTCCTCCGTCAAAGTCCGTATATGTATGTGATGTCCCCATCAATTCTCCTGGGGTAGGGAGAACTCGACCTTGTTGAGTGTAGATCATGCGAGCTTCGGCAAGGGGGGACAACGGGCGGGCAACGGCAAGGGAACAAGGAGCGGGCGATAATGATACGAGAACCGCTCGACGAGATAGAACTCACCAAAATCTGGCTATGATACCAAATTGATGCCGGACAGCACGTCATCGTCGTTGTTGAGAGAGAAGAAGAGAGGGGGAGTTCGATTTCACCACCCAAAAGAGAGAAGAGATGAGGGAGAGGTGCTTCACGCACAGACGATAGGAGGGAGAAGCCGAGCATTTCTCACTGAGATAAACAAATGGGGAAAAGGGCTAGGGATTTTCATCACAAGAAACAACAAATTTTCATTCATCCGAGTACAACTGTACATGTGACTTTTTATAAGCCTTTGAAACAACCCACTTCACATAACTAAATAACTAAATAATCACATTACCACCCACTAACATATAACTACATAACCACCCACTAACACATAACTACGTAACTACATAACCACGCACTAATACATAACTATCCACTAACCCCACTAAAAATAACTAAACCCAACTACAGAAATTAAGCAAATAATTAATCCGAAAATACAAAATAATTATAGATAATTCAGACGGGCTTCCAAATTTTAAATGGGTCAAGTGGGTTTGATCCAAAGGGACACCGGATGTGTCATCCTCCTCCGTCGAAGTCCATACATGCATGTGATGTCCCCATCAAGTATGAAATCAATATTTGAAGAATCATCCATACATTATGTTCTTCATCAATAATATATTTAAACATTTAGTAAGTACAATTTTATTTAGAAAGAAAAACATACTTCTCCAATTATTCTTTTTTTCACGGCGATTATTCATATGTTTTATCATGCTTTTGTAGTTTTCTTACTTTACAATTGATATAATTGAAAACATTTTTTCCCATGTGAATTTCCAAGAGTCTGACACACTAGTTTGCGGAGATGGGATGTGTCGTGTTTTGTAGATGGAGGTGAGAATCCAAGTAAACCTGAAACTTGTCTCCAATAAACGTGTCCGATTTCTAAACAGGTGAGCCTCATTGGCTAGCGATTTAATCGTTTGCCTCAAATGAGTAACTTGTCCCTCCACACTAGGTGTTATCAATGTTGTCAAGTGCGATCGTATATACGCATATGCAATCAAACTGTGGAAATTCCTCTAAGCACAAAACCCGATTCAAGGGTTGAGATTCCAACACTTCTTTATAAGGATCTCATTGCCCTTCTAATCAGCCAATGTGGGACTATTCGCTCAACATTCCCCCTCACATGCAAGCTGCCTGATTTTTTTTTCCGGTCCTTGTCACGTGGGTGTATTAGTGTGGTCTTCACTTGACAGGGGGATGTGACGGCTTGGCTCTAATACCATGTGGAAATTCCTCTAACCATAAAACCCGGGTCAAGGGTTGCGGTCCTAGCAGTTCTATAGAAGGATCTCACCGCTCTCCTAATCAGCCGATGTGGGACTATTCTCTCAAGTCTCAACACGCACCTATGGAAACTTCTTGCAAACAAGGCAAATACGCGTAGGAAACTAGCTGGTCATTCCTTGTACTTGTCCGACCGCATATTACATTGTGTGACTGTACAATCTAATGGATATTGTTTTTTATCATTGGATATATGCACTTGCACAATGTTTAGGGGGCCGCACAATTTCTCCAACTCTAAAAAAAATAGTCATTGAAGACACGTGCAGTCGCACATGGTCCAACTGGTATATCATCCAAACCCTTTAAATACCACCCCAAATCCACACATTTTCATCGTTTCCATCCCAAATCATCTCCCCTCCCCCCTTTATTCCAAAGACTCCAAAACCTCCTTACTTTCAATGGCTTATGGCGGTGTGGGCTATTATGGTGCAGCCTCTGAAGCCACTTCATTCAAACAATCCAGGGTGGAAGTACATGCAATACAAGAGCTCGACGAAGAAGGGTATGAGCGTTTAGGAATCGTGTCGTTACCTCAACAAAAGTGACATTGCAAGACACAAGCAACACCTGGCCACACGAGGGTAATAGGTGAAAATATTCCAAGGTCATCGATGAGATACATGAGGATGCTATGGCCTACATGATGATGATGCCAGAGCATTGATCCATCTCCGTGATTGTTGCAGGAGTAAGTCCACCTACCATGCCTCCGAAGAAGAGGAGTGGGAGCAGTGTTTTAAAAAACTCGCCCCATGGTACGCCCGGGGCGCCCCCCGGGGCGGGACGGCCCTAAACACTCGGGGCAGCTCCAGCTGGGTCTTTTTTCCTATGGGGCTTACACCCGAACCATTGGAGCGTATGCCCCGAACTCTCGAGCACACCTTTTACCCCCCAATGGCCTGGGCTTACACCCCATTGGGGTTTGTCGGCATAGTTGAAAAAAAAAGATTTGATTGCTACCGTGTGATTTTTTGAATGTGTCTTACTCACTTGGATGACGATTATGATATTTTGGGAACTAAAGTTGTTTTAAATTGGTTCTATATCACGTATGAAATGATAGAATCTATGGAACATAAACATTGATAGTTTAAATTTTGGTTAGAAATTTATAATTAGATCTTAAATGATATTGAAAGACAATGACAAGTGCATTTTTATTATCGTTTTTTATATATTTGTAATTTATCAACCATGTTTGTAGGCTTAAATGCTTTGTTTGCTAACTTTGCTCATAGTATTTTTTTTATTTTGTTTGTTTTTAATCTATTTTCACTCTTTTATATAATATTTAAAAAAAAAATTCGTGGGGCTTACGCCCCGCCCCACAGCAGGCAAAACATCCCGCCTTACGCCCCCGCCTCTAAAAACACTGAGTGGGAATGGAGGAAGATGACATGTCTGATAAGTAATGACGACAATGAGGAGGAGGAACATAAGGCTCCGCCTAGGTGTTCACCACCAAGGCGGCATCGACCGTTTCCACATGCAATGCATGACTAGACTTTAGGACTAGATGTGCTATCCATGTATTCCTTTTATATGAATATGATTTTTTATGAATTTTCAAGCAAAAATTCTCCCCTGGTTCAGAGGTCATTAGAAGGATTGAAGAGCTTCTGAAGCATTGGACATCTTCTCTCTTTGGGCCTCTCAAGGATGATCTTCTTAACCTTTGTACTTTTTCTTGATTAGCCTTTTGATGTGGAACAGTGTGTTGACAGGGATTTCAAAATTCGTTGAGCAGCGACAGGGTCGCCAGTTTGCTCCTAGCCGAAACGAGAAATTAATTTAAACAAGCAATGTGGCTAATGGTTTTAGCAAAGCCGAACAGGCACACAAACAGTATTCCAACCCTTAAATAGTTAAATAACACATGCCTGGTTATTAGCAATGTTCCACGTGCAATATCAAGATTAGTAGCAAACAGGGTTAAACAGGAGCACACATCTCGCAGTTCATGGGGAAAACAACTTATAGATAAAATCTAGGAGATTCGATTACCGGGGCTACCCTCGAATATTGACCGGGGGAAAAGAAAACTCACATACTGAGGGTTATGGGGAACCTCAGGGATCTCAGCTGGTGGCGGGGCCGATGTCGATGCGGGATCCTCGGTTGGGGCCGGGGCTTGGGCGAGGGCGCAGAGTGCCAACACGTTGGGGTGTACGGGCGCGCCGGGGTGTCACCGTTGATGGTTCTCCGAGATCCCTAGCCGAGCTTCTGCGTCCTTAGCGACGAGGTAGGTGATGCGCTCCACGTACTCCTTCACGTTCTCGCCAGCGCTGAACTGGAAGTCGAGGAATGGGGACCGGATATCGAGGAATCCGTCTTCGTCGTCGATCAGGCCATGATCAACATCTGGATCGGCCATGCCGTCATGCCGAGGGGATGGGCTGCTGGGGTAGGGAGGTGGGGCTCGGGTTGGGTAGCGGGGAATGAGAGGGGATCGGGTCGGATCGGGTGACGGTTAGCGGCGGGACGTGGGTAAGAGGGGGTCCGGTCGGGCGGCACGGGGAGGGGGTTCGGTTGGGTCTCGGGGAGGGGAAGGGAGGGGGTGAGGAACCGGGCGGCAAGGGGAGGGAGTTCGGTTGGCTGCAGGGAAAGGGGAGAGAAGGGGATGGGGGTTGGGCCGGTCGAGTGGGAAAGGGGGGAGGGGCTCGGGGTAGTTGGCGGCACGGGGAGGCGGGTCGGGGCCGGGGCTGGAACGGGCGGGGTCGGCCGATCGGGTGGGAGAGGAGGGAGGGGATCAGGGTTGGAGGGCGGCACAGGTGGGGTCGGGTCGGTCGGGTGGGAGATGAGGGAGGGGTTCGGGGATGGCTCGCGGGAGAGAGAGAGGGAGAGAGAGAGAATGGCCGGTGGGCTAGGGGAAGGGAAGGGATTAGGGATAGGGTTTCACACACTAGCCTGAACCTAGGGTTTCACACGCCTAGGGTTTGGGTTTGGGCTTCACACACCTCACCCTGGTTTCTCTTAACACGCATGTGGAGGAAAACAAAAATTTTATTATTCATTGCATACTGAAAGAACAGATGACAGACCTATAAATAGGCTTACAACGACAGACAAAACAGCCCACTAATCGAGGTGGGACTAAAAGTACACAAACAAAATAACAGTCCACTAAGCACGGACTTGACCCAACCGAAAACAAAACAGCAAGCATGGCTAGAACCACATGCTCAGATGTCGCCTCCTGCGCTGGTACACTCGCCAGGGCCGAGGCTCGATGTCCCCATCACCTTTCCTCTTTTTTGTTTTTTGCAACTTTATTTTAATTAACATACCGGTAAGAGGCCATTCCTTACCCTCCTTCAGATAAGGTTTATTTTCTCAAAAAATAAAAGAAGAGATGACATGTATGGAGGAATTTTCCTCGTGTTATTTTAAATTTGAGATTGAAGTTCTTGACATGTTTTCTTTTTCCTATCTCTTATTTTCTCTGTCAATTTATCCGTCTTCTACATAGAAAGCTTTCTTTTGCCTCACTGAATGCTAAGAGTTTCAAACTTTTAAGGCACTGAAAATCACATAGAATTCTAGCTATTTGTCTCCAAAATGTCCCCTCAAGAAAGCAATATTAAAAAGTCTTGTTTTGACTTGTCCCTAAGTTTGCTCTTATTACCAAAAGAATGTCTACTTTGTAAGACAAGATCTAGTATTTAAATTATTGGAGAAGTCTCTTCTCCACCTAATTTTCTAATTCCTCGTTACACACCTTAAAGTCAGCCTTCAAAAGCCACAACTTCCGCATGAATTACTCGCTTAGTATTTCTTCACTTAATAGTATACTCCAATTTAGAGGACAAAATCACATTCACTCAGTAGGTCACAGTTCGAACATATGAGTCAAAATGTTTAACAAAAATGAGGAAATTATCAGAACACTAGGGTTGGTAGGGAATCGAAATAAATTTATGAAGTCTTATCTCACACTGAAAAAAAGGAAGTGCTCCGGATTAAAAAGGATAGTCTTTGTGGATATAGACCATGTGAACTTGTCCCCAGACGTTAAACATCTAACTAGTGCCTCTCCGCAAACTTGGTGAACTCCTCAATGCTTTGTGTGACGGCCTGCAGATGCTTCTATTCATTAGTATGTACAGATTCAATGTTGCTGCCAAATATTTTTACATTAATGGATGCCTTGTATCTTGTTCATAACTTGCTTTTAATTCTTTGTTCAAAGTAGGTAGCTCAAAGGCTTGGAAAGCTGCAAAAGAGGGGATGGAAACCTCGGCGTACAATTATCTTGTGTAATTGGGATGCAGAAGAGTATGGATTGGTCTCTCTCTCTCTCTCTCTGACACACACTCACACAGCCACACTTTTACATTCTTCACTCAATCTCTTCACATTTGTATTTTGTTACAGATAGGTTCAACGGAATGGGTCGAAAATAACAGGGAGATCTTAGCTTCAAGGGCCGTTACTTATATTAACGTAGACAGTGCTGTCTCTGGACCTGGATTTCATGCATCTGCAACCCCGCAACTAGATGAGCTTCTCAAACAAGCAGCTAAAATGGTATCTAACATCCTCTGTGCCTCTCTTGCTTTTCTGCTGGGCATCCTCTGAAAATGTTGGGTTACTGCTTGAAGCAACTTCAATAGCGGTGACAAAAAAACCTGGATAATGGCAGAAACAGCATCATCAACATGTGCTAGTTTCAAGGATGTGGCAGTCAAAATGTGGTCCGTCTTAAGGCTAGTAGTGGTGTCTCTAAGCATTTGGATGCATAACACATCATAGAAGGGATTAAAGTTGTTTTACATTTTTGTCACTAGCCCCGCACAATGTGAAGTTTATAAGTTCAAGAATAATCTTTTTTTTTGGTTATTTATGAAGGTTCAAGACCCTGATAACTCCTCGCAGACATTGTATGATTCATGGATTACTTCTGATGATTCTCCCCTGGTAATTAACATTAGCTTGTTTATCGTCCATCAAAAGGGTTAAATGTGTTTTTACACACCTAGAAAGAAATGAAAAATGTGTGCATATTTTTTCCATGTAAAGTTTTCAGCACTGATACCATATATCTGGAAGTCATTGTTTTCCTGACTATAAACTTTTTCTTATATGAACCTAGAGATGTTAAATTTTAAACTTCTCTTGAAGATTGGGAGATTAGGTGGTGGTGGAACGGATTTCGCTGCTTTCATCCAACATGTTGGAATTCCTTCGGTTGACATGTTCTTTGGAGGAGGTATGGTTTTTTGTTCTCTTAAAATACTGAATTGCATTTTTCTACTATTCCTTCTGTTCAATTCTAAATTTTTGGCACCCAACTACTCTCCATCAAAATTTGGCATCGACTTGTCATTAAACCTAGGAATAAAACATGCCTCAATGGATTATGACATGAATCCACTGGTTGTGAGATCAATAGCCTTCCCGTCCAATGATCCAAAGGCCTCTTTTGAGGCTACCAGCATTGGGGGGGGGGAGGTCAAATCGTGTGCGGGCTAGAGTCGGGTCCATGCTTGAGTGGCATTTAAAAAAAAATTCAAATAGGCCTAATTCGGTGGCCAAGCCGTCATATGCTAGGAAGCACGGACACTTCCCTAGGCCCCTGTACACGTCGGACACCAACACTTGTCGGACACTCGTCGGACACGCATCAGACACACATGTGCCGTGTTCCACGTGCTACCGGGAGTCGGGCACAATCGGACACTTGTCGGACACTCACCGGACACGGCATGTTGATGGGATGTTCGATATAGGATCGGGTCACAAGCTGTTGTGATTTAGTTTTGGCTTCAACCTATATGATCCTCTGAGGTTACAACCTCTGAGTATCAGATAGGTTAAAGCCAAAATTGAATCGCAGCCGTACTTTTGCATGGCATTTGGACCTGAGTGCGATTCACTTGTCGGATTGGTTGTAACGGACGATTACGATTCAATTTTGGCTTTAACCTATCTGATCTTCTAAGGTTTAAGATAGGTTGAAGCCAAAATTGAAACACATCTGTTCTTTTTCATGCCATTTCTTATGAGGTTTTTTCTGTTATTAAAATATATATGAATTATAAACACATATAAAATATAAATAAAAAATATTAATTTATTTTATCGTGTCCCTACCGTACCTGTGTCCTTTTTTAGGATTTGCCGTGTCGTGTCATACCCGTGTCCCCGTACCAATGTCAGTGCTTCTTAGGTCATATGTAAGAAGCAAATTTAGCGGCCGAGTCCAGCACTCGCAAAAGGTGGACCTAATTCGATGGTTAAGCCGCTGCTTATGAGGAAGCAAATTCGGTTGTCAACGTCGTATCTTGATGCAGGCGCGCGTCGTCGAAGGGCGGTTGATGAAGGCGATGTAATATTTTTTTGGTATTTTCTTTGTAACGGGATAACTAGTGATATTGAATCACCGAGAGGAAGTGGCGGAGGGGGTAAGAACTGTGACAGAGAAGAAAAGACTAGAAGCTTAGACGAGAGGGGGCCTGAAATCCATCAGGATACAAGGTGGGGACTCAAATCCATGAGCCAACGAAGGCATTCGCCATCAATTTTCATTCATAATAATCTGTCTTTCAATGGTTACAATGGGGCCTTTAAATAGGCTAAAAGAAAAGATAAAAATGGCAACAAATTTAAAAGCCAATCATGATCCTAACAACTTGCCTAAAATAAAGATCTTAAATCTAAAAATATATTAAAAGATATCATAAGAGATATCCTGCCTTATTCATCCATGGCAGGCTAGGATGGGCCTTCGGGTGGGCCAACGGGCTTGGGCCCAAGTCGGATCACATCATTCGCTTCCGCTGCGAAGAACTCGCCCTCGAGTTCATACGGTAAAGCGCAATCATCCTCGAGGTTTTCATCGATGTGGTATCTGTCGTCAGGAGCTGATGGTGGAGGCCCAACAAATGATGTCTCACTACACCGAAGTCATCACCGGGGTCCTATGAGAAGGTATCACTGCCGTCGATCGGGAAACATACGTCAAAGTAGTGCTGGGGTAGACGACAGAGTCGGATCGTAATATCAGACCTCTGCGATAGCTCGAACATCGGCTCGCCTGAACGGAGGTAGAGCGGAACAAACACTGTAGGCACCAATAGTCGGTCTAGCCCAAGAAAATCAATCTGCTGAAGCTCGGCTAGAGAGACATCCTCGAAAGAATCCGCAGTAGGTGGTAGCATGGCTGGCGGCAGAAGATCCTTTGGAAGGGGAAGCTCGTCTGCTGACGGTAGTACTGGAGGTGATGGATCCACCAAAGATACAACTGGAGGAAGCTCTGTCGGTGGTGGAGGCTCTACTGAAAGTGCTGGAGGTGGAGACTCAGCTGTGGTGGCCGCTAGAGGTAAGTCCATTTGTTGTAGCTCCCATTCAATCCCACAAGCTATCTCATAGGCTTCGTCTAGATCCCTCCAAGATCTAGGTGAAAACTGGCCCTTTATGTCGGAGCGGAGTCCTCTAATGTACAGTACCACTGCCAAGAAATCTTTCTCTGTGTTAGGAGATGACGGCTAGGGTTTGGAGAGGAATAGAATGCATTCCATTGAGGGACTCAAGCCCAATATATGTACATGTATATCTATACAATCCGACCGACTGTACAGTAAACCCGACCCATCTATATGTACATTCACACTCCCCCTCAAACTCACGGTGGATCATGAACCGAGAGTTTGCCTAGAAAATGTCGGAAGCGAGCAATCGTCAGGGGCTTCGTCAGAAAATCAGCAGTCTGCTCCGATGAGGAAACGAAAGGCAGGGAGATGGTGTGGTCGATAAACGCCTGGCGAACATAATGACAATCAACTTCAATATGCTTTGTTCGCTCATGGAAGACCGGGTTGCTAGCAATCTGAATAGCACTCCGGTTGTCACAGAAGAGAGGGTGGGCCCGGATATCACCACTCCCAAGTCGAGCAGAAGGCGGCGAAGCCAGACAATCTCGGCGGTGGTGGAAGCCATAGCCCTGTATTCGGCTTCGGTGCTGGAGCGAGCAACAGACTCCTGCTTCTTGCTGTGCCACGAAATCCTTGAATCACCCAGAAACACACAGTATCCTGTAGTCGATCGACGAGTGGCTGCATCTCCTGCCCAATCTGCATCGGAGTAGGCACGCAGTACCAACGGAGAGGTGGAGGGAAATAGTAGTGAACGGTTGATGGTGCCCCGGAGGTAGCGGATAATCCGAAGAACAGCTGCATAGTGTACTGATCGTGGAGCCTGAACAAACTGACTGACAATGCCAACAGCATGGGCAATGTCTGGCCGGGTCATGGTGAGATAGACGAGCATCCCAACCAGCCTCTGGTAGCGGGAGACATCCTGGAGCGGCTCACCGTCTGTAGCAAGAAGCTTTAAATTGAGCTCCATGGATGTATCAGCAGTGCGCGTGTCAGTAAGGGCAGCATCAGCAAGGATGTCGGAGATGTACTTCTGCTGGGAGACCAACAGACCACGAGCTGACCGGGCAATCTCAAGGCCCAAAAAGTAGCGAAGAGATCCCAGATCTTTCATCTCAAACTGACTCTGGAGGTGCCGCTGGAGAGAGGCGATGGTGGCACTGTCATCCCCAGTGATGATCATATCATCCACATAGAGGAGAAGAACTGCAATGCCCTGACTGGAGGAGCGAGTGAACAATGTATAGTCGGAGTGACGCTCAACAAACCCGGCGGCCAGAACTGCACTGCGAAATCGCTCAAACCAGGCACGAGGGCCTGCTTGAGCCCATAGATGGCTCGGCGCAACCGACACACGTGCCCTGGAGGAACTGAAGTGCCCGGAGGAGGAGCCATGTAGACTTCCTCGGAGAGATCACCGTGGAGAAACGCATTGGTGACATCCATCTGATGGAGAGGCCACCCTCGAGCAGCTGCCACAGCTAAGAGGGTGCGCACAGTAGTCATCCGAGCAACTGGAGCAAACGTCTCCTCGTAGTCAATCCCATAATCCTGGGAGAAGCCGCGAGCAACGAGGCGAGCCTTGTGCCGCTCAATGGATCCGACAGGTCGAGTCTTGACCTTGAATATCCACTTGCAGCTAACAGGCACCACCCCGGAGGGACAAGGCACCAACTTCCAGGTCTGGGTCCGCTGAAAAGCCTCAAGCTCAACTGACATGGCCTGCCGCTACTCTGGATGTAACGCTGCCTCACGGTACGATTGGGGCTCCCGATGGGTGTGTATAGCAGTAAGAAAGGCCTGAAAGGATGGTGAATAGGAGACACTGGCAGAGTAGCCAGAAGAGTCAGGAGAGTCAGAGGGAAAAGCAGAGTAGCCAAACCTGTCAGGAGAGTAGTCATATCTGGCAGGAGGGTGATGTTCGCGCGCTGGGTAGCGCCGAACAGGGGCAGGATCCACGACCGGGGAGGAGGGGGCAGCAGCATCAGGCGAGGGAGTGCCAGTGTGAACCGACTCTGGAGGAGGAGCTGCAGACCAACGAACATAGACACAAGTAACAGGTGGTGGTGGAGGTGGCGAGGGAGACGGAGGAGGTGGAGGTGGGGGTGGTGGTGGCGGGGAAGATGGAGGTGGAGTAGGCGTGGATGGAGCAATAGAAAACGGGGGTAGAACAGGGATGTGGAGATGTGAGGAAGGCGAGGAGGGTGACGCAGGGGGCAAGGAAATATCCCGAGACTCAGGTGAAAAGTACGGGACATCCTCAACAAAGGAAACGTGACGGGAGACACGGATCCGACGAGCCAAGGGATCGTAGCACCGATACCCCTTGTGCTCCCGACTGAGCCCCAAGTGAACACACCTAACAGACCTTGCAGAGAGTTTGGTGCGCTCATGGGGAGGAAGAAGAACGAAGCACGTGCAGCCAAACGTGCGAAGAAGAGAGTAGTCAGGTGGGCTGGAGTGAAGGCGCTTATGAGGGGTGGCGCCGGACAAAGCAGACGACGGAGTGATATTGATGAGGTGGACCGCCGTCATGACAGCTTAAGCTCAGTAGGAGTGAGGAACAGACGCAGAAAGAAGCAAGGCTCGTGCAGTCTCAAGGACATGACGATGCTTGCGTTCGGCAACGCCGTTCTGCTCATGGGTGTGGGGACAAGACTGCTGGTGAAGAGTGCCATGAGACTGAAGAATCTCACGCATCTCAGAGGAGAGATACTCCTTGGCACAATCAGACCGAAAGGTCTTGATGCGCCGACCAAACTGAGTGTATCATGGTGGTGAATCTCCTAAAGATGTGAGGTACTTCAGAGCGATGACGTATAAGATAAACCCAGGTGCACCTAGAATAGTCATCGATAAAGCACACATAATACATATAACCCGATAAAGATGCAACAGGAGCAGGACCCCAAATGTCTGAATGGACTAAATCAAATAAAGCATCAGACTGGGAAGCACTAGCAGAGAAGGGAAGAGCTAGATGCTTTGCCAGTCTACAACCCGTACAAACAGAGAGGGGAGAGAAAGACGCTCGACCCAAAACGCCCGAACGGAATACGCTTTTGAGTCGATCACTCGATATATGACCTAACCTTCTGTGCCACAGGTCGGCATCAGAGGTGACAGACATGACAGACGCAACAGGAACTGAAGACACATGGAGATGGTCCAACTGGTAAAGCCCTCCTGCCCTACGGCCCAGTCCAATCCTCTGACCCGTCCGTGAATCCTGCACAACACAGACAGAAGGGGTGAAGGTGACAGTCAGACCAGAGTCGCAAAGAGAACTGATAGATATCAGATTAATATTAAGACGGGGGGCATGATGGATATGGGGTAAGGTCAGGCGACCAGAAGGGTCAGAGGTGGTAGTGATGGAGCCACATTGCGGAATAGGGACGAGAGTCCCATCCGCAGTGCGAACCTCCTGGTGGGTGGTAGTGGGAGAACAGTCCGTGAGGACAGTGGAGTCAAAGGTAAGGTGACAGGAGGCACCCGAATCGAAGATCCATGGAGCAGTAGTACCAGAGGTGGCAGACAAGCCGTGCGCGGTCGCGGAGCCGGTGGAGGCTAGATGGCGAAGGAGCTCCTCGAGGCGCTGAAGACGGTCCGGCTCAGACGGAGGTGCTGTGGTAGCAGTGGGGAGCGTCGAGGCCTCGACAGTAGCCGCTGTACCACCAAAGTGGCGGAAGGAAGACGAACCACGTCCACGGCCCCGTCCACCTCGATCGCCGCGTCGATCGTCGCGAGAGGTCGAAGCCCAGCGGGGGGCTCTCTCATCCGGACCCCAGTGGGGGTTGCGTGGAGGACGTGTAGGGCATTCGCGCTTCATATGACCGGGCTCCTTGCAGTAGTGACAGAAGACAGCCTCATCAGAGAACCCGGCTGCCAGGACAGAGTCAGAGCTAGGAGCAAGTGGAGGAGGTCCAGGAGGACGAGCGCCCTGAGTCTGAAGGCGGGTCTCCTCGTCGACCAAGGCGAGTAGAGCATCCTCGAGCCGAGGGAGTGGCTCACGGTGCAGGAGCTGGGCAGCTATGAGAGCAAAGTCCGGTCGAAGCGCTGCCAGGAACTGGTGCAGGTGGCCCTCGTCGAGGTAGCGCTAGAAATCCCGGGAGCGGGGGCAGGCACACCGCTTCGGGATCAGTGAGTCCAGCTCATGCCAGTAGGCACTCATCTGACTGAAGAAGTCCTGAATAGTGCGCTCCCCCTGACGGGCAGACTGCGAGTCACAGATGAGCTGATGCCGGCGTGCGCCTCCGCGCGGGAGAAAACGGTCCCGGAGATACTTCCACATCGCGCGCGCTGTCGGAAGGCGGCCGATGGGAGCAAGGAGCGGACGAGCAACAGAGTCCAGAAGGTACGCCCGGATGGCCTGATCGTGGCGGCGCCACGTAAGAGCAACAACGGTGGTGGCCGTGGTAGCAGTCGCAGCAGAGGACGCTGCACTGCTGGTGACAGAGGAGGAACCAGAGTAGTCAGTGGGAGGAGGATCCTCGCCGGTGATGTGACCCCACAGATCAAGACTGGAAAAGCGCGGCCTCGACGGTAAGGGACCAGTCAGGCCAGTCGCTGGCCGATGACAACTGAAAGGCGACCGCCTTCAACGGTGGAGAGATCGCAACGACGGACGGTACGGCAGGAGAGGCCATGGAGGCGGTTCAATCGAGGGAGGAGGGGAACCGGGAAGGGATGGGAGGGCCGGTCGGATGAAGGAGGGAGGGTCGGGGGTGAAGGAAGGGGGGTTCGGGGGGCTGTAGGTGGGCGGGTGGAGAAGGAGGGGGGGCCGGGGGGCTGTAGGGCGAAGAAGGAGGGTCGGATGGAGGAGGGGGGTCGGCTGTAGGTGGGCGGATGGAGGATGGGGGGCCGGCGGATGAAGGAGGGAGGATCGGGGGGTGAAGGAAGGGGGCTCGGCGGCTGTAGGTGGGCAGATGGAGGATGGGGGGGCCGGTGGATGAAGGAGGGAGGATCGGGGGGTGAAGGAAGGGGGTTCGGCGGCTGTAGGTGGGTGGGTGAGGGCTGTAGGCCGGCGGGTTGAGGAGAGTGGGGCCGGCGGGTGGCTGTAGGTCGGAGGAGAAGGCTGGGCGGGTGGAGGAGGTGGGCCGGCGGGGCTACCGATCGGATGAACGGAGACCGGAGAAGAGGTGCTGCCGGAGGGAGAAGATCGTCGTCGACGTCGCCGCGCAGGAGAACCCTAGAGCTCTGATACCATGTTAGGAGATGACGGCTAGGGTTTGGAGAGGAATAGAATGCATTCCATTGAGGGACTCAAGCCCAATATATGTACATGTATATCTATACAATCCGACCCGACTGTACAGTAAACCCGACCCATCATATGTACATTAACACTCTGAAAACCCATAGCGGAGCATGCGCCGATAGAATGCTGAAGTATACTCATAGACGGAGTTGTTCCCTTGATGACAACGAATCAATCCTTGCATCTTGGCATCCATGCACAATGGTGGAAGTGTGGTCCAGGGATAAATCTGGAAATCTGTAATTACTGGTTCACTGAAAATTTCTATGGATGGTATAGATGCGTAGAGCTCGGAAAGGGCTTCGATTCGGTACCAAGAACGTTCAAATCGGATGAAAAATGAGAGATATGGGGTTTTGAAGTCGTAGGGTCTTAACGGGTCTGTTTTTGTAAACGGGTTGGATCCGAATTCAACTCGGGTTCAGCACTTAAGTACAAAATAGTAACTAGAAAGGTTGGGGATTTGAGGGCTGTTGGATGGGGATCGAAGGGTTGTGGTGGAGGAGTGAATTGGGAAAATAGAAAGGGGCAAAAGGGGGTTCGGATTAGGGTTTTTTGTGTTGTTTGTTTTGTTGGTAGGTAGGGAAGGAGCAAAGGGGCCGGCGGCTGCAGCTGGGAGCAGCAAAGGGGCGGCTGCAGCTGTAGCACAAGGGAGCACAGGTACGTTTCCTTCTCCTTGCTCTCTTCTTTCCTTTTTCTTCTTCTTCCCTTTTCTTCTTTCTTTCCTTCTATTCTTTTTCTTCCATTTTCTGCTTTCTTTCCTTCTATTCTTCTTTTCCTTTTTTTGCTGCTGTCACAGATCTGATGGCAGATCTGATTTTTTTTTGGCTGCGGGGTGCACGGGAGCACGGAATAGGGGTGGTGGTTCAGCGGGTGGAGCGAGAGGAAGGGCCGGCTTGCAGTGGACGGGCGGGCGGCAAAAGGAGAGGTTCGCGGTGGAAGGAGGTTTCCTTTCTCTTCTCTTTTCTTTTCTCAACAGATCTGATCTCTCTCTCTCTCTTTTTTTTTCTCAAGATCTGATTTCTTTTCTTTTTTTGTTGGGATTGTAGGGCGACGTACCCGAAGAAGATGACGACGAATCGGCGAGGATGGTGACGATGGAACGGCGACGATGACGATGGACGACGACGATCGAAGCGAGGATCGTTCATGGTGCGGAAACGCCACGAAGCCCGGAGCTCTGATATTGATGCAGGCGCGCGTCGTCGAAGGGCGGTTGATGAAGGCGATGTAATATTTTTTTGGTATTTTCTTTGTAACGGGATAACTAGTGATATTGAATCACCGAGAGGAAGTGGCGGAGGGGGTAAGAACTGTGACAGAGAAGAAAAGACTAGAAGCTTAGACGAGAGGGGGCCTGAAATCCATCAAGATACAAGGTGGGGACTCAAATCCATGAGCCAACGAAGGCATCCGCCATCAATTTTCATTCATAATAATCTGTCTTTCAATGGTTACAATGGGGCCTTTAAATAGGCTAAAAGAAAAGATAAAAATGGCAACAAATTTAAAAGCCAATCATGATCCTAACAACTTGCCTAAAATAAAGATCTTAAATCTAAAAAGATATTAAAAGATATCATAAGAGATATCCTGCCTTATTCATCCATGGCAGGCTAGGATGGGCCTTCGGGTGGGCCAACGGGCTTGGGCCCAAGTGGGATGCGTATGCTTAAATAAACCCAAGTGCTGAATTTAAACAACTAAATACAGAATTCAGCATATTATAATCAAATTTCAGCACAGCTTATAATCACGATTGATCATTCATTCATTCCCAATCAGATTTAATTCAACAAAATAATAAAGTGACAAGATAAGACTTAATTTCAGATTTAAATAACCAAATTCCAGCAATAATAACGATCTCAATCTCAAATAACAAAGCCAATGTTTCAAAGAACAACCGTAGATCTAATCGTAAACCCTAATGGATGAGATTCTCGAAAAACCAAGGGTTTTGGAAACCCTAATGTAAATTCAGCAATAAGGCCGATTGGGGAAAAAGAAAGATATCACATGAAAGTATCGAGGATCGATTTCAAACCATGCTCTGGTCAATGCCGGCTGCTGACAGAAACTCCGTTGTTGCAGATGAAAGGGGCGGAGGGGGAGGCGTGGTCCAGAAGAAAGGTTGAAGAAGCCGAGACGATTGATCTGTGAAGATGGAGGAACTCCGCGTCGATCTTCCGCGAAGTCGTAGACGAATGGCGTGGCGTCGTATCTAGTTCTTGTGACGGAGTCAAATGCGGCCATCGTATTTGACGACCAACCGCTGATTTATCCCCTTTCTGTTGTAGTGTCGGTTATCAAGAAATAAGTTGAGTTGGGTCATCTTTGAATTGGGTAAAGAAACTTTGACTTGACTCAACCTGGGAACGTTCACAAGTCCACACAATCCCCTCTAGATTTGACTCCCCTCAAGTTTGGAAAAAAAAACTTTAGTGCACTCACGTTGCAACATTTGTTAGCGACCTTCCAATACATGTGGGCCCCACAGATGAATTAGATTGTCTATGTAGGCATTCCCACTGCCTGACCGTTACATCTAATTATATCGCAAGACTCCTTTATTCTCTCGTGGTTGGAGTAAATGCACACCCTACAACCCCAAGATGCTAGACAAGGTGAGAGATTGGCGACCCTATACAGTAAGTAGTATATCGTGCATTTACTGCAGAGGAATTACTCTCGGCAAGGTGATCACATTTACCCCGCACCCGAACGGATAGATGTGACTTGTTTGTGCCACATGGTTTGCATCTGCCATACTGCAGGTGAAATTCCCCTGACGCTTGGAAAGGATGATCAATGGGGAGGTTTCCGGAGTAGGGAGGGAACACTTGATCTGATAAAAAGTTTTGCACGATCACTTGCCTTAGCGGAACAAAGCAAACATGTCTATGTGTTACTCTTTTAAGCTTGTTTATGTTGGCTCATTAACTACCACTCTCTTTTAGAAATAACTTTACCATAATGAAAGAAGTAAGGCCTTATATAGGTGCCTCACCCAAGTAAATTTGGCCATCAAATCTGATCATCCAACGAACAAAAATCAACTCATGGAGCTGAAATTTCAACCTCGGTCTGAGAGGGGTCCGGACCCTTTAATGAAGGGTCTGGCCCCCCTGCTAAGTAAGGGGTACCAGCAAAGGTCTGGACCCAAGACTCAACACGAAACCCTTTCTTCGTAGGAGGTTCGAACCCAACAGTGTAGACTGGAAAATCTAAGTGTGGAGTCCTCTAATGGCAAAGTCATAAATTTAGAAAAAATGTTTTTCGCAACACAAGAAATTTGAAAACTCGTCAAACCAAGGTTTTAAAGATAAACAATTTTGAATACGGGCCTATATTCCAAAAGCGTGAAAGTGCCAAATCATTAAAAAAAACGCACACAGATCGATGAAAATGATTTTGCAACCAAAAAACACAAAAACTAAACTTGCTTACAAAGGGAGATGCACTCCTCTCCTCTCTGGTTCAATCAAAGGTGAGGACCTATGAGGCTAACTACATGCATTCGTGCAATAAGTTTAAATATTCAAGGCTTGCAATAAAGTAAAGCATACAGTCGAGTTTTTCCATGAAAACCCCCAAGCAAAAAACCATACCAGGACAAACCCTGAGGTGCAAGTGATCCACTAGAAAAAGTAAAACTACAAATGTTCAGAGCGTTACCCTAGTAGATTTGCAGCAATTTACAACCCAACCATGACGAATCCATGAACAGACATTCCACGTTGTTGCTCGACCCGACACTCCATGATCGTTGCTCGCATTCCCCCGTAATCTCCTTTACTTGAACAACTTGTTCTTTCCGCCTCAGTCTCCTAAGCGCCGCTAGTTTCAACACCCAACTTGAAAATGCACGTTGTAAGCACTCGATCCCCACGAGGCACCCACCACCCTAGCCCTAAGGGGTCGTTTGGTTCGCAAAATACACCCTTGTAATCCTATTCCGATTCCCTGACATTCTATTACAGGGAATCGACATAGGATTATGGTGTTTGGTTTGTGCAAGAAAAAGGCCAGGAAATCGAGGCGGAATCCTTTTCCATTTTTGGAACCTATTTGGTTCAACATGGGAATAAGGGGGAATCTTGTACTATGTCCATTATACATTTCATTTTCATTCTCATTCCCATGTTTGATTTGATTAATTCAAATGGAATGGGAATGAGAATGGGAATGAGAATGGAAATGAAATCTATGCCTTTTTTAGGCTTTCCCTAATGGAGTTAAATTTATTGCTTCCTCTCATGGAGAGAGAGAGAGAGAGAGAGAGAGAGAGAGAGAGAGAGAGAATGTGACCAGAGCCCTAGATCACGGTCGAAGCAGGTGATCGAAGCCCTAGATCCTTCCAACAGTCGCGACAAAAAATTGCAGGTGACCGGAGCCCTTGATCGTGGTAGAAAATCGCAGATTATTAGAGTCCTTGATTAAGCCCCAAATTGTAGATGTATGGAGGCCTAGATTAAGACCCAAATTGTGGTCGGCGAATGTGATCAGAGCAGTGGATGGTAAACGGAGCAGGTGACCGAAACCCTAGAGCCACGCAAGAAACTAGAGCGAAGCTCACATGTGGCGGAGGGTGGAGGTGAGTGTCGAATAAGGAGAAGAGTGAAGAGAGGATGAGTTCTTTATTTTGAGCAGAGGGGTAAAACCATGGGTAAGACCATCCATCACGTAGGATTCCAGGGAAAACAACCAAATTCCCCCTAACTTCGGGAGGAATCATAGTCCTCCCTCAATGCCTATTGACCCTGAATAGAACTCCCACCAACATCATATTCCCCCCTCAAATCCGCGAACCAAACGCTGAAATCCTCGACATCCATTTCTGATTCCGTGTAAAAGACCCAAATTCCGTGAATCAAAGGACCCCTAAGGCTGGACCCTAGGATTTTACCGAACCAAATACACAACGATGGGAACCCTACTAGGCTTTCTCACTCCCTTCACTAGAACGACCCATATCTATGGGATTTCAAGGAACGATTTGGAAGAATGTGAATTGAAAGGAAAAACGTTTGAAGTCAAGCATAAACAACATCCATCACAAGAGGGATGTGGAACGGCTCCCAAATCTAGAAATGAATGGATCAAATTGAAGATCTCAAGGACGTGCACAAACTATTGAGGATCGATTCCAACTCGCACGAGATGAATCCCTTGATTCAGAAGGAGGGGAGAAAGAAAATTCCAATTTGAGGATTTTTAGTTGAAAGCTCAAATTCACTCCCAAAATATCTCCTCAACCTTACCCTAATGAAAGAAATAAGGCCTTATATAGGTGTCTCACCCAAGCAAAGCTGGCCATCAGATGACCATCCAACGGACGAAAATCAGCTCAATGAGTTGAAATTTCAGCTTCAGCCCGAGAGGGGTTCGGACCCTATAATGAAGGGGTCCGTACCCCTTGTTGAGTAGAGGGTCCCCACAGGGGTCCAGACCCAAGACTCAATAGGAGCCCTTTCTTCACAGGGGTCCAGATCCCTCCATAGGCGGTTCAGACCCAACAGTCAAGACATGACTTCTAACACTTAGAAAAAAAAAATTAAGTGTGGAGTATTCCAATGACAAAATCGTAAATCCGGCAAAAATGATTTTCGCAACCCAGGAGCTTTGAAAACTTGTCAAACTAGGGTTTTGAAGATAAAATATTTTGAATATGGGCTCCGACTCTGAAAAGAGTGAAAACACCAAATTGATTAAAAAAATGCACATAAATCAATGAAAGCGATTCCACAACCAAACCGAAAAAAAACCTAAACCCTTTACACCCCAATGGATTAGATCGTGGTACATCGTGAGATGTGCGAGCTCGGCTGTATGATCTCTTCCTGATACTATGTAGTAGCTCCGAAGTCTTCAATGGATACAGGGTCCTAACTCATAGGTTGCACAAACCTCACATAGTCGGTTTGCGCTCACAAATTTCACCAACAAGAAAGATGTTCAACATAAGTTATAACAGCGAGAAAATGGAGGAAGCGGGCATTGGAAAGGAGCGACCCATGCAAGAGCAGAGACGTTGTGTATCTAACCATTGGATGAGGTGATGATCACCGATTATTCTCCCTCTACTGGGTGAATAACACTCCGTTGAGTCGGTCCCAACCTTACATTTTTTCAAAAGACTTTTCAAAAAACTGCGATGCCACGATTCAAGAAGGGGCACAGCCTAACAATCCATCTAAGTAGTGAGGTTTTTTCTAAAGTTGCATAATTTTTTTTCAAAGTTCTAGGGAGGCAACTGCCCTCCTGGCCCCCGTGTGGTTTTGCCCATGTTTAGTAAGCTACATAAAGTTGCATGTATTATTCATTTGAAGGAAATAACTTGAGGTGAAAATGTTGGAAATGCAAACCCATCTCATTAGGGTATGAAACCCAGGTGTGCATACAGACTCAAACCATAGTGGGGCATATAGACAAAAGTTTATGCAAGGTCAACATGTATGTACAAAAGAGTACATACATAATGAAAAAAATACATCATGTTGTCATGTATTTACACCATATTCAGGCAACCACACCATCTATCTCCAACACCCTTTTTCTCAAAATCTGGGTAGAGGATCCATCAAGCCTTTACCAAGAAAAGACGACCAACTATGAAACCTATTTGTTGTCAAGAAAGGGAGAATTTGGGAAGGCATGCCTTAGCCTGCAAGAGTTCTTAATTGGAGCGGCATGTTGTAAGTCAGCTAACTAAGATGTTATTGACATGATAATCAAGGTTGTACTACCATGTTAGAATCACAAGCACAAAAGGGAATTGTTGAATTAACAGCTGAGAGAGTGCCAGGCTACACAGTGACAAATGCTTGTGGAATGGCATCAAAGTTATACTTTGTTACAAAAAGCAGTGGGCACCATAGTAGCAATCAATAAGGTCCACTCACAAACATCAAATTGTTGTACGAATAGCTGAGGAGAGCATCGTACCGCTCTAATGGAGCATAAGAATAACATAGCGGGTAAAAGTTGGTAACACCAATCCTGTCTAATACGGCAATGTAGAGTTGAGGGTGGAGGATTCTGAAACTGCTCCCGGCATCAAGTGGTGTGAAATACAAAGGCAATGTAGAGTTGAGGGTGGAGGATTCTGAAACTGTTCCCGGCATCAAGTGTGGAGTGAAATACGAAGCATTGATAAAACTCGTAACAAACAATTCTCAAAGCAACTGGTTGAACAGGAAGTCCAAACGAGGTCTGGATGAAGATGCAGACTGGAAGGATAGCCAAACATTACAGAGTGTCAAACTGATGTGAGACACATAGGCACAAAGGATAAACAAAAATTGGTGAAACAACTGTAGCAATCCAAGAATAAACAAAAAATGGGCCCCGATGATAGCAAAATCAGGGGAAATCAGACATTACACGCAGTTTAGGAAATTGAAACACTTTAATGCATATTGTTCTTATGGCAGAAAATCTAATGAAGAAACTATGAAAAAAATAGTTAAATGTGCTAGATATAGTGAAAATCATAAGAAAGAAGGATACATAAGAGCCAGGAAATGTTTTCATGGCAAATAGTTAAAAGATGCAGATAATTGACATATAATTGAGATATTGAAGCTTTTTCATTGAAATATATTTCATGAGAAGTTTTTAGTATTCATTCAGTAAAAATGGAGAGTACAAAAGGTAAAAGAAAACAAAAAAACCAAGTCATAACCCATCAAACACCGCCCCAAAGGAAAGGAAGGAGAAGAGCTTTTCTGTCGTTGCACAGACCCACCCACCCCACCGCCATCGATATTTTCTGTCGTTGCACAAACTTAATACGTATAGATATACAAAACCATTATTTTCCCTTGTGATATCTTTGATTCAGACTAAGGAAAGTGATAATGCCTTCTTCTGCAGGGTACCCAGTTTACCACTCTATGTATGACGACTTTGTATGGATGCAGAAGTTTGGAGACCCAATGTTCCGAAGACACGTAGCAGGTGCTCAATGCAATTCTCCTCGAGTATCAGCACCATATTCAAGTTCTTTCATGAAACCTTGAGATTTTAAAACATCCATCTGATTCTTCTCTCTCCTATTTTATATCATGCAGCGGGAAGTATTTGGGGGCTAGTTGCTATAAAGCTTGCAGATGAGGAGTTCTTGCCTTTCGACTATCTCTCATATGCTTCTGAGCTCCAGGTACCACTTGTTCTTTATTTACAGACAGAGAGATCCATACAAGAACATATAAACATATAATATCAAATGAGTTTGCTAGTGTAGAAAAATGCATTATGCATTTGTTGAAAGGGATTTTTACATATAGCCCCCTAAACATTAGTCTAATTATATATTAACCTCTAGAAAGTAGAAACATCATATTTATGTATCGACCTGTCAGGTTAACCAGCATCTATTTGGTGGGAATATTCTAGGTAAATTTGTGGTTTGACAATTACTTTGATTTTACTGGGATGATTTTACCTTTAGAATAGGGAAAGTTAGGCCCAGAGAATCACACAAAAAACCCTAAACTAGCGTAAATGGAGCACAAATAAGGTAGGGTTAAATAATATTTAAGGGTAAGATTGTCATTTGAGAGCTCAGTTAAATGACAACCCATGGTTACAAATCTGGTAATGGCAAACCACATACACCTAGAATCTTCCCTATAAATAAATGCCAGATGCATAAGGGGTTCATTTGCACAGATAATCTATTTGTCAGGGGTCTATATGTAAATATAAAGTTGCCAGCGATTAATATGCAATTGAAGAGTTAACATTGGGTCTCTGATTAACAGAGGAGCACGAAGATATTAGAGGATGAGATACTGGGATTTCCTGTAAGTTTTACTCCATTGTACAAGTCTATTAAAGAGCTCAAGAAGGCAGCCACCAAAATAGATAACCAAAGAAAGGTACCTCCTAAACCCCCACATTAGAAGCCCTGAATAGGGTTTGATGCAGATTCGACTGTTCCAGTAAACTGATGCAGTGTTGAATCATTCAGGCCTTAGAAAGGAAAGTCTTGAAGTGGAAGAAAAACCCGTACGAAGTCCGAGAGCTGAACGACAGGTTGATGATGGCGGAACGGGCATTCACCGATCGAGACGGGCTCTTTGAAAGACCATGGTACAAGCATCTGGTAGGTCCATTCGATGATTTCGATCGATAGATCGTTTACGTCGCCGGTTTCAGATCACGATCTAATTTGTAGATTCTACCGTGTACCTCTCTCTCTAATTAGAATCTAATGCCGACAGATTTATGGACCTTCGACACACGACGATTATGGCTCGAAATCATTTCCAGGTATAGACGACGCTATCGAGATTGCAAGGAGTTTGAACACCACGGAGTCGTTGCGTTTTGTGCAGCATGAAGTGTGGAGGGCGGCGAGGGCTGTGACTCAGGCCGCGCTAGTCCTCAATGGGGTGTTCACATGATTGCCTTCCCCTTTGTTATGTGCCTCAAATGTTCATCCAGGCTTCACTGTATAGATTCATCCACTGCATTGCCTGTGAGATTCTGAACCGATCATCCCTGTTGCATCCTCACTGTTTCCCAAAACCAATAAGGAAAGGTTGGATTGTTGGCTTAATCTACATTTATTAATGCACACTTGGTGGCTTAACCTTAATTTACTAATTATGGCAATAAATCACCTAATTGATTTAAGATCATTACTTCTGGGAAGTATTTGGAGAAATTATTAGTAGAGATTTTTTTTCTTCGTACATCAGCAGGCTTCCCGAAACCTTTCGGACAATGGATCCACTTCGGACTAGACTCATTTTCCTGGGAATGCGCACCGATTCACTTGAAAGTTTCACTTTATAATTAAAAAAGACACCCTTGATTACTTTAGCACTACAGTAACTGAGTTTTGGGGTGGGATAATTTTTGCTCCAGCAAGAGGACACTTCAGATCCTCAGTGATGCATCTGGACTGTTCCCTAATATATAAAGAGAAAGGGAGCATTATGATGGTATCTGAATTGGGTATGGGTGGCATGCACGGATCGTGGCTGGGTGTAAAGTTTAGATCAGACGGCTCTCTACTCTGTCGGAGATTGGCTCAATTTTGGCTGGTGTCTTGGGCGCCAATTGTGTGGCACCCGGTCACTGACGGGTGCCAAATTCTCGGGTTGGTGCCTTGGGTATCATTTTTGGCGTCCAGGGCGAAAGTCTCACACTGGTGATTTTTTGGGGCCCTAGGCCGGTGGTGCTCGATGGCGCCCTGGGAGCCAAGCGCAAAACGTGCACGGGTTGGACTCAGGTTTGCACGAATTGTGGGGGATATAAATAGAGTTTTCACCCCTAGATTTTGTAAGGACTTGTCATTGTGTTTGACGGCTGATTTTAGGGTCTCGCTTCGGGTTTCTCTACTGAGTTTGAGAGACTAAGAAGACAGGGGATCGAGATAGGAGACTGGTCTCCTTGAGATCCGGTGGAGGCGTGGAAGAAGAAGAGGGTTGTATACTCTTACGTTCTGATTCCAATTGCTCCATGGCGGTGACTGACACCTGCGAAGGTAGGGATTTTTGAATTGCGTGAACAAAGTTGTGTGGATTGCTTTTCTTTGTTATCTTTTCTCTGTGATTGGGATCATTGTCGGTGGATTCGATCATTCTTTTCGAATCGTCAGAGATACGAAAATCCTATATCACTTCCGCAAGCGTGAGGTGGCGTATCGAGACCTCGTTTGAGGTATTCCACGCCAACAGCTGGTATCAGAGCCAAGGTTTTAGAGGGTTTTGTGTCAGTCTACCAGACATGGCCGAAGAGAAGACCACCATGGGTGATATGAAGATTGATCTCAAGCCGTTCGATGAGAAGGACACTTCACACTATGGCAGAGGAAGATGAGGAGTATCTTGATACAATAAGATCTCCTTATGTGTATTGTAAGAAGAGAGCATGCACCGAAGGAGACGGTGTATGAAGCCAGGTCAAAAGCAAATCAAAAGGCGATGAGTTCCATTTAGCTTCATCTGTCGGATGAGGTCATGTACAGTTTCATGGAGGAAAACGTCAAAAACTCAAGTTTGAGGAGGTCGTTCAAGCAATCATCTCCCATGCGAAGATGTGCAAGAATACAAGAAAAGATGCAAAGAGTGCAGGACTCGTGGTGAAGAGTTCTCATAAGCACCAAAGAAGATCGAAGGACAGGCGTACCAGAATCCAGAGCTAGGATAAGAGCCGATTGATATCTAGATGATGATCGAAGAATTTAAAATGCTTTCATTACGGGAAAAAATATCACATTAAGAGATATTGCTTCGAGTTGCAAGATGAGATGAAGGAGATGGAGAACTCCGACACAACGGGTGTCATTTCGCAGAACAGCGATAGAGAGTTGCTTTCAGTATCCTCAGGTACTAATTCATCTCAATGGATACATGATAGTGGTTGCATATTCCATTTTTGTGCAAACATGGATTGGTTCGACACATACGAGGAGAAGAATTGTGGTTAAGTTCTTATTAGAAACGATGCCTCCAACAAGGTGGTAGGCATAGGAATAATAAAACTGAAGATGAACAATAGCACGATTCGTTCGCTAGGGAGCATAAGACATGTTCCAGCTCTTAAGAAGAACCTAATTTATCTGGATACTCTGGATGCAAATGGGTGCGCCTACTCATCAGGTAATGGGAAGATCAAGGTTACTAAAGGATCACTTATGGTGATGAGAGGAGAAAGACAGACTAATAATCTGTACAAGCTATCAGGGAGCACAACCTTGGGTGGAGCGGCAGTCTCCATAAACATCAATTAAGAACGAGATCCGGCTTTGCTATGGTATCTGAGGTTGGGCCGCATGTGGATAAGGGGGCTACAGGAACTACACAGAATGAAGCTGCTGAAAGGTGTAGGCAAGTGCAAATTGGAGTTGTGTCGATCATGCATTATGGGGAAGCAGTCCAAGATTTCATTCAAGTTGGCTTCTACGGAGAAAAGGACGAAGGGAGCTCTTGACTACATTCACTCCGACGTTTGGGGACCAGCTCCGACTAGTTCGCATGGTGGAGCTCGATATTTTGTCACATTCCTAGATGATTACTTTTGGAAGGTATGGGTCTATTTTATGCGCGAGAAGTCCGAGGTGTTTGATAAATTTAAAACTTTGAAGACAGAGGTAGAAAACCTGATGGTGAGGAAGATCAAGTACTTGAGGAGCGACAATGAAGGTGAATACAAAGATGAAAGGTTCATAGAATTCTATCAGCAGGAGGGCATTATCATACACTTCACGGTAAAGAAGTCCCCTCAGCAAAATAGCGCTGCAGAAAGGATGAACATAACTCTCATGGAGAAAGAGAGGTGCATGCGAGTGCATGCAAATCTACCCGAGTCCTTTTGGGCAAAGTCGGTTAACCATGCATGTTATTTGGTTAATTGATCTCTCTCGAAGCTACTAGAATTCAGATGTGCCGAGGAGGTATGGTCTGGAAAAGATGTGGATCTTTCCATGATAAAGGTTTTCAGATGCAAGATGTTCACTCTCATCCCAAGCGACTAGAGGAACAAGTTAAAGCCAAAGTCGTAGGTGTGCTTGTTCTTGGGCTTTGAATGAGGAGAGAAGAACTTCAAGTTGTGGGATCTGAAGAACCGGAAGACGATCATCAGCAGAGATATCATCTTTGATGAGACAACCATGCCTATGGTAGAAGCGAAGACTGATGCGACAAAATCCAGTCAAGCAAAGCAGACTACTATAGAGGTTCCAGTTATCCCGAGAGATATAGGTCAGATAACTGAGGAAAAAGCAGTTGACACATCTGAGGGTGATATGGACGAGCAGCAGCAGGTGGAGACACCGACGGAGACTCAGGTGGAGGCTCCAGTACATGCTCAGGTGGAGCCTACAGGCACGATTATGAGAAAGTCAAAAAGGACCATCAAATCGCCTAAGAGATATGGTTGGGATGATAAGGCTTACTATGCCTTTATCATCAGTGAAGATGATCCAGGGAGCTATGATGGGGCTGTAGCGAGCAGCGAGGGGCAAGGATGGATGAAGGCTGTGATGGATGACATGAGCAGTCTCCACAAGAACTCCATTTGGGAGTTAGTTCCGAGGTCTAAGGGAAAGGGATCATAAGTTCCAGGTGAGTTCTCAGGAAGAAGAAAGGTATGAAGAATGAAGATCCAAAGTTCAAGGCACACTTGGTTGCAAAGGGTTTCGCTCAGCGGGAGGGAATTGACTATGAGGAGATCTTCTCTCATGTAGTCAAGCATACCTCCATTAGATTGTTACTGGCTCAGGTTGCTTATCACGATATAAAGCTAGAGTAGATGGACATGAAGGCGACGTTTCTTCACTGGGATCTCAAGGAGGAAATCTAAATATCACAACCAGACGGGTTCATTAAAGAAGGCAAGGAGAACCATGTGTGCAAACTGAAGAAGTCGATCTATAGACTCAAGCAATCACTGAGACAGTGGTATTAGCGTTTTGACTCATTCATGGTACAGATCAGTTACTCGAGGGGGATGTATAACTGTTGCATCTACACTCGTACCTTTGAGGATGTAGAGCTGTGACATTGATGCTTTATGTCGACGATATGCTCGTCGCATGTCATGACATGGGAAATATAGTCGAACTCAAGAAAATTATGAGCATGGAGTTCAAGATGAAAGATCTCGAGAATGAGAGAAAGATCCTTTTCATGGAGATCACGAGGGACAAAAAGGACGATAAGCTCTGGTTGTCTCAAGGGACCTATATCTGAAAGGTTCTTGAGAGATTTGATATAAAAAGCCACCTCTACCCCATTGGCTTCGCACTTCTCTTTGAGTAAGAGGCAGTGTCCTATTACGGAGAAGGAGATCCAGGAGATGCAAAAGATACCATACGCCAATGCGATAGGATGTTTGATGTATGCGATGGTTTGCACGAGGCCAGATCTAGCATAGGCGGTGAGTGTCGTGTCCAGATTCATGTCGACGCTGGGGAAGATTCATTGGCAAGCGGTCAAGTCGATCTTAAGGTATTTGAATGGCAGTGTAGACAAAGGGATCTTATTTGGCAGGCAGAAGGGAGAGATCAGTATCATGGGATATTCAGATTCAAACTATGCAGTGAATCTTGATAAGAGAAGGTCTACCACAGGATATGTGTTCACATATGAAGGGGGACCGATCTATTGGAGATCTACACTACAGTTAGTGATGACGCTCTCCACTACCGAGGTAGAGTATATGGCTCTAACAGAGGTTGCGAAGGAGGCTATCTAGTTGAAGGGCATAGCTGGTGAATTGGGACTGAGTCAGAGCTCAGTTACGGTACAGTACAATAGTCAAAGTGCGATTTGTTTGGCAAAGAATCCAGTCTTCCATGCAAAGACAAAGCACATAGACATCAGGTACCACAAGATCAGGGACTGGCTGGATGATGGTGAGATCGAGGTAGTGAAGGTTCACATAGATGAGAACGCTTCAGATTTTCTCACGAAGCCAGTCACCAGGAAGAAGTTTGAGCTTTCGGCGAGTATGGAGCGCAACAGAATGCTAGGTGCTGAGGACCTAGGCACACACTTTAATGGGTTGGCACCCTTGGTGCCTGGTCACTGGCGGGCGCCACTTTTGGGGCCCAGGGCGAAAGTCTCTCGCTGATGATTTTTCGGGGCCCCAGGTCGGTGACGCCCGATGGTGCCTCGGATGCTACTGGGCCCTAGGTGTGAAACATGCACGGGTTGGACTCAGATTTGCACAAATTATGGGGGCTATAAATAGGGTTTTTTTCCTAGGTTTTGTAAGGAGTTGTCATTGTGTTTGACGGCTAGTTTTAGGGTCTTGTTTCGGGCTTCTCTATTAAGTTTGAGAGATGGAGAAGATCGAGGATTGAGACAGGCATGGAAGAAGAAGGGGGTTGTATACTCCTATGTTCTAATTCCAATTGCTCTAGGGCGGTGATCGACACTCGCAGATGTAGGGATTTGCGAACTACGGGAACAAACTTCTTTGTGTCATGTGGATTGCTTTTCTTTGTTGTTTTTTCTCTGTGATTGGGATCGTTGACGGTGGGTTCGATCATTCTCTTCGGATCATAGGAGATCCGAAAAGGCTAGACCACTTTCACAAGCATGAGGTGACGGATCGAGACCTCACCTGAGGTATTCTGCGCCAACACTCTTTAGTGAATTGTCCAGATGCATCATCGAGCATCTAGAGCAACAGTCCACTAGAGCAAAAAAATTCCCTCCACTAGGATCTATTTATTGGCTGAGCAACAAAGAGAACAAATACCTCTACATGTTTGACTCTTGTATTGTGGTTCATTTGGAAAGCAAGTTGTTCCAAGATCCTTGAAACAAGCAGATTCGACAAGTTACTAATTTGAATCTTGCCATGGCGCGCATCCTTCAAAAATTCCAGAGGCTTGGAAGTCGTATGGTGTCAACGATAAAGAACCCAATCCATCACCGACTTCTATGGTAAGCCATCAGGGTTAGTTGGCCCCTGATTCGAGTGAGGTTCAAGTGAATGTTGACAGTGCAATTAGGATTGATTCCTCAGAAGTTGTGGCCTTTGCTGGAAATTGTTTGGGCGAGGTCAATCAATGTGATTCTCGTAAGGTCCAATCTGGTGACCCCCTGGTTGCAGAAGTAGAAGGTTTCAGCTTCGGTATCATATATAGTATAGTAGCTACATCTCTTCAATATTCAAGAATCATTGTCAAAGGTGAAGTGCTTACGAACGTCAATTTTTTAAAGGACCATACCGTGGAGGTTCAATAGAGAATTCATACGTTTATCAGCGATTGTCGACATATGAACTTGATGACACACTTGGGCTGCGATGGTGTGGGACGCAAGGGTTGACATTAATTTGAACCATGTAATCTGCATTGGAGAGTGAGAGGAGCTCGGGCATCGCCCAAGGTACGCTCTAGTAAAGTTATACATGAAATCATGGATGAATAGTAAAACTAATAACCAAGACATATAAATGGTAAACATTTTAGGGTACCAATTCAATGCCTAGTGATTGAACTATTTAATTTATACATAAAACTATGACATTGCAACACATCAATTTGACACAACAATCCAACATTTGCATCTATACTTGTCACGACAATTGGGTTTTCTGGTGTTGTGTTACTTAAAAGAGGACGTCTTAGCCGATCCTTGCGCATTTCTCACCACAGACACAACCGGAGTGGGCTCTAGGGTGTAACACAACAGACGATTCTCTATTTATATTGAATATCAGATTCAGATTAATTTAAAACCAAAAATAATTTTTTTTTTAAAGAGAGCATACATGTCCTGGCTAGAGTGACATTTGTATGTGTCTATGCACAAAAAAGACAATAGTTTAAAGCCAACCATCTGCAGGAGCACATAGTATTTTTTTTTCTCGTTAAATACCGAGTCTTATTTCTACCCACATGTGCACTACTTTATTTATACACCACAAGATGTAAGACAAGGCCATGATTTGATCACTCGATTGCCCAAAAGGCCAAAAAAGTGGGCGTTAACCCCTGGGATACAACCGTAGTTGCTGGACCGATAAGGTGGTTAGAGGACTAGGCAAGGGCTCAAAGAGGTCCGGAGATCGAAATAGGGAGACAACAACTACTATTTATTAATTCCATAATCCAAGGAACATGACATCAACGGCCAAGATTAGCTCCACGGTGTCCATACTGCGAGTCGAAATTACACCTATAACTGCAAACAAGATTTACATAATTTTTTTTGTTTTACATGTATATTATTGTCCATAAATACCATTTTATTCATGAATAAAGTCAACAAATCTTAAATTCCAGAAGATAAATTTAATTACCAGAATTACAATTCAGAGAAATCTTGAAACAAAAATAAAACAAATTAATGAAATAATGAATGATGATAGAAATAAGTATAGGTAAAAACAAATCCCCTCTCCAGTGATCAAATCAAACAACTATATATTCTCAAAGGTTTTATCCTTCTTCTTGATAATCATGGCAGAGCTCCTTCCTTAACCTGTGCAAGAACAGCTGGCATGCATCCATGCTGAGGTGCACTTTAGTAAAGTAATACATGAAATCATGAATGATTAATGGTAAAACAAATGGCAAGACAAATGACAAATATTAATTTTAGGGAACCTATTCAATGCCTAGTATTTAAACTATCTAAATTATACATGAAACTATGCCTACTTTGACACATGTATCAATCCAACCTTTCCGTACTTATCACAACAATTAGGTTTTATGGTGTTGCGTTATATAAAAGATGACGTTTTAGCCAATACTTGCACATTTCTCACCATAGACAGTTGGAGTGGACTCTAGATTGTAACTTACACAAGAAGAGGTTTCCAATTAGTATTGAATATTAAATTCAGATTTATTTGAAACCATAATAGATTTTGATCTTTTTAAAGAGGATATACATGTCCTGGCTAGAGCGACATCTGTATGTGCCATTGCACAAAAGAGAACAATTTGAAACATACACGAACGGCAAGAGTGTAAAGTATTTTTTTTCTCTCGTTAAATACTGAGCCTTATTTCTGCCCACATGGCACCACTTTATTTATACACCACAAGATGTAAGATAACAAGATTTGATAACTCGATCGCCCAAAATAGTAGCATTAATCATAGGGATACAACCGGAGTTACTGGACCAACCAGGTGATTAGAGGACAAGGCATGGGATCTAAGGGGTTGGAAGATCGAAACGGAGAGGCAACAACTGCTATTTAATAATTCCATAATCCATTGAACATGGCATCAAACGGTTAAGATTAGCTCCACGGTGTCCATAATGGGAGTCGATATAACACCTGCAAACAAGATTTACATGAAAAACAAGATTTACATGTATATTATTGTCCATATACACCATTTTATCCATGAATAAAGCCAACAAATTTTGAATTCCAGAAAATAAATTTAGTTCCAAAAAAAAAAGAAAAATAAATTTAGTTGCCAGAATTACAATCCAAAGAAATTAAAAAATCAATAAAATAAAGAATGAAGGTAGAAATAAGAATAGGCAAAATCAAATCCTCTCTCCAGTGCTGAAATCAAACAAACGACTGTCCTCAAAGGTTGTATCTTTCTTGTTGATGATCATGGCAGAGCTCCTTCCTTAGCTTTTGCGAGAACAGCTGGCATGCGTCCATGCTGAGATCAACGGCTGCCGCAAGCGCAACAAAGAGCGCCGCATCGGCCATGCACGTGACGTGCTGAACGCCGACCTGAACCGCCGGCTTGCTCACCCTTCCCTCCCCTTCCACCGTCGACGCCATCACGAACCCTCCGACGAACGGCCACGGCCTCGGCGCGGCGTCCCCTGCTGCGCTCGGGTCGATGCAGAACCGGCCACCCTTGCGAGCGCTGAGGGAGGACTGGGCGATGAGGACCCCGCCGCTGCTGGGTCCGCCGTCCATGACCAGCTCGAACCTGTAGCCGAGGGCGTCGGTGGGGCCTCTCTCGCGCCAGGCCTCGAGGCGGCCCCACGGCTTCCAGTTGGTGGGGGAGAAGCCGGCGGCCTGGAGGATGAGCCACGCGCCGGGGTTGGAGCGCGTCACCCGGTCCAGTCCGGGGGAAGGGACGAAGGGTGTCACCATGGACGCGGCGGCCACCGGAGAGCCCGAGAGGTCGTGGATTGTCACCGTCCATCCCTTGCGCTGCTCCCTCCTCTGCTTGTCGCTTTCGATCCCGAAGGCTCCGAGCCATCCTTTAATCGTGCCGTTGCCGGAAGAATTGAAGGGCAGCGATCTAGCATTGGATGAGAGAGAGAGAGAGAGTTAGAGAGAGAGAGAGAGTTTTTTTCTGAGAAAATTCGAGAAGCATTACCTGGATCCGGTGCTCCGCCTGCAGCCAGCGGAGAAGCGGCAGCTGAAGATGGGTTGCTGAAGGCACCCGCTGCGGCGGCTACCGTGAGAGCCCTGGATCTGGTACACCACCGGGCTGCACTCCGGCTCGCCGCCAAACTGGAACACGAACCTCGGGTCCGGCTCGGACCGGACCACCAGGTGCAGCCGGGCGGCGGACGCGCCGTGCCCCACGGTGAGCCACCCGCTCTGCATCACCACCGCGCGCGACGGAGGCGACTCGAGGTCGACCCCCACACGAACGCGCCCGAGCAGCCGCCCGGTGCTGACGCCGCACGTGGTCCCCCTCCGTCCGGCGAAGACCGCGACGGTGAGGGTCGTGGGCTTCCCGGCGAGCCGCTGGAGGGCGGCCGGGTCGAGGCTGAAGACGACGGCCGAGGAAGAGGAGGACGACGACTCTGCGGCCGTGGAGGGATCGTCGGAGGAGGCGAGGGGGAGCGGGGCGGTTTGGGAAGAGGGGGAGGAGTCGTGGAAGTGCAGGGTGCAGAAGCATGGGTTGGAGGAGGGGTGGATCCCCGGCCCCGCCGGCTTCGACACCGCCGGCAGCTTCAGCGCTAGGGATTCCACGATGAGCCTCACGAACGGGCACGGATCCATCTCTCTCTCTCTCTCTCTCTCTCTCTCTCTCTCTCTCTCTCTCTCTCCTCTTGGAGTAGACAGTCACCTTGATGACGCGTAGAGAAAGCCGCCGCCGCCGCCGGTTCTCGGCCTCAGGGGGTTTTAAGTCGGTTGCCCGCCGGCCCGCCGGGATAAGATGACAGCCGTTCCTCCCCAAGTAGGAAAACTTCGATATATGTCGGCTCATCCCCTAATGATAAAAAGGGACCGAATCATTAAAGACCCAAACCCGTACCCCCACCTTAGTCCTTACCACTGGGACCCACGAAATTGAGGGTACTTACTTCACGCAGGCGTCAAATCAAAAGTGGTAAATCGCGGAGTATCTCTTAACATCCACATCCATCCCCATCTAGGGAGATTTTTCCGGAAAGTTCTCAGCGCATCCTGCGCACGCTACAACCGCGGGCCCCATTATGATTCAAGAGATAAGGGGTAGATTTGTCAATTTAGGCCCTCAGGCCTTGCAAATCCTTTCCAAATCCGGCCCTTCAAGATTTATAAAGCCTTTCGCAATAAGGGCCCAGTCCGAACCGGCCCGCATGTATTATACAATTAGTAGTGTAAAGTGCAAAACCCCAAGCAAGGCCTGAGAACGGCTCACCAAAAAAAAGAAAACATTTAGAAAGAAAGAACGAGCGGTTCCACATATATATATATATATATATATATATATATATATATATATATATATATATATATATATATATATATATATATATATATATATATATATATATATAGAGGGCTGGGTTCCTATGACATGTCATAGGGAGTACCCTATGACATATGGTGAATTAGTAATGCTAGAATGTTTAGAATGTGCTGAATTTTTTTGAGGGTGATCACCTTACCTTAGATAGAATGTCCATAAAAAATCAAAGCATTCTAAAACTTGTTTGGGCATCAAATGCTAGAAGCTTTATCGGCCATCCATTTTAACCGTTAAATTGAAAATCATATTTGATGCCTCTAGAAGTTTTAGAATGAGCCGATTTTTCGCGGAGGTCCTATCTAAGATAGGGTGATCATCCTCATAAAAATTCAGAACATTCTAAATATTCTAGGGTTACTAACTCACCATATGTCATAGGGTACTCCCTACGACATGTCATAGGAACTCATTTCCCATATATATATATATATATATATATATATATATATATATATATATATATATATATATATATATATATATATATGAGGAATGGGATGCTGCCTATCAAAGCAGCATTTTTTACTGCTTTGAGACATTGTTTGACCATCCTAGAAGTTTTGGAATTTGATGAAATTTGGTGAGGGTGTTGTCTAGGGTAAGATGATCATCCTCACAAATTTTCATCAAATTCCAAAACTTCTAGGGGGTTCAAATGGTCGAAGCAAAATCAGTCGTCTGCAGTCACCGTTAAAATCTGCAGCATTTTGCTTCGACCATTTGACCCTCTTAGAAGTTTTGGAATTTGATGAAAATTTGTGAGGATGATCATCTTACCCTAGACAACACCCTCACCAAATTTCATCAAATTTCAAAACTTCTAGGATGGTCAAACAATGTCTCAAAGCAGCAAAAACGCTGCTTTGATAGGCAGCATCCCATTCCTCTCTCTCTCTCTCTCTCTCTCTCTCTCTCTCTATATATATATATATATATATATATATATATATATATATATATATATATATATATATATATATATATATATATATATATATATATATATATATATATATATATATATATATATATATAGGGGAGGGATATTCTTATTAATGGAATCTTATTAATGAAAGTTACAAATCGTCTTTTTCCTGACCTAGAGGTTCCAAAATTTGATGAAACTTGGTGGGGATGCTCTTTATGATAAGTTGATCATCCTCACCAAAAATCATCAAATTCTATAACCTCTAGGGACATCAAATATGTTATTCAAATTAACGGTTAAAATGAACGATCGATAAAGCTTCTAACATTTGATGCCCCTAGAGGTTATAGAATTTGATGATTTTTGGTGAGGATGATCAACTTGCCATAGAGAGCATCCCCACCAAGTTTCATCAAATTCTGAAACCTCCCTCCCCATAAAAGGCGATTTGTAACTTTCATTAGTAAGATTCCATTAGTAAGAGTATCCATGCCCATATATATATATATATATATATATATATATATATATATATATATATATATATATATATATATATATATATATATATATATATATATATATATATATATATATATATATATATATATATATATATATATATATATGGGGACGGGGAGCCTGGACCTCAGGTGCAGCGTGAACGCTGCACCGGAGCCGCTCCCCGCGCGCCACGTGTCTAAAAAACCCACCGCCCAGCAGTTAAAACCGCGGGACGAACCGCAGCCGTCCGATCGATTCGATCGGACGAAAATCCGGCCGCCCGCCTGTAAAACCGCGGCAGCCAGCGGGAGCCGTCTGATCCGTGCACCAGCAGCCGTCTGATCCGTGCACCAGCAGCCGTCCGGTGTGATTCGTTGGCTCGGGTGATTTCTGTCCGTTCGATCGAGGGAATCGAACGGACAAAAACATTTTTCGCTGTTCCTGTAGCGGCTACAGTAACAGCGAAACTCGATTTCATCCGTTCGATTCCCCTGATCGAACGGACAGAAATCACCCGGGCCAACGAATCACACCGGACGGCTGCTGGTGCACGGATCAGACGGCTGCTGGTGCACAGATCAGATGGCTCCCACTAGCTGCCGCGTTTTTACACGCGGGCGGCCGGATTTTCGTCCGATTGAATAAAGAGAGAGAGAGAGAGAGAGAGAGAGAGAGAGAATACGGGGTATGAGCTGACAGCCCATTTGCTCAAATGGGCTGTCACCGGCAGTCGTCCGATCGTTGAGATCAAACCGTCCAAAAAATTAACAATAAAAAACAAATTTGAGTACAGCTGTTATCGCTCTCTCTCTCGCTCTCTCGATCTCAATCTCCAGCAGTAGCCCCGCCCACCCTCCGGCCCGGCTCCCTCCCTCCGGCCCGGCTCCCTCTCACGCGTCACCTCCCCCTCCGGCGTGGACCCTTCGGCAGCACCATTTCCTCCGGCGCCGTCGCACCCTCCTCCGGCGTCAACCCCCGGGCGTCCACCCTCCGACAGCACCCCCTCCTCCAACGTCCACCCTCCGACAGCTCTCCCTCCTCCAGCGCCGGCCGATCGCAGTCCCCCCCTCCTTCGGCACCGTCACACCAAATCAGACCCTAGCCTCCGGCAGCACCCCCTCCTCCGGCGCCATCTCACCCTCTTTCGGCGTCCACCCTCGGGTGTCCACCCTCCGGCAGCACCCCCTCCTCCGGCACCAGCCGAGCGCAGTCCCCCCCTCCTCCGGCGCCGTCACACCAAATCCGATCGGCTGAGATCAGACCGGAGGGTGTTACCGAAGTGGGGTGACGCCGGAGAGGGAGTCGGAGCCGGAGCGTGGACGCCGGAGAGGGAACCGGGCCGGAGAGAGGGAGCTGGGCCGGAGGTCGGACAGGGCTGCTGCTGGAGATCGAGAGAGAGAGAAAGAGAGAGAGAGAGAGAGAGAGAGAGAGAGAGAGATGATAGCTGTGCTCAAATTGGTTTTTTATTGTTAATTTTTTGGACGGTTTGATCTCAATGATCGGATGGCTGTCGGTGACAGCCTATTTGAGCAAATGAGCTGTCAGCTCATACCCCGTAGTCCTCTCTCTCTCTCTCTCTCTCTCTCTCTCTATATATATATATATATATATATATATATATATATATATATATATATATATATATATATATATATATATATATATATATATATATATATATATATATATATATATATATATATATATATATATATATATATATATATATATATATATATATATATATATATATATAGGGTTAGGATCGGATGACCCAGCAATTTTTGACCCAGCAAATAACCCAGCACCCTTTGATGCGCCTAAATGTTTTAGAATGGGCTGATTTTTTATAGGCATGTTGTCTATGGTATGTTGATCATCCTCACAAAAAATCAGTCCATTCTAAAACCTCTAGGTGCATCAAATGCACTCTTCAAATCAATGGTTAAAATTGACAGTAAAAAACCGTTGATTTGAAGAGCGCATTTGATGCACCTAGATGTTTTAGAATGGACTGATTTTTTGTGAGGATGATCAACATACCATAGACAATATGTCTACCAAAAATCAGCACATTCTAAAACCTCTAGGTGCATCAAAAGGTGCTGGGTTATTGCTGGGTTAGCCGATTCCGACCCATATATATATATATATATATATATATATATATATATATATATATATATATATATATATATATATATATATAGAGAGAGAGAGAGAGAGAGAGAGGCGTGTTACGTTGCGCTATGCGCTGCCCCGGTCGGAAAATGCGCTGTGCGATTTGCGGCCGTCCAATCGCACGGATCGGCAGCGAACCCTCGGGAATTCCCTTATCCGTCTGATCCCATACAGCGCACCCCCTCCCGGTCGTCCGATCGCGCGGATCGGCTGCGAACCCGCACGATTTCCCCCGCACGTCTAATCCCCTGGATCGGCCGTCCGATTGTCGGTTCGATTCCCGACCGTTGGATCGATTGGAATCGAATAGTCGAAAATCATTTTCGACGTTACTGTAGCGGCTACAGTAACAGCGAAAACCATTTTCGACCGTTCAGTTCCAATTGATCCAACGCACAGCATATTTGTTATGTTTGTTCGATTCCCATCCGTTGGATTGATGGGAATCGAACGGACCAAAATGATTTTCGCTGTTACTGTAGCCGCTATAGTAACAGTGAAAATGATTTGGTCCGTTCGATTCCCATCGATCGAACGACCAGGAATCGAATGGAACGATCGGACGGTCGGGGTGGGGGTGCACTGCACGGGATCAAACGGGCGGGGGAAATCGCACAGCTTCGTAGCCGATCCACGCGATCGGACGGCCGGGAGGGGGTGCGCTGCACGGGATCAGATAGGCAGGGGAATTCTCGCGGGTTCGCAGCCGATCCGCCCGATCGGACGGCCGCAAATCGCGCAGCGCATTATCTGGCCGGGGCAGCGCACAGCGCAACGTAACACGCCTATATATATATATATATATATATATATATATATATATATATATATATATATATATATATATATATATATATATAGAGAGAGAGAGAGAGAGAGAGGCGTGTTAGGCTGCGGCGTGCGCTGCCGGCCAATAGATGCGGTGAAAGTTTTTGACCGTCCGATTGATACGGATCGGCTGCAACCGCGCGCAAACCCCCCCCCCCCCAAATGCCCCGTCCGTCTGATCTCCTGTAGTCACCGTCTGATTCCGTATATATCCAGTCGCTCCGGTGTGTTTCCTGGATGGTTAGATTCCCATCCGTTCGATCGATGGGATCGAACGGACTAAAGTGATTTTTGCTCCCATCCGTTGGATCGGTGGGAATCCAACGGACTAAGTGATTTTCGCTGTTACTGTAGCCGCTACAGTAACAGCGAAAATCACTTTAGTCTGTTCGATCCCATCGATCGAACGGATGGGAATCAAACCATCCAGGAAACACACCGGAGCGACTGGATATATACGGAATCAGACGGTGACTACAGGAGATCAGACGGGCGGGAGGTTTGGGGCAGTTCGCAGCCGATCCGCGTCCGATCCGCGAGATCGGACGGTCAGAATTTGCCACCGCATCTATGAGGCCGGGTAGCGCACGCCGCAGCCTATCATTCCTCTCTCTCTCTCTCTCTCTCTCTCTCTCTCTCTCTCTCTCTATATATATATATATATATATATATATATATATATAGAGAGAGAGAGAGAGAGAGAGAGAGAGGGGTGTTAGGATGCGGCGTGCGGTGCGTGCGGCGCACCGCAGCAGCCGTCTGATGCACTGTTGCGTGCATCGCACGCACCGCAGCAGTGCATCAGATGGCTGCGGTGCGGCGCCGCACGCACCGCACGCCGCATCCTAACATTCCTCTATATATATATATATATATATATATATATATATATATATATATATATATAATATATATATATATATATATATATATATATATATATATATATATATATATATATATATATATATATATATATATATATATATATATATATATATATATATATATATATATATATATATATAGAGAGAGAGAGAGAGAGAGAGAGAGAGAGAGGATCACCTGCGGGACGTCCCGCAGCGGTATCCTGCGGGACAAAATGTGAGCCGTCCGATTGCGATCGGTGTTAACGCGTGGATTCTGTGCGGTGGACCGGGGGGTTGTACGGGCCGTCCGATCATCCGATCAAACGATCGGAATTCACCCAAACCACCGACCATCGCTGTTACTGTGGCGGGCACAGTAACAGCATTCCGGTGGTTTGGGTGAATCTCGGCCCGTCCGATCGTCGTGAATCGAACGGTAAAAATCCTTTCCGCCCCCGGTTAATTTTTATAGCCGTTCGATCAAATGATCGAACGGATGAGATCCATGTGTAAACAAATGAATAGGACAAAAAATAATGATGATTTTTTGTCCTATTCATTTGTTTACACATGGATCTCATCCGTTCGATCATTCGATCGAACGGCTATAACTTTTAACCGGGGCGGAAAGGATTTTTACCGTTCGATTCACGACGATCGGACGGCCGGGATTCAACCCCTCCACCGAAATGCTGTTACTGTGCCCGCCACAGTAACAGCGATGGTCGGTGGTTTGGGTGAATTCCGAACGTTTGATCGGATGATCGGACGGCCCGTACAACCCCCCGGCCCACCGCAAAGAATCCACGCGTTAACACCGATCGCAATCGGACGGCTCATATTTTGTCCCGCAGGATACCGCTGCGGGACGTCCGCAGGTGATCCGTCCTCTCTCTCTCTCTCTCTCTCTCTCTCTCTCTCTCTCTATATATATATATATATATATATATATATATATATATATATATATATATATATATATATATATATATATATATATATATATATATATATATATATATATATATATATATATATATATATATATATATATATATATATATATAGGGCCGATCCAGTGAGAAACTTCTTATTTGCGAAACCTTGTGCAAAACCCTCCTAGAGGTTTCAGAATTTGATGAAACTTGGTAGGCAAACTACCTATGCCATGTTGATCATCCTCACAAAATTTCATCAAATTCTAAAACCTCTAGGGGCATCAAATGTTAGAAAATTTACCGACCCGTTCATAAAAACCGTTAACTTGATTATCAAATTTGATACCCCTAGAAGTTTTAGAATTTGATGAAAAATTTGTGAGGGATGATCAACATGACATAGGGTAGTATTGCCTACCAAGTTTCATCAAATACTGAAACCTCTAGGGGGGTTTCGCACAAGGTTTCGCAAATAAAGAGTTTCTCTCTCTCTCTCTCTCTCTCTCTCTCTCTCATCTCTCTCCTCTCTCTTCTCTCTCTCTCTCTCTCTCTCTCTCTCTCTCTCTCTCTCTCTCTCTCTCTATCTATCTATCTATCTATCTATCTATCTATCTATCTATCTATCTATCTATCTATCTATATATATATATATATATATATATATATATATATATATATATATATATATATATATATATATAAGGGGCGTGTTAGGATGCGGTGTGCGGTGTCACACTGCAGCCGTCTGATGCACCGCTACGTGCATCGCACGCACGCAGCGGGTGCATCAGACGACTGCGGTGCAATACCGCACGCACCGCACGCCGCATTTTATCATTCCTCTCTCTCTCTCTCTCTCTCTCTCTCTCTCTCTATATATATATATATATATATATATATATATATATATAGAGAGAGAGAGAGAGAGAGGAGGGGGGGGGCTAGCAGTTTTGAAAAGCGTTCTCTCTTGAGGTTGCCGCATGGCATTAGAGAGTGATGAGGTTTGAGAGCCTTAGCCTCTCTCTCTCTCTCTCTCTCTCTCTCTCTCTCTCTCTCTCTCTCTCTCTCTCTCTCTCTCTCTCTCTCTCTCTCTCTCTCTCTCTCTTTGGTCATCGAGCTCTCTCTTGTACTCTTAATCGCATGCGACCAACGGAGGTGCTCACGAGTCTCCTCTAGTCCTCTATCTCATCTAATCGGTGACGATTGGTCGATCAGTGGTGCCCCACAGAGCCACGGCCTACACTTACATTCATATTGTATTAGTAATCATATGTTAGTGTTAGGCTTTAGTTCTGTTAACTTTAGTATAGATAGTTATTATTTATTAGTTCAGCTTCTAAACTCTAAAGGCAGAGGCACACAAAAAGTGGGTCACTCAAACGAAGGAAAAACAAAAGGTGGGCCACTCAAATGAAGAAAAAAAAATTTTAATTTTTTATTTAATAAAAGAATTTAATAGGTTACATGATCCTTTACTAGGCCATGACCCAACCCTTGAAGAGTTAGGACTGGCCACCTATAGCCAAGGGTCAGGCCCGGTTTGACCCCGACCCAACCATGACCCTGCCCCCTGACAGCCCGAATCACTATAAGGAAAAGATTCTCGCTCACCATGCAATGAAGGAAAATAACAATGCACCGTGTGATGAATATTTGATGGATTGTCAATATCAACCCGCAATCCAACCCGATCCGATCTTCAACTCACGTTGTCCAACCCAAGCCAAATCCAAGCCGAGGGGTTAGCGCACGTTGGTGGGTCGGGTCAGGTTGCGCAAGCTCGAATAATGCTTATTGTATTAATTATTTAATTCAAAGTTTGGAATTGGCTTGTAAAAGTCTGAACCAAAGGGCAAAACCTGCAGAAAATTCGCCCTGCCTCGGGGGCTGAGACAAAACCCAGGTCATGTAGAGACTTCGCCCGGGCACCCAGGAAAATTGGGACGAGAGCAACGGTCTAGGGCTTGCGGGATTGAATAAATCGGGAAAGCCAGGAATATCTTCTGTGTACCTAGATGATGACCAAGTGAATACCCAGCCATACTTTGACTCTTGTAACTAAATGAAACATATTCATATTGTTGATCGTTGTATCACAATATATAGCTAGGGGACGTGTGGCAAAGGAAAACCCTAATGTAGGGGTGGCAATGGGTCGAGTCGGGTCGATTTTGTGTCGTGCCTAGATTCGGGTCGTGTCCAAAACCCCTAGACATGTACCCGACCCATTTAACTAATTGTGTCTAGATCCTCAACCCGTACCCGACCCGCTTATAAATGGGTAGACCCAATAAGACCCATTTACTGCAACGGGTCTATTCAGTTGACTTGATCCGACCCAATCCGACTCGACCCGAATTGACCCAATAGACCCGCTGATACTATATATTACAGTATCGGATTGCGGGTAGACCTGACCCGACACGACCCGTTGAATTTTAAACGGGTCTTCCTGTGTCTACCATGTCCAGACCCTAAACCCGGACCCGACCCGTTTATTAAACGGGTCTATCGTGTCGACCCGTTTACGACCCAAACCCCGTTTAACCCTGACCCAGGCCCGCTAACTTCGTGTCGGGTCCAAAATTGCCAGCCCTACCCTAATGTTGGCGTCATCTACAAGAGAAGACGAGATGGAGAGAGGAAGAAGATCCTGGATCTTGGCTTTCTTTTGACCACAAAAGATAAGAGAATGAAGGAATGAAGAGAGAAAGAGAAGAGAATGAGATGGAAGAAGAAAGGATTTTCTCCAATTCATGTCCGGATTCCTCGACGCATCTACCTCGTCTTCTATTTCAGGTGCTTTCATCTCTTGGTATTCTCCGGTATTCCTCTGAATCTCTTGCAACGTTGATCTCTACTATGTATTTATATACTTGTTCCAAGAGGGGAATATCGAGAGAAGGTTGTGGGTTCCGACAAACGATGAACCATTGCTTGGTTGTAATCTCTTGATAAGTGATAATCAATATCCTTGATTGTCGGTTATTTCTGTTGTTCATATTATTGTGTGTAGATGCATTGAATTCTTTGTGTCTATGTTTGGGCATTATCTCCGTGGAGCTTCAATCTCGATCCTTTGAGCACCATCCACTTTTTTTTTTTTTGCAATACAAAGCCAACCTCTCCACTCCTCTCCTTTGCTCTCAATCCCGGCACCAGGTACCAATCCCGACGGGTTGCCTCGATCCGGTGGACCGAGGTAGAGAAACAGGGATAGTAGTGGATCAATTTCATTAATGATCTTCCAACATATCCTTACACAACACATCTTCAAAGAGATGAGATACAACCCGAGGAGAAGCACCATCCTCACGCTTCCGTTTAGACACAGTGGATCACCAGGGTTGTGTGCGCAATAATTATCTGATACCTCACTGTTGACATTTTTTGATGTTTCGGTTAGAAATAAGATCCATGCATTTCTAGGAATAAAATTTGAGTAGCCTATAAGATAACATGTTACGATCAACTTGGGTTCAAGTTGGGTCGAGTTGTCCGACCTCGTGGTCTGAGCCCAATCCAAACTTTATTTGGGTTAACTTTATTCAACCCGAACCAAATCCGTTCTTCAATAATATGAGTCCAAATCCAATCCAAAGTCGTGCTAGGTCGGATCCAACCCGCCCAAGTTGTTGTCCTTGGAGAACTTGCCCATAACGGCTGTGGTCGGATGCCCACATCATAATGGCCTGATCTGGATGGAAAACTGGATGGCTTAATAGCATTGCTCTTTCTTTGGATGCTACAGTACTTACATGTGCATCCTGTAGCCATGCTTGTGGATCTGGGTCCCACATGGCCTTGGATGCCGATAAACTCCGAGGTTAGTGGGCTTACCCACATTGGTTAAGGCTAAATAAGTTGGTCAATGTGGACTGATAAAAAAGTTAGGGATCGGAATCGTCTGATCCCTGTCGTTGGCTTAGTCTATGTGAATCTCACTCGGGTGTCTGGTTGTGACAGCCAGCTCAGTCGCACCCACTTGGAGACAACGCTGGAGCCCTAGTCACCTAGTGTTAATGTAAGCGTGCGGGATAATATGTTTCGTGTGGTGGTGGGCGTCTTTAATTGTTGTTTTGACGTTTCGCCAGACCGCTCCTCACATTTGGCGAGCAGATGAGTTCACCAGCCCGATTCTACTTGCACACACTGCTCGTCGTTTAAAATTCCTGCAATCAGCATCTTCAAACGATCATGAGATTCCGCATGCTCCCAACAACTGGCGCAAGAAGTAGGGAGTGGCTCAAGGAGTCCCTTGAACATGGTTTCAAAAAATAACCTCATATTTTGTTGAAAAGCACATATGGCTCCATAGGATATGAAGTGGCTCTGAGAGTCCCTTAGAGATGCTCAGCAACTCCAACAGCCAACTTCACAGGCTCCTCAACAAAAAGGATCCCAACTCGCCCCATCACCTATTTTGAGAATCAAGGAGGCTCCTCAAAACCTGATACTCTATCAGTCTCCTCAAAGTGGGACCAAGCAGCTGTTGGGACTTAGGTGTGAATCCAATCGGCTCTCGGCGGAGATGGTTTGAACGACTGGTGATAACTAATCACGTGGCTGCTGGGACTTGAGTGTGAATCCAGTTGGCTAGGGGGTTGGATGACTGGTGATAACTGATCGTGTGGCCTCTATCGATAAGAAAAGCATGATCCACTCCCTAATAAAGAGGAGCCCAACCTGCTTCTCATTGATAGGGAGCCTTCAAGTTCAAGGAGACAATTGGAGCCGTCATTAGGCCCCCCCTCCTCTATCTTGAATTTTAGGGAGGCTCAGAGGAGGCCGTTTGGAGTTCGCTATTTCACATCCATCAAAACTCCTCAGATCACACGTGTCATGAATTTTGGGCTCTTTTATAAAATAAAAAATGCAGATTTTTTTATAAAATATAAGCAGAGGGGCAGCGATGCGACAGGAGGTGTGGATTGCGCCAAGGCTGGACGATGCGGTGGGTGGCGCTGATCTGTCGCTGGGGCCCACGGGTCGGGGGACGAACAGCTGGCTCCTGGCTGGGTTCCCAACAGGAGAACATGGGACGTCGCATAGAAGAACATGGAGATAATGTGCAGAAGCACACCATGGGTTTGACTCCATCGAGACCCTCGGCCAGCTCCACGTTCCGGTGGGGCCCGCATGCTCTTCGAGTTCTCGTTTTGGGTGACGATTTGGGTGGGGATACTGTGAACAGAATATGATGATGAGCATTCGCATCATCCACCGTGGTCATCCATGCCAATTGAGCCTCTCGGCTGTCCACCGGCCAGCCACCGCATCCTAGGCGGCCTAGGCCCCTCTCCGCCATTTTTTTCTCGCCGGAGATTGGCTTCTTGTAAAACGCTCCCTTCTTTTGCTCCAGCCACGGTGGTTGACGGTGGTTCAGGGATCTCGTTAATTTGATTGCCGTGGCCCGTTCTTACCAGTGAAACGGCTATGTTGGATTGGATAGATAACACTTTTGTCATCAGAGACGGAACTACATAGAGATCAAGAAGGCCATTGCTCTTCCAAAATTTTGGATCGGATAAATAACACTTTGCCCCTAAAATCTACCTCAAAAACCAATCATCTATAGTTTAAAAACTACATTTTAAGATGGGTGTGCAGAATCCAAACCAAACTAACTATACCAACCTAATCAAACCAAACCGATCGATTTTGATCGGTTTCGACACACAATGGATCGGATTGGATTGGGTTTTTTTAAAATGATTGGTTCGGTTGACGGATTTGTAAATTTAAAACCGACCTAAATCGAACCGAACCGACATATGTGTATATACATATAGTCCTTTTATTAAATATACCATATGTCCAGCAATGCTTTTCAGCCCAAAGGTTTTTTCGATTTCGCCGGCCCGAATTGACATGGCAGCGTGCAACCGGTGGCTGAAACCCACTAGCGACGTTTTAGTCTTTTACACCACCAATTGCACGATGCCACGTCAATCGGGCTAAGCGAAATCGAAAAAAACATTCGGGCTGAACAACATTGCTCGTCCTCATATATCCTTGCTACCAACAACCTTTGCTATGTTGTAGGATGACTCATAATCAATTAGAAATCTTATTTAGGACTAATGATTTGATGATAATTATTATGTTTTAAGTTGAAACTAGATCCCAAAGTCTAAACCAACCATCCAATCCAATCCAAACCGACTTTAATTGGATTGGATCGGATTGGATTCCAATCTCAGTTCGGTTTGGATCGGATTGAAAATCCTCAAAACTGACAAATGTTGGATCGCTTTGGGTTCTGTCTAAATAGGTTGGTTTTAAACCAATGCACACCCCTACGTTTTACCCCCTTCAATTCAGTTTTAATCAAATAAAAATTATCAAATGAGAAAATTAAGTAATTGACAAATAGGGGTATTGTGCTAACATTTCAAACTTTTAGGGTACAATTTGGAACAATATAAACTAAGAGGGATTAAATGTTTTTAATCTAAACTTCAGATGACAAAGTGTAATTTATTCTCTCTCTCTCTCTCTCTCTCTCTCTCTCTCTCTCTCTCTCTCTCTCATGTCCTCTTAGTCTCCCAAGATGAATTTTTTTCATTCATGAATTAGTAAAAAAAATGGGTTCATGCTTTGGCTCCCTCCAAGATGAAATCCTGGTTCTGTCCCTACTTGTAGACGACATCCTTTGCTACTGTAGCAAAATTCCTGCTCGTCACATTTGGCGAGGCAAATGATAACTACTGTAGTAGGGCCTTTATGAATCCGTTGGACCACTTGATTCGCCACATGTGACGAGCGGAGATTTCACTGTAGCCTCGGTCCCCATTATGTTGCACATTACATGGGTGATGCCCTCGGTCCCTATTATGCTGCTCATTACATGGGTGATGTCGGCAAGTCCTTGCATCTCAAGCTTTTTGTTCTTAGGGTTTGTGAATATGTTTTCCACCTCTATCTTGTATATCTTCTACCGCCTGTCACACGGCTCTTTTATACCAAAGGACTCTTGTCCAAGTGGTACTTTCCCTCTCTCTTGTTGGAAAGGTTCCATGTTCGACTCCAGGTACATATATCATGGAGCGAACTTTCCCTCAAGACCGTTGATGCTATGTTCACCGGGATTATGAAATCTAATAAAAACAGCAGTTATGTTGACTTCCCCCGTTTCGATCTCCAGACCTCTTTGAGCCCCATACTCTATCGCTCGGTCCATCAAAGAAAATTGGCTCATTTACTAATGTCAACCCTCCTTTTTCCTCACATATTTTATAAAGTACTTGCCTCCTTTCGTGCAAGTGGGAGTGCACCATACTCCCGTTTATCAACCATCTGCTTACAGTAATTTTCAAGAAAATCCCACGTTACATGGGATTTGTACACGTGTCCTATCTAATGTGAATTTTGGAGGATTGAACACTTAGAGCACCTCCAACCCTCTCCCAAAGTCTAACCCAGAGGGCCTTAGGAGCTCCCTAGTCATAACCCGCACTCCAATTCACTCCCAAAATCTGACGGTGATGCTAATGTGGCGTTGGGAGCTCCCAGAGAGTGGTGCCCACTTAAATTTTGCTGTCCTACTTTCACTTACGAGCTCTTTGTTGGGAGAGGGTTGGAGACCACACACTCTATGATCCCAAGCTCTAACACATTGCTTGTCTGTGATACTCCTTGTCAACCCTTGCAAGGCTCTGCTAACATTTCTACCACCCGGCTCTTGGGAAATAAAATGCTGACGTGGTGAAACACATCGCACAACCGTCCGATGCAGTCTCCATAAAATGGTGAATCACCTTAGTCGCGGATGTAGACCCATGGAAAGCACAATATTCATGACTGGGTGCGAATCACCTGTCGGGGTGCCTGCATCCATGTCTAGGTGCTATTCACCCCTCAACTGTGACCGCATCGAACGGCTGCACCATATAGGGTTCACCACGTCAGCAGGTACAACGGTTTCACCCAATATTTTTCTAGGTTGGAAAACGGCAAGAGCGTGGAAGGGAACATTTCATTCAATATAAAATTTTTCAGTACCAACCCTATCATATATTAATTTACAAATCAGCACAAACTATAAAATTAAACGGCATCTTCATACTTTTTTATTCTCAAGTGTCTTCTTCATGCACCCTTACCTCAACAGAATCATAGCAATCCATCCTTCAGAACTGTAGCACAATAAAGTGGGCCCAGGTTAAAAATGCTACTCCAAACAGGCTCTCAAACCTTTTTGCAGCAGTGGGTTTTCCCCCCCCCCCAGCCCTTTTGAAATGCTACCGCTGCATTTGGTTTTTTCAAAAAATAAGGGAGAGAATTGAGGAGCCCGTTCGAGTGCTCTTCAACGCCCACTCCATACTTTGTCTACGTGGCAGCTAGGAGCCCCAAGAATAGGGAAGGCACTTAGGAACCCATTGGGGATGTTCAAAGCCCAACACAATGCGAAGAGTCGAAGACTCGATCGGAATCTAACAACTAAAAAATACTGAACAGGTGATAAATTTAATACCATTCTCCCACTCCGCTAATGCAAATAAAAACCATATAAAAATTATTATAAGCAATGTATTACAATGATACTCGAAAGGTTGCGATAGTAAATATCAAAGGCTCTATTCCCTTTCACTAGTTCCCATTGGAATAGACAAAAAGTACAGAAGCTAAATTGCTCGATACCAATAATTGTCTTGCCAGTAAAACAGCTGAAAGGAAAAGAAAACACTAGTTTTCCTACAAATTTGTGTGTTTGGTTGACGGGAAAGTATTGCCCCCACGGGAAAAAAAAAATTCCATGGAAACCAGTTTTCCGTCAAAAGACTATAAAAATTTCTCTACCAAAAGCACCAAAAAACACGGAAAAGGAAAAAAAGAGAAGTTATCTTTCCTTTCTTTTCCAAACAGCCAAACCGTAGCGAGAAAAGTCGCTTTTCTTTTTCTTTCCTTTCTGTTGAATTCCTTTCTTACAAAAACTTTCCCAGACAAAACTGATCCGGTGTTAATCACATGTAAGAGACATGACAAGAACCAACAAGAACATTACAAACGAACAAAAGGGAGACCTGTAGTAAGTTTATACGCAGCATAGAATAAATAAGTTCAACAATTCAAACAATAGAAAGGCAACACTAGAAAGGCCGATACTTCACCCAAAAAAAAAAAGGAATATAAAAGACCCAAAAGCATCTGAAAGGAAAACAGCCCCTACCCGCACCGGCCTAACCCGGACCTGCCCGAAAATTAGGCCTGAAACCGGACAGGGCCGGGCTCGGGCCTAGACTAGTCAAAGGACCGTATTTTGATCTGAATCTGATCCGTCAAGTCAGATATTGATGGGTTTTTGAATCCGATCATCCGATAGCATTCGAAATCTGGATTTCGTTTACTTAACAAATTGGATATGGATTTAGGCCAATCCGATCCGTTAAAAATCCAATCCGATAATATATCATATTTTATCCACCATTAGATTAGATTGTTTGAGATCGAAGAACCTAATGGGGTGGGGTCAATATAAATAGATTCTCAAAATCTCCCGATCGAGACTCGCTTTATCATATGGTCCTTCCGAGTCCGGAATCCACTTGGGCCCAAGGTAGCCCACATATGATCAAGCCCAATTTGGGCCGACAAAATTAACTTGGGGTTTGGACCAGGCTGGGCTTAAACATTCAAAGCTCGAACATACTATAATTAGTGGTGACTGACGTCAAAATGTATGCCATTTCCATCTATCAATCTTGTTATACTTAGCAGCCAGCAGACTCAGCGATGAGGAAGTAGCACGCAAAGAGGTTTCGGCAGCACTTGGAAGTAGTGGAAGTGGTCACAATTGAAGATAAGTGTCACTGAATGTAGAAAGAACGGTATCGTCAACACCTTACTACAAGTCGTGTGCCTCCAGGTTCGACCCGAGGGTCAAAGACCAAGCAGCATAATTATTGGCTCTAGCCTCCAGCAAGCAGAGTGTTCGTTTTAGGGAATGTCTCGGGTCTCCTATATGTTATCATGATAAGTAGACTCCGACAACTAGAAATGTATTCACTGCAAGTGGAGGACTGGCACACAGTCCGAGAAAAAAGAGCAGCAAAACACGCACCCGTGGCACTGAAAATACCTCTGAAATGTTGAATATTGCAGTACAATCCCCCAAGAATCAAAAAATGCTTGCACAACTCTGTTGCAACGAAGAGAGTAGATCTGGATGCTTTTTAGGAACAACAGGCGATCGAAATTAGGATAACAAGTGACCCTTGGGTGGTTTCAGGCTTAATCGAGGGCAAATATTCGTGCGCCTAGGTCTAAGAAGCTTCCTTGGGAACTTCGTGTGGTCAATGGACCACTGTTGGAGGAGATTCAAAAAGGAAATGTTCACCACCTAGCCCAAAACCGCCTATTTTGGGGCGAACTGCCTCTGTGTGGCTCGAAATTAAAAAAAAAAAAGGGAGGTTCATCCTTTGTACTCCCAAAGGAACAAAAGCCCCAAAGAATCTTAGGGTCCGGCTACCTTGCCAGAAAAATTATTGGTCATGACCTAACAATGGTAAGCAGTAAATTTGGTGATGGTAAACAGTAAACTCACTGCAGTGGAAAGAAAATCCGACAGCAAACGACCTCCGGTCGACGAGGAATGATCTCCACAACTTTGATTGACGAGGAATGCTATAGAGATCAAAGATATATTGGGGGGGGTACCTCAATGCCAAAGGGAGAGCAAAAATAGACTTCCATTTATTATCCTGCACAGTTGGATGTCATAAAAGAGGCAACAGAAAAGTGCATACCGAATTTTTATATATTTAACAAAGGAATAAAAAAAATTCTTCTATAACTTTCTACAATCACATGTCCAACGACAATACAAAATTTAATGGACATAACGATATACAGAATTATTTCCGAAACGATTTTTTACACATCGAAGTTGACCACTCAAGTCCAAGCAAGATATCCTTACAAACAGCAGTAACCAGCTTATAACTACAACCGTAGAACGACAAAGTAGAGATAATACATACTAAGCTCCTAAAAAGTGCAAAGGCTATTCTGTATGTGCTTAAATTTTTATTACTCGTCATGCATCTGTATCACAACTCTCTCAAAAGTTACAACCCCATTGAAGGGAAAATACATAGATAGTTCTGATTGGAAAGGGAGCATACAAACATATAGGCTAACTACCAGATATCCCCACACAGAATACCCATGATTTCAGATAGATTATTCACTGCAACCATTGAAATCCCGGGTAAATGCAAAGCATATACCTAAGATTACATGCTTAATGTAAAAATTGCAACGACCACTTACCACTTAAAGATTCTGCTCAACAAGATAATCACCAAGCCTCTCAACAATCATGTTGCACTGGCCAGGAGTCATTGGCTCGTCATAGATGCCTATGATCAAGGCCAAATTTGTTTTCTTCACTGTAACGCCCCCAGAACCCTAGAACAAAACAAACATCCAAACCAACTCATTGAATAATCATAATCAACTATTACAAAATTTCCACATGGTGGACTACGAGATGGATTATAAGAATGACAAATGATTGATAATATCCATATAGTTACCAAGATAAATTAGCAAACTCAACCAACAAATACAAAGACACGATAGCAGATTTTTGATAATCCACTACATGCCAACCATTGTTACACACGCATCTATGCATGCATGGAGCATACATACACACATCAATATATAGAAAGAGAGCTACAAGAGAAGTGATTCTACAAGGAAAGGGAAATGTGCATGGATGATGTAAGCTACTAATAATGTTAGGTCGTATGTAGGATTGGGTCATGAGATCAATTGCAAATCCCACTCTCCACTACACTGCATATTCGTCCCCTCTTCCTTCAAGAATTCATTATCTCCACATCTTCCACAATCCTCCTCTCTAGCCCTTCATTCCACCTATCCATGACTGGTCCACTAGAATCCTCCAGTATCATCATGTTATTGCAGAATATACAGCCATTTGTCCCATCAATAAGTTCTTCCAGAGCAGTTTAGGAAAGCATGGAACGGTAAAGAAATGGCACAAATAAATTCTTCCTTAAATTGTTAGGAAATTTGGTTAAAAAGTGTGAAAAAGATCACAAAAACAACATAATGCAGAAACAAAAACTTTTGGTGAATTATTCAAGTTTAAAACAATTATATTCCAAAAGGTATAGTTAAGAAAAATCTACCTACACGCACACATAAACATATATGGACCAGGCTCCGAAGACATGCCATATTTTGACTCATAGTTTGACATGTGATCCGATGCACCTGCATAGAGGTTTCATAATTTACTGATTTTTGTGAGATGCTCATTTCCATAGATAGTACATCGACAAAAAATCAGCATATTCTAAAACCTCTAGAAGCATCAAATGTGTTCTTCAAATTAATAGTTCAAATGGATGATCGATAAAACTCTTCACATTTGATGGGCGTAGAGGTTTTAGAATATCTTGATTTTTTGTCGAAGTAATACCAATATGATGCAACCTGGTGTGTGCTAGTGATGCATGTCAAACGATTGTCATGAGTATGACTATGATGCCTGATTAATTTAGATGAGAGCTTGTTGAAATTTTAAACAAGATACGTTTACAACTTTTTTTTTTACGGAAAAGATGTTTACAGGTTTATTCCATGCAATTTCAGTAGTAACATTATGATCGTTTATCACCCAAACAAGTGTCTAAACATAAAATGCAATCAAGAACTAAACAGGTGAACATGTATATAGTCAAAACTTGCATTAAAGAGGTTTAATCGCAGCAATGTAATAAAACTGAAGCATTCAACAAACAACTAATAGTTTGTAGAAAATAAAAGATCTAGCAAAGGCAAACCAAGGATGAGTTAAAGTGAACCAATAAAGTAAGCCCTGATAAAGAGAACAGTGACTGTCATTATAAGATCTATGATTGTCGCGTGCCTCGGTCAATATCTACGGTACCGGAATCCTCGCTGAGTAGCAGCTGGGATGAAGTAGCAGATGGGGTAGAAGGTTGGTGTGAAAGAGTGGGATAAGGAGTAAGAGGAGATCAAAGAGGGACGATTTCAAGTGCAAAATCTGTATTCGAAAGGGTAAGTAGAGGAAAATTACGGTGGAGATAGAAGATGGTCAAGAAGAAGTCAAGGTAGAAGCCGAATGATCAATGGAGGGGGAAGTAGACAAAGAGAATCCTCTCTTTCTAGGGTTTCTTCTTCAAAATCTGATCTTCACATGATCACATCAGATTTTAACTCCTTTTCATAGGAACAGGGTTCCACAAATACACATAAGGGTGTTTGAATCAAAGGGAAGACGGTACGAGATGGGGCCAGAAATAGAAGAGGGTAAAAGCGAAAAGAGACAGAAAGCAAAGAAGAGAATGGGAGGGGAGGGGGAAGGCTTATTTCAGCCGAAAGGGAGTCCGTACAGCCTTATGGACAGCCGTATGGTCACCTCGTGCCATGTGGCACAGTTAGATATGATGGCAACCTAGGAAGCATGGACACTTCCCCAGGCCTTCCGTACCCGTGTCGGACACGTGTCGGACACCGACACTCGTCGGACACTCGCCGGACACGCACCGGACACGCATGTGCCGTGTCCTACGTGCTTCCGAGAGCCGTACACGGTCGGACACTCCTCGGACACTCGCCGGACACTCCTCGGACACTCCGGGTTGACGGACTGTTCGATATAGGGTCGGGTTACAAGCGGTGGTGATTCAGTTTTGGCTTCAACCTATCTGATCCTCTGAGATTATAACCTCAGAGAATCAGATAAGTTGAAGCCAAAACTGAATCGCCGTCGTTCTTTTGCATACCATTTGGGCCTGAGTGTGATTCACTTGTCAGGATGGTTATGATGGATGGTTATGATTCAGGTTTGGCTTTAACTTATCTTATCCTCTGAGGTTTCAGATAGGTTGAAGTCAAAACTGAAACACAACCGTTTGTGATTCACCGATCAGGCTGGATGTAACTAACGATAGCGATTCAGTATGCATTAATTTTTCATTTTAGTTGTTTTCTATAAGGTTTTTTCGGTTATTAAAATATATATAAATTGCAAACACACATAAAATATTAATTTATTTTGTCATGTCCTCGCCGTACCTGTGTCCTCCTTTTTTAGGATTTGCCGTGTCGGCGAACCCGTGTCGTGTCGTACCCGTGTCCCCGTACCAGTGTCAGTGCTTCTTAGATGGCAACTAGGGTTATGTGAAGCCTCTTTTGGCTCCTCCATCTCATCCATTCGTATCCTATGCGGTCCTACGGCTATAAATAGAAATATTTTGGGGGGGCTATGTGAAAAGAGTCAAAAGACCTTTTTAGGAAATGGAATTTAGGTAAAGGACAGACAATACTCATGTACTGCATCAGGTCCCTCCCCGAAATAGAATAGTACAGATAGTCCCTCCAACTATCAGGTTTGATTTTCAAACCGTTTAAAAGATAAAAATACCCCTACACTATCACTAGTTGTGAATGTACAGTAAAAGTATGTAGAATCCGGATTTACTTACACAAACCATTGTAGCAATTGATACTCTTTTCGTTTTCGGGCATTATTACTCTTGCTACAGTGAAATCACTGTAGCAAAAAAAATTAGGCAGAATTTTTCAAAAAAAAAAAAACGCTACACTTATTGCACTATAGTAGAAACTAGAAAGAGAAACAATCTGCCCCGTAAAGAGTAACAATCTGTGATTCAAAGAGTATCAATCTATGGTACAAAGAGTATCAATCTGCGGTACAAAGAGTAACATTTGCTACAGTAATTTCACTATAGCAAAAAAATTCTAATGATATTCCTTAAAAAAAAGGCTACAATGATTTCACTATAGCGATAATAACAAGCTGATGAAAAAGAGTATCCATGGCTATAGTGTTTTGTGTGCATGCATCTGGATTTTACACACTTCCCTGTACGATTACGTGTATGGGTAAAATGGGTACAATAGTCTGTCCAAATTCTATGTACTTTTCTGCACTGTCACATGTAAGGGGGAAAAGGTATAGTAAAAACATTTGTGGAGGGACCTTAGCCACAACTGAAATGTGGTTTGTCCTCTACCAAAAACCGTAAATGCTGTAAGGACCTTATCCATATTACCCCAATGCTTTGTTACGACTTAATGTATTGAGCCAACCCAAATCACTAAACCAGGTGTGACATCCATGCACCTAGACTAGCACAAAATATAAAGGTTCATATCTTTTGATCCAGCCGTTCGATCGATCCAAAACTTGATTCTAATTAAACCTAAACAAAAATACAATGCTCGTGAAATATAAAATTCGTGCAGAAATTGGTTGCTTCAATTTCGAAGTACGACAACAAGAAACTTTCAGCTGTATAGAAAATAGTGTTGACGCAGTAACCGTCTGCATCAAGTCCCACGAACCCTAGAGAACACGACTCCACTCGAGTACGGTCCTGGCTCTCCGCTCGAGTACGGTCCTAACTCAATGTATGGGAGCACTCCTGGGAACGTTTGGCGTAGTTGCTCCTTCTCGTAGTATGCTCCTAATTCTGAATCAAGATGTGGATTCATCCTGGAAGCACTATCAGCAACATTATCAATCTCCAGCACAGGCATGGGCGGAACCACATTGAGATTTATTTGTTCTTGTGTTGTTTAGTGCAGTCTGTGCAGAGAACAAATAGCTATTGAGTCTATTGACCCACATGCACCCCCCCTCTTGTGTGGTTGTAACTCCATGACACTGGTATCTATCTGTACTACTCAATTAGATACCGAGTATAATTCAACAATTAATTGGGGTGCTTGCAAAATCATATGAGAGCTTGATCAAAGCCTCATCAGACGGCTGTGACGTCATGTGTTGTACCATCACTCTATCAGTAAATTGACTAAGTGAAAATCGGGTAGGTTTGCAAAGCGTGAATAACACATGATGTGATGTCATGTGTTGTACCATCACTCTATCAGTAAATTGACTAAGTGAAAATCGGGTAGGTTTGCAAAGCGTGAATCCCCCATGAGTATGTAGTGCAACCTCCTCCCCACAAATGTGACTCTAGAGGTGATATGGTGTTGTATGCGCCCTCCTCCCCATCGTTTGCACCTCACACCACAACCGTTCGTTGCACTCACACTCGATCGGTGAATCGTGTTAATCCCCAACCGACATATAAAGGGATGGCTAAGAATGTCCCAATGACATTGGCTCTTACTTGGCACCTGATCGTAGCTGTCTATTACCTACCGGTTGGGGTTGAGTGCGATTCAACGATCGGGTATAGATGCAACAAATGGTTGTTACATGGGGTGTAGATGATGGAACAAATAAAAGACACAGACGATGTGACCATGCTTTGTTGACACCGTGGTCAGGAAATCTGTCCCAATACTGTGGATCGTGGCCGTTAATAGAATATAATTTATTAGTATATTAAATTTCAGTATTTATATAGTGAAATTTTTTTAAAAATATTATCGTATATTTAGTTATTTGTAATGTCTACTAACGTGCAGAAAAAAAAATGTCTCGGTAGTTCATCGATGAATCTCACACCTTGCCCTCTCTACAAGAAAATCTTGGCTTCGCCCCTGAGGACAGGAAAGATACCCTGGAGTCTCTGATCATCTAGTGGTGGCTCACCTTCTGGGCTCAGAAACCTGCAACAAACCACAAACATCCTTCTCACCATTCTTATAACAATCACAAAAGATTCATATCGCAAGTAGTACACAAGGGAATAGGATTGAATAAGAATTTTCAAAAATATTTGATTGGAAAGGCTGTGTGAGCTAACTATGGAGCAGGTAAAGTACTCGCGCGTCAAGCATGCATGTATAATAAAGGCTAAGGGATGCGGGTGAAGTGTTGCACTAATGGCCCTATGCGACTAGCATCACAAGAGGTAAGATATAAAGAGAGATAATGTTTAGTCAAATTCATCATTGGATTAAAGAATATTAATACAAATTTGATCAAAATGATAGTCCACTTTATCGGATCTTGACAAGAGAAATGAATAGACGAATGTTTAAGTGGAATCACTACAAAGAAATTATTGATGAACTTATAACAAAATCATCAATAATATTGAGAAATGAATAGATGAATATTTAATGGCTATTAATAAAAACGCTTTGTTATGACTTAATAAACTGGGCTAACCCAAATCATTAAACTGAGTTAGACATCTTCGCACCTAGACTAGCACAAAATATAGATGTTAATATCTATCAATCCAACCGTCTGATCGATGCAAAAATGAATTCCAATGAAAGCTAAGCAAAAATACAATGATTACGAAATATAAAATTCATATTCGGTTGCCTTGATTTTTGTGCATAGGAGCAAGAAGCTTTCAGCTGTATAGAAATGGTGCTGACGCGATAGCCGGCTACATCACTATAGCAACGGATCATCCTCACAAAAAAACAGCAATTTCTGTAACTTCTATGTAGGTGCAACAAATCACATGTCAAACTATGAGTCAAAAGTAGCATGTCGACTCTGTGAATCCCCAGCCTACTGCTCACCTATGGGGTGCCCTGCACGGCTTCATGCGGGACATTTGTTGCAGCCGTCCAATTTTGGTTGAACATGTGATTGAGAAACACTCGCAGATGCGAGCATTCAAGTGAGATACAGCTGTAAGGTGGAGCCTACCACGTGAAAAGTGAACCGCTAGCAAAGAGGGGGTACAGCGAGGTGCGAGCAGAGAGGGGGTATACGATACGGCGTTGAGATTTCTCTGGCTCCTCGAGCAGTGGGATGTCCCCTCTCTCTCTTTCTCTCTTGCAGAGACACCTCATTACCTCTCTCTCTCTCTCACACACACACACACAAACCCACCTCTCAGCCCTCTCTCTCTCTCACACATACCACCACCCTCTTTCCTTCTTCCATTCTCTTCACACTGATAGGATCCGCGTAACGACATGAGATGCAAACAACTTAATCCATTCTCTCTCACAGGTTCGAAAATCCCCTATGCTTTGTTCTTTTTTTTTGGATTATTGTCATTATGGATGAATCCCCCTCTTTCTTTCTCTCCACTCTCTCCATAATCTGGAATGATTCTTCTCACATATCTAAATTATCTATCTAATCGTTTCTTTTTTCCTAAATCGAGATCTCTCTCATATAGCAGTTCAGATCTCTAAGATAGGCTCGAGGTCTCTCAAAGTCATGATTCTCCTCTCTCAATCTGGATAAAGGTGAAAAATATGCCTTTGATCTCCATCTAATTCAGCTTAAGATCATATGCCTTTTTTTTCTTCCTTATCATATTTTTCGTCTCTCAAATCAAAATCTCTCTCTCACATTGCAGTTCAGATCTCTGAGTATCACCTGCGGCACCTTCGAGACTGTCCACTAACTCCACTGTGTGATATACGATGGCCAGAATGTTCGCAAGTGAGATGAGGAGCAAATGCAGCATTTTTCTCTTCTATTTTTGTTCATATAAGGTGCTTGATTAGCAAACTCTTCCCTTACATAAAAAAGAGAATATTTCATCATTTTTTATATCCTTACGTAAATCATTGAGTTCTGAAGATTTAGTCTATGTCTTTACAAAATAAGAAGTTCGGCTTGTATATAATGCAAAGAGGTGAGGAGAAAATTATGTTTCAAAATTATTTGGAAGAATGAAGTTCTTTATTTATGAGATAGACACTTAAATTTCTTGTTGATTTAAATAGAGAAATCGTATTAAATAATTTCTGATCTTCTCATTCAATCGGTATTATGAAACATTCACATGTCAGTCTCAAAAGGGGGTTTTAAATGTATAACAATGCTTAAATGGAGTATTAAACATTGAGAAGCCAAACAGTGTTTTGTATTGTTTAAACAAAGTACTAAGCATAGAGAACCCAAAATATAGGACATGTCAACTGTAATGTTTAAATGAAGTATTAAATATCCAAAATATGTTTTGGCACTTAAAAAAAGGTTTTAAAAGAATACCAATGCTCCAAAGTCTTGGATTAATATGGATCCAAAAGGAATGGCTGATCGCTTGCCTCTCGAGCAGCAAAGCTTGAGATCTGAGGCAAGGAAGGGCCCTCTCTTTTTACAAGGTGTTTTATTTGATGACATGCTGGAAATTTTGGAGCTAGCTAACCTTGGTTCTCGAATTCATTTGCCTTGTGTAGTGCATCTTTAAAATTAGATAATGTAAGGCTAACTAGTAAAAATTTATGGCTTTGTGATAATTCCATACAAGAAAAGAATAAAAATTTCAAAAATTATGCAACTACCTTCTTCCCTCGAATAACAACCCCTGGTTCACCTTGGATCACCATGTATTTTGTACTCCCGAGGTATAGACCAGTTGGTGCAAGAGTTCCAGGTTCGTCAAAGTCCTTCATAATGGCAGTTATCTCTTCAGGCTTAAACTACAACAAGAACAATGAGAAACAGTAAGAAACAGCAATAGTACATAATGGAAAGATCCACAAAAGCATGCATAGTTCTGTGTGCGTCAGTGTATCACTTATCTAGGCTTGTGTACATTCAGATTTTAATTAATGTATAGCACTACAACACACAAGTGGGACTCTCTCGGAACAAATAAAACAGATCTCACGAACTCACATCTTGAAGAAAAAATGAAATCAAATCACATACACTTAACCAAGAACAACTTTGGAAAAGTAAGTTTTACTTGAGTCTAAATTCAATTAACCACTGATAAAATAATTAGTAATACAAGGTGTGTGTGTGTGTGTGTGTGTGTGTAGGAGAGCGTGACTTAGTATGCCCATGCACTAATGGCTTCAATGTATGCTCCTCTATTAACATACATAGAGGTTTTAAATTTGTTAATTTTTTGTGGAGATGATACCTATGTTGACATGATCATCCTCACAAAAAATCAGCAAGTTTTGAAACCTCTAACCATTTCAAATAAGCTCATCAAATTAACGGTTGAAATGAACACCTAGAGGTTTTAGAATTTGTTGACTTTTGGTGAGGGTGATCATCTTGCTATAGATAGCATATCCATCAAAATCCAACAAATTCTGAAACATCTAGGTCCATCAAAATATTAGAAGCTTTATTAGTCGTCCATTTCAACCGTTAATTTGATGAGCTTATTTGAAATGCCTAGAGGTTTCAGAATTTGTTGATTTTTTGTGAGGATAATCATCTCAACATTGATATCATCTCCACAAAAAATTAGCAAATTTGGAAACCTCTATGTATGTTAATAGAGGAGCATACATTGAAGTCTTCAATGCATGGGCATACAAAGTCACGCTCCTATATATATATATATATATATATATATATATATATATATATATATATATATATATATATATATATATATATATTCCCATGACATGTCATAGGGAGTACCCTATGACATATGGTGAATTTGTAACCCTAGAACATTTAGAATGTTTTGATTTTTTATGAGGATGATCACCCTACTTAAATAGGACACCCACAAAAAATCAGCACATTCTAAAACTTCTAGGGGCATCAAATACGCTTTTCAATTTGACGGTTAAAAATGATGGCCGATAAAGCTTCTAGCATTTGATGCCCCAACAAGTTTTAGAATACGTTAAGTTTTTGTGTACATTCTATCTAAGGTAAGGTGATCATCCTCAAAAAATTCAGCACATTCTAACATTACTAATTCACCGTATATCATAGGGTACTCCCTATAACGCTTTCATAGGAACCCAACCCTTATATATATACTAGAGCGGACCTACATTGGGCCCCTAGGGGGCTCAAGCCCCCTCACTTTGGAAAAAAAAACAAAGGTAAGTTACACTTTACCCCCTTGAAGTTTAGCTCAAAAACACTTAACCCCCCTGTAGTTTATTTTGTTCCAAATCACTCCCTAAAGTTTGAAATGTTAGCACAATGCCCCTTTTGTCAACTACTTGATTTCCTCATTTGGTAATTTTTATTTAATCAAAACTGAATTGAAGGGGGGCAAAATGTAATTTTTAATTATTGGGGGGTTAAATGTTTTTGAGCCAAACTTCAGGGGGTAAAGTGTAATTTATCCAAAAAAAATGGAGGATCTAGTCTATTATTCACGACCCGCGCAACCCAACCGAGTCGGCTAGTTATAGCCCCATATTTTTTAAGGACTCCAAGGACCAAAATTCTCCTCCAAGGTAAAATCCTAACAGGCCTTTTGCTGCGTGATCGAAGGAAGGGTATGGACGTTGTTACACCGTCAATCGAAGCCTCCGACTGTGAGGCAACGACTGTAGTTACTTTTTAATAATTATGCTCCTCTAAAGAAAAATCTTGGATCCGCCACAAAGTGTGTGTCTGTGTGTGAAACGGGAAATGAGCTGCCAGCCTATTTCGGCGAAATGGGCAGCCACCCATTTGAAGCCCTTAGGAGTTTTAGAATGTGTTGATTTTTTGTGAGCATATGCACCTTATCTTAAATAGAACACCCACAAAAAATCAACACATTCTAAAACTCCTAGAGGCATCAAATGTCAGAAGTTTTATCGAACATCCGTTGTAACCGTTAATCTGAAATATAACATTTGAGCCCCCCTAAAAGTTTTAGAATGTGCTACTTTTTTGTAGGTGTGCTATCTAAGATAAGATGCTTATGCTTACAAAAAATCAGCACATTCTAAGACTCCCAGGGGTGTCAAATGGAGGGTGGCTACCCATTTTGTCGAAATAGGCCGCAAGCCTATACCCCCGTATCATATATATATATATATATATATATATATATATATATATATATATATATATATATATATATATATATATATATATATATATATATATATATATATATATATATATATATATATATATATATATATACTAGTGCATGCCCGTGCTTGTCGGCACTGCAGCGGGCCGCCTTCGGCATGCCCGTGCCGTTTAGCACGAAGCGGGAGCCTTCGGTGCGACAACACACTTGGCCACCGGCACTGCAGCGGGCCGCCTTCGGCGACAATACACCTGTCAGGCCGTCTTCGGCAGCAAAACACCTCCCGATTGGCACGAAGCGAGAGAGATCGAAAGAAGAGAGAGAATGAACGGCTGTATGACTATTTCTTTTTGTCTAGTCAGTATTTGGTTCCATATTGTCCTAGTCAGCACAAAACGTCCTTCCCTTGTTATATAGACAATGCATATGGTGTAAGGGAGCTAATTGTTGTGCATATATATGAGGGAAGAAGTTAATATCGTGCATATATATATATATATATATATATATATATATATATAGAGAGAGAGAGAGAGAGAGAGAGAACGGCTATGATGACTTTCTTTTGTCTAGTCAGCATTTGGTTCCATATTGTCCTAGTCAGCACAAAACCTCATTCCTTTGTTATATATATATAGGCATGCTAAGGTGTGGCGGTGCGTGCGGCGTCGCACCGCAGCCGTCTGATGCACCGCTGCGGTGCGTACGATGCACGTAGCGGTGCATCAGACGACTGTGATGCGACGCCGCACGCACCGCACGCCACATTTTAGCATATATATATAGAGAGAGAGAACCGATCTCATACCATATCGTGCTGGATGCGATAATGCGATAATCATTTCCGGCCGCTCGATCGGTGTGAATCGGATGGCTCAAATCCTTTCCGCCCGGTTAAAAGCTTTAACCGTTTCCGACCGTCCGATCGGCATGAATCGGACGGCACAAATCCTTTCCGCCCTGGTTAAAAGCTTTAACCGTTCGATCGAATGATCGAACGGATGAGATATACTTTATTGTCCTATTCGAATGAGATCTCACTGTGCTTTCCGCCGGTTAAAAGCTTTAACGTTCCCGGCCGTCCGATCGGCATGAATCGGACGGCACAAAACCTTTTCGCCACGTTAAAAGCTTTAACCGTTCGATCGAATGATTGAACGGATGAGATCCGTGAGATCTCATTTGAATAGGACAAAAAAGTATGATTACTTTTTGTCCTATTCGAATGAGATCTCACCGATCTCATCCGTTCGATCATTCGATCGAACGGTTAAAGCTTTTTAACCGGGGCGGCAAGGATTTGTGCCATCCGATTCATGCCGATCGGACGGCCGAGAACAGTTAAAATTTTTATGGGAGGGAAAGGATTTGTGCCGTCCGATTTATACCGATCGGACGGCCGGAAACAATTATCGCATTATCACGATATCGCATCTCATTTGAATAGGACAAAAAAGTATGATTACTTTTTGTCCTATTCGAATGAGATCTCACGATCTCATCCGTTCGATCATTCGATCGAACGGTTAAAGCTTTTTAACCGGGGCGGAAAGGATTTGTGCCGTCCGATTCATTCCGATCGGACGGTCAGGAACGGTTAAAGTTTTTATCGGAGGGAAATGATTTGTACCGTCCGATTCACACCGATCGGACGACCGGAAACGATTATCACATTATCACGATATCGCATGGGATCAGTTCTCTATGAGATCAGGGTTTTAAGGGTAGTCGAAAAGAAAGAGAGAGAGATCATGGGGGGGGAAAAGAGAGAGAAATCGGGGCTCTACAATTAAGGGGAGGGGGGACCACACGCATAGGTGGTAGCTCTAGGTAATTAACCATCAGTGGGAAAAACGCGTGAACAATAGAATTAATACCTACTGCGTCCTCAATTTTTTACATAAAAACCCTCAATTATATTATAAAATATAATTTATTCACAATATAGTCCTTTGTTCATTTAATTATTATTCTTCTCAATCTCACCCCTCCATCTTAACTCCAACCAATCTCATCCGTTCCCCCTACCCAAATGAATCTCAATCATCCTTTACATCAGCATGCTCTTTTTTATCTTAGCCTTCCTTTATATAATCGGACGATCTGAAATAACTATGGCATAGTGGCACGGTTGTAAATAAATCGAACGCGCTGTGATATGTATTATAGATATATATATATATATGGAAAATACTATGACATGTCATAGGGAGTACCCTATGACATGGTGAATTAGTAACCCTAAAACATTTAGAATGCTCTAATTTTTTATCAGGATTATCACCCTAGCTTAGATAAGATGCTCACAAAAAATCGGCAAATACTAAAACGTCTAAGGGCATCAAATATGCTTTTCAATTTAACAGTTAAAATGGATGTCCAATAAAGCCTCTATATTTGATGCCCCAACAAGTTTTAGAATGCGTTGATTTTTTGTGGACATTCTATTTAAGGTAAGATGATCATCCTCATAAAAATTCAGCGCATTCTAGCATTACTAATTCATCGTATGTCATAGGGTACACCCTACAATGCTGTCACAGGTACCCAACCCTATATTTATACTAGTAATGCCCGTGCCTGTCAGCACTCAGACTGTTGCCTTCGACGGTCAAAACCTTTTGGCAGGGGCAACTACATTCGAGAAGGGTGTCAAAATTGGTTCGATGGAGCCTACACTCGGCATGGGAGTCAAAATTTATTCGACAACGCCCACATTTGATCGTGTCACCCAATTTTTAAGTAATGTTATTGCATGCTAGCACTTTGAAGGCCACCTTCGGCGGAAACACACCCCCGATCACCTCAACAACAAAACATTTTTTGATTTTTGACATTGTGGCAAAATTAGTTTGACAGCACCCACATTTGGCGTGAGTGGAAAACACATTCAGATGAGCAGAGGTCATGGGGCAACCATCAACAGTTATGATCCGAATAATGGATTTTAATAGGATGAAGCACATGAGGGTGTGCCAAGCATGGGTACGTTAGAGGAGATTCGAGGTGCCTAGACTCTAGCCGTATAATTTTTTGTTTTGCAAATAGCATACATTTTCGATTTTGATATCTTTATTACCACAAACATTGTTCATTTGGATTTTCCCATTTTTGTATATACAATTAACTATATCTCATCTTTATCACCCTTAGTCATAGAAAAAGTCCACACTACCAATAACCAAAATCAAATGACGCATTCTAAGACCTCTACGTGGCGGCCTACCTAGAGGTTTTTTTTTCAAAAAAAAAAAATTGAGGATGATCACCTTCCCTTTGAGAGCTCACACAAAAAAATTCTGCTCATTCTAAGACCTCTAGGTATATCGAATGTGCTCCTCAAATTGACGGTTAAAATGAATGATCGATAAAAATCGAGCACATTTGATAGAAGAAAACAATCCAACATGCGGCATAGATGTAAACAAAGAACGCAAGTTTTAATAGACAAGTAATGATTATTATAAATTTTTAATCAAAGGATTGACTTTGGCCACATTATCCTGATCAAATAGCTCAGGTTGCCCAAATCTCCCCTTTTTTATTGTAAAAGAGCGTAGGGGACCAGAGGAGCATTCGTCAATTGATAGAGTGAGTGGATAACCGGTTCGTATAGAGTATAGAAAATCAGCTGTGCTTTTGAAGCTGGATCAATATATTGAACCGGCAAAGAAGAAAATACGACAATACAATGGGCTCCTCCTTCATGGTCAGCTCCACATTGCCCCTCTTTTCCCTACAAATCTTCCCCCTAATTGCTCTACCACTATCAGCAATTGAGATAGCCACGCAAGGCATACCGATTAAGCCGGGATTAACAACTAAAAACCACGGAAGAAAAAAAAAGAATTAATTTTTATTTAGAAATCAAAATCATCCTATTTGAAACAAAACAAAAAAAAGATCAATCATCATATTGACTAATGAATCTTGTCAATTAAATATTCAAATAACAAAAAAAAAGAGTAATCAACACATTGGCTAATTAATCAAAATCCTCCTCTCATGGAACTCCCCATGCATCAAAAGCGGAACATATCATATGTATCCATAATTCAGACGATCGAAATTCTAAATATAATTAATTTTGATTCAGAAATCAAAATCAATAATCATCCCGCGTAAAATCTGAAAGAAGCACATCCTTGACCTAAAATCAAAAAACGTTGTCGTCCTCTACCACTAAGAAATCAGCAATCATCCGACCCGACAGAGGAGGAGAGGTAGAGGAAAGCGGTGATACCTGAGGGAAGGGGTCGCTCTGGGCCCAGACGCTGCCGTCGTGGCCGATGATGGCGGCGGCCGTGAGTTGCTGGCCGTCGACCTCGCACATCAGGTGATCGTCGACGTACGCTTGCCAAGACATCGTCCTCTCTCTGCTCTCTCTCTCTCTCTCTCTCAGTGTGGGTGTGTAAGCTCTAGGATGTGTTGGGGTTGGGAAGATTTACGGATAAAAGATGGAATAAAGCGATGGGTCACCGAAATGTGAGACCGACAGCTAGGGGAATAGAGCAATGTTATTTGAACGATCTACATTGACAGAAACTTTGACAAACCAGGCCCATGCCCTAGTGGCGGGCCCATGGTCCTTCGCATCGAAAAAAAAAATACATGGTATAACGGTGATGCCAGATCACTAGTATCAAGGCAAATTAAACGCTGGAGCACCCATTGAGCACCATTACAATTACATCATAGTCACACAATGGTAGCCACCACGACAAGTGCATCACACTAAGCCCCAATTGCACCTCGATGATTTCTCTAATTTGAAGGACGATTGCGGAGAAAGGGGTTGGCATCAGCGGTTTGTGAATGATCTATGATGCCACCTCAGCAAAAATCACGGTTATACCAAAGCTTTTCTCGCATCGAAAAAATAAGTGGTGATAAAAGATGGAATAAAGCGATGGATCACCGAAAGGTGAGATTGACCGCTAAGGGAATAGAATAATGCTATTTGAACAATCTACATCGACAAAAATTTGACAAACCAGACCGATGCCCTGGTGGCGGGGGTAGCGGGCCCAAGGCCTATCGCATCGAAAAATTCTATGTATAACGATGATGCCAGACCACTATTGTCACGAGCAAATCAAACATTGGAGCACCCATTGAGCACCACTACAATTGTATTATAGCCATACGACGATAGCTACCACGACAGGTTCATCGCACTCTGGTCACAATTGCACCTCGAACGTTTATCTGATTCGAAGAACGATTGAGGGGAGAGAGGTTGGCATCAGCGGTTGTGAATGATCGGTGATTCACACCAAACGGGCCCGCCATCAGGGAATGGGTCTGGTTTGACAAAGGTTTTGTCAACGGAGATTTATCAGATAGCATTACTCAAGAGGAAATGTTAAGGAGGTTGGAGCTAACACGCCGATCCGCCTCAAGCATCCGCGCACCAATCACCTCGTCCGCGACCCGATCTGGCAGCACCCCTTACCCAGTCGATCGCGAAAAACCAATCGACCTTGGGCGGCGATGGCACTGGAGGGAGATCGCCAAACCTCGACCCCTTCTCCCTATTCTGACTTCTTCGGCGACGGGGAGACCGGTGTAACAGTCGGGGGAGGTCGAGCACTGCTCCCTCCCCCTTTGTTCTTCTTTCTTCTCCGACGATGACGGAACGTCGACAATAGCCTCCCCCTCCTTTCTTCTCAGGCGAGACAACAAACCATTGGGGAGGAAGTCATCACCTCCTCGTCCCCCTTTCTCCTTCTCCGGCGATGGGTAGGGTAGTGACAGGCCGAACCCCTCCTCTTTCTCCGGCGACGAACGACAGCAACGGCGGGCAGCCCTCCTGGCTACTCCTTTCCGGCGACAAACGGCTGCAGCAGTGGGTCCCTCCCCCTGCCCCTCTTTTCTCCGCGCGACGGGGCGATGCAGCAGAAGGCCCCCCCAGTTCCCTCAGTCCACAACTATGCCCACCAGTCCTTTCTTCTCCGGCTACGGCACGACTGCAACAACCTTCGGGGTGGTCGAACCTCCCCCCCCCCCCCCCCCTCCTCTTTTCTGTCTTCTCCGGCGAGGGGAACCCGGCAACGGCGGCTTCCCTCTCGATCCATCTATGACAACGAGAGAAGAGCGATGGTGGGACACCACTCCCACGCCCCCCGACGGCGACCTTGTTGATGATGACTACGGCCCCTGCGGCACAACGATGACTCTCGTGGCACGACCACGATGTGCACGGCAACCCGCGGAACCCACCGATGCCTGCGGAGCCTGCGGCATGATGACTGCAGCACTACTACAACGACCTCTGGCGCCCGTGGTTCTCAACGACACTCTCAACCATCCGTGGCGTGATACTTCTGACTGGTAAATCCCCCGGATAATTACCTAAACTCCTGATGTTTCAGGAAATATTCGTAGAATATTTCCAAATCCTTATATATAGCCAATATTGTAAATAATCCAGATCCAATTTCATTATTCCACTTTCTATTTTCCAGAGCTCTCCAAGCCTTCTGTTCTTCAAACTTCCAAACCCTCTCTACTTTTTGTCTACTTGTAAAAAGTACTCCTCGGCCTGTCGAGAGTAGCTAAACTCTTCTAAGTGATAGTGGATTCAAAGGTTGCGCCTTACCGCACGGAGACGTAGGCTTCGATCGAACTTCGTTACCATATCTTGTGTCAATTTTCTAACTCCCTCTTTCTTTACCTCTACAGTGATTGTGTGACAGCTCGGCACTCGACCCCTTAGCGCTTTACAGCACGCCACGTCTCGAAGATTCAACCCTTCAATCGACTGTTGGAGGGGGGTTACGTACAACGACCGAAATCATCCCCCATAGTTTGGCGCCGTCTGTGGGATCTCTCCCTATCAACTTGCGACCTCCAAGCTTCCCAGCTCCTTCGGTCAAGCAGCAACTAATGATAGCCTGAGCAATCCATCTGTTTCCCTTGCTACCTGAATAGCGAAGACACGACCCATGGACCAGCCGGAGGGTAGCAACGTTCATCCCAACATCCCGCACCCTATGACTCGCTCAATGAGTCATAGGTATGTGACAAGTCAACATCTCGAGCAGCACCCAGCTGTGAACTCGAGGAGTCATCGCTCAGTAGATCGTACAACTTTGACTCAACCTCGACAGTCTCCCTGCACTATCGACGAGACTCTTCAAAGCCCCAGAAAAGCGCTCGGCTCATCCGTCGTTGATCCTCAAGCGACGTACCAAATCTCGTCGGAAGACTTTCAACTCCTCACCTTGATAAAGCAGAACGCTGCTCTCATGGTCGAAAGAGACTCTCTCCGAGGAGTAGCTATCGAAGCAGGAGCCAACCATCCTCAGTCAGAAGCCAGCATCTATGGGGGAGGATTTTGGTCGTCGTACGTGACCCTCCTCCAACAGTCGATTGAAGGTTTGACCCTTCAAAACGTGGCGCGCTTCGAAGCGCTGAGTTGTGACTTGCTGGGCTGTCACACAAGCACTATAGAGTAGAAAGGTAGATAAAGAGATGACACAAGATATAGTAACGAAGTTCGGCCGAAGCCTACGTCTCCATGCGGTAAGACGCAACCTTAAAATCCACTATTTCTGAGTAAACAGTAGAGCTACTTTCGACAGGCTGAGGAGTGCTTCTTACAAGTAATCAGAGGATGGAAAAGGAGTCCGAAAACCGAAAAACTCAGGGAGCTCTGAAAAACAGAAAGTGGGTTTCTGGTCTGGAATTTCGGATCTGGAATCATTTACAGGGTTTGCTATTTATAGTAGTTTGGTTCATATAAGGAATATTCCAAGAATATTCCTTAGTGTATCCGGGGTTTAGTAAATTTCCGGGGGGATTTATCAAACCCCAGATAGTGCAACTAGGCCCCAGGTAGAGCTGTGGGTCCCACCATCATACTTGTGGGCCCCAGGCAGGGCTGCGGGTCCCGCCATTGGACTCGTGGGCCCCAGGCAGGGCTGCGGGTCCCACTGCTGGACTCGTGGGCCCTAGGCAGGGCTGCGGGTCCTGCCGTTAGGCGTTAGCCAGATTTTGCACCCACAGTTACCCCCTCCCAGCTAGATAGGTGTTAACCTAGCTGGCTGGGATTTCCTGGTGTAAAGCTGGTTACTCGTCTGCCGACCCTCTATCTGGGGTTGGCTGTTGTCTGTCTATCGACCCGCTACGTGAGGCCGACCATTGGGCCCGTCGACCCTCTGTCCGGGGGTCGGTCGGGTATGCGTCTGTCAATCTGTTGCGCGGGACCGACTATTGTCTGTCTGCCGACCCCTTGCGTGGGGCCGACCGTCGTCTGTCTGCCGACCCGTTGCGCGGGGCCGACCGTCGTCTGTCTGCCGACCCGTTGCGCGGGGCCGACCATTGTCTGTCTGCCGACCCCCTGTCTGGGGGCCGTCTGTTGTGCGTCTGTCGATCCGTTGCACGGCGACGACCGTCATCTGCCTGCCGACCCCCTATCCGGGCCGACTGTTGTGCGTTTACCGACCCGTTGCGCGGGGCCGACCGTCGTCTGCCTACCGACCCCCTGTCCGGGCCGACTGTTGTGCGTATGTCGACCCGTTGCGCGGGGCTAACCATTATCTATCTGCCGACCCCCTGGCGGGGCCGACCGTTGTGTCCGTTGATCCCTTGACAGCGGCCGATCGGGTGCGTGTTACCCCCTCCCAGTTAGGCAGGTGGGAACTTGGTTGATTGGGAATCCACAGGGCAAGGCCGGCGGCCGGCACCGGTGGGCGATTGCGCAAGTAGGGGTCAGGCAGGAGGACCCTGGGGGCGGGGGTTTCGGTCAAAAAGACTGGGGCAGGGGGTTTGGGGTAAAAAACTAGGGACAGGGGGGTTTTGGACAAAAGAAACTGGGAAAGGGGGGTTTGGGCAAAAAACCCGGGGAGGGGGGGGTTTTGGGTAAAAAACTAGGGTCAGGGGGGTTTTGGGTAAAAAAACTAGGGGCAGGGGGGTTTCGGGAAAAAAACCAAAAAAAAAAGGGGGGGTCGGGTTGCAGGTTTGGGTGAACAGGGGAGGGAGGAGGCGGTTGCCGGGCTGGTTCGACGTGAGCGGCGGCGGCGGGCGCGGAGCGGGGCTCGAGGGAGGCCGGCCGGGCGCGGGCAGCGGCGGCGGAGCTCGCCGTCCCGGGTTGGTCCCCCGTGCGGGGTCGGGTCGGAACCGGACGCGCGGGTGGCTCTGGCTCGGGGGCGCCGGGGAGGTGGGGTTCGAGGGTAGCGGCAAGGGGAGATGGGTGGGCGTCGGAGCTCGGGGAGGAGGCTAGGGGCTTGGTCGGTGCGGTTGCAGATGGTGATGGAGTGGTGATGGTGGTCGGTGGTGTTGGAAATGGGGTTGGTGGTGCTGATGGTGATGGTGGTGTGGATGGTGGTGATGGTGGTGATGGTGGATGGTGGTGATGGTGGAAGTGGTTGGTAATGGTGGTGGTGATGATGATGATGATGATGATGATGATGATGATGATGATGATGATGGGGATGGAGGTGGTGAAGGTGGTGGGGCAGGGGGGAGGGGGGGATGGTGGTAGTGGTGGTGATGGTGGAGGTGGGTGGTGGTAGTGGTAGTGGTGGTGGTGGGGCGGGGGGTGGGGGGGGTGGTGGTAATGGTAAAGCTGGGTATTGATGGTGGTGGTGATGGGGCGGCGGGAGGTTGCCGGAGATGGCGCCGGGTGGCGGGAGTCGCCGGAGATGGGGAAGAGGGGGGGTCTATTTTGGTGTATGTGTTGAGGGGAGATCTTGCAAGGGGGGGGGGGGGGGGGTTCTTGCAAGAGGAGGGGGTCTTGCAGGGGGGAGGGTCTTGCAAGAGGGGGGGGGGGGGGGGTCTTGCAAGAGGTTTGGTTCATGGAGCGGCACTACCTCATGCTTGCAATGATGGAAGAACAACGGGTCGTTGCATTGTGCATGCATTGAACCCAAGTGTCACACTTCATCATTTTTTTTTTTCACCCTCTCACACTCAAGCCCTCTTTCACACCCTACTAAAAAATCCAAGAGAAGGGGCTGCACAGTTGAGACCGAAGGGAGTCGACATAAGCCGAGATGAGCATAGCTTTGGCCTGCTTGAGCTTGTCTTGTAACCCAACAAACGCAAACGAACTTGTCGGCGCATGTTGTTCAGAGTCGACGGTCGAGCTCGCCGATGTGTTGTCCAACGACGGGGGCTGCCGCCGCATTGTCCAGCGTCGGCTGTCAAGTCCGTCGTTGCATTGACCGGCACATTCTTTGTCGGGAACCGAGGCGGCGACGGCAGCCTTGGACTTTGTCTTTGAATGCCGAAATGGAGGTCGCCTCGGGCTGAGACGATGTGAATGTCTCGGGTTTCGTCAGGTGCTGAGGCGGCAAAGTTTTGCCTCAAACTTCGTCTTCGAATGCCGAGGCGAAGGTCGCCTCGGGCCGTGTCATTGCCGATGTCTCGGACTTCGTCAGGTATCGAGGCAGTGAAGCTTGCCTCGGACTTTGTCTTCGAATGCCGAGGCGAAGGTCACCTCGGGCCGAGTCGTTGCCGATGCCCCGGGCTTCGTCAGGTGTCGGCGCAGGGAAGCTTGCCTTGGACTTTGTCTTCGAATGCCGAGGCGAAGGTCGCCTCGGGCCGAGTCGTTGCCGATGTCCCGGGCTTCGTCAGGTGTCAGGGCAGGGAAGTTTGCCTCGGACTTTGTCTTCGAATGCCGAGGCGAAGGTCGCCTCGGGCCGAGTCGTTGCCGATGTCCCGGGCTTCATCAGGTGCCGGGGAAAAGAGAATAAAAACAGGGGAAGGAATAATTAGGACATGTGGTCCCCTCAAGCCCAACCACACACTTTTTTTTTTTACCCTCTCATCCTTGAAAAGCGTGTCGAGGGAGGCTATAAATAAGACTCAAGGGGATTTTGTGTGTCTACTAGTGCTAAGATTTTTCTTCTGAGATTCTCAACTGCTCTGGGTTTTTTCGATTCATGTCTTCTGGAGGTGCTACTGGTTCTATAGGGAAGAAGCAAACCGCTCTTCACCCGATGAGGGGTTTGAAAGCCCTCTTCAAGGGGAGATCGGTGACTGAGGGTTCGAACCCTTCGCTTGAGGGGATATTGTCACGCCCCAGAAATCTGAAGACTGATTCCTGGGGTATGAGGTGAGAAAAGGAAGAGGGTTATGGGTATGGTTACTTAACTATGCCAATTTAGGATTCTCACTGGGCTCTTTCTACGCTCACACACAAGCAAATGAAAGAAGGGGAAGAACAAAAGATCAGACTCGACCTTTAAAAGGAGTATCCTTTCAGTACATGCTACCCAACGGGGTCACAACATACTGACAGAATATCCTCTAAAGGAGCACGAGGCTCAAGCCTCCGACGGCGAGCCGAGTATCTCACCCGCTCCTGAACACTCGGTGCATCTTTCTGGAGGTCCTATCTACTGGGCTTGTCAAATTAGGTCACTTATTCGTCTTATATTTTTGTGGTGATCTAACCTAGGCTTGGGGCCTTGAGGAGAGGCCTACCCAAAGAAAGTTCAGCTGGCACATTACCACTTATCAAACTGACTAACTAATAGAAACTTATTCCAATCCAATTCGATTACATCCGATGAAAAGGTACCACTACTAAGATTGACATAAATAGAAAAAAATAAGCTGCTACCCTACTGACTGTTGGACTCCTACTGCTGCTCCTGTGACTCAGCTCCTGCAGAAGAGTCTACTCGTGGGAATGAGTAGCCCCCAAAAATACATTTGGGAGATTAGCCAAATAAATGGCTAGTGACAAGCTAACAATTTTAATAACTAACAACGCCCAAATTTTAAGATAAATTATTGATTAACCTAATTGTCAAGCTATGTTCTCAATCACGTCCTATGTGTCCATGCAATTTCTATATTCACATGCAAATCCTACCGACTAGGTCATCGCGTATACAGTCATACAATTCCAAATTTAATAAGCAAACAATTATACATTCAAACATGAACCCCGGATATTTTGTTCAACCTGCCCCCGGTCGGGCATTACTATCGAGCCTTTTATTTCGATGTAGAGGGCCAGCTCTCTCGCCGTGCATCCACCAACTCCATGCACAATTCACCCAGATGATCATAAGGGGTTTCCCGTCTTTCACGGTGGAGCTCTACCGCCCAACTTGCTTTACTATGGGGACTTCAACTCCCCGGGACAGGGCTGCTAGGCCAATCCCTACTCGAGGGCACCTCCTATTGGCTTTACCACAACCCTTGCCCGTGACCCCTAACCTACTTAACTTCGGCTGTACGCGCAAGGTGGTTCACGACCCTTGCGCGCACGGGGTCCCTACCCTCTAACCAGGTAGATTAACAACGATTAACAAACCACATGGCATTAAAGGAAAACTAAACAGTGTTTAATCATTTTCGATGGATTACACCAGGATTCGCACCCACTCACAACCCAGCATCAAAATTAAATATCATAAAGCACTCTCGCCCAAAATCCCTTTACTAGGGTTACCACGCTCCCCTCAGGAGTGTGGTCCCGATAATTCTGTATTTATTTATTTATTCAAATTAAGGGAGTACCTATCTATGGTGTCCATGCAAACAATAGAATATTTATTATTAAATTATTAACTTTTTATGCATGCGTCGCCGAACTCGCGACTCCGCATGCAAGGCGGGGTCCACTCGACCACATGTGACGACGTCCGGCGGGACCCGCATGCAGCGTTATGGACACCGACCCTTAATTTCTATATTCACATTATTAATTATTAAAGAAAGCGTGCTGTGTCACCTGGAAAGTGTGCTCGGGCTGATGCTGCTAAGCACCCTCTGCTCCGCCTCCGACTCGGTCCACGTGCTCACCAACTGCCAAACATACCAGCGGCCTATGGTCATTAAGTGCTACTTAAAATATTACCGGCTTAGGTCTGATTGGTCGAGTCGAGAATTTATACGTCATCAGACGCCGTCTATCAGCACGCAAATTGATGTGCCTAAGGTAGTGTCATCGAACGCCGGTCTACTGGCACGCAAATCGATGTGCCAAGGGTAGCATCATGGTTAGTCGGCGTTGCCGATGCAAAGAATCACACTACAGCTCATATAAGCTATTATGCCTAAACGATCGCATTTACATCGATGCCGCTACTAGCGTGCTGTCGTGCTTTGAGGAGCCTTCAGCATCTTGACCATGGTGACACAGATCAGGTCAAGTCTAGGCAAGGTTTGGAGGTTTGATTCTTTATTTGCCCGAGAAATCATCTGGCTAAGGTACAAAAACACAATTACTACTATAATTAAAACGAGTCGCATGAGCCTGAGCTCGGATTGACGACCGCCATTACGTCTCACCTAGTTGAACTCCGGGACCGGCAAGGTTTCGTATATGGGTCGCTGAGCGGCCCACCGTCATTCATAGCACGATGATTCGTATGCCATATAAAAATAGATGTAATAATGGGGGCATCATCCGCAAACAATGGTCATAGATTGTCTGACCCAAACGACATGGTCGAAGGGTTTTATGACCTCGATGATTGCGATTAAGTCATCTAGGATAGTTGGCATTGCTAACAACAATAGTCTTACTATGGTTCGATTATACCAATTTGAGTAGACGGTCGAAACCGCGTCGAGCACTACTACTAGTATGCCTTTGTGCTCTTTGGCATAAAAAAAAAAAGTCGCCGAGCTGGTCTCAACAGGACCAAAGGGAAAACAGGGAAAACGAAGAGGGGCTGACCTGTCGATTGGTTAGCATCTTCCGATTGCACAGCCGTCGGCCCGCCGGCTGGTGGCCATGGCTGCGATGAAGGTGAAGGGAAACTAGGGATGGAGTTGGCCGGATCGTGCAACAAGGAGAAGAGAGAGAAGGGGGGTTGGGTTTGGGATTAAAGAGAGATAAAGAAAGAAACAATTAGGGAGAGAAACAATTAGGGGGTTGGGTTTGGGATTAAAGAGATATAAAGAGATGTGGGATTTAAGAGAGATAAAGGAATTAAAGAGAGATAAAGAGAGAGAAACAATTAGGGGGTTGGGTTTGGGATTAAAGAGAGATAAAGAGATTAAAGAGAGATAAAGGTGAGAAACGATTACGGGTTTGGGTTTGGGATTAAAGAGAGATAAAGAGGTGTGGGATTTAAGAGAGATAAAGGAATTAAAGAGAGATAAAGAGAGAGAAACAATTAGGGGCCAGGTTGGGTTTGGGATTAAAGAGAGAGAAACAATTAGGGGGTTGGGTTTGGGATTAAAGAGAGATAAAGAGATTAAAGAGAGATAAAGGTGAGAAACGATTACGGGTTTGGGTTTGGGATTAAAGAGAGATAAAGAGGTGTGGGATTAAAGAGAGATAAAGGAATTAAAGAGAGATAAAGGTGAGAAACGATTATGGGTTTGGTTATAGATTTAGGTGTTTTTAATTTTTAATTTATTTAATTTATTTATTTTTTTTTCTTAGCAAACAAGTATAACTCGCAGTTAAGCATGGATCGTACTCGAGCTCGCATCGCACCAAGAGGGGCCGGTGCACAAACCTTACGAGTCCGACAGACTCGCCTTAAAACCTATTATTTTAATTAATTTTTATTATTATCAAAAACATTCATGCCATGCCTTGTTACATGTGCTCGCATGCTCGTGTAACGATCACCATGCCTCCAGTGTCGCCTAGCGACCCGGACCTGGGGCCCACTGCCCGGTCCAACTCATGTTCAAGCACATACCATCGACAACCATAACTGAAAAAACAAATCAATCAATTTAGTAATAATAAAACTGGGTTGCCCTGAAATCAAACGTACCGGGTATTACATCCTACCCACCTTATTAAAATTTTCGTCCCGAAAATTAACTAACACTAATCATCAAACAAAGAAGAGTATTGGGACCGCATCGCTGACTCGAGCTCCCATGTAGCCTCCTCCTCACTACAGTGCTGCCACTGCACCTTCACCATGGGGATGGTCTTTGTACGAAGCACTCGATTCTCACTAGCCAAAATCCTGACCGGTCGCTCCTCATAGGATGCATCTGAACTAAGGGTCAGATCCTGCCAATCTAACACGTGTGACGGGTCTGGCTCATACTTCCGAAGCATCGACACGTGAAAGACACCATGGACGCTAGAGAGCTGCGGGGGCAGTGCCAGACGATATGCCACCTCGCCAACTCTCTCCAAAATCTCGAAGGGACCTATGAACCTCGGAGCCAACTTTCCTTTCTTCCCAAACCTCGTGATGCCTCGCCGAGGGGAAACCTTCAGGAAGACATGGTCTCCGACAGTAAACTCGAGCGGGCGTCGACGCACATCCGCGTAGCTCTTCTGTCGACTCTGCGCCGCTCTAAGTCGCTCTCTAATCAGCTGGATCTTCTCAGTCGTCTCCTGGACAAGCTCTGGCCCCAAGAGACTCCGCTCTCCTACCTCTGCCCAACAAAGAGGTGACCGACATGGCCTCCCGTACAAAGCTTCATAGGGGGCCATGCCGATGCTAGCTTGGTGACTATTATTGTAGGCGAACTCTACCAGAGGTAGGTGCTCCTCCCAACTGCCTCCAAAATCTACTGTGCAAGCCCGCAACATATCCTCCAAAATCTGAATCGTCCGCTCTGACTGGCCATCCTTCTGCGGGTGAAACGCAGTGCTAAAACTGAGCTCCGTCCCCAAAGCTGTCTGCAGGCTCTCCCAAAAGTGAGAAACGAACCGAGGATCTCGATCCGAGACAATGGAAACTGGAACTCCGTGCAGCTTGACAATTTCCCTCACATATAACTTCGCTCGGTCGATGAATGTCATCGTTGTTCGCACCGGAAGAAAGTGTGCCGACTTCGTCAGTCGGTCCACGACCACCCAAATTGAGTCATGTTTGTTCCGGGTCAGAGGCAACCCCGAAACAAAATCCATCGTGATGTGCTCCCATTTCCACTCAGCTACTGGGAGCGGCTGCAGCAATCCAGCCGGTCTCTGGTGCTCAGCCTTGACTTGCTGACAAGTCAAACATCTAGACACAAAGGCGGCCACGTCATGCTTCATGCCCTTCCACCAGAATTGCCTTCTCAAATCATGATACATCTTGGTGCCGCCAGGGTATACCGAGAATCTGGATCGATGTGCCTCTGACAATACCTCCTCTCGAACCTCTTCATCAGCAGGGAGGCACAACCTCCTCTGGAACCGCAGACCTCCATCAACATCAACTGACCAGTCAGGAACGAGCTCCCCACTGTCACACCGTGCTCTAATCTTCTCCAACTCAGAATCCAACCTTTGTGCTGCAATCACCTTCTGTAGTAGGCTGGGCTGCACTCGTATGGTGCGCAACATGGTATGAGAGGGCTCCCATTGAACCCACAAATCAAAGCCTTCTATCGTGGCCAGAAAATCCTGTCGATCAGTCACCAATCTAGCAAGATGACTATGGGACTTCCGGCTCAATGCATCTGCAACAACATTCGCTTTACCAGGATGGTAAAAGAGTGAATAGTTGAAGTCTTTTAAGACTTCGATCCACCTCCTCTGACGCATGTTCAGATCCTTCTGACTCGCGATGTACCGCAGGCTCTTGTGATCACAATACATATCGAACTCCTCACCGTACAGATAATGCCTCCAGATCTTCAAAGCAAAAACCACCGCCGCCAACTCCAAGTCATGGGTGGGATAGTTCCTCTCGTGAGTCTTCAATTGTCTAGAGGCATAGGCTACCACCCTACCATCCTGCATCAATACAGCTCCAAGCCCCATCTGTGAGGCATCGGTGAAGACAACATAACCTTTGCCACTGGCCGGAATCGTAAGCACTGGGGCCGAAGTGAGACGCCGCTTCAATTCCCGGAAGGACTTCTCACAATCTTCCGACCACTCGAACCTGACACCCTTCTTTGTCAGACGGGTGAGAGGTGCTGCTAGACGAGAAAATCCCTCCACGAAACGTCTATAATAGCCTGCTAGCCCCAAGAAACTCCTGATCTCGAATACGTTTTTCGGCTGCTCCCAGTCCATCACGGCCTCTATCTTCGATGGATCCACGGAGATACCTTCCTGCGAGACAACATGTCCAAGAAATTTCACCTCCTGCATCCAAAACTCACACTTACTGAGCTTGGCATACAATTGGTGGTCTCTAAGGGTCTGCAACACAGCACTCAGGTGCTCCCGATGATCTCCCTCCGTCTTGGAGTAAATGAGGACATCGTCTACAAATACCACAACGAATCTATCCAGGAACATGCTGAAGACTCGGTTCATCAGATCCATGAATGCTGCAGGAGCGTTAGTTAGACCGAAGGGCATGACCAAAAACTCATAGTGCCCATATCGTGTTCGAAACGCCGTCTTTGGAATATCCTCCGCTCTCACAGCCAACTGGTGATATCCGGTCCTCAGGTCAATCTTCGAGAAATAACAAGCACCATTCAACTGATCAAAGAGGTCCTCGATTCGCGGCAAAGGGTACTTGTTCTTGATCGTGATGCTATTCAGTTTGCGATAATCGATGCAAAGCCTCTTCGTCCCATCCTTCTTTTGAGCAAAAAGAACTGGGGCTCCCCAAGGAGATGTGCTGGGACGAATGAAGCCTTTATCGAGTAACTCCTCCAACTGGGTCTTCAGCTCCTTTAGCTCCGCAGGAGCCATCCTATATGGAGCAACCGAGATCGGTGCTGCTCCAGGTGCCAAATCTATAGCAAACTCAACCTCTCGAGGTGGAGGCAAGCCTGGAAGCTCATCTGGGAAGACATCCGGAAACTCACGAACCATCGGTGGTAGCACTACTGGGTTCCCATCTTTATCTCTACTCGGTAGCTGCGCTAGTAAGCTGAGGGTTATCTGTTGCAGCGGTACCGGGCACAAGATCTTCTGCTTGTCTCCCAAGAAGTAAAATGCCTCGCTCCCCGGAGGTGAGAATATGACCTTCTTAGTAAAGCAATCAAGGGTAACGTGATAGGCTGACATCCAATCCATCCCAAGCAATACGTCCACTCCTCCTAAGTCCAGGATGATGAGGTTTGCCGAGAGCTCTCTATCTCCAATATGAATGATGCAGTCCCGGCAGATCCGGTCCACATCGGTACTTACCCCGAGCGGTGAAAACACCGACAGAGTATGACCCAATGGAACCGACTCTAGTCCCAAAGTCTTGACAAAACTAGGGACGATATAGGAGTGAGTAGACCCGCTATCGAAATGAACGAAAGCAAGGGTCGAAAAGACAGGAAGGGTACCTAGCGTTATCGAAAACATGTAAGAAACCAATCTAGCTACTGGTTGCTACAAGTTCTAACGAGTTAAAACTAATAGCAATGACAACTACACCATTACGTCTACGAATTTAAATTCTAAGTTCAGGGTTACCTTCGATCGCTCCCCCAGAAGCCTCTGGGTCTTGACCAACTAGCATGTACGTCCTTCCCTGAGCCTGGTTGCCTCCTCCGCCCTGACGGGGGAAAGACTTCTGCTGCTGTACCTGGGGAGGACGCTGTTGCTGCTGAGCTCTCTGTGGAGGCCTCTGCTGCTGCACAGGTGGTGGCAACAGAGCAGGCCTCTGGGGTGGAGCTGGTAGGAGTGGCTGCCGACGAAGCTGTGGACAGTTCCACTTCAAATGATCAAATGAACCGCACTGAAAACATCCACGCCGCGGCGGTCCAAGAGCTGGAGGACCACGAAAGTTCTGAGACTGGCGCGGCGGGGGTCGAGTCTCCATAGGCCTAAACCTCTTCTGAGTCGGTGGACCGTTGCGACTGCTGCCACTTCGCTTCTCCATGATAGCGCGTGACTCCTTCAACTCCTGCTCCACTGCCAGGGACCGGTTGACCAACTCCTCATAAGATTGCCCCAAGAAAGGGGTAACCCTACCTCTGATCACTGGATTCAAGCCATGCTCAAAGCGCAAGGCTCTCCTGCCGTCGGTCGCCACCTGGTGTGGAGCATACCTCGCAAGCTCCGAGAACTTGGCCTCATACTGTGTCACAGTACGAGATCCCTGATATAGCGCCAGAAACTCCATCTCCATCCGGTTCTGCACGGTAACTGGAAAGAACTTCTTCCGAAAGAGTTCCTCGAACTCCTGCCATGTAATCGCTCCTCGATCTGCTGCTCTGGTGCGCTGGACTGTCTGCCACCAGAAGTCTGCCTCAGCCTCAAACTGGTACGAGGCGAAGGTCACTCTCCTATCGTCGGTGATGCCCAATGCGTTCAGTATCTTCTCAGTCTGCTGGAACCATCGATCGGCCTCTATAGGGTCTGGATCGCCCTTGAAGCTCGGTGGTCCCATCGCCTTGAAGTCTTTCAGCAATTTCCCCTGCCGCTCGCCCTCGGCCTGCTGACGAGCCTGAGCCTGGGCAAGGGCAGCCTGCGCTAGCTCGGCCTGCTGCTGAGCAGCCGTCTGCTGCTGCACAACAGCAGCCTGCTGCTGCTGGACCATGGTGGCCATCCCCTGGAGCATTGCCATCATCCTCGCCGTGCTATCAGACGCAGAGGACGATCCTGCTCCGTTGCTCGCACCATTTCCACTCCTAGTACCCGCCATCTGAAATAAAAAGATAGTCCTAACGTCAACCATCTACTAACCAACTATTTAGACTTTAGACTTAGACTCCTAATCCTAGAAACTAACCCCTAGGAACATATCCCTAGGCTCTGATACCAGCCGTCACGCCCCAGAAATCTGAAGACTGATTCCTGGGGTATGAGGTGAGAAAAGGAAGAGGGTTATGGGTATGGTTACTTAACTATGCCAATTTAGGATTCTCACTGGGCTCTTTCTACGCTCACACACAAGCAAATGAAAGAAGGGGAAGAACAAAAGATCAGACTCGACCTTTAAAAGGAGTATCCTTTCAGTACATGCTACCCAACGGGGTCACAACATACTGACAGAATATCCTCTAAAGGAGCACGAGGCTCAAGCCTCCGACGGCGAGCCGAGTATCTCACCCGCTCCTGAACACTCGGTGCATCTTTCTGGAGGTCCTATCTACTGGGCTTGTCAAATTAGGTCACTTATTCGTCTTATATTTTTGTGGTGATCTAACCTAGGCTTGGGGCCTTGAGGAGAGGCCTACCCAAAGAAAGTTCAGCTGGCACATTACCACTTATCAAACTGACTAACTAATAGAAACTTATTCCAATCCAATTCGATTACATCCGATGAAAAGGTACCACTACTAAGATTGACATAAATAGAAAAAAATAAGCTGCTACCCTACTGACTGTTGGACTCCTACTGCTGCTCCTGTGACTCAGCTCCTGCAGAAGAGTCTACTCGTGGGAATGAGTAGCCCCCAAAAATACATTTGGGAGATTAGCCAAATAAATGGCTAGTGACAAGCTAACAATTTTAATAACTAACAACGCCCAAATTTTAAGATAAATTATTGATTAACCTAATTGTCAAGCTATGTTCTCAATCACGTCCTATGTGTCCATGCAATTTCTATATTCACATGCAAATCCTACCGACTAGGTCATCGCGTATACAGTCATACAATTCCAAATTTAATAAGCAAACAATTATACATTCAAACATGAACCCCGGATATTTTGTTCAACCTGCCCCCGGTCGGGCATTACTATCGGGCCTTTTATTTCGATGTAGAGGGCCAGCTCTCTCGCCGTGCATCCACCAACTCCATGCACAATTCACCCAGATGATCATAAGGGGTTTCCCGTCTTTCACGGTGGAGCTCTACCGCCCAACTTGCTTTACTATGGGGACTTCAACTCCCCGGGACAGGGCTGCTAGGCCAATCCCTACTCGAGGGCACCTCCTATTGGCTTTACCACAACCCTTGCCCGTGACCCCTAACCTACTTAACTTCGGCTGTACGCGCAAGGTGGTTCACGACCCTTGCGCGCACGGGGTCCCTACCCTCTAACCAGGTAGATTAACAACGATTAACAAACCACATGGCATTAAAGGAAAACTAAACAGTGTTTAATCATTTTCGATGGATTACACCAGGATTCGCACCCACTCACAACCCAGCATCAAAATTAAATATCATAAAGCACTCTCGCCCAAAATCCCTTTACTAGGGTTACCACGCTCCCCTCAGGAGTGTGGTCCCGATAATTCTGTATTTATTTATTTATTCAAATTAAGGGAGTACCTATCTATGGTGTCCATGCAAACAATAGAATATTTATTATTAAATTATTAACTTTTTATGCATGCGTCGCCGAACTCGCGACTCCGCATGCAAGGCGGGGTCCACTCGACCACATGTGACGACGTCCGGCGGGACCCGCATGCAGCGTTATGGACACCGACCCTTAATTTCTATATTCACATTATTAATTATTAAAGAAAGCGTGCTGTGTCACCTGGAAAGTGTGCTCGGGCTGATGCTGCTAAGCACCCTCTGCTCCGCCTCCGACTCGGTCCACGTGCTCACCAACTGCCAAACATACCAGCGGCCTATGGTCATTAAGTGCTACTTAAAATATTACCGGCTTAGGTCTGATTGGTCGAGTCGAGAATTTATACGTCATCAGACGCCGTCTATCAGCACGCAAATTGATGTGCCTAAGGTAGTGTCATCGAACGCCGGTCTACTGGCACGCAAATCGATGTGCCAAGGGTAGCATCATGGTTAGTCGGCGTTGCCGATGCAAAGAATCACACTACAGCTCATATAAGCTATTATGCCTAAACGATCGCATTTACATCGATGCCGCTACTAGCGTGCTGTCGTGCTTTGAGGAGCCTTCAGCATCTTGACCATGGTGACACAGATCAGGTCAAGTCTAGGCAAGGTTTGGAGGTTTGATTCTTTATTTGCCCGAGAAATCATCTGGCTAAGGTACAAAAACACAATTACTACTATAATTAAAACGAGTCGCATGAGCCTGAGCTCGGATTGACGACCGCCATTACGTCTCACCTAGTTGAACTCCGGGACCGGCAAGGTTTCGTATATGGGTCGCTGAGCGGCCCACCGTCATTCATAGCACGATGATTCGTATGCCATATAAAAATAGATGTAATAATGGGGGCATCATCCGCAAACAATGGTCATAGATTGTCTGACCCAAACGACATGGTCGAAGGGTTTTATGACCTCGATGATTGCGATTAAGTCATCTAGGATAGTTGGCATTGCTAACAACAATAGTCTTACTATGGTTCGATTATACCAATTTGAGTAGACGGTCGAAACCGCGTCGAGCACTACTACTAGTATGCCTTTGTGCTCTTTGGCATAAAAAAAAAAAGTCGCCGAGCTGGTCTCAACAGGACCAAAGGGAAAACAGGGAAAACGAAGAGGGGCTGACCTGTCGATTGGTTAGCATCTTCCGATTGCACAGCCGTCGGCCCGCCGGCTGGTGGCCATGGCTGCGATGAAGGTGAAGGGAAACTAGGGATGGAGTTGGCCGGATCGTGCAACAAGGAGAAGAGAGAGAAGGGGGGTTGGGTTTGGGATTAAAGAGAGATAAAGAGAGAAACAATTAGGGAGAGAAACAATTAGGGGGTTGGGTTTGGGATTAAAGAGATATAAAGAGATGTGGGATTTAAGAGAGATAAAGGAATTAAAGAGAGATAAAGAGAGAGAAACAATTAGGGGGTTGGGTTTGGGATTAAAGAGAGATAAAGAGATTAAAGAGAGATAAAGGTGAGAAACGATTACGGGTTTGGGTTTGGATTAAAGAGAGATAAAGAGGTGTGGGATTTAAGAGAGATAAAGGAATTAAAGAGAGATAAAGAGAGAGAAACAATTAGGGGCCAGGTTGGGTTTGGGATTAAAGAGAGAGAAACAATTAGGGGGTTGGGTTTGGGATTAAAGAGAGATAAAGAGATTAAAGAGAGATAAAGGTGAGAAACGATTACGGGTTTGGGTTTGGGATTAAAGAGAGATAAAGAGGTGTGGGATTAAAGAGAGATAAAGGAATTAAAGAGAGATAAAGGTGAGAAACGATTATGGGTTTGGTTATAGATTTAGGTGTTTTTAATTTTTAATTTATTTAATTTATTTATTTTTTTTTCTTAGCAAACAAGTATAACTCGCAGTTAAGCATGGATCGTACTCGAGCTCGCATCGCACCAAGAGGGGCCGGTGCACAAACCTTACGAGTCCGACAGACTCGCCTTAAAACCTATTATTTTAATTAATTTTTATTATTATCAAAAACATTCATGCCATGCCTTGTTACATGTGCTCGCATGCTCGTGTAACGATCACCATGCCTCCAGTGTCGCCTAGCGACCCGGACCTGGGGCCCACTGCCCGGTCCAACTCATGTTCAAGCACATACCATCGACAACCATAACTGAAAAAACAAATCAATCAATTTAGTAATAATAAAACTGGGTTGCCCTGAAATCAAACGTACCGGGTATTACAGATATCCCGGGAGAAGGGTAAGCCTCCTCGTCCTCTATCGAAAGCGGCGCTGGAGAAGGGTAAATCTTCCCAGTCGGAGCAAGATACGTCTAAGGTGGTTCCTAAGAGGTTGAAGAAGAGATCACGTGAGGTGCCATCTGCTCCTTGCAAGCCTCCACAGGTGCCCAGCCTGCTTTGCGAGTTGGGGCCTCTGATGCCGATTGAAGACGAAACTCTTTATAAATTTGAAGATGGCGTCGTTTTGCTGAAGTCGCAGCGTGTGGCATGGAAGAAGTTGGCGAAGCTCTTTATTGCTCATCCTCGTATGCCATCATTCAAAGTGATCGAGAAGGTCTTCGGGATCAATCCTCAAACGATCTTTCTCAGTACGGTGAGCTTGGAGAAGGTCACGGGGACTATTATATCTGTCGGTCAGCTAAATTGCGGGCTGAGATTACTGTTGCCACCATTTGCTGCTCGGCTCCTGAATACGTCGGGTCTCTGTCCCAGACAGATTGGAGGAAATGCTTGGCGCGTGATTTACGCCTTCTGTCGGGTGGAATCTGACTGCCAACCAGAGCTCCGGAGGTGTTACACCAGGTTAGAGGTGGGTGAGCCGGCGAGGATTGAGCTGGGGTATTTCTTCTATCACTATATGTGGCAGCTGAGTACCGTGTCAGGGGAGCGCTTCTTCTATCTTCAGGGCGTGTCTGCTCTGAGACCGATCGAGGGTTTACCTGAATCCGACAGGACCTATGCTGAAGGTCCATTCTCGATCACGGATGAGTGGTCACCCCTCTTCGTGCCGGAAGTGATGCGGTTTGAAGTGCAAGATGAGGTGAAGCATTACCAAGCCGGAGGGGATTTGGCTTGGTCTTCCCGGCGTGCGGCGGCCATTGACAATATTTTCTTAGAGTTGACATATGGTAGCAGGTTTTGGAGGCAGTTCCTCTTTTGTCCGGTGTGCCACGGGATGAAGAATTTATTGCACCGTCTCCCAGGTCGCTACCTGGACAATGATACTCTCTACTCGGACTACGGGGATGAGAAATGGCAGAAGAAGTGGGCGAACGTGGAGGTGCCTTGGATAACGGAACGGCCTAGGAAGACCGTCTTGATGCCCAAGCTACAAGGGAGGGTCAAGAAGGCGGCTAAGGCTGCCTCTGCTTCGAAGTGCTCTTCTGTGGCGGATGATGGTTCTGATGACGGTGAGGAAGAGGAGGAGGATGAGGCTGAGGAGGGGTCTGAAGATACGAATGTCAGTAGGAGTGAGCGAGACAGCGTCGAGATAGTGGTGCCCCCGGTAAGGGTGGTGCCTCGATCTCGGGGCAAGGGAAATATAACGCCTGGCATGGTGGCCTTCGCCCACCAGCTTGAAGAGGATATGGAGGAAGAAGGAGAAGAGGAGGGGCTGGGGGAGCCGTTCGAGCCGGGCTATGACTTTAGCTCATTGATGTCGAGGCCCAAGGGTAAGGGCAAGATGTCGCGAGTAGCGGCGTCTGCATCTACTGTAGAAGCTTCGATCTGGGGCATTGATAGACCTACTGATCCCTTCATAGGGATGGCGGCCGCCGCTAAGAAGCTCCTTCGTGAGGCAATGGATAAGCGAAAGAGGGAGGAGTCGACAGCTGTTAGGGCGACGAGCTTTCAACCGGAGCCGAATGTGGAGTTTGCCGTGGAGGGAAACGGCGGGGATTTTGCTCAACCTACAACGAGGTGGGCTGGCTGGGACTCATTCCAGGACACTGCAGGATGGACTGGACTCAATCCTTCGCAGCCCGAGGCAGGTTACACTGATTGGGGTGGCGTGCCATTTGCCGATGTTGTTCCTGCTACTGTTGCGACGACTGGGTTGGATGAGGCGACACCCTCTTCCCGTAGCAGGGGCGAGAAAAAGTCCCAAAAGGGAAAGGCATGAAAAGAATCTGAAGCGATTGCCGCTGGGGAGGATAGGTTCGAGGGTCTGGGTGTGGATAAGTTTGTCGAGATGGCTCGTCGTGCATCTTGCGAGTCCGACGGTCCTCCCGATGTTACCCTTGATTATGCTCTACGTATGGTAAGATATCTTGCTTGAATCTTGCTTGGGTTACATTAAATATGGCAGGAATTGAAGTGTTTTGCTTGTTTGCAGATGGATGCGATGGTGCGGCTTGTTGCTCGGACTTATCGTCGCTATGGGAATGACGTGTTGGGAAGGTCTGAGGGAGTAAACATTGCCCTCAGGATTGAGTTGGAGGAAGCAAGGGTGGCGCTGGAAGCAGCGTAGGGTGATCTTCTCGAAATGACCGGGTTGTGTAACAAAGCGGCCGAGGAGCTCCGGCTCCGGGATTTTCTGAGGCAGGATCAAAGGCTACCGGTAGTCGTCACCCAGGAGGGTCTCGTTGATTTGTAGTTTTCACTTCATCTTCTTCTTTTACCCGTCTACTTGATGTAGCCCTCTTGGCTATGTGATGTATCTTTCTTTCTACTGCATTATGTACTTGCTTTCTGTTTGAATAACGAAAAGGGCGTTCTGGCTGGATATTTCATGTTTGAAATGCTTGTCTTGATGTTTCCAAATGTCTTTGAATTCAAAGGTGGTGACCTCGGTACTTTATTGTTGTGTGCCAATGTATAGCCTTGGACTTACTGGTTAATGGTGATAAGAGTTCAGAGTTCTCAGCATGACACTTTTGTATTGGTCGGACTTAGGCAAAGCGCCTTCTTAGTTGGGCCTTTGTCTTTGGAACGTAGCTTTGTACTATTGCCGGTTAGCCGGCGGTGTCACAACGTGAACCGAACTAACTGTGGTGAGGCATTAGTACATGTGTCCTTACGTGACAACGTGAGCACGTGCGACGCCAATGATTCGGATCACTTAGCGTAGTGCCCTTGTATCGGTTGGACTTAGGCCAAGCGCCGTTTTAGTCGAACCTACGTATCAGGACACATAGCTTTGTACTGTTGCAAGTTAGTCGGCCGTGTCGCAATGCGAACCGAACTAACTGTGGCGAGGCATTAGTGCATGTGTCCTTACATGACAACGGGAGCACGTGTGGCGCCAATGATTCGAAGTACTCAGAGTAGTGCCCTTGTATCGGTTGGACTTAGGCGAAGTGCCGTTTCAGTCGAACCTACGTATCAGGACATATAGCTTTGACTGTTGTAGGTTAGTCGACCGTGTCGCAACGCGAACCGAACTAATTATAGCGTGATATTAGTGCATGTGTCCTTACATAACAACGGGAGCACGTGCGACACCAATGATTCAGAGTACTCAGCGTAGTGCCCTTGTATCGATTGGGCTTAGGCGAAGTGCCGTTTCAATCGAACCTACGTATCGGGACACGTAGCTTTGTACTGTTGCAGGTTAGTCGGCCGTGTCGCAATACGAACCGAACTAACTGTGGCATTGAACAGGACTTGAAGTTGAATTTAATAAACTCATTGAATCTAAAGTGTTAGCCTTTTCATTGATAGCTTGATGGAGATTACATTCATTGATAAAACTTCTTGAGATGTGATGCATTCCATGCTCGTGGTAGCCGCTGTCCTTTCGACGTCACTAGTCGGTACGAACCTTTCCCTCCGGCCGACTCGACAATGTATGGTCCTTCCCAGTTCGGAGCGAACTTGCCGCTGCCATGTTCTTTTGTGTTTGGGAAGACTGCTCTTAGAACAAGTTCTCCGATGCTGAACTGTCTTCTGCTAACCTTTCGGTCAAAAGCTGACTTGATCTTTTGTTGGTAGTTGGCGATGCGTACGGCTGCTTGATCACGAAGTTCGTCTGCGCAGTCGAGGTCGCCGATGCGAAGTTCCTCGTTGATCCGTCGTTCGATTGCGAGAGACTTGATAGTTGGGCATATGGCTTCGGTTGGCAGAACTGCTTCCGACCCGTAAGTTAGGCGGAAGGGTGAAAATCCGGTTGATTGTCGAGGTGTGGTTCGATACTCCCACAACACTTCAGGAAGGACTTTCTCCCAAAACCCTTTCTTGTCTTCTAACTTCTTTTTAAGTATGCCAAGGATGGCTCGGTTGGAGGCTTCCACTTGACTGTTGCATTGAGGGTATCTCGGGGTTGAATAGAAGAGTTTGATCCTATATTCTTGGCAAAAGTCCCAGAATTTGTCTGAGTCGAATTGTGCTCCATTATCAGCAATAAGCACTTGGGGCGTGCCGAATCTTAAGAAGATATTCTTCCTGACGAATTTGATGACTTCATCGTCTGTTTCACGGAAGAGAGGCAAAGCTTCGACCCATTTAGTGAAGTAGTCAGTTGCCAGCAGTAGGTACTTCTTCTTGCTAGGAGAAGGTGGGAATGGGCCAAGGAAATCCAACCCCCATTGATGGAATGGCCAACGACTCGTCAGAGGATGAAGCTCAGATGCAGGGAGATGGATTGATCGAGCGTGCCGTTGGCAGAGTTCACACTTCTGGACGAACTGTCATCCATCCTTGGCCATAGTGGGCCAATAGTAGCCTTGGAGTTTGACTTTTCCTTCGAGGGATCTGCCGCCAGAATGGTTACCGCAAGCTCCGGCATGGATGTCTGCTAATATCATCTCCACTTGTCCAAAGTTGACGCATTTGAGAAGGATTCCGCTGTGTGACTGGAAGTAGAGATCGTCTCCTTCAAGGCGATAGAGAGGGAGTTTCCTTTGAAATCGTCTAGCTTGAATCGGGTCCTCCGGTATTTTGTTGTGCTTGAAGAAGTTGAGGATTGGCCATCTCCAATCTGACTGATCTTCGCTTAGGGCGTAAGTGAAGATCGGCTGCCTCCAACCCCTTCTTCCGCTTGCCGAGGCAATAACTCCGTGTTGCTCAAGGTTTGCCTTGGGTAACTCCTGGTATTCGATGCTGATCTGATGTTGATTGACTGGATCTCCCAATACTGAAGCGGCATTAGCGATGGCATCAATTTCGCGATTATCTGCCCTTGGTATTTGGATGAACTTGATGTCTGTGAACTGCCTCTTGAGTTATAGTACAAGGTCGAGATAGTGCAGCATCATTTCACCTCGTGCTACGTAATCCCCATTGATCTATCTGATGACCAACTGGGAATCACTATAAACGTAGAGGAGCTCTACCCCCAGTGCTCGAGCAGTCTCCAGTCCCGAGATGAGAGCTTCGTATTCGGCTTCATTGTTGGTGGCATTGAACCCGAGGAGGATAGCTTTCTCCAGGTGGTCTAGTTCGGGAGATATCAGAACTATCCCAATTCCCGAACCGATAGCACTTGAAGCTCCATCGGTATAGAGCTTCCATCGTGATGCGGGAGTTGATGGAGCCTCTAAGCTCGGACAAGGGGCCTCAGGGCCTGGACTAAGGCATTCCTCATCCTTGTCGTTGAGGTGCATCTCAGGATCATCTTCAAGGGCGATAGAATCTTCCACAGGGAAGTCTGCTAGGAAGTCGGCTATGGCTTGCCCTTTGATAGAAATGCGAGGTTCGAATTGGATACCGAGCGAACTCATTTCAATTACCCATTTGGTCATCCGACTGGCTTGACCAGTCTTGTCGAGTATGTCTTTGAGAGGATGCTCAGAAGAGACGGTGACCAGATGAGATACAAAATAAGGGCGGAGTCGTCGGGAGGCCGTCAGTAGAGCGAAGACAATTTTTTCTATCTTCGAGTAGCGTGTTTCGGCCGGCAGGAGGGTGTGGCTGGTATAGTCGATAGGAAGTTCGATGGCATCCCTTCTGCTGACTAAGACTGCACTGATGGCTTGACCGGTGACTGCGAGATAGAGCCATAGGGGTTTCGCTAGCAACGGTGCTGTCATGATGGGGGATTGGGTGAGATAGAACTTGATGCTTTGGAAAGCTTGTTCACAAGTCGTGTCTCATCCTGATGTGTCAGCCTTGCGGAGTTTGTCGAAGAAGGGCTTGCATTTGTCGGAGGATTTGGATATGAATCGATTGAGTGCTGTTAGCCTTCCTGTGAGGCGCTGAACTTCTTTCTGATTAGAGGGTGATGGCATGTCGAGTATTGCTCGGATTTGGTCGGGATTTGCTTCGATGCCCCTTCTGGTTACTAGGAGACCCAGGAACTTTCCTGATTGTACTCCAAAAGCGTATTTGGCTGAATTCAGCTTCATGCGGTATCTTCTCAGGATTTGAAATGTTTCGGCGAGGTCAAAGAGGTGTTCCGCTCGAGTTAGGCTCTTGGTAAGCTGATCATCAACGTAGACTTCGACGTTGCGATCGATCTGTTCTTTGAACATCTTCGTGACTAGCCCTTGGTAGGTTGATCTTACATTTTTGAGGCCAAAGGGCATGACGTTGTAGCAGTAGAGACCCCTATCCATCATGAAGCATGTCTTCTCTTGATCATCCCGATACAGGGGGATTTGATTGTAGCCCGAGTATCCATCCATGAAGGATAGTAGCTCGAGCCCAGCGGTGGCATCTACGAGTCTATCTATCCTTGGCATAGGGAACGGATCTTTGGGACAGGCTTTGTTGAGGTTGGTGAAGTCGATGCAGACTCTGATCTTCCCATTTTTCTTCGGGACCGCAACTATGTTTGAGATCCAAGTTGGATACTCAACTTTGCGGATGAAGCCAGTAGCAAGTAACTTGTCGATTTTTTCTTGAACTGCAATCCGTCGCTCCGGTCTGATGGTTCGAGGCTTTTGTTTGACTAGGTGTGACCCTTCTTTGATTGTGAGCCAATGACATGCGTCGTCCGGATTGATCCCGAGCATGTCTTCAAAACTCCAAGCGAAGATATCTGTGTTAGATTTGAGGAACGAAACCATATCTTGCGCTTCTTTGCTGTTCAGGCCAGTGCCGATGAAAGTCTCTCGAGGAGGACTTCCGTTGCCGAGGTCAACTCGAACAATTTCTTCGACTGAGGGTGGAGCCTCCCATTCCAGAGGTACAGGCTCGGGCATTGGGGGCTCCCTTGATTGCTATCTGGTCGAGGGACCGGCTTCACTAACAGAACGCTTTGCTGGAGTAGCCTTGGGCGTTGATTGATTTTGAGCGGCCGTCGCTTCGCATGATCTTCCCGTTTGCTAACTCCCTCGGATGCATCTGATGCCCTCTTCGGTTGGAAATTTAAGGAGTTAGTGATTAGAGGAGGAGACATCATTGATCTGATGAAGGAAAGACCTACCTAGAATATGGCATTGTAGTTTGATGTCCCCTCAACTACAGCAAAATGGACGGACACTCGCATATCGCTATTGAGATCGAGTATAAATTTTGCTTCGCCCATTGTCATGCTCTGCTCTCTGTTGAAGCCGGTAATGATGGTCGGGATTACGTCAAGACTCTCGTACTTATGACCGAGACGTTTGAAGCAATCAGAGAACATGATGTCGATGGAGCTACCGGTATCAATGAGGATCCGATTGACTGAGCTCCCATCAACTATGAGTCGAAGGACCAAAGGATCTCGGTGAGGAGTGCATACTCCGTGGAGATCCTGATCGGTAAAGATGATTGCCGGCCATGGGAGGCCTTTGATGGGCTTTTCTATCCAGGAGTCTTCAACTTGAGCGAGAGTGCGAACGTGATGGACACGTCGTACTTGCCGCTCAACCTCCTTTCGAGTTGGAGTTTGATGATGTAGGTTGCCGTGGATGTCGTAAATATTCGCTTGAACTAAGATAAGAGTTGCTTGAGAAGTGACCGAGCGGATCCAGTATGCCTCCTTCTTCTTTTGGGGAGGGGGAGGAGGAGGGTGTGGACCGCCAGCCCTGCCAGTCTCAGATTTAAAATCCTGAAGATGGCCTTGCTCCTGAAGGTCTTCCAGGTGGTACTTCAGGCTGAAGCACCGAATGGTAGAATGGCCGTGGCACCGATAAAAGTTGCAATAGACTGACTTGTCTTGCATTTGCTTGGTGCCAGGCTGAAGAGGGTTTGGCCTTCTAACATAGCTCTCGTGCTGGATCTGTTCAAGAATAATATCGATGGGCAAGTTCCAGCTAGTGAAGGTTGTTCTCCGAGGCTTGGTGGGTCTATCGTCTGCCCTTTGCGGCTTTTTGGAGGACTTCTTCTCTTTAGCTTGAGCGTTGTTCGCTCGGGCTGGTGGTCGTGCCGGCTCTTTGTCGGATGGACGCTTCCTGAAGTCTCGCCCCTTGCGAGCGACTTGATCATCCTCAACTTCGATTTCCCACTGGATCCGATCAAAGAGTGCTCCAAGGGAATCGGGGGGGTTGCGGATGAGGTCGTTGTATATATAAAGGTCATAGCGCAGAGCATTTTGGAATGCCAACATAATTGCCTCATCATCGAGATGGCGTCCGGAGAGCGCTGCATGCTCATTCCGGAACCTCCGTGTGAATTCTCGGAGGGTTTCGTCCGAACCCATTCGCAGTTGGTAGAGGGAGTCCAGCTTTTTCTCTGGTTTGAGGTTCAGCCAGTAATGCTGGACAAAGAGATCTGCCAGGTCTCCGAATAGGCTGACAGAGCTTGTGGGGAGATTGTGATACCAATCCAACACATGTCATCCAACCTGCCGGCAAAGGTGCGGCATAAAACCTGGTTGTCGTGATCGTATGGTGTTAATGCTTGTTTGAAGGCGAGGACATGTAGCGTCGGATCTCCTATCAGACAATTGAACTTGGGGAGAGCGACAGTCTTTCATCCTCGAGAAAATTGGGCCCGGAGAATCTGCCGGGGAAGCGGTCCTTCTGAGGCGTGGTTGTTCCTTCGATCATTCCGCAAGTCGGTGAGGCGTCCCGAAGGTCGAGGAGGAAGATGGGGCTTGGAAATTCTTCCTTCTTAGTGATGCTTCACTTGGACTCGGTTATTGCTAAGGTGGGACCGAGTTCCAGATTGATATCTTTTGCTGTAAACATCCTGGCGACTGCTTGAGTCAGAGGATGATACTGAGTTGAGTGGCTTTGGGTGACGAGTCGATTCGTCAAGACGTTCCCAGATGCTCTGTTTAGCCGGAGAAGGCGATGGTCCCCTTGAAGGAAGCTTGAGGGATCGTTGGGAGGTATCGACGACAGATCGTCTGGACGGAGCGGGGGAGACATGAAGCGGTCGGTGGACGTTTGCTCCTTCGTTGATACCGGTGACCGATCACGGGGGATCAGCTCTTCCTCTGACAGCGATTTGTCGGAGGGAGTCTCTCTCTACCGTGAGGGCCGCATTCTGCTTCATAAGAGTAAGGAGTTGGAAGTCCTCTGCGGTGATTTGGTACGATGCTTGGGCATCAGCACCAAGAGAGACATGCGCTTTCCCCAAGCGTTGAGGAATTTGGTCGACGAGTTGAGGTGACCGTCGAAGTTGAGCTTGGGCAGCGCGATCAACCGACGGGCGACTCCTCGAATTGGCAGCGAGTTGTTATTCCGAATGTTGGTTTGTTGCAAATCGATGACTCATTGATCGAGTTGTCAGATGCTGAGCGTCTGGGTGCATGCCACTTTCCTTTGGCTGGTCCATCAGTGTCTTCGCCATTTAAGTACAGCGATGGAAGCAGACGGATTGCTCAGGCAATCGGTACGCTGCTACTGGAGGAGTTAGGAAACTTAGATATTGCAAGTTGATAGGATTAGGATTAGATCCCACAGACGGCGCCAAACTGTGGGGGAGGATTTCGGCCGTCGTACGTGACCCTCCTCCAACAGTCGATTGAAGGTTTGACCCTTCGGAATGTGGCGCGCTTCGAAGCGCTGAGTTGTGACTTGCTGGGCTGTCACACAAGCACTATAGAGTAGAAAGGTAGAGAAAGAGATGACACAAGATATGGTGACGAAGTTCGGCCGAAGCCTACATCTCCGTGCGGTAAGATGCAACCTTAGAATCCACTATTTCTGAGTAAACAGTAGAGCTACTCTCGATAGGCCGAGAAGTGCTTCTTACAAGTAATCAGAGAGTGGAAAAGGAGTCCGAAAACCGAAAAACTCATGGAGCTCTGAAAAACAGAAAGTGGGTTTCTGGTCTGGAATTTCGGATCTAGAATCATTTACAGGGTTTACTATTTATAGTAGTTTGGTTCATATAAAGAATATTCCTTAGTGTATCCGGGGTTTAGTAAATTTCCGAGGGGATTTATCAAACCCCAGATAGTGCAACTAGGCCCCAGGCAGAGCTGCGGGTCCCACCATCGTACTTGTGGGCTCCAGGCAGGGCTGCGGGTCCCATCATTGGACTCGTGGGACCCAGGCAGGGCTGCGGGTCCCACTACTGGACTCATGGGCTCCAGGCAGGGCTGCGGGTCCCGCCGTTGGGCGTTAGCCAGATTTTGCACCCACAGCATCAACGATAAACCAGATGTCCACCGGTCGTTTGATCTTTCTCCCGCTCCTTCTAGACGTTCGGTCGTTGACACCTCCAGTCAATCTCTCAATCCCCTTTCGAAAGGACCCTTGCCCGTTCCTTCCAGGCCAATGGTTTGGGAATAACTCAATCAGAAGGCTCATCGTCCTGAACCCCTTAGCTCTGGATCATCCTCCGACCCCTGCATCGCGAGGGACGCCCATCACCACAATCGACACCCTGAGGGTTAGCACCAATATAACTACGATCGGACTTTTATTGAGCTTCACCCAACGAGGACTCTAACGCCTTCGTTGCCTCCATTTCCTCCGAGGCACCTCTCAGACCAGCGAGGTGATCGTCGGAATAGCCATGCCTCCAAGGGACCTCTTCATCAATAAATTCTTCGAGTGTTAGGATTGATGTGTTCTAAGCTTGTAAAACTTTATGTTTTGGTCTAATAAAGATTGATAGTTATTATATGAGAAGCATATAGGTACGTAACATAGTTACGTGTTCTTTTAAGAACAGAGAGCCATGGTTATATGGTAGTCCACTGAGCTGAAGACTGAGTGGATTGGCCCTATATAATCTAAATCAGTTCGCAGCTATGATTGGGTTGGTCGCCTCATCATGATAAGTTGTTGGGGATGACAGTTCATGGAAGTCTTCACCATGGTCATCACCAGGCACAGTGTCTGTGGCTGAACAGAACTAGCACGGTGTACAGATCAGTGAGCAGACACTGGTACACTAAGCCATGTTTCTACTTAGGGTAAAACGGTCCTAAATCCTGAGGAACCATGTCGGATGGACTAACCAGTTGCGTGGTGCTTTGGCGCACCAATGTATGAGGATTCGTATGCAGTGATCCAAAACCACGGTGTACTGGGTTACCCGGCTGGCATTACATTAGTGTGTCACTCCTGCAGGCCATCCACACCCCTGAAGGAAGGTGCGTTCCTTGATGTGACTTACACTGTACCAAACCCAGGCCTGGTGGTCATCAGTTTGACTGTTGACCGGGTTCGATTACTCGACGGGGTAATCAGAGGTACGATGTATAGGTCAACTTGGAAGGAACCAAGTCATATGATCATTCAAATCTGACGGCAGTCTCCACCGCTCGAAGTGAATCATGGCATCAAGTGGAGGGACAATGTGTTTACCACTACTAAGCGGAGAGCAGGGGTATGATAGAGACCATAGTAAGTCCGGGTGAATTGGAGTGCAGCCTACATCGCACGCTGGGTGGCCACACAGGTTAACTCGAGCTCAGAGGATCGATGGTACACTCGGGAAGTGTGTCGATCGAGCTTGAGTTGGAAGCCATGAACATCGGTCCCTGATGGTTCCACCTTATCAACGTTATGTACGGTTCTTGAACCATCTTCTCGGAACACCATAAGCATTAAGAGGAAGAGAGAAGTATACGCTCCATGTATGCTTGGCACTAGAGCACGGTAGATGCGTAACTACATGCGAGTACTATGGGGTATGCCAGAGATTAGTACAGAGGCGCATGTAGTAATCCCAAGCCATAAATGAACTTCGCTGCATAGGTATGATGCACCGGGGTATGTTGCGAGTTGACTAGTTGACTTTGCTAGAGGCACCCTCCGGTGGCCTCAGTTAATAGTAAGGTAACTAGTAAATATCACTTAAGTAGTGTCCGTTAGGTCTCGTACACTAGAAATGGTCAAATTGAGGTGTCAGGGCGTTTTGGTAAAAACTCACTCTGTCGGACCTCACTTATGGCCGACCCTAGCTGTGGAAGACCATGCTAGGGCCGGCCCTATATTGTAGGGATGAGAATCCCTCATCTATAGGGTCGGCCATATAGATAGGGATAGGGCTTTGAATTGGTCAAAATAAGCCCTAAAAAGTGGGAAAACGGATAAATAGAAGAAGAGATAAAAGGGTGATAATAGAGAGATAATTGTGGGAGGTTCTTATCCCCATGGATCCTTATCCAAGGGGGTAGGCCGGCCCTATATAAGGGACCTTATGGGGCCGGCCATAATGATGCAAAAACCAAACCCCCTCCCTCTCTCATCTCTCTAGTTCTCTCCCTAATCTCTCTCTACTTTTCCGCTTGCAACTTCGTCTTCCTCGCATAAAGTTTCGTAGAAGGAGAAGGGTCGTTCTTCGGAGGCACTCAGAGATCCGAGAGTAACGTTCCGTGCATCGTGTGAGATCAGGTGAACAAGAAGGCATCGTCTCCATTCATACCATCGGCATCTTCGCAAACGATCTTCCGTCTCCATCAACAAAGAAGACAATTCTCCGCGGTTAAAAGATCCGTACAAAGATATAAATAATCTAACATGTAGATCTAGCGAGCATCATGATTTGCATGCATGCTAGATAATCATTACGCTAGATTGCCATTAGGGTGTTCGATTCACGTGCATAGACATGCACACATATGTAGATTAGTTTCAATGAAAGTTTAAATCGTGTAACGTGCACCATGAACGGTCTTTCGACCGCAAAATCGTTTCCGCTGCGAGCCTCTGCCAAGGAATTATTTCCAACAATTGGTATTAGAGCCACATTAGTGGTGTGCGTTTTATGATTTTTCATGAAACCATCAAGTGTGCGCATGATGAACGCATGAGATCATCGGGGTTCTTACGCTTAGATCATGCATATGTATATATATTGTGCTTGTTCTATGAATCGTTCTTGCAGGGCGCCGCTATAAAATCTAGATCTATATTTGTGCTTGCTACCGGGGGTCGGACCCCGAGTTAGCCATTGTCTGGATTTGCTCTCTATGTGTGTGGATATGTTTTTGAGCCGTAGATTGGGCGAGTGATGGGGGTTGACCATCCTCGGTTCCCATGGCCTTTTTTCCTAGGCGTGTGTTTTTTTTTCTTTCTAGGAAATTATGTACGAGCGAGCACTTGCTCGAAGCGTACTAGACTTTTTCGGTTACAGATCGAGAAGAAAGATGTGCCAAAGAAATCTACCATCGGGAGCGTAAGCGGAACCCTGAAGGACGAAGACGATCCGGCAAAGTGTTCGCAAGCGTGACGGAGGAGCCGGACCGAGGGACCTTGCGAAAAAAGCTAGAGGCCTGCGCTGTGCTAATTAGGTTCAGGGGTCGGACCCTGAACTTAATTCAGTCTTTATAGTTACTTTCTTTATTAGTTATTTATGTTTCATATCGAACCTCGATGAGATAATGTGATTATCAGTTTTCAGGGGGATGTCATTCCCCTTAGGTCCAAGCGACTGTTTGAGGATAGGATCCCACTAGATGACGCCTATTATTTAGTTGACTTTTGATGTTAGTGGGATCCCATCACATATGGTTATGCCACCATTAGGTCAACACCCGACTAGTCGGGTGTGCCTATTTGGCCAGTATCGAAACCTAAGATGAGATGGAGATCCATTGAATATCAATTGTCAAATTTATAAGCGAGGCGCCATGACTAGTGGGAGTCATTTCCAGTGTGTCTGACTTTAGGCTAAGCTCCAGAGCATTAGCGTGATAACCAATTTTGCAGAGCATCGATATTCTCGGAATATGTAATATGACCCTTGAATGGAGAAATCCACTTGAGGTAGGGACTATGATATTCCGAGGATGATTAATGCTAGGCGAAGGGCTTAAAGCGCTAGTGGGAGCATGGTGTGACCAGGGTCTAGTATATAGAAGGTCACTACCTTTGCTTTTGCATAAATTCATACTCGCAAAATAACCCTCAAAATTTATAAGGGATGTAAAAGAGGACTTTTAGAGATCCTCTGGCCTCCACGGCTAATCACTTCGTGCTCGGGTGGAAGGGCATAACTCAGCAACCCCCTCGGGTGAGAGCTGTGTTTTTCTATGCCAAGCTACTTAGTGATCTCCCTCGGGATATGGTGGTTACGGTGCCAAGTGTTCAGGCTTTACTCACCCTCGTGGGGACCGTTAGAACTCCCGTGCCGTAATTGCCTAGGCTCATGGATAAGCATCCTAAGTACACGTGAGGTATTCGTTGCGAAGACAACGGTGATCACGTGGTACTGATCAAAAGATAACCATGGTCCATCAAAGCCCTTAGTTGGCGGATTTGGATAGGGTCAAGGGAAAGACCCGTGTAAGCGTAAGACCTGCACACTGCCCCCTCGGACAGGTGTAGCCGATTTCGAGATCTTACATACATGGTTAATTAATCCATAGGGATGGCTTCGCTTGAGGGTAGCGCTGACATATGGATATAATTAGCTTGTTTTAAAAATCTATAAAATAAGTTTTCATGCATTCTTATTATTCAATCTTTTATTTTCAGATGACCAAGTTAGACCCCCTGTCCGCTATCCTAAATGACCACAAACTTACCGGTCCCAACTATGAGGACTGGAAGCGCAACCTGTACCTGGTCTTAAGGATTGGTAAACACATGACAGCCCTGAATGACCCTGAGCCAGATTTGTCAGGACCCGATGCCACAGAGGCACAGTTAAAGGCATTCACTGACTAGAAGGAATCTAATGAAATATGTAAATGCTATATAATAGCATCCTTGCAAACAACTCTGCAGAAGCAAGTCGAGGAGATGCCCGACGCTTCTGACATGATGTTGTATCTGAAGAAAATGTTTGAAGGTCACAATCATGTTACATGATACCTTACCATCAAGAAACTCATCGGCACTAAGATGTCCAATGAGACGCTAGTTCGGGAACACATGATAAAAATGTTTGGGTTCCAGAACGAACTAGCAACCATGGACATTGTGCTAGAAGGCGAGGTGATGATAGACATCTTCCTCTCGTCACTGTCTGGAGCCTTTGAAGGCTTTGTCACCAACTTTAATTTGAACAAGTTGGATATGACAAATGCATAGCTTCTGGGAGCTCTCCAGGCAGCTGGATGGCTTCAAGCAGAAGGGCGAAGCACTTCACGTGCAATGCAGATCCTTCAAGAAGTCTGGCAAACCTCAGAGCAAGAAACATAAGAAGAAATCTAAGTCAGCGCCTGTGCATGACTCTGCTGGGGCCTTTGGGTCTGGCGAATCAAAGAAACCGGGCACAAAGTGTTTCCGGTATGGTCAGAAGGGTCATTGGAAGAAGGACTGCAAGAAGCCTCAGAATGCTGGTGAAGGTAATCTACAACTTCTGGTTGTTGAATCATTTCTTTCGAGTAATAGTTCTTTTGCTAGTTGGATTGTGGATTCAGGATCACTAACCATGCCTGTAACTCTCTTCAGGGGTTTCGGGAAAGCAGAAGGTTGCTTTATGGAGAGGTGACCTTAAGCATGGGAACTGAGGCCGTGGCTGCTGCTGAAGCTGTTGGAGATGTTAATCTTAGTTTTTCGAATAATAAGACTTTGACTCTTAGAGATGTTTTTTATGTACCGTCCTTGAGACGTAATTTAATTTCTGTTACTTCTTTAGTTAATGAAGGTTATTCAGTTTATTTTGATGCTTCTGGTGTATCATTTAAGCTGAATGAAACTTTTATAATAAGAGGAATGGTTCAGAATTATCTCTATATTGTCAGTCCAAAATTTGAAAAAGATAACATAATAACTTCAGCATTTAATGTTGATTCATCTAAGCGTAAGAAACCTTCGGAGAATTTAACCCAATTGTGGCACTTACGTCTTGGCCATATTGGTTTAGACAGTATCTATAGGTTGGTGAAGGCCGGGCTTCTGGAAACAGATCCTACGGAGATCCTTTCCACCTGTGAATCCTGCCTGGAAGGCAATATGACCAATAGGGCCTTTAAAGGCAAAGGAGTAAGAGCTATGGAGGTATTGGAGTTAATCCATTCAGATGTATGTGGACCCATGAGCGTCAAGGCGATAGGAGGCCATGAGTACTTCATCACTTTTACTGATGATTACTTAAGATATGGTTACATTTACCTGATGCATCGGAAGTCGGAATCCTTTGACATGTTCAAAGAGTTCTGGGTTGAAGTAGAAAAGCAGACAGACAAATGTATAAAAACCCTTCGATCTGATCGAGGAGGTGAGTACCTATCTGACGAGTTCCTAGGGTATTTGGTGGAGCATGGGATAACATCCCAGTTAACTGCTCCAGGCACCCCACAACAGAATAGAGTTTCTGAGAGAAGGAATCGAACCTTGTTGGACATGGTTCGTAACATGATGAGTTATGCCTGTTTACCAACGACCTTTTGGGGATATGCCCTTTAGACAGCAGCATATGTTCTGAACCACATTCCGTCTAAATCAGTGCCTCAGACCCCTAGAGAACTGTGGTCAAGACAAAAGCCAATACTACAACATTTCAGAATATGGGGATGCCCTGTATATATACGAAGGGACAAGAGGGAAAAGATGGAGCCAAAGTCCAAAGCATGTCTGTTTGTAGGGTATCCCAATGAGACCAAAGGTGGACTATTTTATGATCCTGAGGAAAAGAAGGTAATCGTTTCAACGAATGCCATTTTCCTAGAACATGATTATATTATGGACCATAAGCCTGCTAGTAAGGTAGTTCTGGATGAGTTGCTGGGTACTAGTACAGATAACGCATCCGAAAGCATAGTGGGAGATGACATCACATACACTAATATACCAGAAACTGTAGAACCTATTCATCCTGTAACACTACCACCACCTCGTCGCAGTGGGAGAAGCATCCGAGCTCCTGACATATACTATGGAGAAACCTTATTAGTTGATCCAGAAGGTCAGGAGGATGACCCACTAAGCTACGATGAGGCAGTGGGAGCTTCTGACGGCTCTGACTGGCAAAAAGCTATGGAGGCAGAAATTTCATCAATGTCCCATAACGCTGTCTGGACTCTTGTTACCCCATCATCCAATATTAAACCTATTGGGTGTAAGTGGGTGTATAAAAAGAAGAGAGGATCCGATGGTACAATAGAGACTTATAAAGCTAGATTAGTTGCCAAGGGTTATACCCAGAGAGAAGGAATCGACTTTAACGAAACCTTCTCGCCGGAAAGTCTATTCGGATCCTTCTATCCATTGCAGCCCATTAAAACTAGGAGATCTGGCAAATGGATGTCAAGACAACATTCCTCAATGGGACTTTGGAAGAAGACATTTATATGATGTAGCCACCAGGTTTTGAGTCAGAAGGTTAGGAGCATATAGTTTGCAAGTTGCAGAAGTCTATTTATGGACTAAAGCAAGCATCTAGAAGTTGGAATATTCGTTTTGATCAGGCAATTCAGTCATATGGATTTACTCAAAACGAGGATGAACCATGTGTATACAAGAGGAGTGATAAGACTACAATGGTATATTTGATATTTTACGTAGACGATATCCTGCTCATTGAGAATGATGTTGGAACATTGTCAACGGTAAAGGTCTGGTTATCAACAGAGTTTGATATAAAAGCTAGGTGAAGCGAGTTATGTTTTGGGGATCAAGGTAACACGAGATCGCCAGAACAGAATTCTCTCACTGTCACAGGTCGCGTATATAGATAAGGTTATGGCTAGGTTTGACATGCAAAACTCCAAGAAGGATTTTGTGCCATTTAAATATGGCGTAAAACTGTCTAAGGATCAATGTCCTAAGACACCTGAGGAGAGAGCAGAAATATAGAAGATACCTTATGCTTCGGTATTAGGTAGTCTAATGTATGCTATGCATTGTACAAGGCCATATATCTGTTTCGCAGTAGGTATGATGGGTCGGTTTCAGTTGAATCTGGGTCCAGATCACTGGACAGCTGTGAAGTGTATACTCAAGTACCTTCGTAGAACAAGGGACTATGAGTTAGTTTACACTGCACAGGAACTGACGCCGATTGGATACACAGATTCTGACTTTATGTCAGATTTGGAATCCAGAAAATCGACATCAGGTTTTGTGTTTATGTTAGGAGGAACAGCGGTTAGTTGGCAGAGTGTGAAGCAGAAATGCATCGCAGACTCTACCACAGAGGCTGAGTACGTTGCAGCGTGCGAGGCAGCCAAAGAGGGGGTATGGCTCAAGAAATTTCTTATGGATTTAGGGTGTGTACCAGAGGCCCAGTTACCTATTGTGCTTTACTGCGATAATAGTGGGGCAGTAGCACAAGCTAAGGAGCCAAGACATCACCATAAGGGGAAGCACATTGAGCGCAAATTCCACTTGATTCGGCAGTTTCAAAAGCAAGGGCGAGTAGCGGTGACACAGATAGCATCTACAGATAATATTGTTGATCCTTTCACCAAGGCAATACCTATCAAGGGATTTGAGCGACATGTGGACGCGATGGGAGTCAAAACCGTTTTGCTACGCTAGACCAAGTGGGAAATTGTTAGGATTGATGTGTTCTAAGCTTGTAAAACTTTATATTTTGGTATAATAAAGATTAATAGTTATTATATGAGATGCATATAGGTACGTAACATAGTTACGTGTTCTTTTAAGAACAGAGAGCCATGGTTATATGGTAGTCCACTGAGCTGAAGAATGAGTGGATTGATCCCATATAATCTAAATCAGTTCGCAACTATGATCAGGTTGGTCGCCTCATCATGATAAGCTGTTGGGGATGATAGTTCATGGGAGTCTTCACTATGGTCATCACTAGGCACAGTGTCTGTGGCTGAATGGAACTAACACTGTGTACAGATCAGTGAGCAGACATTGGTACACTAAGCCGTGTTTCTGCTTAGGGTAAAATGGTCATAAACCCTAAGGAACCACGTCTGATGGACTAACCAGTTGCGTGGTGCTTTGGCGCACTAATGTGTGAGGATCCGTATGCAGTGATCCAAAACCATAGTGTATGAGTTATCCGGCTGGCATTGCATTAGCGTGTCACTCCTGCAGGCCATCCACACCCCTGAAGGGAGGTGCGTTTCTTGGTGTGACTTACACTGTACCAAACCCAGGCCTGGTGGTCATCAGTTTGACTGTTGACCGGGTTCGATTACTCGACGGGGTAATCAGAGGTACGACATATAGGTCAACCTGGAAGGAACCAAGTCATATGATCATTCGAGTCTGACGGTAGTCTCCACCGCTCAAAGTGAATCATGACATCAAGTGGAGGGACAACGTGTTTACCACTACTAAGCGGAGAGCAGGGGTATGATGGAGAACATAGTAAGTCCGGGTGAATTGGAGTGCAGCCTACGTCGCACTCTGGGTGGCCACGTAGGTTAACTTGAGCTCAGAGGATCGATGGTACACTCGGAAAGTGTGTCGATCGAGCTTGAGTTGGAAGCCATGAATCCCGGTCCCTGATGGTTCCACTTTATCAATATTATGCACGGTTCTTGAACCATCTCCTCAGAACACCATAAGCATTAAGAGGAAGAGAGAAGTATACGCTCCGTGTGTACTTAGCACTAAAGCACGGTAGATGCGTAACTACATGCGAGTACTACAGGGTATGCCCGAGATTAGTACAGAGGCGCAGGTAGTAATCCCTAGCCATAAGTGAACTTCGCTGCATAGGTGCGATGCACCGGGGTATGTTGTGAGTTGACTAGTTGACTTTGCTAGAGGCACCCTCCGGTGGCCTCAGTTAATAGTAAGGTAACTAGTAAAGATCACTTAAGTAGTGGCCGTTAGATCTCGCACACTAGAAATAGTCAAATTGAGGCGTCAGGGCGTTTTGGTAAAAACTCAGTCTGTCGGACCTCACTTATGGCCGACCCTAGCTATGGGAGACCATGCTAGGGCCGGCCCTATGTTGTAGGGATGAGAATCCCTCATCTATAGGGCCGGCCATATAGATAGGGATAGGGCTTTGAATTGGTCAAAATAAGCCCTAAAAAGTGGGAAAACGGATAAATAGAAGAAGAGATAAAAGGGTGATAATGGAGAGATAATTGTGAGAAGTTCTTATCCTCTTGGATCCTTATCTATGGGGGTAGGCCGGCCCTATATAAGGGACCTTATGGGGCCGGTCATAATGATGCAAAAACCTAACCCTATCCCTCTCTCATCTCTCTAGTTCTCTCCCTAATCTCTCTCTACTTTCCCGCTTGCAACTTCGTCTTCCTCACGTGGAGTTTCATAGAAGGAGAAGGGTCGTTCTTCGAAGGCACTCAGAGATCCGAGAGCGACATTCTATGCATCGTGTGAGATCGGGTGAACAAGAAGGCATCGTCTCCATTCATACCATCGGCATCTTCGTAAACGATCTTCCGTCTCTATCGACAAAGAAGACAATTCTCCATGGTTAAAAGATCCGTACGAAGGTATAAATAATCTAACACGGAGATCTAGCGAGCATTATAATTTGCATGCATGCTAGATAATCATTATGCTAGATTACCGTTAGGGTGTTCGATTCATGTGCATACACATGCACACATATGTAGATTAGTTTCAATGAAAGCTTAAATCGTGTAACGTGCACCATGAACGGTCTTTCGACCGCAAAATCGTTTCCGCTGCGAGCCTCTACCAAGGAATTATTTCCATCACCGAGCTCCGTTCCCTCGGAGCTGGTGAACTTCAATCCTCCCAAGGTTCAATTACCTCATGGGAGATCCAACGTTGCACGTCCACACTTTCAAACAAGCGTTGATGCCCCTCAATCATGACTACCAAGTTCTATGCCACACCTTCGCGGGAAGCCTGAACGACATGTCACTTAATTGGTACCACCGCCTCCCAGCAGGCTCCATTACCTGGTTCGAAGATCTGGCAAATCTCTTCGTCCAACACTATCGTTTGAATCTCATGCCAAAGAAGAAGCTCGATTCTCTCTATCGACTTCGGATGGGATTAGACGAAACCCTCCAAGAGTTCACTCGGAGGTTCCGGAATGAGCACGCAGTGCTTTCCGGACGTCACCTCGATGATAAGGCCATCATGCTCGCGTTTCAGAATGCACTACGCTTTGACCTTCACATCTATAACGATCTTATCCGAAACCAGCCTACATCTCTTGAAGAGTTGTTCGATCGGATATAAAGAGAGATCAAAGTGGAAGATGATTAGATTGCTCACAAGGAGCCGCAACCTCAAGAAGCACCCTTCCGATAAGGAGCCTGCACGACCGACAGCCCGAGCTCACGACACTCAGGCTAAGGAAGGTGGAGCCTCCAAGAGGCCGAAGTGGGCAGGCTATAGACCCGCACGGTCTCGGAGGACCACGTTTACCGACTGGATTTTGTCGATCGATATTATACTTGAGCAAATCCAGCACGAAGACTACCTCATGAGGCTTGCCCCTCTCAAGCCTGGCACTAAGCAAACAGAGGACAAGTCGATCTACTGCAACTTCCATTAGTGTCATGGCCACCCAACCATTCGATGCTACAGCCTGAAATTCCACCTGGAAGATCTCTTACAGGCGGGCCACCTCCAGGAGTTCAAAGCAGAGACAGACAGAACAAACAATCCACTATCTCCTCCTCCCCCGCCACGGAGGGAGAAAGAGACATGTTGAATCTGCATGGTCGTATAACAAATCGATCCCCATCATCGTCTCGACAGAAGAACGACTCCCGAGAGCGTGGAACGCAACGCACCATAAAAGACTCTATTAGAGAATGCAACATCTTCCCAGTTATCAATAAAATGGCAATTGCTTCAAGTTCTATCGATGACTATCAAATTCTTTCTCAACTTCTATTCAACGCCACAGTTAGTTCGGTTCGGGTTACGATACGGCCGGCTAACCTGCAACGGTACAAAGCTATGTGCCCTAGACATAGGTTTGACCGAAATGGCTTTAAGCCTAAGTCAACCGACACACGGGCACTACGCTAAGTACTCCGAATATTTGGCGGCGTAAATGCTCTCGAGTCCCGTAAGAACTCATGCAACAGTGCCTCGCCATAGTTAGTCAGGTTCGAGTTGCAGCACAACCAACCAACCTGCAATGGTACAAAGCTACGTGCCCTAGACGTATGTTTGACCAAAATGGCTATAAGCCTAAGTCAACCGATATACGGGCACTATGCTGAGTACTTCAAATTTTTGGCGGCGCACATACTCCTGAGTCCCGTAAGAACTCATGCAACAGTGTCTCGCCACAGTTAGTCCGGTTCACGTTGCGACACGACCAGCTAACCTGCAACGGTACAAAGCTACATGCCCTAGACGTAGATTCGACCGAAACAGCTTTAAACCTAAGTCAATCGATACACATGCACTGCGCTGAGTACTCCAAATCTTTGGCGGCGCACATGCTTTCGAGTCCCATAAGAACTCATACAACAATGCCTCACCACAGTTAGTCCGGTTCACGTTGCGATACGGCCGGCTAACCTGCAACGGTACAAAGCTACGTCCCCTAGATGTAGGTTTGACCGAAACGGCATTAAGCCTAAGTCAACCGATACACGGGCACTACGTTGAGTACTCTGAATCTTTGGCGGAGCACATGCTCTCGAGTCCCGTAAGAACTTATGCAATAGTGCCTCGCCACAGTTAGTCTGATTCGCGTTGCGACATGGCTGGCTAACCTGCAACGGTACAAAGCTACGTGCCCTAAACGTAGGTTCGATCGAAACGGCTTTAAGCCTAAGTCAACCGATACACGGGCACTACTCTGAGTACTCCGAATCTTTGGCGGCGCACATGCTCCCGAGTGCCGTAAGAACTCATGCAACAGTGTCTCGCCACAATTAGTCTGGTTCGTATTGCAACACGACTAACTAACCTACAATGGTATAAAACTATATGCCGTAGACGTAGGTTTAACCGAAATGGCTCTAAGCCTAAGTCAACCGATACATGGGCACTACGCTGAGTACTCCAAATCTTTGGCGGTGCATATGATCCCGAGTCCCGTAAGAACTCATGCAACAATGCCTCACCACAATTAGTTCGATTCGAGTTGCGACACGGTTGGCTAACCTATAACGGTACAAAAGCTATGTGTCCTAAACGTAGGTTCGACCGAAACGGCTCTAAGCCTAAGTCAACTGATACATGGGTACTACACTGAGTACTCCGAATATTTGGCGACACACATGCTCCTGAGCCCCGTAAGAACTCATGCAACAGTGCCTCACTACAGTTAGTCCGGTTCGCATTGCGACACGGCTGGCTAACTTGTAACGGTACAAAGCTACGTGCCCTAGATGTAGGTTCTGTTGGAAAAAATCCTATGGTAGAGGCTCGCAACGGAAGCGATTAAGCGGTCGAAAGATTGTTCATAGTGCACGTTACACGATTAAAACTTTTATTAAAACTAATCTATATATGCATGCATATGTGTGCACGTGATTCTAACATCCTAACAGCAATCTAGCGTCATGAATATCTAGCATGCATGCAAATCATTGAACTCGCTAGATCTATATGTTAGAACATGTGTACTTTTCGTGCGGATCTTTTAACTACGGAGAATTGTCTTCTTTGTCGATGGAGACAGAAGATTGTCCGCGAAGAAGCCGATAGTATGCCGGAAGATGATGTCTTCTTGTTCACCTGATCTCACACGATGTATGGAAAGTCGCTCTCGGATCTTTGAGGGCCTCTAAAGAATGACCCTTCTCCTTCTCCAAAACTCCACACGAGGAAGACGAAGTCACAAGCGAGGAAGACGAGAGAGATGAAAGTGAGAACTAGAGAGGAAAGAGAAGAGGGAGGTTTGGGTATGGCTAGCTTAAGTGGCCGCCCCTCTCCCCCTTTGCTATTTTATAAGACCGGCCTATCCCCTTTGGATTAGGATCCAAAGTGGATAGGGTTGACTCCTTAAAAATCTCCCTATATTTCTCCTTTATCTTTATCTTTTCCCCACTTTTAGGGCTTGATTTGACCAATTCAAATCCACCCATTTATCCCTATGGCCGGCCCTATTATTAGGGGATTATCATCCCTAAAATATAGGGGTCGGCCTTGACTTGGTCTCCCACACCTAGGGTCGGCCACTAGTGAAGCACAAGAGCGCATGATTTTACCAAAACGCCCTTATGCCTCTAAATGACCATTTCTAGTGTGTGAGACTTAGCAACTCATCCTTAAGTGAACATCACTAGTGACTTCACTATTCATTGAAGTTTATAGAGGGTGCCTCTAGTAAGGTCAACTAGTCAATTCACAACATGTCCCGATGCATCGCACCCATGTAGCGAAGTTCACTTATGGTGAGGGATAATTACATCCGCCTCTATACCAGTCTAGGATTTTCCCTTAGTACTCGTACACAGTTACGCATCTACCATGCACTAGTACAAAGCACACACGGAGCATAAATATAGACTTCTTGCTTCCTCTTACTGCTTACTGTGTTCCGAGGAGATAGTTCAAGAACCGTACATAATGTGGATAAGGTGGAACCTTCAGGGGCCAGGGTTCATGGCTTTGAACTTGAGCTCAATCGACACACTACCAAAGTATACCATCGACCCTCTAAGCTCGAGTTAACCTGCGTAGCCACCCAGAGTACGACGCATATTGCACTCTAATTCACCCGAACTTACTATGTTCTCCCGCATACCCTTGCTCTCCGCTTAGTAGTGGTAAACTTGTTGTCCCTCCACTTAGTGCCATGATCCAATTCAAGTGGTGGAGAATACCGTCAGACTCGAATTCTCAAATGACTTCGTTCCTTCCAGGTTGACCTATATATTGTACCACTGATTACCCCGTCGAGTAATCGAACCCGGTCAACAGTCCAACTGATGACCACTAGACTTGGATTTGGTATAGTGTAAGTTATATCAAGGAACACACCTCCTATTAGGGGTGTGGATGGCCTGCAGAAGTGACACGCTGATGTAACGCCAGCCGGGTAACCCAGTACACCGTGGTTTTGGATCACATAACTGAATCCTCACATATTGGTGTGTCAAAGCATCACATAACTGGTTAGTCCATCAGACGTGGTTTTTCAGGGTTTAGGACCGTTTTACCCTAAGTAGAAACACGACTTAGTATACTAGTGTCTGCTCACTAATCTGTACACCGTATTGGTTTCATTCAGCTACAGATACTGTGCCTGGTAATGACCATGGTGAAGACACCCCATGCACTATCATCTCCAATAGCTTATCATGATGAGGCAACCAACCTGATCATAGCTGCGAACTAATTTAGGTTACATGGGACCAATCCACTCAATCTTTAACTCAGTGGACTACTATATAGTCATGACTATCTGTTCTTAAAAGAATACGTAATTGTGTTACGTACCAACATGCATCTCATATAATAACTATCAACCTTTATTATTAGATTAAAATATAAAGTTTTATAAGCTTAGAACATACCAATTCTAACAATCTCCCACTTGGTCTAGCGTAACAAAACGGTTTAGACTCCCATCGCATTCATATTTTGCTCGAATGCCTTTGTAAGTATCGTCTTGGTAAAAGGATCAGCAATATTATCTGCAGATGCTTTCTGTGTCACTGATACTCGCTCTTGCTTTTGAAACTGCTGAATCAAGTGGAATTTACGCTCGATGTGCTTCCCCTTCTGGTGGTGTCTTGGCTCTTTGGCTTGTGCTGCCGCCCCACTATTATCGTGATAAAGCACAATAAGTAACTGGGCCTTTGATACATACCCCAAATCGGTAAAGAATTTCTTGAGCCATACCACCTCTTTGGCTGCCTCACACGCTGCAACGTACTTGGCCTCTGTGGTAGAGTCCGCGATGCATTTCTGCTTCATACTCATAGTTCATGTGCAGTATAGACCAACTCATAGTTCCTTATTCTACGAAGGTACTTGAGTATACACTTCACAACTATCCAATGATCTAGATCCGGATTCGACTGAAATCAACCCATCATGCCTACTGCGAAATAGATATCTGGCCTTGTATAATATATAACATACATTAGGCTACCTATTACTGAAGTATAAATTACCTTCTGCATTTCTACTCTCTTCTTAGGTATCTTAGGACCTTGATCCTTAGACAGTTTTACGCCATGTCTAAATGGCACAAAACCCTTCTTGGAGTTTTATATATCAAACCTAGCCATAACCTTATCTATATATGCGGCCTGTGACAGCAAGAGAATCATGTTCTGGCGATCTCGTGTTACCTTGATCCCCAAAACATAACTCGCTTCACCTAGATCTTTCATATCGAACTGTGTTGACAACTAGACCTTTACCGTTGACAATGTTCCAACATTATTCCCAATGAGCAGAATATCGTCTATGTAAAGTATCAGATACACCACTATAGTTTTATCACTCCTCTTGTATACACATGCTTCATCCTCATTTTGAGTAAATCTATATGACTGGATTGCCTGATCAAAACGGATGTTCCAATTTCTAAATGCTTGCTTTAGTCTATAAATAGAGTTCTGCAACTTGCAAACTAGATGCTCCTGACCCTCTGCCTCAAAACCTGGTGGCTACATCATATAAATATTTTTATCCAAATCCCCATTGAGGAATACTATCTTGATATCTATTTGCCAGATCTCCCAGTTGTAATGGGCTGCAATGGATAGAAGAATCCGAATAGACTTAATCATAGCTACCGATGAGAAGGTCTCGTCAAAGTTGAATCCTTCTCTCTGGGTATAACCCTTGGCAAATAATCTAGTTTTATAAGTCTTAACGAAACCATCAGATCCCCTCTTCTTCTTATACACCTATTTATACTCAATAGGTTTAATATTGGATGATGGTGTAACAAGAGTCCAGACAGCGTTATAAGACATTGATGTAATTTCTACCTCCATGGCCATTTGCCAGTCAGAGCCGCCATAAGCTCCTACTGCCTTATCGTAGCTCAGTGGATTATCCTTTTGACCCTCTGGATCAACCAATAAGGTTTTTCTATAGTATCTGTCAGGAGCTCTGATGCTTCTCCCACTATGACGAGGTGGTGGTGGTGTTTGTGGGTGCAAATTTTGACCAGAAGCCTCACAGATAGCAGGACCCACCAGACCTGCCTGGGGTCCATTGAGACGATAGCGGGACCGACCAGCTCCGCTTGGCTGGCCCACGGAGACGACGGACCCACCAACCCTGCCTGGGGGGTCCATAGAGACGATAGCGGGACCCACCAACCCTGCCTGGGGGGGTCCACAGAGATGACAGCGGGACCCACCAGCCCTGCCTGGGGGGTCCACAGAAATGACAGCAGGACTCGCCAGCGCTGCCTAGGGGGTCCCCGGATATGACAGCAGAAACCGCCATTTACCCTGGTTTTCTTCCCAGGAAAGTCTATAAATAGCAGACTCTATAAGTGTAAAAAAGATCGAATCTAAGATCTGAGATCGAATTCCAAAGATCGAATCTCTGAATCCTGGATCAGACTTTAAAAAACCTAGAGCTCAAATATTCTAACCCTTCGACATTTCTTTTCCTTCGATCTTCTTTTTGAAAAGATCAGTGGCACTCGGCCTGTCGAGGTCACTTCGAGCAAAGTGTTAGTGAATTTGGGTTGCTCCCTATAGCACGAAGACCTAGACTTCGGCTGAACTCCGAGATCATACCTTGTGTCAATCTGCTATCCTTACTCTTATTCAAAGTCTAAGCTCAAAGGCTCCTATGAATGACATTCGAATCAACAACCTAGACAAACACTCGATCAGACCTTCAACTCAACTCGATTGACTAGTTGGGCGGAGTTTTCGGGTCGGCACAAAGATCATCCCCCATAGTTTGGCACCGTCTGTGGGATCGATCAAGAAGCTCGTTCCGCTCTACAACAAGTATCAGATCGGTTGAGCAGACAACCAATCTTGATAACCAAGCTTCCCGGCCCCCTCGGTTGAGCAGACAACCGTAAGGACACCGACGATCTGGTTGCTTCCTTTGATTTCTCTAAATAGCAAAGAAGAGGCATCAGGATCATCCAAAGGGAAGCAACACTCGTCAAAATCAACCTTATCTTGAAACTCATTCAATGAGTCAGCGACTCAACTTCGAGCAGCCTCTTACTGTCCCCGAGATAGCAGCTCGTTCAGGAAGTGAAAGATCGATCGATCGACTGATCTCCCTGCCTCTCCGACAGTCGATCGGGCAAACTGCCCCCACTCCTACGGAGGACCCTCCATCCACCTACCAGATCTCGGCGCTCGACTTCTAGCTACTACAGCTGGCTAAGCAGAACGCCGTGCTCACAGTCGAGAGAGACGCCCTCAAGAAGGCAGCTTCTGATGCCGGGGTCGCCCTCCCCGTCCCTTCATTCAACGAGAGTGTCGACCCGCCTCGACGATCGATTCACTCTGACCTATGAAGGTCTATGGGCACCGCAGCCCCCGAGAGAGGTCGCTGCAACCCCACCCCCTCTGCAGCTCCGTGGAAGCAGAGTGTTTGGGATCGTATCGATGACCAATCGTCTCAATCATCCTCGGGCCGCAACTGTGTTAAGCAGGCACAGTCAAAACCTAATCTACGGGTGAGGCATCGGACGAAGGAAGCGCCATCAAAGAGCAGAGCCTCTCCATCCCTCCCACTCCATCAAGAAGCTGGAATCGATCTCCATCACCAAATTCATCCGACAACTACTCAAGGGCGTGGACAAGACCTCTCGATCTTACCCCTCGATCTAAATCCAGGTTGGGGGTATGGTCGCAGAGAAGGATACTCTTCCGCTGGACCCTTCCACCGGAGCTTATTTCAATCATCCTTCCCGAGAGTCTGGAAGACTCCGACTCTCCCGAAGTTCAACTGTCTCAAAGGGGATCCTACCCTCCACATCCTAGCTTTCAAGCAAGCTCTAACACCGCACGAAGAAGAGAACAACGTGCTCTGCCGAACCTTCGTCGTCGACGAACCATCTCTCGATTGGTACCATAACCTTCGTGTTGGGTCTATCACCCAGTTCGGAGTACTTACAAACCACTTCGTGCAGCACTATCAATTCAACCTGAAGCCGGAGAAGAAACTCGATTCCCTCTATCGGCTGAGGATGGGAGCCGATGAGAGTCTTCGCAGCTTCATACGAAGATTCTACAATGAACACGCCGCTCTCTTCGGACAACATCTGGATGACGAGGCCATAATGTTGGCCTTCCAAAATGCCCTCCAATTTAATCTGCATATCTACAACAACTTCATCCGCAATCCCCCACCTTCCTTGGGTTCAATTTTTGATCGAATCCAGAGGGATATTGAGGTCGAAGACGATCAGATCGCCTGGAAGGGACGTAAAACCAGACGGCGACCTACTGAGAGGGAAGTGCCGAAGCATACTGCCAAAGATCACAATGCGGAAGCAGTGGCACCTCCGCCATCTAAGCGGCCAAGAAACGATGGTCGTATATCGCCTCCAAAGAAGATGACATTCACAGATTGGATCCTTCCGATCGAGCAGATTCTCGATCAGATTCAACATGAGGAGTTTCTCTGACGGCCGAATCCGCTGCAACCAGATACCAAGGTTACCGCTGATAGATCGATCTATTGTGATTTTTATCGCAGCCACGGCCATCCTACCAATCGATGCTTCCGAGTAAGGTATCATCTAGAAGACCTGCTGTGCGAAGGCCATCTCCAGGAGTTCGTCAAAGGCAGACAAGACCAACACCAACCCTCTTCTACGAAGGGGAAAGAAGCTTGCTGGATCCACCAAATCTCTACCGGTCCATCACCTATTACTGTGCGAGCCAATGTCTTCGGTATCCATGGAGCGTTGCACAATCAAATATTGACAGGAAAAGAGGTCGATCGGCAAGTGCGGTGCATCTTCAATGTTCGCTCCGCAGCGAATAAAGAAGATACCTAGGTCGAGAAACCTATCAAAGACCTGGCATGGCCATCGATCATCTTCAATGACTTCGACCTTCAAGGAGTCCATACTCCGCATCGGGATCCCCTGGTCCTACGACTCATCATCGACGGGAGCACTGTTAATCGCATCCTCATCGACACTGGAAGCTCGATCAATATTATATTTTCAGACTGCTTCAAGTGTCTGGGACATAAGTACTCAAGCCTTGAAGTCGTCCCAACCATGATCATGGGCTTCAATGGGGAGCAAAGCATGATCATGAGCGAATCAAGACTCACCCTGGACCTGAGCCAGGAGACTCGAGTTTCCGTGAGGTTCGCCATTGTCGAAGGAATGTCCAACTACAACATCATCCTCGGGCGGCCATTCCTCCACCAGATCAATGCCATCCCTCCTCCTATCATCAACTCCTCAAGTTTGCAACAGGAGAGGGTATTGTCTGTATCCGAGGAGATCAACAGGCAGGGCGATCTTGTGAAGCAGCTACAGCAAAGACAGATCGTCGAGTAGATCTGCTGCTACCAAAGTGTCCGAGAGATGAAGCTGACACTTCTTCAAGATAGCAACCAAAGGAGATCCCACTATCCGAACCTCTTTCAATCGAGTGGGAGGCTTCACCTTCAATCGAAGAAATCGTTCGAATAAACATCGGCAGTGGCGATCCCCCTCGAGAGACGTTTATTGGTACCAGTCTCAACGATGCAGAAGCGCGAGACATGGTATCCTTCCTTCAGTCCAACGTTGACGTCTTCGCTTGGTGTTTTGAAGATATGCCTGAGATCAACCCGGATGACGCATATCATCGACTCGCTATCAAAGAAGGAGCGAAACCCGTCAAGCAAAAACCTCAGGTAATCCGACCAGAGCGACAAACTGCAGTTCAAGAGGAGATCAGTAAGTTACTCGCGGCAGGCTTCATTCGTGAAGTAGAGTACCCTACTTAGATCTCCAACATTGTCGCAGTTCCTAAGAAGAATGAAAAGATCAGGGTCTGCATCGACTTCACCAACCTTAATAAGGCATGCCCCAAAGACCCATTCCCCATGCCAAGGATAGATCGACTTATTGACGCCACTACTGGCCACGAGCTCCTATCCTTCATGGATGGGTACTCCGGGTATAACCAAATCCCCCTGCATCCGGACGATCAGGAGAAGACATGCTTCGTGATAGACAGAGGCCTCTACTGCTACAACATAATATCATTCGGCCTCAAGAACGCTGAATCAACCTATCAAAGGCTAGTCACGAAGATGTTCGAAGAACAAATAGGCCGCAACGTCGAAGTCTATGTCGACGATCTCCTCACCAAGAGCTCCAGTCGTTTGAGCCATCTCTCCGATCTGGTAGAAACATTTCAAATCCTCCGAAAGTACCGTATGAAGCTCAACCTAGCCAAGTGTGCCTTCAGAGTTCAATCGGGCAAATTCCTGGGTCACCTTGTGACCAGGAGGGGCATCGAAGCCAACCCCGACCAAATTCGAGCAATCCTCGATATGCCCTCACCTACCAATCGGAAGGAAGTGTAACGCCTCACTGGAAGATTAGTTGCTCTCCACCTGTTCATCTCAAAATCTTCCGACAAATGCAAGCCACTCTTCAACAAATTACGGAAGGCAGACACCTCCGGATGGAGTCCAACTTGCGAGCAAGCCTTCCAAGACGTCAAGAACTATCTCTTGCGAGCTCCTATCTTGACAGCTCCATTTGCAAAAGAAGATCTCTGGCTCTATCTTGCCATTACCGATCAAGCCATCAGCGCAGTCTTGGTCAGCAGGAGAGAAGGCATATAATGTCTAGTCTACTACATCAGCTATACCCTTCTTCCGGCAGAGACTTGCTATTCGAAGATCGAGAAAGTCACGTTGGCCTTGCTTACGACATCGCGATGTCTCTGGCCCTACTTCGTCTCTCATCAGATTACTGTCGTCTCAGAACACCCCCTCAAAGACATCCTCGATAAGGCAGGTCGAGCAGGTCGAATGACCAAATGGGTAATCAAAATGAGTGCTCTTGGGATACAGTTTGAACCTCGTACCTCACTTAAAGGGCAAGCAGTCGCTGATTTCCTTGCCACTTCCCTGTAGAGGATCCTATCGTATGGGAAGACGATATCGAAATGTGCCTCGAAGATGGTGACGAACCTCCACTCAATCCCGTTCAAGAGACTCTCGATCCTAGCCCTGAGACCCCTACTACTTCGTCAACTCGATGGAAGCTCTATACTGATGGGGCTTCAATTGCGATCGGTTCAGGAATTGGGATAGTCTTAATATCCCCCGAGCTCGATCATCTTCAAAAGGCTATTCTCCTTGGGTTCAATGCCACCAACAACAAAGCCGAGTATGAGGTGCTCATTTTTGGATTAGAGATTGATAAATCCCTGGGGGTAGATCGACTCACCATCTACAGTGACTCCCAGCTGATAATTAGATATATCAACGGGGAGTACACAGCGTGAGAAGAAAGGATGTAGCATTATCTAGCTCTGGTGCGACATCACTAACAACGTTTTGCTAGCACCGAATTTATCCAAATCCCAAGAGCAGAAAATCGAGAAGTAGATGCCCTAGCTAACGCTGCTTCGGTGCTTGGAGACTCACTCAGAGAAAGGAGAATTCAGATCGACTATCAAAAGTCACCCAAAACTACCATCGAGCAACAGATCGTTGCCATGACTGAAGGATCTAGGGGTTGGAGACAGCCAACTTTCAATCTTACCATGGCGCACGAACTCGGAGATTGGAGACAGCCAATCGTCGACTTCTTCAAACAAGGCAAAATACCAGGAGATATAATCTAAGCTAGAAGACTCCAAAGGAAACTTTCATGCTATAGTGTCCAAGAAGCAGATCTGTACTTCAGATCACACAATGGGATGCTACTCAAATGCGTTGGTTCCCTACAAGCGAACGCGATCCTGACCGACATTCACTCCCGGGCCTGTGGAAATCATTCAGGTGGAAGATCTTTCGAAGCCAAGATGAAACTTCAAGGTTACTATTGGCCAACCATAGCAAAGGATGCTCACCAGGTCATTCAAAAATGCGAGTCTTGTCAACGACATGCCCGAGCCATCCATCTCCCAACAGATGAACTCCATCCATTAACAAGTCCCTGGCCGTTCCACCAATGGGGGTTGGACTTCCTGGGTCCTTTTCCACTATCACCAAGCAAGAAGAAGTATTTATTATTGGCCACATATTACTTCACCAAGTGGGTGGAAGCGGTGCCACTCTTCCAAGAGACCGATGATGAAGTCATCAAGTTCATTAGACATAACATCTTCTCCAGGTTTGGCACACCCCAAGTCCTGATTGCTGACAATGGAACTCAATTCGATTTCGATAAGTTTTGAGACTTCTGTCTAAACCACAGGATCAAACTCTTCTATTCAACACCGAGATACCCTCAATGTAATGGTCAAGCCAAAGCCTCTAATAGAGCTATCATCGGTCTACTCAAGAAGAAACTGGATGACAAGAAAGGATTGTGGGAGAATATCCTACCAGAGGTCTTATGGGGCTATCGAACTACTCCGAGAAGATCGACTGGGTTCTAACCCTTTCGCCTAACCTATGGATCAGAAGCAGTTCTCCCAATGGAAGCCATCTCTAATACTCTGAAGACCAGAGCAATCGAAGAGGGGGTAAACGACGAACTTCAAGCTAATGACCTCGACTTCTCAGAAGAGTTACGTGATCAGGAAACCATCCGTATTGCCAATTACCAACAGAAGATCAAACGAGACTACGATTAGAAGGTTAGCAAAAGGCACTTTCCGATCGGAAGCCTAGTTCTTAGAGCAGTCTTCTCTAACAAAAGAGAACGTGGCAGTGGAAAACTAGCTCCCAACTGGGAAGGACCTTACATCGTCGAATCCGTGGGAGGCAAAGGATCCTATCGTCTGATCTCGCCAGAAGGAGATAGACTACTATGAGCTTGGAATGCTAGACATCTCAAAATGTTCTATCCTTGATGTAGACTCTACGGAATGTAGACTAGTTCGATTTCAATCTTGCTCGTTTCTATTATAGGCGCTCATATAGCCAAAAACAATTTTGAGTTGTGAGACAGCACAACTCTTAATTGACAAATCGACTAACAAGTTTGGGAGTTCGTGTTGCGACACGACCCCTTATAAGCAGATGTTAAACAGTTTTGAGTTATGAGACAGCACAACTCTCAATAATCAATTCAATTAACAAGTTTGGGTGTTCGTGTTGCGACACGACCCTTTACAGGCAGATGTTAAACAGTTTTGAGTTGTGAGATAGTACAACTCTCAATAATCAATTCAATTAACAAGTTTGGGTATTCGTGTTGCGACACGACCCCTTACAGGCAGATATTAAATAGTTTTGAGGTGTGAGATATCACAACTATCAACAATCAATCCGATTAACAAGTTTGGGTATTTGTGTTGTGACACAACCCCTTACAGGCAGATGTTAAACAGTTTTGAGTTGTGAGACAGCACAACTCTTAACTATCAAATCAATTAACAAGTTTGGGTGTTCGAGTTGCAATATGACCCCTTACAGGCAGATGTTAAACACTCATTCAACCATTCCATTCAAAACATTAGCATCCATAACATTCAACACAGAAGAGACATTCCATTTCAAACATCCAAAACAAGTCTTTTCTATTACTCAAAACTTTGCAGATACAAGTCTTACAAATGCAAAGAAAGAAAGAGAATACATCAGGCCGGGTTTCGCTACACTCTGAGCGCGCGACCTATCTCCCTCGGATCCCCCACGAGCCTTGCTCACCGTAAACGACTTGGAAGAATGGGTGCCGCTAGCGTGAGCCTGCCTGAGGGCTTCCACCGCCTTCTTTATAGTCGACCTGTAGCTCTCATTGTCAATGTACATCTGCTCGAGCTCCTTCACATAGGCATCCTCCTTGACCGCAAAAACTGCCTCCCTCGCAGCGAGCTCTGCCTTCGGCTCCTTTATTTCTATTGCATGAGAGGAGCTTTTTTTTTTCCTTTTCCAACTGCTTCTTGCGAACGGCCTTCTGACTAGTGGATAAGGCTGCATGTAGCTTCTCCTTCTCGTTGTTGGCCGCCTCTAAGAGAGCGTTCAAACGAGTCACCTCTGTCGAAGCTTCCCGCTTATCGGCCCTCCTGAAGAGCCTGCTAGTGATCTTCAGCAAGACTGAATTCTGCCAACAACAAGGAACAAGTCAGAAGCAACATATCGAAGGATTACGATTCGCAGCCCAAGTCAAAGTCGATGCACTCACTACAACTTCGAGCTTGTTGAAGGCTCATTCTAGGGACGCGTCCGTAAGATTGTATAACTTCTTTAGCGTCTTCGTTGGGTGGTTGATATCCACCTTCCCTAAGTCACGCATCACGGGCTGAGGGCCGGCAGGTACATCTGCAAACAAACACTCAGACATTCAAATTTCAAATGCAATGAAGGGCAAGTACAGGGTTAGCATACACCTACCTGCGGAGGCCCCCTGGGATGCTTCTCCCAGTCCTTTTCCCCGATCAGAGCTTTTTGCCCTGGGGGTAGATCTCTCCTTCACGGGGATGTGATCGGGATCGGCTGGGACGCTTCCCTTCCCCCTAACCTTCCCCCCCCCCTTTTTCAAGGGGGAAGGAACGTTATGAGGAGAGACTTCCCCTCCCTCGAACCGCTCGCCTGCCCCCTGAAGGAAGGCAGACACGAGCGCGGCGGCCTCCTCCGCCATCTGGGCTGCAATGATTCGCGACGCAGGCCTTGGCTGCTCGACCTCAAGCCCCGAGAGGAGTGGGGGGGACCTCGTTACCTCCTCCCTCTTCTTCTTCTCCTCTTCCCTCTCCTCCCTCTTCTTCTTCTTCTTCTTCTTCTTCCTTTTCTTCTTTTTCTTCTTCTTCTTCTTCTTCACCTCCATCTTCTTCCTCCTCCTTCACCTCCACCTTCATTTTCTTCCTCTTCTTCCACCTTCTCCTTTTCCACCTCCTCCTTCAACACTTTTCTTTTCTTGACCTGGCCCCGCTTGGTCACCACTAGCTTCTCCTCCGTCGGGCCTGATCGTCGCCTTGCCCCATAGACTTTCTTCTCGGCCCTAATATATCTAACCAACCTGCCCGACTCGGGATCCTCCTCGTAGTCGGAGTACAGGGCATCATTATCTTCATATCTGACCATCAGCCGGTGCATCAAGTTAGCATTGTCGCGTCGGACCGGGCAGTTCAAAAACTGTTTCCATGACCGGGTGACGCAAGTCAACTCCAGAAATAAATTATCGATGACCCCGACCCGATCGGATGACCAGCACAGATCCCCTCCCAGGGCATATCTCTCAACCTCCTTATGTACCTGAGTACGAGGAGTCTTAGGCACAGAGAAGGGAGTCCACGCCCCTGAGACGGAGATTGTCTAGTCCGTATAGATTTTGTCGGAGGGGACTGTGTCGGTGATCGGGCGGAGGGCGGAGATGCCATGGAGATTGAAGAATGGATTGTCCTTCCTTGACACCCACTTATAGTGGTAGAAGAAATAGCCCAACTCAATCCGGGACGGTTTGCCTTCGGGAACGCTGGAGTAGCAGGCTCTCAGCTCGTTTTGGTAGTCTGACTCCACCCGGCAGAACGCGTAAATGATCCTCCATGCATTCCTCGTCAGCTGCCCGGGACAAAGGCCAGAAGTATTCAGCACTCGAGCAGCGAACGGCAACAGAGGTAGACGCAACCCGCAGTTTAGCTGACCGATCATAACGATCATCTCCAAGACCTGCTCCTTGCTGGCCACCTTAGTGTAGATGGATCGTTTATCGATCCCAAAGGCAAATTGCACTCCAGCAAGGGCTGGGCGATGGACACCTTCAGTAAAGAAGCTGAGCAGCTTCTCCCACTTGGCCCTCTTGGCGTCACTAGCCTTCTAACCAAGCCCAAGCAGCCTCAACGGCCCCAGTACGAAGTCCGCCTTGGGGATATACTCTGGCTTGGAAGGCGCAGAGGCAAACCCCACTCCAAAATGCCTCTTGCCAAGAATACCAAGAGCACCCTTGCCCTTGCCTTTCCCAACAGCTTTGGGAGACAAAATTTCAGCCCTCTCCTTCCCCTTCTGTGAGACCCTCATCTTGGGTGGAACTACGTTCTTCACACAGCTTGCAGATGCCATTGCTACCGATCGGAGGAACAAAGAGAGCGAAGAAGCGAGAATTCGGGAGCAAAAGCTGTGGACTCAGAAAATTTTTGATACCGTGAGGAGAAAAATGAACTTTGGGGCGATACTTATAAACCCCGAAAAAGTTGGTGGGAAAACCGGAGTGCCACATGGTGCCTCAAGATCGAATACAGTCTTTTCAAAAGTAACACATGGTGCCTAACCAGACGAAGCGTCGGACCAGGCGAAGCATCGGACCAAATGAAGCGTTGAGCCACACGGAACTCCAACTCCACTTCGCCCATTCGACAGGCAGACGATCGGGCGAATTTCCAAAGGATCTGGCAAAAAATCATGCTTTTTGCCCGATCGCCTCAACATCCACCGGTTGAAATTGACCGATCGGTCAAACTTGTCTGATCGGACAATTTTACCGATCGCCTTACAAGACTTCACCCGTTCGACAAGCAAACGATCGGGCGAATTTCCAAAGGATCTGCCAAAAAACCATGTTTTTTGCCGATTGCCTTAACCTCCATCGGTTGAAATTGACAGATCAGTCAAACTTGTCCGATTGGGCAATTTTGACCAATTGCCATACAAGGCTTCACCCGTTCGACAGGTAGACGATCGGGCGAATTTCCAAAGGATCTAGCAAAAAACCATGTTTTTTGCCCGATCGCCTCAACCTCCACCGGTTGAAATTGATCGATCGGTCAAACGTGTCCAATTGGGCAATTTTGATTGATCGCCTTACAAGACTTCGCCCATTCGACAGGCAAACGATCGGGCGAATTTCCAAAGGATCTGGCAAAAAACCATGTTTTTTGCTCAATCGCCTCAACCTCCACCGGTTGAAATTGATCGATTGGTCAAACTTGTCTGATCGGGCAATTTTGACCAATCGCCTTACAAGGCTTCGCCCGTTCGACAGGCAGACGACCAGGTGAATTTCCAAAGGATTGGGCAAAAAACTATGTTTTTTGCCCAATCCCCTCAACCTCCACCGGTTGAATTTGATCGATTGGTCAAAACTGTCCGATCGGACAATTTTAACCGATCGCCTTACAAGACTTCGCCCGTTCGACAGGCAGACGATTGGGCGAATTTCCAAAGGATCTGGCAAAAAATTATATTTTTTTTGCCCAATCGCCTCAACCTCCACCGGTTGAATTTGACCGATCGGTCAAACTTGTCTGATCAGGCAATTTTGACTGATCGCCTTACAAAACTTCACCCGTTCGACAAGCAGACGATCGGGCGAATTTCCAAAGGATCTGGCAAAAAACCATATTTTTTGCCCGATCACCTCAACCTCCATCGGTTGAATTTGACCGATCGGTGAAAACTGTTCGATCATACAATTTTGATTGATTGGACAATTTGAACCGATCGATCGATTTTCCACAGGATCGGGTAGAAAAACGTGCTTTTTTCCTTTATCGCCTCAAACTCCACTGGTTGAATTTGACTGATCGGTCAAAACTATCCGATCGGACAATTTTGATCGATCGGACAAATTCGACCGATCGGTCGATTTTCCATAGGATCGGGTAGAAAACGTGCTTTTTTGCCCAATTGCCTCAACATCCACCGGTTGAATTTGATTGATCAGTCAAAACTATCCGATTGGACAATTTTGACCGATCGGACAAATTCGATCTATCAGTCGATTTTCCACAGGATCGGACAGAAAACGTGGTATTTTGCCCGATCGCCTCAAACTCTACTGGTTGAATTTGACTGATCGGACAATTTGACCGATCGAACAAATTCGACCGATCGGTCAATTTTCCACAGGATCGGGCAGAAAACACGCTTTTTTGCCCGATCGCCTCAACCTCCACCGGTTGAATTTGACCGATCGGTCAAAACTGCCCGATCGGACAATTTTGACCGATCGAACAAATTCGACCGATCAGTCAATTTTCCACAGGATCGAGCAGAAAATGCATTTTTTTGTCCGATCGCCTCAACCATCACCGGTTGAATTTGACTAATCGGTCAAAACTGTCCAATCGGACAATTTTGACCGATTGGACAAATTCGACCGATTGGTTAATTTTCCAATAGATCTGGCAAAAAACGTGTTTTTCCCCCGATCGCCTCAACCTCTACCGGTTGAATTTGACCAATCGATTAAAACTGTCCGATCGGACAATTTTGACCGATCGGACAAATTCGACCAATTGGTCGATTTTCCACAGGATCAGGTAGAAAACATGCTTTTTTGCCCGATCGCCTCAAACTCCACCGATTGAATTTGACCGATCGATCAAAACTGTCCGATCGGACAATTTTGATCGATCGGACATATTTGATCGATCAATCGATTTTCCACAAGATCGGGCAGAAAACGTGCTTTTTTGCCCGATCGCCTCAACCTCCACCAGTTGAATTTGACCGATCGATCAAAGCTGTCCGATCGGACAATTTTGACCAATCGGGCAAATTCGACCGATCGATTGATTTTTCACAGGATCGGGCAAAAAACACACTTTTTTGCCCGATCACCTCAACCTCAACCGGTTGAATTTGACCGATCGATCAAAACTGTCCGATCGAACAATTTTGTCCGATCGGACAAATTCGACCGATCGATCGATTTTCCACAGAATCTGGTAAAAAACGTGCTTTTTTACCCGATTGCCTCTTGACCGATCGGTCAAAACTGTCCGATCGGACAATTTTGATCGATCGGACAAATTCGACCGATCGGTTGATTTTTCACAAGATTGGGTAGAAAACTTGCTTTTTTGACCGACCGCCCCAACCTCTACCGGTTGAATTCGACCGATCGGTCAGATTTAACCGATCGGACGAATTTGGCTTATCTACTGCAATCAATCTATCAATGGGTTTTCTTTTTTACAGATACCGGGGTCCTATCATTCAACAATGCTCTACAAGGCCTCAACATCACCAACCCTTGGCAGGGGGATTGGATTTTGCACCTGGGGTCCAAGTCAGCGAGCACAGCCCCTAGCTAACTTGGAGGGGGTAACTGTGGGTGCAAATTTTGACCAGAAGCCTCACAAACAGCGGGACCCACCATCCCTGCCTGGGGGGTCCATTGAGACGATAGCGGGACCCACCAGTCTTGCCTGGGGGGTCCACAGAGACGACAGTGGGACCCACCAGCCCTGCCTGGGGGGGTCCACAGAAACGACAGCGGGACCCACCAGCCCTGCCTGGGGTTTCCACAGAGACGACAGCGGGACCCACCAGCCCTGCGGGGGGGGGGGGGTCTACAGAGACGACAGCAGGACCCGCTAGCCTTGCCTGGGGGGTCCCCGGATATGACAATAGAAACCGCCATTTACCCTGGTTTTCTTCCTAGGAAAGTCTATAAATAGCAGACTCTACAAGTGTAAAAAAGATCGAATCTAAGATCTGAGATCGAATTCCAAAGATCGAATCTCTAAATCCTAGATCAGACTTTCAAAAACCCAGAGCTCAGATATTCTAACCCTTCGATATTCCTTTTCCTTCGATCTTCTTTTCGAAGAGATCAGTGGCACTCGGCCTGTCGAGGTCACTTCGAGCAAAGTGTTAGTGAATTCAGGTTGCTCCCTATAGCACGGAGACGTAGGCTTTGGCTGAACTCCGAGATCATACCTTGTGTCAATCTGCTATTCTATTCAAAGTCTAAGCTCAAAGGCTCCTACGAACGACATTCGAATCAACAACCTAGATAAACACTTGATCAGACCTTCGACTTAACTCGATTGACTGGTTTGGTGGAGTTTTCGGGTCGGCACGAAGATCATCCCCCACAGTGTTACAGGATGACTAGGCTACAGTGTCTGATATATTAGTGTCTGTAATGTCAACTCCCACTATGCTTTCTGATGCGGTCTCTGTACTAGTACCCAGCAATTCATTCAGAACCACCTTACTAGCAGGTTTGTGGTCCATAATATAATCCTACTCTAGAAAAATGGTATTCATAGAAACCATTACCTTCTTTTCCTCAAGATCATAAAATAGTCCACCTTTAGTCTCCTTGAGATACACTACATGCTTTGGACTTCGGCTCCATCTTATCCCTCTTGTCTTTTTGCATATGTGCAGGACATCCCTATATTCTGAAATGATGTAGTGTTGGCTTTTGCCTTGACCATAATTCTCTAGGGGTCTGAGGTACCGATTTAGATGGAACGTGGTTCAGAATATATATTGTTGTCTGTAAGGCGTATCCCCAAAAGGTTGTTGGTAAACAGGCATAACTCATCATGTTGTGAACTATGTCTAACAAGATTCAATTCCTTCTCTAGAAAACTCCATTATGTTATGGGGTTCCTAGAGCAGTTAACTAGGATTTAATCCCATGCTCCACCAAATACCTAAGGAACTCGTCAGATAGGTATTCACCACCTCGATCAGATCAAAGGGATTTTATACATTTGTCTGTCTACTTTTCTACTTCAGCCCTGAACTCTTTGAACATATCAAAGGATTCCGACTTCCGATGCATCAGGTAAATATAACCGTATCTTGAGTAATCATCAGTAAAAGTGATAAAATACTCATGGTCTCCTATCGTCATGATGCTCATGGGTCCACATACATCTGAATAGATTAACTCCAATACCTCAGTAGCTCTTACTCCCTTGCCTTTAAAGGCTCTCTTGGTAATCTTGCCTTCCAGGCAGGATTCACAGGTGGAAAGAATATATGTAGGATCTGTTTCCAGAAGTCCGACCTTCACTATCCTATGGATCCTGTCTAAGCCAATATGCCCAAGTCGTAAGTGCCATAATTGGGTTAAATTTTTCGAAGGTTTCTTACGCTTAGATGAATTAACATTAAATGCTGAAGTTATTATGTTATCTTCTTCAAAATTAGGACTGACAATATAGAGATTATTTCGAGTCATTCCTCTTATTATAAAAGTTTCATTCAGCTTGAATGATACACCAGAAGCATCAAAATAAACTGAATAACCTTTATTAACTAAAGAGAAAACAGAAATCAAATTGCGTCTCAAGGATGGAACATAAAAAAACATCTCTAAGAGTCAAAGTCTTATTATTTAAAAAACTAAGAGTAACATCTACAACAGCTTCAGCAGCAACCATGGCCTCAGTTCCCACGCTCAAGGTCACATCTCTATCAAACAACCTTCTATTTTCTCGAAACCCTTGAAGAGAGTTACAGGCATGGTTAGTGGATCCTGAATCCATAATCTAACTAGCAAAAGAACTGTTACTCGAAAGAAATGATTCAACAACTAAGTTATAGATTATCTTCACCAGCATTCTAAGGCTTCTTGCAGTCCTTCTTCCAATGGTCATTCTGGTCATACCAGAAACACTTGGTACCCAGTTTCTTTGAGTCGCTGGATCCAAAGGTCCCCATAGAGATCTACACAGATGCTGACTTAGGTTTCTTTTTTTGTTTTTTGCTTTGAGATTTATCAGACTTCTTAAAGGATCTGTATTGCACGTATAGTGCTTCGCCTTTCTGCTTGAAGTCATCCTCAGCTGCCTGGAGAGCTCATAGAAGCTCTGCATTTGTTATTGCCAACTTGTTCAAATTAAAGTTGGTGACAAAACCTTCAAAGGCTCCAGACAGTTACGAGAGGAAGATGTCTATCATCACCTCGCCTTCTAGTACAATATCCATGGATGTTAGTTCGTTCTGGAACCCAAATATTTTTAGCATGTGTTTCCGAACTAGCGTCCCTTCAGACATCTTAGTACAGACGAGTTTCTTGATGGTGAGGTATCGTGTAACGCGATTGTGACCCTCAAACATCTTCTTCAATTATAATATTATATCAGAGGCGTCAGGCATTTCCTCGACTTGCTTCTGCAGAGTTATTTGCAAGGATGCTATAATATAATATTTACACATTTTATTAGATTCATTCAAGTTAGTAAACACCTTTAACTGTGCCTCTGTGGCATTGGGCCTAAGCAAATCTGGCTCAAGGTCATTTAAGGTTGTTATATGTTTACCAATCCTTAAGACTAGGTATAGGTTGCGCTTCTAGTCCTCATAATTGGAACCAATAAGTTTATGGTCATTTAGGATAGCGAACAGGGGATCTAACTTGATCATCTGAAAATAAAAGATTGAATTATGAGAATGCATAAAAACTCATTTTATAGATTTTTAAAACAAGCTAATTATATCCAAATATCAACGCTACCCTCAAGCGAAGACATCTCTATGGATTAATTTAACCATGTATGTAAGATCTCGGAATAGGATACACTCGCCCAAGGGGGCAGTGTGTAGTGTCATCCGCTTACACGGGTCTTTTCCTTGACCCTATCCAAATCTACCAAATAAGGGCTTTGATAAACCATGGTTATCTTTTGGCCAGTGTCATGTGATCCCCATGTGAAGCAACGGATGCCTCACGTGTAATTCGGATGCTTACCCACGAGCCTAAGTAATTATGACACGGGAGTTTAAACGGCCCCCACGAGGGTGAGTAAAGCCCTGAATCCTTGGTCCCATAATTACCATATCCTGAGAGAGATCTGATGGGGACATCACATACATGCACGAACTTCAACGGAGGAGGATGACGCATCCGGTATCCCTTTGGATCAGGCCCACTTAGCCCATTTAAAATTTGGAGGCCCATCCGAATTATCTATAATTAATTTGTATTTTTGGATTAATTATTTATTTAAATTCTGCAAATGTGTTGTTAGTGGGTGGTTATGTAGTTATATAGTAGTGGTTAGTTATATATTAGTGGGTGGTTATGTAGTTACGTAGTTATATGTTAGTGGATGGTTATGTGGTTATTTAGTTATGTAGTTATGGGTGGTTATATAATTATGTGTTAGTGGGTAGTTATGTTGTTATGTAGTTATGGGTGGTTATGTAGTCATGTGTTAGTGGATAGTTATGTGGTTATTTAGTTATGTGAAGTGGGTTGTTTCAAAGACTTATAAAAAGCCATGTGTACAATTGTAATGGGATGGATGGATGAATGAAAATTTGGTGTTTCCTGTGATGGGAATCCCTTGCCCTTCTCCCCCTTTGTTTATCTGCGTGAGAGACGCTCGACTTCTTTCTCCCTTCGTCTATGCGTGAAGCATCCCTCCCTCATCTCTTTTCTCTTTTCGGTGGTGAAACCGAACCCCTCTCCTCTCCACTTCCCTCTCAACAACGGCAATGACGTGTTGTCCGGCATCAACTTGGTATCAGAGCCAAACTGTCCAACGCCCCTAGTACTTTTATGTGTGTCATGACACAGGTTTTACGACCATTCATGAGCAAGTTCATCGTTGTGTATTTTGACGATATACTCATCTATAGTAGGTCCACAAAGGAATATATTGATCACCTCAAGCAGGTTTGCCATACCCTGAGGAAGGAAAGTTTATACACCAATCTTAAAAAGTGTTCTTTCCCTACAGACCAAGTTATCTTCTTAGGATTTATTGTATCCTCAGAAGGGGTGTCTACTGACCCACAGAAGGTCAACGCGATAGTAGAGTGGCCAATTCCCAAGACCATCCATGATGTGAGGAGTTTCCATAGATTGGCTACCTTCTACCGACTTTTCATTAGGAACTTCAGCACTATCATGTCTCCAATTACATATTGCCTAAAGAAAGGGGAGTTCTGATGGTCGAATGCCGCCACCCGTGTGTTCGATGAGATTAAGAAGTGAATGACCGAAGCACCAGTCATGTGTCTACCCGATTTCATGAAAGCTTTTGAAGTTGCATGCGATGCTTCCGGTGTTGGAATTGGTGGAGTCCTAAGTCAAGAAGGACATTCTATTGCCTACTTCAGTAAGAAGTTGAACGAAGCAAAACAGAAGTACTCTACCTACGACAAAGAGTTCTATGAGGTAGTCCAAGCTCTGAGATATTGGTGTCATTATCTCTTGCCGCAAGAATTTGTTTTGTACTCAGACCATAAAGCCCAAAGGTATCTAAATTCTCAGGAAAAGGTGAATTTTTGACATAATCAATGGGTAGCTTTCCTGCAAGCCTGCATATTTGTTTTTAAACATAAAGTAGGAGTTGAGAATAAGGCTGCAGATGCATTGAGTCGAAGGATGACCCTATTACTTGTTGTTAGTGCATAAGTTATCGGGTTCGAGAAGCTCAAGGAAGAATACGAGTTATGCCCAGGCTTTGGAGATGTCTATAAGGATTTGAAGAACGAACTGATTCGAGAAGTAGACGACTTCTTTCTTTAAGATAGGTACCTGTTCCGAGCCAATAAATTGTGTATTCTTCACACTTCGGTTTGAGAATTTCTAGTCTGGGAAATATACGCTGGAGGTCTGTCCGGACATTTTGGGCAAGACAAGACTATTGAAGAGGTTGAACGACAGTTCTTTTGGCCAAGTCTGAAGCGTGATGTTGCTAAATTAATTAGTTAGTGTCGCACGTGCCAAACGTCCAAACAACGTAAGCACAATACAGGTCTATATACTCCCTTGCCCATACCTGACTGTCCATGGCAAGATGTGATTATGGATTTTGTGCTCGGAGTACCTCACACCTTTCGAAAGAATGACTCCATTTTTGACATCGTTGACCGATTCTTGAAAATGGCCCATTTGTTCCATGTTCTAAAACCTTTGATGCTTCCAAGGTGACAAAGCTTTCTTTTGATAATGTCGTAAAGTTACATGGACTTCCTAAGTCTATTATTTCTGATCGAGATGTTAAATTTACAAGCTACTTCTGGAAGACCTTGTGGGCAATGATGGGAACCAAGCATAAATTCTCAACCGCTTACCATCCCAAACCGATGGACAGAATGAAGTGATCAATCGAAGTTTAGGAAACTTATTACGTTGCGTTGTGGGTGAAAATAACAAGAATTGGGATTCAATCCTACCAGTCGCCGAGTTTGCATATAATAATTTCATCAATAGGAGTGTAGGTATGCATCCATTTGAAATCGTCCACGGGTTTAAACCTAACAAGCCTATAGGTCTTCTCTCCATGTCACCACACACATGAGTCTCTGAGTCTGCACAATCATTTGCACAGCATATGCATGATTTGCATCATAATATCAGCAAGCAAATTAAAAAAAGCAATACCAACTATAAAACTTATGCAGATTCTCAAAGACGTTATAAGGAGTTTAAAATAGGTGATTATGTGATGGTTAGGCTCTGATCCGAACGGTATCCTTCAGGAGCCGTGAAAAAAATTACAGGCCCGTAGTTCGGGACCTTTTTAAATTTGAAGCGAATTAGTAAAAATGCTTATATCGTAAACTTACCGTTGGATTACAAGATCAGCTCAATATTTAACGTAGAAGATTTGGATAGCTTTAAAGGTTCAGCAGTAGTCCCAAGTGACCCATTCTTTCAGCCTAACCTTGAAGCTTCTGATAGCCTTATGCCTGATATTGTACCGCTACCGCATCCTCCCGCACAAAACGAACAGATTGACGATATTCTCGTTGAGCAGATAATTTGTACATGAGACGGTGGTTTTTAGCGGTATCTAGTCAGATAGAGGGATTGACCCGATTCTGAGTGCACTTGGATTCCTTGGGATGACATACAATGTCTGGCTCCAAATTTACTCGAGCACTACTAGAGCCAGCAAGACCTAAACTCGATAGGGTCTAGTTCTTCCCACCTTGGGAGGGTTGATGGGGACATCTGGCCACCCATCACACAAGTGTGCGGACGTTGACGGAGGGGGGCTACACATTCAACGTCACTATGGCTTGGTGGATAATGGGCCCAATGCATCTTTGGCCCAATTGCTGCCTTGAGGTCCAGAAGGGGTTATTTGCAATTCTTATATCTACAAGGGGTTGTTCGTGTGATATTTATGTTTGTCTTTTAGTAGCTGCAATTCCATCCGATGGTCATGAGGGTGTAGTGAGTTGGTGGGTCATCTGTTGGTAGTAGTGGGTATAGTTTTCTTTTCAGTTTGTTGGGAAGACAAAAAGGGGAGGAGATGGCTGTACTTGGCGTTGATGATGAATTAAGGAATCCTTCTCTCTGGGTGTGATTTTCGAGATCTCTTTCTCTTTTTCTCTCTTTCCTTTTTTTTTTCCTGTTTCTCCGTGACCCCCCCCCCCTCCCCGAACCTGCACCTTGCTTCCTCTGCGGCGGTATTGATCGCCACCCGAGGCCCGGCCGCCTCTCCTCCCCGACACCGGTGGACTCGGCTGGAGCCCGTCCATGACCCGTGGCCTTAGCCACCGCCTGAGACCAGGCCACCACATCCCCGGTCGTCGCTCGCAGTGCTGGCCAACTCGAGCCGAGCTCAGCCCCGACCACCGCCCCTGTTTGGCTGACCGCCACTCTCGACTTGGATCAGTCACCTTCCGAGTCTCATCAGCCAATCCAAGCCTAGTTCACTCTTGACTCTTCCTCGTGTCATCGACAATAACTTCCCTCGGCACGGGATATGAGTGGGTTGTTTACGCGTGTTGAAAGCTTGCTCGGGCGACCACTCTTACCTCACGAAATCATACATCGGCTAAATACAATTATTACGTCCATCATAGCTACTTGGACCTTTGAAAGATCTCCGGGCAAAACTATTGAGGATCACGAGTGACGATTGACCATCGCTTACATCGATATCCAGGAGTTCATCAATTACCACCGTCGCCGACGATCGCCTCATGTTGCTCCCGCTGTATGAAAACCATCTTTTACCTGCGGAAGTTGTGCCCTTCGTGAAGTCGTCTACCCGTTCTTTTGCACTTGCATGGTATTAAGCCCAGTTCAGTTTCTCATTGAGCATGATTAATATTTGAACATACTACTGTTGATTTGTGCATACAAATGACCATATATATTACTCCTAAATTCAGCCTATTATAAGCCTTACCCTGTTTTGAAATCCTTGTGGTTATTTAAACTTCTACTGTTAATTAGAGAGTTATTCCCTACACCGATAGAAGTTGCTACGCTTCCAACGACCCGTTCATTTCCTTAATTTTAGATTGACACACATTACAAAATTACAATTTTCTATCTAACATCATATTCATCTATTGTTAAACTTTGCTCATAATTGAATCAGATTTGTTAAAGTCAATAGTTGGATGCTTGTTTCAATTGTTTGCTGATTTTGCATATCACTTAGGCATTGCATCAATAGTCTTACGTCAATTTGGTATCAGATCTAGATTTCGACGAGTTCTATCACATTGAGTGATCCTCGCATCACCGTCGCCCGCTCCTTATTCCCTTGCCACTGCCCGCCCGTCGTCCCCCCTTGCCGAAGCTCGCGTGATCTACACTCGACAAGGTCGAGTTCTCCCTGCTCTGAGAGAATTGATGGGGACATCACATGCATGCACGGACTTCGACGGGGGAGGATGGCGCATCAGGTGTCCATTTGGATCAGGCCCACTTGGCCCATTTAAAATTTAGAGGCCCATCCGAATTATCTATAATTAATTTATATTTTTGAATTAATTATTTATTTAAGTTCTGCATATGTGTTATTAGTGGGTAGTTATGTGGTTATGTATTAGTGGGTAGTTATGTATTAGTGGGTGGTTATGTGGTTATTTAGTTATGACGTTATGGGTGGTTATATAGTTATGTGTTAGTGGGTGGTTATGTTGTTTTGTAGTTATGGGTGGTTATGTAGTTATGTGTTAGTGGGTAGTTATGTGGTTATTTAGTAATGTGAAGTGGGTTGTTTCAAAGGCTTATAAAAAGCCATGCGTACAATTGTAATGGGATAGATGAATGAATGAAAATTTATTATTTCCTGTAATGGGAATCCCTTGCCTTTCTCCCCCTTTATTCATCTATGTGAGAGACGCTCGACTTCTTTCTCCCTTCGTTTTTGCATGAAGCACCTCTCATCATCTCTTCTCTCTTTTCAGTAGTGAAACTGAACCCCTCCCCTCTCCTCTTCCCTCTCAACAATGGCAACGACGTGTTGTCCGGCGTCAAGATCACTAAGTCGCTTAGTATGGAAAAACATAGCTCTCACCCGAGGGAAATGTTGAGTTATGCCCTCCCACCCGAGCACGAAGTGATTGGCCGTGGAGGCTAGAAGATCTTTAAAAGTCCTCTTTTGCATCCCTTATTAAATTAGAGGGTTATTTTGCGAGTATGAGTATATGCAAATGCAAAGATAGCGACCTCTTATATACTAGACCATGGTCACTCCATGCTCCTACTAGTGCTTCAAGCCTTTCGCCCAGCATTAATCGATCTCGGAATATCATAGTCTCTGCCTCAAGTGAATTTCTTCACTCAAGGGTCATATTACATATCTCGAGAACATCGATGCTCCGCAAACTTGGCTATCAAACTAATGCCATGGAGCCTAGCCTAAAGTCATATACACAGGAAGGGACTCCCACTAATCATGGCGCCTTGCTAATAAATTTGACAATTGATATCCAATGGATCTCCATCTCATCTTAGGCTTCAATGTTGGCCAAATAGGCACACTTGATTAATCAGGTGTTGACCTAATGGTGGCATAACCATATATGATGGGATCCCACTATCATCAAAAGTCAACTAAATAATAGGCGTCATATAGCAGGATCCTGTGGGGGAAAAATCTTTGTGCCGACCCGAAGACTTCGCCTCACCAGTCAATTGAAGTTGAAGTTGAAGATCGTTGGTCGACCTGTTGATTGGAAGATAGGTTTGAAGGTTGACGTCTCGATGGCTTAGAGTTAGTGCTTTAACACGAAGACTTCGCAGCACTAGTCAATTGAAGGTTTGAGTCGAAGAGATCGTTGTTCGATCTGTTGATTGAAGTCGTTGCTTTCGATATGTCAATAGAAAGAGATATGCAATCAGAGAGTTGACGCGAGAGATGTGATCTCGAAGTTCAGCCGAGGCCTACGTCTCCGTGCTATAGGGAGCAACCCGAATTTACTAACACTTGTATTGAAGTGATCTCGACAGGCCGAGTATCACTGAAGTCACCCTTCAACCTCTTCAAAGACAAGAAGAAGATCGAAGGGAGTTGGAGGATATGAGAAGATAGAAATTCCAGAGCTCTGGTTTCTGGATTTTGAACTGGATCTGAGATTCGATCACCCCCCCTTTTACATTCGAAGGCTCTGCTATTTATAGACTTCCCGGGGAGGAATTCCGGGGCAAATGGCGGTTTCTGCTACCGTATCTGGGGATTCTCCAGGCAGGGCCGGTGGGTCCCTCGAAAGCCTTCGGGGGCCCACCAGGCAGGGCCGGTGGGTCCCGCTGCGGTCTCCGGGGGCCCACCAGGCAGGGCCGGTGGGTCCCGTGGTAGTCTTCGTGGGCCCACCAGGCAGGGCCGGTGGGTCCCACTGTGGTCTCCGGGGGCCCACCAGGCAGGGCCGGTGGGTCCCGCTGTGGTCTCCGGGGGCCCATGCAGGCAGGGCCGGTGGGTCCCGCTGTTGGCAACCTTCTTACCAAAATTTGCACCCACAGTTACCCCCTCCAAGTTAGCTAGAGGCTACTTTATCTGGCTTGGATTCTTGGTGCAAAATTAACAACCCCCTGTCATGAAAAAATTCGATGAAGCTTGTCGAGCGTCAGCGCCAAAGAAAGGATTGATCGGTCAAATTTTGACCGATCGGTCAATTCTGACCGATCGGCGAAAATCAGCCGGTCAAGGTTTGGGTGATCTGGCAAAAAACCATGTTTTTTGCCAGATCCAGTAAAAAATCGACCGATCGGTCGATTTTGACCGATCGGTCAAATTTGACCGATCGGTCAAATTTGACCGATCGGCGAAAATAAGCCGGTCAAGGTGATCGGTCGAAAACGATCTGTCAGAGTGATCGGTCGAATTTGACCGATCGGTCGAATTTGACCGATCGATCAAAGTGATCGGTCGGAGTTGATCGGTCGAGTTGATCGGTCGAATTTGACCGATCGGTCGAATTTGATCGGTCAAATTTGACAGATCAACGCAAGACCCTCTGCCAGGGTCGCGGACTCAATCGCCTGCCTCTAATACTGATGGATTAGATCGAAGAGGGGAGGAGGGCCTCGACCCATGTTTATTGCATTTTTGAGGATGCTGTAGGGGGGTTGTCGAATCTGGATGTTTAATCAGGTTGAGGGAGGGAGGAGGATTGATTGCAGCTATAGATGATCCATTGAAAGAAGAAGGTTGATTGATCGGGTGCAAATCGCCGATCGGGTGGAGGCAGCCGATCGGGTGCAGATCACCATTCGGGAGCAGATCACCGATCGTGGGGAGGTTGCTGATCGGGTGCAAATCGCCGATCGGGTGCAAATCGCCGATCATGAGCAAGTCGCTGATCGGGTGCAAATCTCCAATCGGGTGCAAATCGCCGATCATGATCAGGTCGCTGATCGGGTGCAAATCGCCGATCGGGAGATTTTCGCCGATCGGGTGAATTTCACCGATCGGGTGAAATCCACCGATCAGACAAAAACAGCCGATCAAGAAATGGTTGATCGGTCGGAAATGCACTCCTAGCCCCAGATCCAATGGATTTCTGGCCGATCAGATGGAGGATGATCGGGAGAATTTCGCCGATCGGGTGAATTTCACCGATCGGGTGAAATTCACCGATCGGAAAAAACAGCCGGTCATGGAATGGTTGATCGGTCAAATATCCACGTTTGGCTCCAGATCTAGTGTGTTTTTTGCCGATCAGATGGAAAACGAAGGGGAAGAAGGGGATCGAGGTTCGCCGATCGGGCAAATTTGACCGATCGGTCAAATTTGACCGATCGGGCAAATTCGACCGATCGGAGCACCGATCGGGTGATTTTGCACTAAATTTGGAAAAAAAATCCTCTTTTTGACCGATCACTGAAACCTTGACCGGCTGAATATGCCCGATCGGTCGCCGGCAGCCGATCTGAGGCGGAGTTGGCGTTGTTGGTGAAGATGGGGACGCTGCAGCTGGCTCGATCGAGTGTGCGTTACCGATCGGAGTCGAGGGTGGCGTAGAGGTGACCGCCGCTTGGAGAGGAGGAGAGAGTGCTCGTGCTTGTAGGACGCCGGAGCAGAGAGGGTTCTGCAGTCACGGGGCCGGGGGATCACAAGTCACGGGTTGTGACTGCTCAAACCCCACTGTGCAGTCACGGGCTGCTCTGACTTCACTGTTCAGTCACGGGCTCCCACTGCTGCCATACTCTTTTGAATGCATAAATGCGGGCCGTTGGATCAGGTCATTGGGCTGTGATCGATCGCCATACAGAATGAGGCTCTTCACTGTGCAGTCACGGGCTCTCACCGCTGACTCACTTTTGTGAATGGATAAATGCTGGCCGTTGATAATGGTGTTCGGTGAAGACTTCGCCGCTGATTGCGCAATGGGGTTGAGAGTGGGTCTCTCACGTGACGACCTCGCTGGCTGCACTATGGGGCTGAGAGTGGGTCTCTCACGTGAAGAGCTCGCTGGCTGCACAATGGGGTTGAGAGTGGGTCAGTGGGTCATTCGGTGGTACCTTCCCATTTGATAGGTTGGTAACTCTCTCTCAATTGCAGTTTTCTTTTGGGCTTCACTTGAGAGTGGATGACATGTGGTCCATGTGGATGGATGCCACTCTGTGCTTTGGTTGAATCAATGCCCTCCAATCCATAGATTTGAAAGAAGCAATGCTACTCACACATATTTTCAATTTAAATAGTATCCTTCTCCTTGATTGCAATCTAGTCCTTGGGTGACTGAATGTATTGATTCCTTCACATGTCGAGCATTTGGGCTAAGGCGTCTTGTAGGAGAGTGCGAGTCATGGCTGTTGATATCGCACTCGGCAAGTGTCGAGACACTTTTTGATATGTCGCTGGCTGCATCTTGCAAATTGTATTGAGTCTTGACCGATCAGTTCAGATGACCAGTTACTATCTAAAGGTTGACGGTAGTCGGAAGATCGACCACCGATCGACCGTTTGTAGCACTGAACGTCGTCGTGATTGTCGGCCCTCTCACAGTAGTTGGTGCCTGCTAACTTAGGAAAGCAACTTGAATGTTTGGGTGTTCTGAATAGAATTTGAATGCCTTGCTACTGAATAGTGTTGAGGCCACGAGCGAAGACTTCGATTGAATGCCGAGACTCGGGTCTCGGACTTTGGTGCCTCGTGCCAAGGTTGCGAGCTTGGACTTTCGACCAAATGCCAAGATGTCGGTCTCGGACTTTGCTACCAAATACTAGGACTAAATTTGGACTTTGTTCGAATGCTGCGGTTCATGTCTCAGACTTTGCCCTTGAAAGGTTGATGAGTCTTCGCCTGCAAGTTTTTAGAGGATTGTTTCTCCTATCTCCTCAGTTGACAGGAGTTGGGCCGCAACGTTCTCTTAACTAATTTGGAGCGTGGAGCACATGTCTTTGTATGTTGATGCTGGCTATAGAAGAGTGTATATTCACCCCCTCATCGGTGGTGAACTTCCAGAACGCGTCTTCCTCGAGCATGAGAGCGCGTGATGCTCTCTTATGAGTGTCGAGTGGTAGAAGTCTTCTGTAGTGACTTGGTAAGTTTGAGGGATGTCCTGCCTCTGGAGTGACGTTGGCTGAATGCTGCAGATCGCGTGGGATCTTGATCTTCATGTCGAGATGTGTTGGGGCTGAGAGCTTGTCTTTGGACTTTGCTGGTAGCTTGAAATTGAGAGTTGTGCTGTTTCACAACCCGAAACCGTTTAACATTTGCACGTAAAGGGTCGTGTCGCAACACGAGGCCCTAAACTTGTTAAACGACCTGGTAGCTTGAAATTGAGAGTTGTACTGTTTCACAACCCTAAACCATTTACCATTTGCACGTAAAGGGTCGTGTCGCAACACAAGGCCCTAAACTTGTTAAACGACATTGGAGATTGAAATTGAGAGTTGTGCTGTTTCACAACCCGAAACCGTTTAACATTTGTACGTAAAGGGTTGTGTCGCAACACGAGGCCCTGAACTTGTTAAACGACCTTGTTGCTTGAAGGTTGAGCTGGCTCAACTTGAATTTGCTTGAAGGTTTGAAACTGAATGTTGCGCTGTCTCATAACTCAGAATTTGAACGGGCAAGTAGACGTTTGAGAGCAATCTTTATTCAGCATAGAAATTACATCAGAGACGGAAATCTATCTCATTTTGGCGAGATCAGTCGATAAGATCCTTTGCTTGCGATAGATTCGACGGTGTAGGTTTCTTCCCAGTTGGGAGTTAGTTTGCATTCGAGTGCCAAGGCTGTCTCCTTGGGATTCGCCAAATGCCGAGGCAGCGAGTGCACCTTGAACTTTGCATTCGAGTGCCAAGGCTGTCTCCTTGGGCTTCACCAAATGCCGAGGCAGCGAGTGCACCTCGAACTTTGCATTCGAGTGCCAAGGCTGTCTCCTTGGGCTTCACCAAATGCCGAGGCAGCAGTGCACCTCGGACTTTTGCCTATCACCTCGTTGTAGTCTTCAAGTGAGCCCTTTCGTTTCGAATCTCACCCCCAATGTAGGGATTGGAGGAGGGTCAGACTTGAAAGGCTTAGGATATCGATGGGAGATATCGATGATGGATTGTCTAGAAAGAGCGGGTTGTTGGATTGAAGTTCAGCCGTCGACTCATTGAGCGAGTCTCGACTGATGTCATTCTGAGTAACTTCCCTCTGGATGATCCTGATAGAGTCTTCGCCATTCAGTGAAAGCGGAGGAAGCAACCAGATCGCTCGTGTCTAATAGGTTGTCCGCTCAACCGAGGGAGCTGAGAAGTTTGACTTTGAAGATCAGTTGTCTATTCAATCGATCCGATGTTGTCGTCGAGCACATTGAGCTTTTTGAACGAATCCCACAGACGGCACCAAACTGTGGGGGAAAAATCTTCGTGCCGACCCGAAGACTTCGCCTCACTAGTCAATTGAAGTTGAAGTTGAAGATCGTTGGTCGACCTGTTGATTGGAAGATAGGTTTGAAGGTTGACGTCTCGATGGCTTAGAGTTAGTGCTTTAACACGAAGACTTCGCAGCACCAGTCAATTGAAGGTTTGAGTCGAAGAGATCGTTGTTCGATCTGTTGATTGAAGTCGTTGCTTTCGATATGTCAATAGAAAGAGATATGCAATCAGAGAGTTGACGCGAGAGATGTGATCTCAGAGTTCAGCCGAGGCCTACGTCTCCGTGCTATAGGGAGCAACCCGAATTTACTAACACTTGTATTGAAGTGATCTCGACAGGCCGAGTATCACTGAAGTCACCCTTCAACCTCTTCAAAGACAAGAAGAAGATCGAAGGGAGTTGGAGGATATGAGAAGATAGAAATTCCAGAGCTCTGGTTTCTGGATTTTGAACTGGATCTGAGATTCGATCACCCCCCCTTTTACATTCGAAGGCTCTGCTATTTATAGACTTCCCGGGGAGGAATTCCGGGGCAAATGGCGGTTTCTGCTGCCGTATCTGGGGATTCTCCAGGCAGGGCCGGTGGGTCCCTCGAAAGCCTTCGGGGGCCCACCAGGCAGGGCCGGTGGGTCCCGCTGCGGTCTCCGGGGGCCCACCAGGCAGGGCCGGTGGGTCCCGTGGTAGTCTTCGTGGGCCCACCAGGCAGGGCCGGTGGGTCCCGCTGTGGTCTCCGGGGGCCCACCAGGCAGGGCCGGTGGGTCCCGCTGTGGTCTCCGGGGGCCCACCAGGCAGGGCCGGTGGGTCCCGCTGTTGGCAACCTTCTTACCAAAATTTGCACCCACAGATCCTATCCTAATATGGTCACTCGGACCGAAGAGGAAAGGCCTCCCTCTGAAGACAGATAATATCATCTCATCGGGGTTTGATATGACACATAAAGAACTAATAAAGAAAGCAACCAATCAACTGAATCAATGTAGACACACGAATTTCGTCGGACCCGAACCCGACTTACGTGTGCTGACGCGGATGCAAACCCGACACGCGGACTCAACTCGCTCGCGCCGACGCGGATGCAAACCCGACACGCGGACCCAACTCGCTCGCACAGACGTGGATGCAAACCCGACACGCGGACCCAACTCGCGCGCGCCGACACGGACCCGGACCCCGCCTCAAGAGGGGCCGGTCCCTACTAGGGTCCGAACCCCATAGGGCCGGCCCTAGTGGGGACCGAACCCCATGGAGAGGCCGACCGGCCCTGCAAGGAAAGGGAAGAAAAAAGAAAGAAAAGAAAAAAGAAAGAAAAGAAAAAGGAAAGAAAAGAAAGGAAAGAAAAGAAAAAGGAAAGAAAAGAAAAGGAAAGAAAAGAAAGAAAAGGAAAAAAATACCGCCATGCGCGGGGGGAGGTAGCGTATGACGTCTGCACACACGCGGATCTGCGCCGATCCCTCGATCCGACGCACAAGACGAAGCGCCCGATCGCCATCGATTTCGTGCGCAAAATCCAGCCATAATTGCACCCGCCAGAAAAGGAAAACAACTAAATGTTATTCCCTTCATCAATGGATGAATAAAATCCGGGTAATTATGAGAGAGATACAAAAGGGATTTAAAATTAAAGAGTTCCCATATCTCTCTCCCCACCTCTTTGCCTATAAATAGAGGGGGTGGGGGAAGGAAAAAATGGTCGGGAAATTGAAGACGAAACGCCAGAGCTCTGCAGAAGAGGAGACGCTTCTTCATCGACCCAAGGCTTCACGAGGCACAGTCAAGCCTGTCCCGAGGGATCGGCTTACTGAAAGTCCTCATCAATGTGAAGACCCTTGCACACGAAGATCATCCCTTCGACTCCGTGCACGAAGAAGAAAGCTCGGAGAAGAAGAACCCTTCGACTCCGAAGACGCCAGAAGCAAAGGCCGGAGAAGAAGAGGAGCGGCACTACCCCGTCGTCTCCAACAAGCTTCGACTCCGATCAAGCCCAAAAGCCCGGAGAAGAAGAGGAGCGGCACTACCCCGTCGTCTCCAACAAGCTTCGACTCCGATCAAGCCCAAAAGCCCGGAGAAGAAGAGGAGTGGCACTACCCCGTCGTCTCCAACAAGCTTCAACTCCGATCAAGCCCAAAAGCCCGGAGAAGAAGAGGAGCGGCACTACCCCGTCGTCTCCAACAAGCTTCGACTCCGATCAAGCCCAAAAGCCCGGAGAAGAAGAGGAGCGGCACTACCCCGTCGTCTCCAACAAGCTTCGACTCCGATCAAGCCCAAAAGCCCGGAGAAGAAGAGGAGCGGCACTACCCCGTCGTCTCCAACAAGCTTCGACTCCGATCAAGCCCAAAAGCCCGGAGAAGAAGAGGAGCGGCACTACCCCGTCGTCTCCAACAAGCTTCGACTTCGATCAAGCCCAAAAGCCCGGAGAAGAAGAGGAGCGGCACTACCCCGTCGTCTCCAACAAGCTTCGACTCCGATCAAGCCCAAAAGCCCGGAGAAGAAGAGGAGCGGCACTACCCCGTCGGCTCCAACAAATCCTCGATCCCGATCAAGCCCCAAAGCCCGGAGGAGAGAAGCGAAGCGTCATCACCCCGTCGTCTTCGACTAACGCCTGCCCCATCCACGAAGAAGAAAGCCTGGAGCAGATCGTCTGAAGCGTCGCTACCCCGTCGTCTTCATCAACAAAAGTCGACGCTACAACCGTCGCACGGAGACCGTCGCTACCCTCGTCGTCTTCATCAACAAAAGCCGACGCTACAACCGTCGCACGGAGACCGTCGCTACCCTCGTCGTCTTCATCAACAAAAGCCGACGCCACAACCGTCGCACGAAGATCGGTGCTACCCCCACTATCTTCGAAAGCATTCTTCGACTCCGATCACGCCAAAGAAGCCCGGAGAAGAAGAGAAGTCCAGTCGATACGTAAACCGTCGAAGCACCGGAGAAGTAGCCCACGTCGTTCGAAGAAGAAGATCGAGTTGACGCCAAAGCTAAAGCAAACGCAAGAAGCCAAAGCAAAGCCCCAGTAAAGCCCGCGCCAAAGCAACGCAAGTGCCAAAGCCAAGCGACTACGCCGGCCACGAGCAAAAGCACCGCACGTTCTAGCCGATACGACGCGAAGTCCGGAAGAACGAAAGCATCGCAAGTCTCTCCCAGCTACGTCCAAGTGCAAGCGCCGAAGCAAAGCAAAAGCCAGAGCCACGCCGGAGCAAAGCCAAAGCCAAAAAGCCAAAGTCAAAGCCAACGCCAAAAGCTCGATCGACGCCGCGAACCGACGATCAAGGACACCGAGGTCAAGCAAGGAACGAGGAAGACACGAAGACCGAGGAACGAAGCCGAAAACCCCCCTAGCCGAGAAAGCGCGAAGCACGGAAGGGACCAAGCAACGGTGGACATTCCTTAGCCTTTCCAAAACCCTCTCCCTGTAAAACCCCTGTCCTGGGCAGCCCCTTCAGAGCTCTCGCACGAACACCACGTGGAGACGCGGATCAAAGGGATCCCCCAGAAGATCTTTCCCACAATCCCCTGATCAAAACTCGCCGCAACCCGGACTCGCTACACCCGAGCAACCCGGGTCCCGGCCACAATTGTAATCTCGTTTTGTGCAATAAAGCCGACCCGTACCTTTTTTGCGCATACAGATTTCTGGCACGCCCGGTGGGACCTCTTCTCCTTTCATCCGTACGGTTGAAGAAGCTGCTTGAAGTTTGCAATGGCCGGAACGAACAACGATGCGTTTGCTCCAAGCCTCTCACCAATCGCCGAGTCTCCTCTACTCCGCCACGGTGATCCAGTAAATCCGGAGGGTGATGCTCCTCCAATGGTGCGCGTCTACACTCGGCGTACACGGACTCTTGCGGACATCTTCGTGCCAGAAGCTACTACCGAAGATGCTCGCCAAAGCGCCGACGAGGCCCTGGTGCATGAAGAAACGAGCCTCGATCCTGGAGCCCATGTCCAGAAGTTTGGGGAGGACCAGCCCCAACCCCGAACCAGTTCGGGTTCTCCAGCAGACGTTGCACCTCCTCTGCAGGGGGCAAACATCAATCATCAGCCAGAAGCAAGTCGGCGTAACTACGTCTCAGATGATGACGGCGAGGATGCGAACATGCAACACCGAGGCGTTCTCCGTCACCACCCTCCGTCCGCTCTTCAGCTCCAAGTCATGCAGATGAGCGAGCATATGGCGCAAATTACTCGGCTGATGGAGGAGAAGGATCGTCACATCAACACTCTGCTCCAAAAGCTAAGCTCAAAGGACGCTGCAGCAGTCGGCCAACCCGTCGCTTCTCCAGTAGCCGCTCCAGTTCCGTCTTCAACTCCCGCTCCTGCAGAGGTTGCTCCGACGATTCAAGCAGTTACTCCAGCGCTCTCCTCGGCTCCCGTCCCATTGGAAGTCGTCTACCCAGCGCCAGCCTCGGCGGCCACTCAACCTCCAGCAACGGCAACGATGAACGCTCAGCAAGTCCAAGCGTTGATAGCCGACATGATGCGCTCTCACGGCAGTGGCCTTCCTCCGATCACGGCGGCATACTCGAAGCCCTACACTACGAGGATCCAGCAGCTACGCTTCCCAGTCGGATTCCAGCCGCCAAAGTTTCAGCACTTCGACGGAAAGGGAAATCCGAGACAGCACGTTGCCCACTTCATCGAGACCTGCAATAATGCCGGCACATATGGCGACGAGATGGTGAAGCAATTCGTCCGCACCCTCAAAGGCAACGCGTTCGACTGGTACGTTGATCTTCCTGCAGGAACCATTGACAGCTGGGATCAGATGGAGAGGGAGTTCCTCAATCGCTTCTACAGCACCAGACGAACCGTCAGCATGATCGAACTCACCGCCGTCAAGCAAAGGAAAGACGAGCCAGTGATCGACTACATCGACAGGTGGAGGAACCTCGCGCTGAATTCACGAGACCGCTTGTCTGAAGACTCGGCCATCGAGATGTGCACCCAAGGCATGCACTGGGGTCTGCTCTATATCCTCAAAGGTATCAAGCCTCGGTCTTTCGAAGAACTCGCAACTCGGGCTCATGACATGGAACTCAGCCTAGCAAACCGCGGGGACTTGAAGAACAAGGACTTCTTGAAGATAGAGAAGAAGGACAAGCCACCGGCAACGAAACTGAAACAAGTCAATGTTGCTGACGTCGCTTCGACCTCCAAGCCGCTCAAGATCGGTGGCAAGCCAGATCAGAAGAAGGGAGTCGCCATACCACCGCCTCCGCCGCTAAGACAAAGGATGACTCTCGAGGAGCTCGAAGCAAAGGAGTACCCCTTCCCAGACTCGGAAGTCTCCTCCATGTTCGACCAACTGCTGCAAGAGAAGATGATAGAGCTACCTCCTTCGAAGAGGCCCGAGCAGATGCATCGTGTCGACGACCCTCTCTTCTGCAAATACCACCGGGTGGTAAGTCATCCCATCGAAAGGTGCTTCGTCTTCAAGGAAAGAATCATGACGCTCGCTAAACAAGGGAAGATAGAGATCGACTCCGGGGAGGTTGCTACGGCCAATATGACGTCCATCACCTTCGGCTCCTTCTCGCCAGTACTCGTCGCTGCCCGACGAAGCATGCCCAAACTGCGCATCAACCGGCAAGCTCCAATCGCTAAGTCAACTTCCCGGCCGAAAGTCTCGAAGCGACGTCAACGTACTCCTGCGCTCACCGAGGAGGAAACACCGCTGCCCTGGGGGCAATCATCGCTCACGCCAGCACCTCTTCCAAGCAATGATACATCCCAACGAGCGCTCCAAAGGAGATACGAGCAAGGAGATCCGGAAGTCGGTCTGCTGGGCCAGCCTTCGGGGAAGTTCGACTATTACGTCCTCTACTCAAGGCCTCCTTCCGTTTCGATCAACGAAATCAAGCCCACCAGCTGGGAATCGGAAGACACGCCAGTAGAGCCTCGAGAAGAGCAAGTCCATTCCAGTCAAGCTATGTCCCAACGCGCTCTTCGGGAAAGATACGAGCAAGGAGATTCGGAAGTCGGTCTGCTAGGCCAGCCTTCAGGGAAGTTCGACTATTACTCAAGGCCTCCGTCCGTTTCGATCAACGAAATCAAGCCCACCGGCTGGGGATCGGAAGACGAGCCAGTAGAGCCTCCGGAAGAACAAGTATCATCAAAGAAACCAGTTGCTGCTGTCGACCATCATCCCAGCGAAGGGGAATCCACTGACGAAGAAACATGGGTCATGTTACCGCGGCGACGAAAGCCATGGCAAGAAAAGAAGCTCAAACAAGACCGTATGATGAGGGGATTCACCAAGCGGAAGACCTACAAGAAGAAAAGCAAGGCTTCGGGGAGGAAGGCGTTCAAAGTGCCGCCAGCAAGCCGAGACGACATCCTTCGGCAGAGTCTTCCAGAGCCGACAACTTTGCAAGAGTTCTTCCCGGATCACTTCCTCCTAGCGGACCAACACATCAAGGTATCTTGTTGCATGGTCGAAGTCCATGAGGCGACGGAAGGAAATAATAAAAGCGAAGCTTCTGAAGAAGGCGACTCCACCGATGAGGGAGACGATTCCGACAAAGGGGGCACAGCCGCTCACGACGAAGCAATCTTGCACATGCCGCTCGTAGAGGCTTTGCATCTTTCGAAGAAGGCTCGCCTGGCAATGGCGGCGGCCTTGGCCGATCCAGATAGCTACAAGAGAAAAAGGAAGGATGACCAGAAGGGCAAAGCTGTAGCCTCGTGTGATGCAACGATAACCTTTTCAGACGAGGACCTGCAACTCGGGACGCGATTGCACAACCGGCCTCTTTACGTCTCGGGATACATCAAGGAGAAGCCAGTGAACCGGATCCTGTTGGACTGCGGCTCCGCCGTCAACATCATGCCCATCCAGACGATGCGCCAACTCGGCATCACCAACGACCAGCTCTCGCCGAGTCAGTTGGTCATTCAAGGCTTCAACCAGGGCGGACAGTCCACCGTTGGAATCATTCGCCTAAAGCTGTCAATCGGCCCGCTGGATACGACGGTCCTCTTCCACATCATCGACTGCCGGACATCATATCGTCTCCTGCTAGGAAGACCATGGCTGCACGAGAACGGCATCATAGTATCCACCTGGCATCAATGCCTCAAGTACTACGAAGAAGGCGTGGAGAGGTGCATAGTTGCGGACGACAAGCCATTCAACGAGGCCGAGGCACACCTGGCCGACGCTAAATTCTACCAAGCAAAGGGCCTGGTCGCGGAAGTTCTGCCGGCTAAAACCCCTCGAGCTCAAAAGATTGAAGAAGTAAATAAGGAAAAGACTCCTCTTCCCGGGAATCCAGTGCCATCTTCGGACGAGGCGAGACCCAAGGTCCAAGGAACGCCGAAACCTGGACAAAGGATGCGCATCAGCTTCGAGCCAAGAGCAATGCAACATACCCCGTTGCCAATCCAAACGGCGCCTGTCTTGCGTCTCGCGCCTCAGTGGCTCCGCAAATCCGAGCGATCGCCTTCTACTCCGACAAGGAAGCTGGCCCCAATGTTATCTCAGGCCAATGTCATCACTCTGCAAGAAATGACGGTGCCACTACCTAGTCTGGCAGAAGCTCCGAACCCAAGCAGACCCGTCAAATCGGCAGACCTCGAGCCACTCGGATTCAAACCGGAAGGGAGTTGGGGGCAAAATGCTGCCAAATTGCTGTTTAGAGCTGGCTATAACGAGGAAAGCGCCATGGGCACACTCCCACCAGCAGCAACTCCGCATGGGATGACAAGAACTCAAGCTCGGCTATTTCAAAACGGAGAGCAAATTCCCCCGAACCGCCGAGGCATCGGCTCCAGTCAAGCTCCGTTGGTCATCAGAACCGCAGCGAAGAAGACCTTCACCTCAAACTACATCGAGGCGAGGATGGTAGATGAAGCAGCCGAAGGATCGACAATCTCCGATGCACCTTCCACCTACCTCAGTCATCCAGACAGCAGGAGAAGACGACAACGGGCTCGATGCCAAGCCTTGTTCCGGAAGCAAACCAGAAGTGGTAAAGACTGGTCGAATCGAAAACGCACATCCGTGTTCGAGAGGCTCGGGCCAGTCAAACAATTAAAGAAGAAGTCGGCGTTCGATCGTCTGGGGATGCCAATCGAGGACTTCGTCTCAACACCCACCCACCCACCCATGGCGGCCGTCAATCATATTTCCATCACGGATAACGCCAACGGTGACGCTTCTACTTCGGACGACGAGTTGCCCGATGCCCCGCCGATCCTCGAAGAAGGGGGGCAGTCCACCGTTGATGACTTGAAGGAAATCAACTTGGGCACGGAGACGGAGCCTCGGCCTACATTCGTCAGCACGCTCTTAACCCCGGAGGAAGAAGCTGCATACATCAAACTGCTTAAAGAATACAGAGACGTCTTCGCATGGTCCTACAAGGAGATGCCGGGCCTCGATCCAAAAATCGCAGTGCACCAGCTCAGCGTCAAACACGGAGCCAGCGCTATCAAGCAAGGACAAAGACGCTACCGGCCAGAACTGATACCCCAAATAGAAGGCGAAGTCAACAAATTGATCGAAGCCGGCTTCATTCGAGAGGTCAAGTACCCGACATGGATCTCTAGCGTCGTCCCCGTCAAAAAGAAGAACGGCCAAATCCGAGTGTGCGTGGACTTCAGAGACTTGAACAACGCATGTCCAAAGGACGACTTCCCCTTGCCAATCACGGAGCTAATGGTTGATGCGACGACTGGTCACGAGGTGCTCACTTTCATGGATGGATCATCGGGCTACAACCAGATTCGGATGGCACCCAAGGACGAGGAGCTCACGGCATTCCGCACACCGAAAGGAATCTACTGCTACAAGGTAATGCCGTTCGGCTTGAAGAACGCAGGAGCCACCTACCAGCGAGCTATGCAGAAGATCTTTGACGACATTCTTCATCAAAATGTGGAGTGTTATGTCGACGACCTCGTGGTGAAATCCAAGAAGAAATCGGCACATCTACAAGATCTTGAGCTAATCTTCAGACGACTTCGAAGGTACCAACTCCGCATGAATCCGCTCAAGTGCGCGTTCGGAGTCTCCTCGGGCAAATTCCTCGGCTTCGTCGTCCGACATCGTGGCATTGAGATAGATCAATCCAAAATTGATGCTATCGTCAACATGCCCGTACCAAAGACAGTGCGAGACCTCAGAGGCCTCCAGGGACACTTGGCGTATATCCGGAGATTCATCGCCAACCTGGCCGGAAAGTGCCACCCTTTTAGTCGCCTCATGAAGAAAGGAGCGCCGTTCACATGGGATGACGCGTGCCAAGAAGCACTCCAAAACATCAAAGCATATCTACTGAAGCCGCCAGTCCTATCAGCACCGGTTCAAGGGAGGCCGCTCATCCTCTACATCGCCGCCCAAGAGCAATCCTTGGGGGCACTCCTGGCCCAGAACAATGAACTTGGCGTGGAAACAGCTTGCTACTACTTAAGCCGCACTCTCGTCGGCGCAGAGCTGAATTACTCCCCAATCGAGAAGGTCTGCCTAGCACTCATCTTCGCCACGAAAAAGCTGCGACACTACATGCTCGCTCACACCATCAGACTCGTCTCGAAGGCTGACCCACTCAAATATATCATGTCGAGACCAGTGCTTTCCGGACGTCTAGCCAAGTGGGCCCTGCTGCTACTTGAATTCGACATCACCTTCGTGCCACAGAAAGCGGTTAAAGGACAGGCCCTCGCGGACTTCCTCGCAGAATATCCTCTCCCGGCAGAATGGGAGTTATCAGAAGATCTCCCAGATGAAGAAGTATTCTCTGTTGACATCGCCCCATCCTGGAAAATGTTCTTCGACGGCGCAGCTAGGCAAGACATAGCGGGAGCCGGAGTCATCTTTGTCACTCCGGACAACGAAATACTCCCCTTCTCATTCCTGCTCTCGGAAGCATGTTCCAACAACGTGGCAGAATATCAAGCCCTACTCATTGGTCTCGAACTAGCCGACGAAATGAACCTTCAAGGACTAGAGATCTTTGGCGACTCTCAACTCGTGATCCAGCAAGTCCTGGGGGCATACGAAGTCAATAAAGAAGACCTGGTACCGTTGCATGCGCGAGCCGTGAAGCTCCTCGAAAAACTCAAGGCTGTTTCCATCCAACACGTTTCCAGAAACCTCAACCAGCAGGCTGACGCACTCGCGAATCTGGTGGCTACACTCCCGTTCCCAGATGAGCGTTCACTCGTCGTCCCCGTCTGCAGGAGATTCGTGGTCATCGAAAAAGAGGGTCCGCCCGAGGTACCAGTTCAAACCAACGCGGTGCATGTCCTCGAGATTAAAGAACAAGACTGGAGGCAACCGTTTGTGGAGTACCTTGTTCATGGTAAACTCCCCGAAGATCCGAAGCGCAAAAGTGACATCCGTCGACGATCTCTAAGGTTCTACCACTTCAACGGCGAACTGTACCGACGAAGCTATGACGGCACACTCCTGAGGTGCCTCGCAAAAGAGGAAGCGGAAGCCGCGCTCGAAGAAGTACACGCTGGAATCTGTGGATCACACCAGTCCGGTCCGAAGCTTCACTTCCGCGTCAGAAGGATGGGATACTACTGGCCTACCATGATCAAAGACAGCTTGGAGTACGCGAGAAAATGTCAAGCTTGCCAAATGCACGGGGACTACATTCGTCAACCTCCGGAGCCTTTGCACCCAACAATCGCGTCTTGGCCCTTCGACGGATGGGGTCTTGACATCGTCGGTCCTCTGCCCAAGTCATCCAAGCAACATCTCTACATCTTGGCGGCAACGGACTACTTCTCCAAGTGGGCTGAAGCGATACCGTTGAGGGAAGTTACAAAGTACTCCGTCATCAGCTTTATCCAGAATGACATCATCTTCCGCTATGGAGTCCCCCGCTACATCGTAACAGATAACGACAAGCAGTTCAAGAATGCTGCCGTCAGCCAGTTCTGCGCATTGTACAACATTAAGCAGAATTGTTCGACAATGTACAACGCTCCGGCCAACGGACTAGCAGAAGCCTTCAACAAGACTCTGTGCAAGCTGCTGGAGAAAACCGTCTCGAAGACAAAGAAAGATTGGCACGAACGCATGGGCGAAGCACTATGGGCTTACCGAACATCCTTCCGCACGCCGACACAAGCAACGCCGTATTCCCTCGTCTACGGCGTGGAAGCCGTTCTTCCGCTCGAACTCCAGATCCCGTCACTCAGGATAGCGGTCCAGGAAGGCCTCACCAGCGATGACAACGCCCAGCTCCGCCTAGCAGAATTGGAAGCACTGGATGAAAGACGCCTCGAAGCTCAACAGCGTCTGGAATGTTATCAGGCCAGGCTCTCTCGCGCCTTCAACAAGAAGATTCGTCCTCGATCATTCCAGATAGGGGAACTGGTGCTGGCGGTCAAACGCCCCATCATTCTCTCGCATCGAGGAGGGAAGAAATTTGATGCCAAATGGGATGGCCCGCATTCCGTTAAGGAAGTCTATTCCAACGGTGCTTATCTCCTCACCACGCCAGAAGGGCTGACACTCGGCCCTATCAACGGCAAGTACCTCAAAAGGTACTATGCCTAAAGCAAGGCCACACCCCTTGTCCAAAAAAAAAAAAAAAAAAAAAAAAAAAAAAAAAAAAAGTGAATAAACGAACTACGTGCGACTTGATCCCTCTCAGTAGGGTACGTAGGCAACCTACAAAGGTTCAGTCCAGCCAAAAAAAAAAAAAAAGAAAAAAAAAGTGAATAAACGAACTACGTGCGACTTGATCCCTCTCAGTAGGGTACGTAGGCAACCTACAAAGGTTCAGTCCAGCCAAAAAAAAAAAAAAAAAAAAAAAAAAAAAAAAAAAAAAAAAAAAAAAAAGGGGAACATCCCAACGTCGTCCCAGGAGGCCAGTCCAGATGCAAGTGAGTGCATAATCCACAAGTCCAGTCAGCAAACCAAAAGATGATAAGAAAGTCAAAGTCTCGGAGGCGCTGAAGCAGCTCGCCTCCCGCGGCCTACACGTGCTGCAACTCCCAGGATAGAGAAGTCGTGAACTTCTGACGCATCGCCAACTATGCACACCACTTCGCATAGTCCGCCTTGGAAGCCTTCTCGATTGCTCCACCAGCTCTCGGCACTTCATCAGCTCTTCACGCCGCTTCGCAAGCTCTGCTCTAGACGTCTTTTCGGTCGCTCGAGCTTTCCCCAAAAGGAACTCCAGCTTCTAAAGCGACGCACGAGTATGGCAAGTCGAAGTCCTTAAGGCGCCAAAGTGGCTCGCTCCCAACAGCTTACACGCGCTGCAATTCCAGGGGTAGGGAAGCAGTCAACTCTCGATGCGTCGCCAGCTTTCCGCTGCTTCACAAACTCTGCTCCAGAAGTCTTCTTGGTCGCTCGGGCATTCCCCAGCTTTTGAAGCGATGCTCGACGTCTCTCCCCCTCAGTCGCAGCTAAGCCCAAGGAAGCGTCCTCCAGCGAAGACCGTCGTAAGCAATGAAGCTCGCCACCCTCCAAAGAAGGTGCGCATCTGCTCCGCAGAAAAAGAGTCGTTGCCTTGAAAACCACCGGGCTCATGCAAAGACTCAGGCCAACCTGAAGGATGGAAACTGCCACTGAAGTCAAAGGCAGCAACCCGAAGAATGGCGGACGCATAAACAACAACCGCAGCCTTCGTGACCTCCACAAAGCCAAAAGAACCACTGGAGCTGTCATCAAGGTCAAGATCGACAAGCAAAAGACAACCAAAGCAGTCTACTCCTTGATTGATGCTCGTGGCCTCGACATCCTCTTCAGAACGCCCATCTCGGTGTCCTTCAAGCTGACATTGCTACCAGAAAGGTGCAACCTCGCTAGTAACTCTAAACCCGCGGTTGACCTCATCAATAATCTAGCCAGCCTTCGGAAGGTACTCAGGGGGACAAATCTTGCAAGGATATGAAAAGTGCAAGACTGATCGGGAGGTAAAGTCAATTCCAAAAAAAAAAAAAAAAAAAAAAAAGGGAGGGAGCCACCTTCCCTGGCCTTCAACGCCTCCGACTCATCCTCGCGCCAGGCGATTGCCACCACACTCGGCTTCGTCTTTTTGCCGTGCCGTTGTCATCAAGCAACGCGCACCATCGCCGCCACCGTCGACGAAAGAGGCGACACCGGGAAGACGGAGCAAGTCTTGTGCAACCCCAGGCAGCACTCTTCCGCCGACGGTCTCCAAGCATCGAAGAAGCCTACGTCTCCAAGCCGACGGAAGCCTTCGTCTTCAAGCGTCGCGCACCATCGCCGCCGCCGTCGACGAAAGAGGCGACACCGAGAAGACGGAGCAAGTCTCGTGCAACCCCAGGCAGCATTCTTCCGCCGACGGTCTCCAAGCGTCAAAGAAGCCTTCGTCTTCAAGCCGACGGAAGCCTTCGTCTTCAAGCGACGCGCACCATCGCCGCCACCGTCGACGAAAGAGGCGACACCGGGAAGACGGAGCAAGTCTCGTACAACCCCAGGCAGCACTCTTCCGCCGACGGTCTCCAAGCGTCAAAGAAGCCTTCGTCTCCAAGCCGACGGAAGCCTTCGTCTTCAAGCGACGCACACCATCGCCGCCACCGTCGACGAAAGAGGCGACACCGGGAAGACGGAGCAAGTCTCGTGCAACCCCAGGCAGCACTCTTCCGCCGACGGTCTCCAAGCATCGAAGAAGCCTTCGTCTCCAAGCCGACGGAAGCCTTCGTCTTCAAACGCCGCACCAGCCGGCCTCCGGGCCCCACGCCGCACCAGCTGGCCACCGCGCCTCGTGCCGCACCATACACCGCTATTGCGCTACGGCCACGGCCCGCGTCTGCATCGCACTCCGCGCCCATGCCGGATGCCGCCGTGTCGCAGCTCTTGCGCCATGCACCACTGCTGCTGTTGTTCTCCGCATCCGACCGGTAGAAGAGGAGAGACAAAAAAAAAAAAAAAAAAAAAAAGAAGAAGAGGGGTTGTGTTCGGTCAGGAGAGAAAACCACAGCCCCCTCCCCATTGGCCCAAAAAAAAAAAAAATCTAAGGGGGAAAGCGGGGCCCGCAGCCTCCTCTCCCCAAAGAGAACCAGACAGCAGAGGAGGGGGGGGGCCCGCTGCCTCCTCCTTCTCCTCCGATCCAGTCAAGGGGGGGGGAAGGGAGCCCGCGCCCGACTTGCGCACGCCGGCCCCCACGCCCGACTCCGACGTGGCCGGCCCCCGCGCCCGACTCGCGCACGCCGCCGCCCTGCCCGACCTCCGGCTCCGCGCCCCGGCGACGGCCTCCGCCCGCGCCGCGTGCCACCTGCGCGCGTCCCTGCAAGCGCCGCCCGCGCCCCGGCCTGCGCCCCGGCCACCGCCGCCGGCCCCGACTACCGCACCTGGCCGCCCAGCCCCGGCCACCGCTGCGTCCGCGCCCGCGCCCGGCCATCGCCCCGTCGGCCTGCACTCCTCGCGCGCCACCATCGCCTGCAGCCCCCGCTCCCGCGCCGTACGCCGCCTGCCCGCGCCCCGGCCACCGCGCCGCTCGCAACACGGCCTGCGCCCGCCCGGACCACCGCGCTGCAGCCCCCGCGAACCAGAAGAACCAAAGAAAGAGGAAGAGAAAAGAAAGAAAAGAAAAGGAAGGAAGAGAAAAGGAAAGAAAAAAAAAAAAAAAAGGGAAAGAAAAGAAAAGGAAAGAAAAGAAAAGAAAAGAAAAGGAAAAAGAAAAGAAAAGAAAGAGAAGAAAAGAGAAAAAAAAAAAAAAAAAAGAAAAAAAGAAAAAAAGAAAAAGGGAGTTAGAGTCGCCATACCTGACACGCGACGACTCCACCTCCTCTCTTTGCGCCGTCGTCACCGCTTTCGGCCACGACGACTCCGCCTCCTTCTCTCGTTACGCCTGCGTCATCGACCTCGGCTGCGACAATCGGCCTCGCCATTGCACTCCCACACCGAAGAAGGGGCAATAGTTCTCCGCCGAGATGCACCGTGGCCGTCCTCGCACTCCAGCCGCCCTCGTGCCACACTCGAACTCCGTACAGCGGCCACTTTCGACGTCCGTGCAATCTTTGGAGCAAAAGAGGTCCGCAACGAAGAAGATGATCGAAATCATAGCAAGGGTCTTCTCTACAAGCAAGAGCCATAGCCAACTGCTCGCACTAGCACCCCAGCTCTGTGCGCCGCACGCCGCTGACCTCGTGCCCAGCCGCCGCAGCCTCGGCCGACCCTACCACTGCCGCCGCTGCTCCCGTGGTAAAAAAAAAAAAAAAAAGGGGAAGAAGAAGAAGAAAGAGGAAGAGAGAGGCGGCTAAGGCAACTCGCACCTCAGCCGCGCTCCTCCATCCTCCTCACCTCGGTCCTCGCCGCATCGTCGCTTCGAGCCCGCCTTCGTAACGACCGCCAAATCGCGCACCATCGCCGCCGACGAAAGAGGCGACACCAGGAAGACGGAGCAAGTCGCGTGCAACCCCAGGCAGCTCTCTTTCGACGACGGTCTCCAGAAGCCGGCAGAACCTTCGCAAAGAATCACAATGGCGGATGAAGGGGGTAGGGGTCCTTAAATAGTCTCCCAACCCTGCCTACAAAAGGAATCAAGGACAAGCGCTCTACGATTCTTACGTGTCCAAACCCGACACGCTCTCACCGACGCACTCGTCCTTGAGGGGGCATTTGTAGACACACGAATTTCGTCGGACCCGAACCCGACTTACGTGTGCTGACGCGGATGCAAACCCGACACGCGGACTCAACTCGCTCGCGCCGACGCGGATGCAAACCCGACACGCGGACCCAACTCGCTCGCACAGACGTGGATGCAAACCCGACACGCGGACCCAACTCGCGCGCGCCGACACGGACCCGGACCCCGCCTCAAGAGGGGCCGGTCCCTACTAGGGTCCGAACCCCATAGGGCCGGCCCTAGTGGGGACCGAACCCCATGGAGAGGCCGGCCGGCCCTGCAAGGAAAGGGAAGAAAAAAGAAAGAAAAGAAAAAAGAAAGAAAAGAAAAAGGAAAGAAAAGAAAGGAAAGAAAAGAAAAAGGAAAGAAAAGAAAAGGAAAGAAAAGAAAGAAAAGGAAAAAAATACCGCCATGCGCGGGGGGAGGTAGCGTATGACGTCTGCACACACGCGGATCTGCGCCGATCCCTCGATCCGACGCACAAGACGAAGCGCCCGATCGCCATCGATTTCGTGCGCAAAATCCAGCCATAATTGCACCCGCCAGAAAAGGAAAACAACTAAATGTTATTCCCTTCATCAATGGATGAATAAAATCCGGGTAATTATGAGAGAGATACAAAAGGGATTTAAAATTAAAGAGTTCCCATATCTCTCTCCCCACCTCTTTGCCTATAAATAGAGGGGGTGGGGGAAGGAAAAAATGGTCGGGAAATTGAAGACGAAACGCCAGAGCTCTGCAGAAGAGGAGACGCTTCTTCATCGACCCAAGGCTTCACGAGGCACAGTCAAGCCTGTCCCGAGGGATCGGCTTACTGAAAGTCCTCATCAATGTGAAGACCCTTGCACACGAAGATCATCCCTTCGACTCCGTGCACGAAGAAGAAAGCTCGGAGAAGAAGAACCCTTCGACTCCGAAGACGCCAGAAGCAAAGGCCGGAGAAGAAGAGGAGCGGCACTACCCCGTCGTCTCCAACAAGCTTCGACTCCGATCAAGCCCAAAAGCCCGGAGAAGAAGAGGAGCGGCACTACCCCGTCGTCTCCAACAAGCTTCGACTCCGATCAAGCCCAAAAGCCCGGAGAAGAAGAGGAGTGGCACTACCCCGTCGTCTCCAACAAGCTTCAACTCCGATCAAGCCCAAAAGCCCGGAGAAGAAGAGGAGCGGCACTACCCCGTCGTCTCCAACAAGCTTCGACTCCGATCAAGCCCAAAAGCCCGGAGAAGAAGAGGAGCGACACTACCCCGTCGTCTCCAACAAGCTTCGACTCCGATCAAGCCCAAAAGCCCGGAGAAGAAGAGGAGCGGCACTACCCCGTCGTCTCCAACAAGCTTCGACTCCGATCAAGCCCAAAAGCCCGGAGAAGAAGAGGAGCGGCACTACCTCGTCGTCTCCAACAAGCTTCGACTTCGATCAAGCCCAAAAGCCCGGAGAAGAAGAGGAGCGGCACTACCCCGTCGTCTCCAACAAGCTTCGACTCCGATCAAGCCCAAAAGCCCGGAGAAGAAGAGGAGCGGCACTACCCCGTCGGCTCCAACAAATCCTCGATCCCGATCAAGCCCCAAAGCCCGGAGGAGAGAAGCGAAGCGTCATCACCCCGTCGTCTTCGACTAACGCCTGCCCCATCCACGAAGAAGAAAGCCTGGAGCAGATCGTCTGAAGCGTCGCTACCCCGTCGTCTTCATCAACAAAAGTCGACGCTACAACCGTCGCACGGAGACCGTCGCTACCCTCGTCGTCTTCATCAACAAAAGCCGACGCTACAACCGTCGCACGGAGACCGTCGCTACCCTCGTCGTCTTCATCAACAAAAGCCGACGCCACAACCGTCGCACGAAGATCGGTGCTACCCCCACTATCTTCGAAAGCATTCTTCGACTCCGATCACGCCAAAGAAGCCCGGAGAAGAAGAGAAGTCCAGTCGATACGTAAACCGTCGAAGCACCGGAGAAGTAGCCCACGTCGTTCGAAGAAGAAGATCGAGTTGACGCCAAAGCTAAAGCAAACGCAAGAAGCCAAAGCAAAGCCCCAGTAAAGCCCGCGCCAAAGCAACGCAAGTGCCAAAGCCAAGCGACTACGCCGGCCATGAGCAAAAGCACCGCACGTTCTAGCCGATACGACGCGAAGTCCGGAAGAACGAAAGCATCGCAAGTCTCTCCCAGCTACGTCCAAGTGCAAGCGCCGAAGCAAAGCAAAAGCCAGAGCCACGCCGGAGCAAAGCCAAAGCCAAAAAGCCAAAGTCAAAGCCAACGCCAAAAGCTCGATCGACGCCGCGAACCGACGATCAAGGACACCGAGGTCAAGCAAGGAACGAGGAAGACACGAAGACCGAGGAACGAAGCCGAAAACCCCCCTAGCCGAGAAAGCGCGAAGCACGGAAGGGACCAAGCAACGGTGGACATTCCTTAGCCTCTCCAAAACCCTCTCCCTGTAAAACCCCTGTCCTGGGCAGCCCCTTCAGAGCTCTCGCACGAACACCACGTGGAGACGCGGATCAAAGGGATCCCCCAGAAGATCTTTCCCACAATCCCCTGATCAAAACTCGCCGCAACCCGGACTCGCTACACCCGAGCAACCCGGGTCCCGGCCACAATTGTAATCTCGTTTTGTGCAATAAAGCCGACCCGTACCTTTTTTGCGCATACAATCAAGTTCAGGGTCCGACCCCTGAACCTGATTAGCACAACGCAGGCTCTCTGACTTTCTTCTTAAGGTTCCTCGGTCCAGCTCCTTCGTTGCACTTACGAACACTTTGCCAGATCGACTTCGTCCTCCAAGGTTTTGCTTTCGCTCCCGATGGTGGATCTCCATGGCACATCTTTTTTCTCGATTTGTAACTGAAAAAGTTCTAGTATGCTTCGAGCTAGTGCTCGCTCGTATATAATTTACTAGAAAGAAAAGAAAACACGCCTAGAAAAAAACCATGGGAACCGAGGATGGTCAACCGCCATTACTCGCTAATCTATGGCTCTAAAATCTATCCACACACATAGAGAGCAAATCCAAACAAAGGCTACCTCAGGGTCCGACCCTCGGTAGCAAGCAAACATATATCTAGATTTATTTTATAGCGGCGTCCTGCAAGCACGATTCATAGAACAAGCAACATATATACATATGCATAATCTAAGCATAGGAACCCCGATAAAATCTTACGCTCATCATGCGCACACATGATGGTTTCATGGAAAGTCATGAAACACACGCTACTAGCGTAGCTCTGATACCAATTGTTAGAAAAAATCCTATGGTAGAGGCTCGCAACGGAAGCGATTAAGCGGTCGAAAGACCATTCATATGCATGTTACACGATTAAAACTTTTATTGAAACTAATCTACATGTGCATGCATGTGTGTGCACATGATTCGAATATCCTAACGGCAATCTAGCGTCATGAATATCTAGCATGCATGCAAATCATGGAACTCACTAGGTCTACATGTTAGAACATGTGTACCTTTCATGCGGATCTTTTAACTACGAAGAATTATCTTCTTTGTCGATGGAGACCGAAGATTGTCCTCGAAGAAGCCGATAGTATGCAGGAAGACGATGCCTTCTTGTTCACCCGATCTCACACGATGCACGGAACATCACTCTCGGATCTCTGAGTGCCTCCGAATAATGACCCTTCTCCTTCTCCGAAACTCCACGCAAGGAAGACAAAGTCGCAAGCGAGGAATACGAGAGAGATGAGAAAGAGAACTAGAGAGGAGAGAGGAGAGGGGAATTTGGGTATGGCTAGCTTAAGTGGCTGACCCCCCCTTCCCCTTTGCTCTTTTATAAGGCCTGCCTATCCCCTTTGGATTAGGATCTAAAGTTGATAGGGTTGACTCCTTAAAGATCTCCGTATATCTCTCCTTTATCGTTATCTTTTCCCCACTTTTAGGGCTTGATTTGATCAATTCAAATCCACCCCTTTATCCCTATGGCCGGCCCTATTATTGGGGGATTATCATCCCTAAAATATAGGGGCCAACATGGACTAGGTCTCCCACACCTAGGGTGTAATGACCGGTACTTCGTAGCTGACATTTGCTAAGTGCACCCTATCATTTATTATTATAATATTTTAATGGTTAAAAATTTGCTCCTGTTAAGTATGATTGTGTATATGTTGTGTTGGATCGATCTTGAGTTGGACTAGACATGGGTCTTGGGTCCAGGTCGCGAGGCGACATAGTGTTAGTAGTGGAATTATGCAAGTGTGTGTATGTGTATGTGGGCGCAAGTACGCAGATGTTTAGCATGCATAAAAGCATAGGTATCATGTTTAATAATTAATTAATAAAAAGTATTTCGTGGCGAGCCTGTTGGACTCGTTGAGGTTCACATGCCGATGAGTCACGACGCAGCGCGAGTCGAGGGCGAGTCAGACTCGATGCGAGTCGAGTGTGAGTCGGGCACGGCCATTATTAGAGAAAAAAAAATCATCAAAACCCAACCCAACCCCAAACCCAAACCCGAACCTACCCAACCCCCATCTCTCTCTCTCTCTCTCTTTCTCTCCCTCTCTCAGCCACTCAACACCTCTCCTTCTCTCTCCCCCTCTCTCGGATCTTTCTCATCTCTCTCGGATCTCTCTCCTTCTCACCCGATCTCTCTTTCTCTCTCTCGGATCTCTCTCCCTCCCACCCGATCTCTCTTTCTCTCTCTCGGATCTCCCTTCTCTCTCTCTTGGATCCGTCACCACCCCAGCCGCCTCACTATCCCATCGCCCTCTCCCCCGTCACCTCCCCCTCACCCCGATCCCATGAAATCCGGCCCCCGGATCCCGCCCGTACCCAGCAGCTACCCCCTTCCTCTTTTAAAAAACCTGACCCCCTCACCCCCACTATGATCTTTCATCCCTCTCTCCCTCTCCTCACCCCGACCCCCCTCACCCCTCTCTTTGATCTCTCTCTCTTCCCTCTCCGACCTCTCTCTTAGTCTTAATCTCCTCCTCCCTGTGTGGCCTGTGTGCGGCGGCACCGGAGATGAAATAGCTAGTCGAAGGAGGAGTTGCAGCCAGAGCCGACGCTTCCCCCCCCCCCCCCCCGACCAGGTCTGCCCCCCCCCCCCCTCTCTCTCTCTCTCTCTCTCTTCCTTTTTTTTCTGTGGATCCGTCCAGCTGCCACCCCCTTGCTATTTTCCCTTCAAGCCAGCCAAGTGGCTGTCGACGAGGGCCGACCTAGTTAAGGCTAGGCCACCAACAAGCCAGAAGGCCCCCCCCCTCATTGCCCTGTTTCCTTTGTTGTGGCCACGGTCGTCGGTCATGTGGCAGACGGCTATGCAACCGACGCCAACTGAGCCCTGACCACCCTCGGTTGTATAACCGGCAAAGTCTCGACCCGACCAAGCCAGGCCTTACCCCCTTTTCTCGCCTCGCTGTAATGGCTGCCGGTGGCCAAACATCAGGAGGCACCCGGCTACCCTCAGCAAAGCGCCACCTCGCGCCCAGCCACTAACGTGCCGACCGAGGCAGGCCGCAACCCTTTTTCCTTTGCCCCTGCTACGACCGTTGCCGGTTGCTTAACGACTGGTGGACCGGCGGCAGGTGGCTCTGATCATCTCACGCCAAGCTCTGGTCTGGCACACCAACCCCCGACCCTCGATCTCCCCACGACGTTGATCTAGCCCCATGAGCCACACTCGAGGTTAGAGAGCCCAATCTCCTCGAGTCACGCTCGCCTCAAAGTTGATGATACCAATGCGGGTTCGACCACCTAGGTTGAGTAGGGTCGTAGAATACTTGTGTAGTCGCGTGCTCCCGAGATGGTTTTCCATGGTGGTAATGCATTGCTTAGCGGCCTAGGTTGGCCGCTAGTGCAATTCCCGGCTGAGCCCTCAAACCTGACCATGATCGGCTTTGCTGATTTCGCCATCGCCCGACGCGGGTCAGACCGTTTAGTCGGATTAGTGCATTTGATCCTTAGTACAACCCTTGGCGTCGGCAATGCTGACTAACCGAGACGGTGCCTTTGGAGCATTTTTTATGTGATGGTAGACCAACGTCCGACGATGCCTAAATTTCTTGACTCAGCCAACTCGGCCCTAAAATAGTATTCTCTGTAACAAGCAATAATCGTAAGCCTTGTATGTGCTTGGCAGTGCGTAACCGGGACGATCCAGCCGCACGTGGAGTGGAGGCTAGTTACGGGAGTTCGTGCGCCTCAACCGGTGACACAGTACGCTATTTTCGATAATTAATCATGCTGTTATTGAAATTAAGGGTAGGTATCCATAACGCTACATGCGGGTCCCACCGGACATCGTCACATGTGGTCGAGTGGACCCCGCCTTGCATGCGGAGTCGCGAGTCCGATGATGCTTGCTTAAAAAAATATTAATAATTTAATAATAATTACTCTGTTGATTGCTTGGACACCATAATTAGGTATTCCCTTAAGTTACATAAATTATAATAATTAAATAATAATTATCGGGGCCTACCCTACTGAGAGGAGTGTGGCAATTACCCCTGCCGCTCGCCCTCGACCTGCTAACGAGCCTGGGCCTTGGCAAGGGCAGCCTGAGCTAGCTCAACTTGCTGCTGAGCAGCTGTCTGCTACTGAGCAACAGCAAATCCCGGAGGCGTTCAATTGTCGAGTAGCAAAAGGGGGAAGCGGCAACCTGAGGCCACACTTTAACTGACCCACGGAGATGACAGTCCCGGATGCCTTCTCCGTGCTAGCCTTGGCAAAGAAGATCGACCTGGTGTCGACGCCGAAGGCGTTGCAGATGGTTGTTAGCTTGGGGGGCGTTGACTTGATGGGCACGCAGAACATGGCCACCAGCGCAGCCCAATCGTCCCGACGACTCGCCAACTTGAAGTAGTTGGCGTTGTGGGCAATAAGAGTCTCCTCGCTCACCTTCATCATTTTCCCCACCTCTTCCTCCAGGCAAGGGATATGTGTGGGCTTCATCACCAACGACTCGTCGTCCAGCTGCCTCTTCAAGACCTTGCCCCCTCCCTTCACCCCGGGAGTGCTGCTAGAGGGAGCAAATGGCTTCGGCACCTGAACAGAGGGTCCGACAAAGACTTGGGCCTTCTCGCTTGCCTTCGTCCCCTTTACCACGATGGTAATCTTCTTCTTCCCTTGGGACCTTGAAGCTCTAGCAACCTCCATTTGGTAGGATGGAGAGGTGAGTACACTTGAAGCTCGGGGGGAGAAAGGTCGAGAGAACGGGAGCAAACTCTCAGAGCTTAACGGAAAGTTTGAGAATTTTGAAAGCACAATAGAATTTTCGAACCCCTATGACCCTCTTTGTAGACCCAGATTTCTTTTTCCTGCCAAAAACATGGTGGAGGGAAATGAAAATTCGAACCAAATTCAATGAATCTAGCTGGAAACTCCCTGTATTCCAATGCCACATCAGCATCTGGCCATCCCAATGCCACGTCGGCTATGGGGCACCTTCGTCGCTTACAAGAATTCCTTCAAAGAAAAACACCAACTCCAAGCACCACAATCGGACGCTACGATCGATCGCCACGACCGATCGGTGCGATCGGGCGCCAAAACAACTAGATCGGGGGCCAGGAGCTCTCTGGCGCTCGACCGCCAAAATCTGATTGGTCGGTCGGTCAATCGCAGCGGCCGATCGCCATGATCGGACGCCACGACCGATCGGTGCGATCAAGCCCCAAATCAACTAGATTGGGCACAAGGAGCTCTCTGGCGCCCGACCGCCAAAATTTGATCGATCGGTCAATCGTAGCGATCGATCACCACGATCGGACTCCTTGATCGGACGCCACAACCGAACGCCTCGACCGATCGGAGCGATCGACAAATCAACTAGATTGGGTGCCAGGAGCTCTCTGGCACCCGATCGCCAAAATCAGGTCGGTCAGTCAATCTCAGCGACCAATTGCCACGACCGGACGCCTCGACTGGATGCCATGACCGATCGGTGCGGTCGGGCGCCAAATCAACTAGATTGGGTTCCAAGAGCTCTCCGACATCCGACCGCCAAAATCCGATCGGTCGGTCAATCGCAGTGACCGGTCACCACGATCGATCACCATGATCAGATGTCATGACTGATCGTCACGACCGGACACCGTGACCGATCGCTGCGACCGACCGATCGCCACAACCGACCGATTGGTCTTTCGGTTGGTCGGTTCGCTCCTTCGAAGGCGCTACCTCTGCACCCTTCTCAAGTCGGCCCATGGCAGGGGGTCGGCAGACACTGCTGGTCGGCCCTTGGCAGGGGGTTGACAGATTCTTCGCAAGACACAAGCTCAAGTGGCTTATGCATCAAAAGCCATGGATTTGAAACTAGTTCAGATCAAACTCATGGTGGATCTCACATCAAAGACTGAAGACATGATGGTCGAATGCTGCGTTGGGATGGAGGCAAAAGTCATCATTGGATATCGAGAAATCCCCTATATTCAAGACATCGGCCCAAGGTCAACCCTAGAAAGCGGATCGGCAGGCGAGCACCTGTTCGGCCCTAAGCAGGGGGTCGAAGATTCTTTCCAATACTCATCAAACCACCTCGACATTTACACAGCAGTTTTGCACTGAAAGATCTCAGCCAGCTAGGTTATTGCCTGCCTAGCTGGGAGGGGGTAACTGTGTGTAACGACTGGTATTAGAAGAAAAAAAAAACTAAATTTAAAAACTAAAACCTAAACCCAAAGTAAAACCCAAACCCACCCCTAAGACTCGACCCAACCCCAACCCTCAAAACTCACCCAGCGACCCTCTCCCTCTCCCCTCTCTCTCTCTCTCTCTCTCTCTCTCTCTCTCTCTCTCTCTCTCTTTCTCTCTTCTCTCCCCCTCTCTCTCGGACTTCACGTCTCTCCCTCTCACCCGATCCATCCTCTCCGTCCTCTCCCACTCTCGGATCTCCCCCCAACCGAACCCGATCCTTCCCCCCATATCCGATCACCGCCCCCTCCGTTCCATCAACCGCCCGCCGCCCCCCTCTTCTGTCACCCCTCATCCCGAACCCCGGGATTCCGCCGCGAATCCCGCCACCCCCCCTCTCCCCCCATACCCTATCGGCCATCCCTTTTCCCCTATTTAAAACCCGGACCCGACCTCCCTTCTTCCCTCCAATCTTATCCTCTCTCCTCTCCGATCTCTCTCTATTTCTCTCTCTCTCACTTTGATTTCTCTCTCTGCGGCCTGCCTGCGCCGACGCCGGAGAAGGAAGCCGGCCGAAGGGGAGCCGCCGGCCGGAGCAATTGCAGCCGACGCCCCCCCCCCCCCCCCCCCCCCCGAGCAGCCCAGCCCAACTCTCTCACTCGCTCTCAATTCCTCTTTGTGTGGCGATTTAGTTCGCCGGAGAAGAGGAGCAGCCGGCCGAAGGAAGACGGCAGTCGGAGCCGACGATCTCTAGCACCAGGTCGGTTCTCCCCCTTTATTTTCTTTCATGTTCTATTCCTGGGTATAGTCCAGACCAGCCCCCTTTCCCCTGTTTTTCTTTGGTGTGATGGTGATCCGACCAACCCTGGCCCCCTGTGGCTTTGTCTTCGCTGCGGCCATGGCTGCCGGCCAAGTAGCCAGTGGCTGTGCAGCCGGCGAAGCCGGTCCGGTGGCCTCCGTCTTGTTGCAACCATGGATACCTCTGGCTAGATAGCCGGTAAGGCCCGACCCGACCTTTGACTGCGGTTTAGCGCAGCAACGCCTTTTTGCGTGTTGATGTCGTCGGTTTGAGGACCGACGATCGAACAGTGGTGAGCCAAGTGCCGCCCCACCATTGGGGAACCTCACCCTGTCTTTCAAACTTGGGCTGACAACCCGCAAGTAAATAGTCATGACTAACCTCGGTGTTCGATCCACTCTTACGATGTGTCGCGTTCCTCGACGCTTCTGGTGCTTGATCGCAAGTATCGGTCGCCTAGACGGGTTAGTTGGACCGTAGTGGGACCCTTAGCGTCGGTTATGCCGACTATATAAGACGAGTGCCATAAAATGTGTCCTTTTGCACACTAATGGACCGACACCTAAATCATTATCTCGAGATCCGACCGGGCAGTGTGTGATGGCCCCCGCCAATCCGAGTCGAGGCTCGGAAGGCTTGTAGGTTACAATTGTGCGTGTAAATCTAGCCTCGATAATCTCACGCCAAGCTCTAGCCTGGCATACCAACCCCCAGCCCTCAACCTCCCCACGATGTTAACCTAGCCCCATGAGCCACACTCGAGATTAGCGGGCCCGATCCCACCGAACCACGCTCACTCGGAATTGGTAATCCGGATGCGGGTCTGACAGCCTCGTGTAGCCGTTTGTGTGCGAGATCGACCTCATAACGGCAACAATGCGCTGCTTAGCGATCTCGATTGGTCACTAGTGTGATTCCTGGGTAAACCCTCCTTGCAAGCTAGTGGTAATAACCAATGCGTATGTGACCATTTAGGTAGAATCGTATAGTTGAGTTGTAGTGTGATTCTTCGCATCGGCAACATTGACTAACCAAGATGGTACTTTTGACGTATCGTTTTGCATGCCAGTAGACCAGCGTCCGACGATGCCTAAATTCTCGACTCGGCCAACTTAGGCCTAACCCTGTTTTATTTAGCAGCGTTACGCACTTTGTAATAGTCTTATTAGTGACGTATAAATGTATGCAAATTATTAGTTCGTGACCGGGACGATCCAGCCACAGGCGGAGCGGAAGGCAGTTGACGGGAGTTTGTACGTGATCGACAATCAGGTGACAGCTACTACCTTTGCATGGTCTTTAATAGTGGGAAATGAGAATGACTAAGGGTAGGTATCCATAACGCTGCATGCGGGTCCCGTCGGACATCGTCGCATGTGGTCGAGTGGACCCCGCCTTGCATGCGGAGTCGCGAGTCCGGCGACGCATGCTTAATAATATTAATAATTAAATAATAATTATTCTGCTGATTGTTTGGATACTGTAAGTAGGAATTTCCTTAAGTTTTGAAAAAGTAATAATTAATTAATAATTATCGGGGCCCACCCTCCTGAGTGGAATGTGGAGACCTGGGCATACGGGAATACGGGTGAGAGTAAGTTAGGCTTATTGTAATGCATGGGTTGTGAGTGCGGTACGAATCCCGGGGTAAAATGTCGAAGCTATTTTATTATTATAATAATCTATCGTGTGGAAAGATTGGACCCCGTGCGTGCAAGGGACGTGAACCACCCTGCACGCACAGCCGAAGACCAGTAGGCTAGGGGGTCACAAGCAAGGGTTGTGGTAAAGCTAATAGGAGTAGCCCTTTAGTAGGGATTGGCCTAGCAACTCTGTCCCGGGGTGGTTGAAGCCCCCAAAGTAACGCAAGTGGGGCGGTAGAGCTCCACCGTAAAAGATGAAAAATATCTTACAATTATCTGGATGATTCATGCATGGTGGATGCACGGCGAGTGAGTTGACCCTCTACATCGAAATAAAAGGCCCTATAGTAATGCCCGACCGGGGGCAGGATGAACAAAATATCCGGGGATCACTTTAGGATATATGATTTATATTGTAATTCATAATTAAGCACAGTAGAATATCTAACGAACTGTATGATAGATAACCTAGTGACAGTAGGAATTGCATGTGAACATAGACTACTGATAGGCTTAGGTTAACCTTCTGTAAACTTTGAACTGCTTATGTAATTTAATCCAATTAATTATGTCATCTCATATTATTAAAGACTATTAGAATGTCACTAGCCATTAATTTGGCTAATCTCCCAATTTTCCATTGGGGGCTACTCTTTCCCACGAGTAGACTCTCTTGCAGGTCCGGAAGTTTGGGAGTAGCAGTGGAAGGCCGGACGCAGTTTTAGGGTTACGATCATATTTTATTTTGGTATGTAGTTTCGTGGCAATGTAATAGGCATATTTTGTATAAGAATCATTTAGTTTAAGATTAGTGCTTTTGTTATTTGTTAGTAGTAATGATACAACTGGATTCTTTTGGGTAGGCCTCTCCTCAAGGCCACAAGCCTAGGATAGCTCACCATGAAAATATAAATATCTAAATGGCCTAATTAACTAGCCCTGTAGATAGGACCTCTAGACCAGTGCATTGAGTGTCAGAGAGTGGGTGAGAATCCTAGCTCGCCATCAGTGGCTCGAGTCCCGTGCTCCCTTAGAGGGATTCCTGTCAGCAGGTGGTGGCGCCGACAGGCCACACATGCTGAGAGGATAACCCGGTTGAAGGTCGAGCGTGATCATCTCTCTGTCAAAAATAATTTATCTCTCTGCTTTTCTTTTAAAATAAAAATATTTTCATAAAAAATTAAGTTTTAAAATATTCCTTATTTCTCCCTTCTCCTTCTTCAATTATGAGAGAGTCACAGCCCCGTGAGAAACCCTAATTGGCACAGATAGTTGACTAAACCCCAACTCATTTTGTTTTTCTCATTTCACACCCTAGGAATCAGTTCCAGATTTCTGGGGCGTGACACTGTGGGTGCAAAATTTGGCTAACGCCTGACAATGGGACCCGCCAGCCCTGCCTAGGGCCCACAAATATGACAGTGGGACCCGCAGCCCTGCCTGGGGCCCACGAAGACGATAGTGGGACCCGTAGCCCTGCCTCGGGCATGTACATACCATTCTGAGATTGGCAAATCCCACGGATAATTACCTAAACTCATGATGTTTTAGAGAATATTCCTAAACCCTTAAATATAGCCAATCTTGCAAATAATTCAAATCCGATTTCATTATTCCACTTTCCACTTTCTATTTTTCAGAGCTCTCTAAGCCTTCTGGTCTTCAGACTTCCAAACCCTCTCTACCCTCTGTATACTTGTAAGAAGCACTCCTCAGCTTGTCGAGAGTAGCTCAACTCTTCTAAGTGATAGTGGATTCAAAGGTTGCGCCTTACTGCACGAAGACATAGGCTTCGGCCGAACTTCGTTTCCACATCTTGTGTCAATTCTCTATCTCCCTCTTTCTCTACCTCTACAATGACTGTGTGACAGCTTGGCACGCGACCCCTTAGCGCTTCACAGCGCGAAACATCTCGAAGATTCAACCCTTCAATCGATTGTTGGAGGAGGGTTACGTACGATGGCCGAAATCCTCCCCCACATCAGTAAGCAAGCACCATCGAGTTTCGATGGACTCGTTGACCTACGGACAATCGAACAATGGCTGGATAGCTCGCCCTCAGCACCTGACTAGCATGCATCCAGAAATCAGCCTTCGGGAGTGGATTTACAGCCAACTACACATAGAGACACCAGAGATGGTTTCAGTTATGCAACAAAGATCCCAGGCAGCCAGGTGGCCACCCAGTTAACCGGGAAGGGGTAACTGTTGGGTGCAAAACATGGCTAAGGCCAATTGGCTTGCAGGGGCTACCTTTACAAGGTCTATGAGGGCAGCTCATGGATTACAGTAGCCCAGCAGAGGTCCGCATCTACAAAGGCAGCTTGTGGGTCGCCATCAGGCCAGTAGGGGCCTATATAACCTGGGGCCCACCAGAGTAGCTTGCGATCTGATCGAGAACAACCAGCGGGAAGATACACATGGACCAGTCACATGGCTCCACATGAAGCAATCACAGCTCGCCACCTCCTAAAGGAAAACAATCAGTGGAGAACGATATGTGGACTAGTCACGGGGCGCCACTTAGATTGACCATGTCTCGACACCTCAACGGACAACAACCCCTATAAATACAACTATGGCAAACAATAAGAGGATATCTTCTGAGATTTTTGGGCCAGCTCCGGATTCCTTACTATTTTGGGATATTCAACCCTTGGGTGAGGGCAGCAAAGCTCCACACTCAAGCTGACCAGAGAAAGACCATGTCTTCTAGCTATACCACTTGTGCTAGTCCCCCTCGGCCTGTTGAGGGCTAGCTCTACTTCTTCGGATCAAGTGGATTAAGGTTGTGACTTACTGCATGGAGACGTAGGCTACGGCCGAACTTCTACAACAAATCTTGTGTCTACTCTCTATTCACTCTCACATCAAGCTACACATCTCTACTATTTACTCAACATCACATCAATTGACCATGGGAGGAGATCTTCCGATAGCAAAATATCCCCCCCCCCCCTCTTAAATACATCCGACAAGGGTGCTGACTCTTCTTCTTTCCCCATTGGTAGAGGGGTTAGATCTCCTATGGAGGAATTTGATCGGGGGAATTGGGGGTTGGGTTTGTCGAGCCTCGTTGCCATTGCTGTTACCGACAACGATGATGCTATATCCACCGCCACCGTTTCCTTCTCAAATATGAATTCAAAGGGTTCTATATTTAAGTTAGGTTTGAGTTGATATGTGAGGTACAAGATAAGGGTATAATAGGTATTTAAAAAAATATGAGAAAGTTATTGAGAAACGAATGGGAGACAGGGGGGTAATTACATATTTTGTGGTATGAATAAAATTTGGGAAATTTTATTCATACCCTAAAAATCTGTAATTAGTCCCCATTTCTAACAAACTTGAACACACCCCAATTTCTTTAATCATATCCCATTCATATCCCAAAAATACCTTTCCCCTTACACCCCACCTTGAATATACCCTAGTTAAATGACCCGCTATATCTTGATCATACCCCATTTCTTTCAGATGTTGAAGCCCCGTGAGGAGAGAGAGAGAGAGAGAGAGAGAGAGAGAGAGAGAGAGAGAGAGAGAGAGAGAGAGAGAGAGAGAGAGAGAGAGAGAGAGAGAGATCTTCCCCCATTGCTAAAGGGGTTTGATTTCCTTTGGAGGAATCCGATCGGGGGAAGTGGGCCTTCGAGCCCCGTTGGTGCCTATCGAGGAATCAGATTGGGGGGAAGTAGGATCTTCGAGACCCCGTTGTCGATATCATTGTCACTGACACCACAACCATGCCATCGCCATCGCTCAATTCCTTCCCAATTGTAGTCAATGTCCCTTTATTAAAAATGTTTTGTTTTAAGTTTTAATTGTATGTGGGGTATAAGATAAGGGTAGAAATGGTATTTAAAAAATTATGAGTAAGTTACTGTGAAACGGTTAGGAGACGGGGGCTAGTTACAGATTTTTGGGGTATGAATAAAATTTTCCTAAAATTTCCAAAAATAAAAGGTTTTTTCTACTCACAACCCTATGTTACTATCGAAATTAGAGCTACACCCCTACATTTCTAAAAATTTGACTTTACCACCTAGTTCGTCACTTGTCCATGAGGGACCAGTTAAAAGTGGCGGTGTAACTCAAATTTTGACATAAAAGTGGACATGTAATCCAATAAAAAAAACAACAATTTTTAGAAAACAGATTAAAAAATAATTTATTTGGAAAGACCGGATCCAAAATTTTTATATTAGCAGCAACGGACTTATACGACAGTTCAATTGCTGTATAGATAGTTTAACTGATGCGTGCCCTGATATACAACAATTTGACTGTTTTATAACCTTATATGGCAGTTTGACTACCTTATAAAGACCAACGACTAGTTATATGACAGTCTGATTGTCGTATAAAGACCCCAACGATTAGTCTGGATAAAGGCTAACAAGTAGTATCACGGGAAGTAAACGGCTATTTTTTTTTCTTATACGGTAGTTGAAGTGCCGTATAAGTCCGTTACTGCTAAATTAAAAGTTTTGGATCTTTTTTGTCCAAATAAAATATTTTTTAATCTGTTTTTTAAAAAATATTGTAAAAAAATCCAACTTTAACGGATTGCGGATCGGGGGAGGAGAAAGTCAAATTTTGAAAGTTGGGGGTTTACCTCAAATTTCAACAAAAACATGGGGGTGTGAATCAAACCCGCCCCTTTCTCCCCCTCCCCCCCCGCCCCCCCCCGCCCCCCCCCCCCGGCGAAAGTAAAAGAGAAAAGTCTTGAGTTCTGTGTTATTTATTACCAAAAATCTCACTTCATCCCCCCCGAAGTTCTCCATCCCTCTCCTCTGCAAAACCCTAGAAACATTCGTCCCCTCCTATCCACAAGAACCCTCAGATCATGAAGGGCAAGAGGTCATCAAAGCAGCTGATGCTCGCCGTCCCCCAAGAGGCCCCAGTGAGCGACTTTCTGTAAGCACCCCTCCGCCGATTCCATCCCTTTCTCGCGGGTTCCGAGCTCGATCCATCCCGATTTCTACTCCTTCAATCCATTTCTATTCCTGATTTTTTCTCTGTTTTCCGACGATTCATGATTCCAACAGTTTTCATTTTTTTTTTCTCGTTGAATATGACAGAATCAGTGCCTTTTCAATTTCAGGACAGCTAGCGGTACATTTCAAGACGGCGATCTGCTCTTGAACAAGAGAGGGTTACGGCTGATCTCCGAAGAAAAAAGTAGTACTGTATGTCGATCTCATCTTCCTTCGTTATTAAACTACACTACCCACATGAAGTTTACCCCAAAATCACTTAATCCCCCCTGTAGGTGTTACCCCGCTTGAATTCAGTTTTTGATCAGATGGAAATTGCCAAAAGAGGAAATTTAGTAGTTGACAGAAGGGGGTATTGTGCTACCATTGAAAGCTATAGGGACCGATTTGGAACTAAAAAAACTTAGGGGGTTAAGTTGAATTTACCCCTTTTTTTTTATTGAATTGTATACGTATATTGTCATTCTTTAAATTGTTTATTGTGATGAATCTCCATGGAGAATAAGAGTCTATACATGCAAAACCAAGAGATTACATGATACGTAGGATGCTTGGAAACAATATCAAGTGTATAGGTAACACTAGGGTCAAGGTTCTGTACGTAATTTGATATTCTTCAAAGGGTAACACAAGGTTCAAGGTATTTTGCTAGTAATACATGTCTTGGCATGACAAAGCCGACTAAGATACATTGCTGCCTAATCGAGCTTCATGTATTAGCGATTTGAAGAAAAGGTGAAAGAGAACTATATAACAACATAACTTTAAATGCAATGATACGCCACTGCCGGTGATCGTTGCCAACATTAGTGTGCCATTGTTTCATTTTGTATCTTTTATACCATTTGTTAGAACATGCAATTGTATAGTTTAATTCTAACATCCATTCACATTAGTTTTTTATCTATTAGTAAGCTTCTAGGATCACTTGTAAGCTCATATTACTACAACGAAGCAGAGGTGAGTATAACTTTGGCAAAATCGGAGGCTGAGTTACCGCATGAAAGGTTGAAGGTTTACAACCATGAGCCTATGAAGATTGAAGAACACATGAGGATTGTGTGATTTGGAAGTCACATTGTTTGTGTACCTTGCAGTGGTATTGGCAAAGAGACTAAGAAAACATGACATATGACAAAAAATTTAAACTAAGATGTTGACATATCACTTGCAACAACACAAAAACTAAATTATTGCAATGCAAAAAGTATTTTATTAGATCCCAAATTCCAGTGGATAAGGAAATAATCCATGCATGCCTTTGATGAGTTGATAGGACTTCTACATCTAGGGGACTAGGACTATGGAACCTAAACAATAGAATAAACAGGTTGATGTATACATTTAAGAGGAAAACAATTGAAGGATTGAAGATGAGGAAAATAGATTGACTAAAGATAAGACTAGTTTAATAAAACATGAGGTCAAGTAATCAAATTGGGTGGTGGGGGTGCACACATCACATTGTCTTCTTTGCCTCAAGGAGAAAGGTGATGCAACAATCATACATCAAGCCTTTGAGTTCTACAGGCCACCAGGGAAGAGACAAAGAGGAAGGTAGAAGGATAAAGGTATTTCCCATCTAAACCTCTACAATCCTTATCAATTCGCCTTGTCTCATCTATAACATACACATGGTTTCGATTTCTGACCTAAACCAATCCGTTTTGACTGGTTTTGGATAGTTTTCAGAATCAAATGATTAATTACTATCTTGGTACAAATCAATCATATTTAATCCATTGCATACTTTGGCCAAAATTGACTAAAGCCAACCAAGCCGTAGCTGTTTGGGTATTTTTAACATTAATTTGGTTATATTTTTAGCAAATTTTATCTTTGATGGTCTTTATGTTTTACATAATTTTTTTTGTCTTTATTCCAATTTGTTTTAAATTAAAGAAAAAGGATTACCCCCTTCCAAACTCGTTTGCTTTAAAATGAGGATTTTGGAAACAAAAGTGTTATAAACTTAGAGTTGTCCAAAACTATCACGACATATATTTTGTAGTTATCATTAGGGGCCTCCAATAAAGTTGGTTTTTTAATCTTATATCCAAAATGGTGTGGGCATAAATTATGGGTCAATTAATGATCTCTTCAAAAAATTGCTTTTTGAGCTACTATTGCTCACAAGTGTCAACTCTAGCCTACCCTTCACCCGCATTTGGTGTTCGGTTAGTTATTTTTTATTTTTTAGGCCCTTGTTAGATTTTGAGTCTTGACTTATAAAATATGAAAAAATAGTAGTAAGTTTAGAAAGAATTTGGAAATTTGTAGGCTACTATATGTTAATTGCTACTTTTTACCAATCACCTAATACATTTCATATTGGATTAGATTGGATGTTGGATAGATAAGGTTGTCATATCGTGTATTGTATCGTTTTCCTATTTTGTGTATCATGTATCGTAACGTATTGTGTATCGTAAGATAGGGATATATATATATATATATATATATATATAAAGATCATACTAGAATATTAAATATGAAAAGTCAAGTAGAAGAGTAAGACATTCCCTATAATTTCACATCAAACGTAACATTGGCCTATACAAACAGGATGATGTATATATATTTCTATAAAAAAGAAACCATATAAAAGTATTATCTATGATATATCAATATATTGTTCTCAAAATATTTGAATAGCTAATGAAGACAAAGCAAAAACTCAAAAAGTAGGAAGGCCTCAATTTTCAATCTCCACCACATGTGCTTCATCAATTTGATCATCACCAATAGATAATTCATCATTATTTGCTTCTTTATCTTCTTCTTCTATCTCTTGCACCTCTTCTCCATCTTCATTCTCATCCTCATCGTCTTCTTCAAAATCATCCACTTCTTGCCATTAGCCTTCCTTTGTGAACTTTGATCAATTAGTCCTACTACAAAGAAGTAACACACACACACACACACACACACACACACACACACACACACACACACACATATATATATATATATATATATATATATATATATATATATATAGGGGACGGGGAGCCTGGACCTCAGGTGCAGCGTCAAACGCTGCACCAGCGCGGCATGGCTGACACGTGGCCGAAAAAAACCCGAAAATCCTATCGGATCAGCGGTATAAAGGCCGGATCAAACCTCAGCCGCCCGATCGTACGATCCAACGGATCGGATTCCCCCGCGGGCTGAGTCTCGCTGTTACTGTGGCGGGCACAGTAACAGCGAGATTTTGGTCCGGCCGAATCCCGACCGTCTGATTGTTTTGTTTCAGCCGTCTGATCCGTGCAGCGTACCCCCGCTGGTATTTCAACTTTTGGTTCGATTCCTATCCGTTCGATCGAGGGAATCGAACGGACAAAATCTTTTTTCGCTGTTACTGTAGCGGCTACAGTAACAGCGAAAATTATTTCAGTCCGTTCGATTCCCATCGATCCAACGGATTGGAATCGAACTGAACCGAGAGGAGTGTGTTGCACGGATCAGACGGTCGAGTCTATACGATCAGACGGTCGGGATTTGGCCGGACCAAAATCTCGCTGTTACTGTGCCCGCCACAGTAACAGCGAGACTCAGCCCGCGGGGGAATCCGATCCGTTGGATCGTACGATCGGGCGGCTGAGGTTTGATCCGGCCTTTATACCGCTGATCCGATAGGATTTTTGGATTTTTTTCGGCCACGTGTCAGCCATGCCGCGCCGGTGCAGCGTTTGACGCTGCACCTGAGGTCCAGGCTCCCCGTCCCCATATATATATATATATATATATATATATATATATATATATATATGGGAATAGGGAACATGGTCCTCCCGACTAGCCAACACGCTAGTCCTCCCATCAATTTGGGTGCCACATGACACTTTTTAACCAATTTTTTTTATAGATGGTAAATCTACTCTATTTAGATCAAGATTAAAAAAAAAAAAAATCTAAAAAAAAAAACTTAAAACAACCAAATCAATGGTTGACAAATTTAATGGTAAACTGTAGCGGGCAAATAGCTCTTGCTATGGTTAATTTAAAAATGCCACTTGGCATATTTTTTTTTCAAATTTTTTTTCATTATCATTGTTAGAAGGGGTGTACCCTCCTTGGCCGACTCCTAAACCCGGTTAAAAAGTGCCATGTGGCACCCAAATTGAAGGAAGGACTAGCGTGTTGGCTAGTCGGGATTACCGTGTTCCCTATTCTCTCTCTCTCTCTCTCTCTCTCTCTCTATATATATATATATATATATATATATATATATATATATATATATATATATATATATACATATATATATATATATAGGGTCTCGATCCTGTGAGAAACCTCTTATATGCGAAATCTTATGCAAAACCAACCTAGAGATTTCAGAATTTGATAAAACTTGGTAGGCATGCTACCTTGCCAAATTGATCGTCCTCACCAAAATTCATCAAATTCTAGAACCTCTAGGGGCATCAAATTTGATAATCAAATTAACGGTTTTTATGAACTGTCAGTAAATCTTTTAACATTTGATGCCTATAGAGGTTTAGAATTTGATGAAGTTTTGTGAGGATGACCAACATAGCATAGGTAGCATGCCTACCAAGTTTCAATAAATTCTGAAACCTCTAGGTTGGTTTCACACAAGGTTTTGCATTTAGGCTAGCGGCCTATTTCGACGAAATGGGCAACCGCCCATTTGACATCCTTGGGAGTCTTAGAATATGCTGATTTTTTGTGAGCATATGCACCTGATCTTAGATAGCACACCCACAGAAAATAGCACATTCTAAAACTTTTAGGGACATCAAATGTTATATTTCAGATTAACGGTTACAACGAACGTTCGATAAAACTTCTAATATTTGATGCCTCTAGGAGTTTTAGAATATGCTGATTTTTTGTAGGTGTTCTATCTAATATAAGGTGCTTATGCTCATAAAGAATCAGCACATTCTAAAACTCCTCAAGGCTTCAAATGGGTGGCTGCCCATTTTACCAAAATAGGCTGGCAGCTCATTTCCCGTTTCGTCTCTCTCTCTCTCTCTCTCTCTATATATATATATATATATATATATATTATAGGTAGAAATGGAATCATATAACTATTGAAGTTAGAAAAGTTTTAGATATTTGGTGCCCCAAGCTTTAGAAAACTTTAAAAAACAAATGGCATTGGGCACCAATAACTCTAGGGAAAGATTTGTAAAACCCCAATAGATTCTAAAAAGACAAGTCTCTCTTTACTCTAGGTTAGAAAAGGTTAATAGGTTATTAAGTATTTGTTTTAACTCTAAGAGACTTATATAGTCCTTTGGGAAATTAAGAGAAAAAAATCATTTTAAAAGTTTCAAAACAAATCAAACAAAACAAAAACATGTTTTCACCATATCGGACGTATCATATATCGTATCGTATTGCACCATATCGTATCCTGTATCATACGATATGGTGAAAAACAATGCGTAAACACGATATGTGTCGTTTTTCTCCTGTATCGTATTATACTATACTATCGTGTATCGTACGATACTAACAACAGAGACTGACACTACATGAACACTTCAACTAGTTTCTTGCTTAATATACTCGGTATTAAAGACAACTTTCGCCTTGAATGCCATTGATTATCATCTCTGTATATATTATACTAAAAAACAATGCATTGAATAGTTTATTTAGCTTATACTAATTTTCCATTTCTTTGAATTATTCTTGAATATGAAACCACCAAAACTCAGCCCCAAACCTTTGAAACTGAACTCTAGGGTGGGAAGAAATCAAAACTTTGAACCTAGTTGATGGAAGGTTCAGTATGTGTTTAAATAGAACATAACTACTTTAGGAAAAAAGCCCTTGCTATTAGAAAAGTAGAGAGAACAAAATAAACTGATCTCTTCCCTTGTAGAGTTGTAGGGAAGTGCATCCTAAACTCATGTTACCCATTGTCCCACCTTTTGTTGGACTATTCTTTCTTCCATATATGGAAGAGGTTACTCGGAGACACTGAAGATGATTTGGTTATCGTTGCACCATATGTGATCTTATTTTATGTATGATCTAAGACCTTTTTGGCTAGTTTTGGTTTTCGATAGTTTTAAGTTCAAATGAGGGTAAAGGCATGTTGAAAATTTTTAGGGCAAATTACACATAGCCCCCCTGTAGTTGGACCTATTATCACTTTCACCCCCCATGTTTAAAACCCGACAAATGCCCTCCTATAGTTTGAAGAACATCTCTCTTTCACCCCCTCGGGTGCTTGTGCAAGGAAATAGAAACTATAAGGGGGGCATTTGTAGGGTTTTAAACATAAGGGGGTGAAAGCGATAATCAGTTAAACTACATGGGGCCATGTGTAATTTACCCTTTTTTAAAATATAGTTGGTTGGCCAATTTGGAGACCACATACACGGTTCAACCATGAGTTTCAATTGAATAAGTGTTCACATGATCACTATGTGTGTGAAAGTTTGCAAATGCCTCTCTTAAACTGGATATATTCTTGAGCAGTTCCATCTTCAATTTGCTTGATAGTATTTACTGAAAGGTGTTTATATGAGATGTACCCCTCAAATGAGTTTAATTAAGTGGAATGATGTTGTTCTCATTAATCTAATGTCTCTAGATTTGTTGCTATAGTAAGGACTGAGATGGCTCACATTAACGTGATATGACCAAGGTTCGAAATCTCCATTTCGGTGGAAATTTCGACCTTCTGGATATGGAAATATTTCGTGGAAATATTTCGACAGTGTGGAAATATTGCATTTTTACAGAAATGGTGGAAATATTGCTTTTTCGAAGGAATTTTTTAATGAAACTCTAGATAGTCATAAATCAAGCATAGATACACACTTTGGAACACTCAAATAATATTTCTACCCTGTTTAGGGGGGTAGAGCTTCACATATCATGTATTCTATACAGGCGCTGCTGATTTTTATGCACACTGTACAGATGCATCTCACTCGGGGGTTTAAAGATATGATATCCAAAGTCCAAACAACGCAAAATGATATTTGATAATATTGATTAACTTACATGAACAATTATAAGTTTATAACTAAGCTGGAATAATATATATACATTATTTTCATCACGAAGAAGTAAAAATAATCATTCATCATCACTTGTCCATGTAATGACATCATCATCAGCATTTTCTTCTTCACTCGTAGTCCATGTAGGTACATCATCATCCCTTGCCGGACCAGCTCCACTACCGCTTGCACTGGCATCATGAGCAAACTGTGTCGGCATCCATCCTCTCTCAGCTCGCTCCTGCTGAGAGTGTCTCGAATCTAAGACCGCCTGTCGAAACTGAGCCTTCTCCTCTTCTGTCTCAATATCTAGCGGGTACTCGATATCATCTGAATGACTCCTTGTTGATAGAGTGTTGGTATGTCGGGAGTCTCGGGACTTCTCGATCCGTCCCTTCTTGGGTTGCCTAGGGGTTCGATGCTGAACGCCTTTGTCTCCGCTTCTCAATAGATTGCGCATGAATACTCTGACTTCAAGCGGAGCCTTCAAACACTCTGCTACATCGGGGAAACAGCCGGCGAGGTGCTGTTTCAATCGTGTAACACCTCCACTTCCGATCTGTTTGCCACAATATGCACACTGTGACTTCTGTTTCTTTGTGTCCAAGGGAAATCCGTGCTGCCACCCTATGTCTTTTAACCCAGAATCTCTATACGGAGGAGGTTGGGAGGCCATCTGTAAATGATAATAATTAATAAGTAATATTGAACTATAAAAGAAGTCTAAACTGATGAACGAGTGAATGACTAGCCATCTCATAAGTCACAGTAAGGAATAGGGAGAGAGGAAGAGAGACGGAATTCGTACCTCTAAGGAAGACGGAAGTGGGACTGTGTGAGTCGTGTGACTCACTTCGGCTTCGTCTTCGGGCTTCGGCTTCGGCTTCGGGAGTGGGAGAGGGAGGGAGTGGGACGAAGTCACTTCGGCTTCGGGCCTTCGGCTACGGGAGTGGGAGAGTGAGGGAATGGGGGGGGGGGACTGTGGTATGTGGGAGGAATGGGAGGGAGGGGCTTTAAATAAAAAAAAAATTTCGGGCCAAAAGGGCTCGGCTTCGGGAGTGGGAGAGTGAGGGAATGGGGGGAGGGGGGAATGTGCAATGTAGTCTGTGGGAGGAATGGGAGGGAGGGGTTTTAAATAAAAAAAAAATTTCGGGCCAAAAGGGTTCGGCTTCGGGAGTGGGAGAGTGAGGGAATGGGGGGGAGGGCTTCGGGAGTGGGAGAGTGAGGGAATGGGGGGGAGGGAGGGGCTTTAAATAAAAAAAATTTCAGGCCCAAACAAAAGACTGAATGACCGAAACCTGATCTATGTGCAGTGGCCACCGAAAGTGAAAGCGAAACAGGGAAACAGCTGGCCGGATTTTTCGGGCCAAAACAGCGAAACAGCGAAACCGAAGCGATATTTTGCGATATCTCGCGCGAGATTTCGCGAAATATCGCATCCGGGCGAAAATTTCGCCAGCTGCAGCACGTGGGTGGGCCCCAGCTGTCGGAAGAAGATTCCGTTCCGCGGTATTTCGGCGAAATCTCGTGCGAAATATCGCGAGATTTCGTCGAAATATTCTGACGAGCTGTCACCTCCAAACAGCCCACGTGAGGCGGGCCCCGCTGTCGGCCGAAATACCGCGATATTTCGCGAGTCTCATATTTCGTGCGATATATCACGAAATATCGCGATATTACTGCATTTCCGAACTGCCCGATACTGCAGGCCTGATTTCGAATCGGGTCTTCAGTTTTCCGAGATATTTCGCGATATTTCGCGAAATATTTCGATTTTTTGTACTATGGATATGACAACAATAGTGTTCATTTGTCACAAATTGATGAATTTGCTGCACACAGTCTGCTTCTTAACTTAATTTAAGTGGCATGCACACTATGGCAGAAACTTGCAAGTTTATATTTGTGTTGGCTGTTCAAATTAGTTAAAATTTTGTTGTATCATCACGGGCCACAACTGAGACACATTACATATTGGAATATCTGTTTCTTGATATTGAACACTCTTTTGGGACATAATTTACTATCTTTTGAAGGGATTCATGACTGGACCTTGGAGACTTGGAGCATTTTTTATGCTTTCATTATATATTTTTTTTGGTTGTATTTTTTTTTCATGGAAGCCTTTATAATTCTTATTAGTCAGGTTTTTTCTAGCTACTTCGTTGCTTTGATGATTTATTTATTTTCTCACAATTCCTAGTGTGGAGTAACTCTTTGATGTCCAAAGAGCTCTGCCTTGTAGATTAGGTATCACTTTATATGTACAATGATGATTTAGGGGCTTCCTTCAATGATCCTTTTCTGTTGAACTCTCACTTGGCTTTACTGCTTTGGAAAGTTTGGTTTGAGAGATCCACAAGCGCCTTTTTATTTGCTCGAGCAACTTTTCAATTTCAGCACAGAAAACTCTCTTCCATGATCTACATTTGGCATTTTGCACAACTTTAAGTATTATTTCTAGCAAAGTTAGTCATAGTGGGGTTAGCTTGACAGATATGTTTGTTTTGTGTACATTTTTTCTCAAGAATCAGCTGTTATCAATGCTATAACTGTATAAAATATCAATTGAATTGTCGTTGGGATATGAAAAGACTGCATGACATGTACTTGCGGTTTCTAAGCTTCAATTTTCTTTATCCCTTTTTTTTGTCCCCCTTTGTAGTATCTGCTGTGCTGAATTATATTTCCACTGTTGCTTTTAGCATGTAAATGTGCAGCCATCGGATGTTAAAGAAGTGGATCTGCAGTTCTCGTTGGAAGACCTTGAGACAATCAAAGTTATCGGGAAGGGAAGTGGAGGTGTTGTTCAACTTGTTCGTCACAAATGGATGGGCACACTGTTTGCCTTAAAGGTTGCTACAATATAGCCATTGTTTTAATTTTTTTTTGTTATTCGTTTTAATAAAGCATGTTTGTGTAGCAAAGCTAAGCCAAAAGCTGATATGGATGTTATCTTCTTCCAAATGTTTACTTTTTAGAAATTCAATTTCTTATCTTTCTTTGCTCTTGTTCTTCTTCGGATATGCCAAACCAGGCACCCTTCTTGGTGTCGTCTGTTGACGCCTTATATATCCTGGTTAAGTAGCTTAAGACTTCGAAGTCAAGTGGATTTATCCCAGCGGGATAAGACAAGACTGTGGAGTGATCATATAGGCCGTTAATTTCAACGACACTCATGAATTACTAGTGAATATGAACTTTCATTGTATTAGCTTGGGAAGTAGATTCTTTCAGTGCCTCAATCCGTATATTAAAGTTATATTTTCAGTACTTCTTTAAGATGTCCTTGTGAAGGAAAACCCTTTTAAGGTGAAGTACAAGACAAGAAGTTGTGGGGAAAACTCAAGAAAGCTTCCTTTTAAATATTGTCCATAGTAGAATCAATGACAAAAATATTTTATAGACCTAGTACATGGTCATAAGATCTAATGGTCATAAGATCTGTTGGTTATGCTTAATGTTGTGGTTTACAACAATGTAGTCAAGACGGTGCCTAGGCGTTTGTCCTGTCTAGGCGAAGTGACGCCTAGGTGGTATGCTTAGATGTATTTCTTACTATAAAATTGTATGATTTTCTATTCTTCATATGTACAAAAATTTAGTAAATAATATAAAATGATATTTTTTGAAGTGCTTAAGAAAATGGAATTAACACGGATCAAAACAAAAGCTGTCAATGTAAGCAAGAATCAATACATCAAAATCATCATCACCATTTCCATGAATGTCTATTTAATTTGAAACATGACTCTTCCTATAAGAATTACCACAACTTTAGCATCTTCAAGTGTTTGTGGTTGTGTGCGTCTTCCTCCTCTTTACATTTGCCCATCATTGTTTTCACTAGCCTCAACAAAATATCATATTAAACCATCATAATGAGGACGGTCCCGGAGTGGCTGCATTTTCTCAATAAAAGTTTCCTCGAAAAACGAGAAAAACTATCCAGGAGCCCAAGTGGTCTAGGCGGGCCGCCTAGGAAACACCCCCTCACCGGGGGGGGGGGGGGGGGGGGGGGGGGGGGGCACTAGGGGCTCCAAACGCCTCGACGCCTGCCTAGGCGGCTCCTTGATTATACAGTCTATACTGGTTTAAAATGATTCCTTATGAAATTTCTTGTTCATGCTTTGCTTTTGAAAGCGACTGGTGAAGTCAGAGCGGAGAACAAGAAGCAGGCAAAAATGTTTTCTGCTCTCCCTTATTTCCAAATTTCTGATCTCATAATTATTTTAAATGTGGTGTAACTTGAATCTTCTGATGTGTCCTCTATTCCTTAACAAGAACACAATTGTAGACTTCATTTTAAGAATGACAACCTCAAATGGAGGATATCGATTTTGAAAATATATTTTCTGGTATAAAGTGTCTTCAAGTATGCTATATGTACTATAGGTAAAAGTCTTACATAAAAAGTAGAACTGCAATATTCTTTTTACCAATAGTAAGATCTCAAGAATTTGACCAATCAAATGTACTCTCATACGAGAGGAAATGCAGTCTGGAACTTCCATTTGCAGTAACTACAGTAAGAATCCCCGAACATGCTTGAGTTAGTAGGAAGAAAATCACTTTGATATCTTGCTTCTTTTCTTCAGTATTCACAGAGGGGCTGATTAAATGACATTTGGATGCTGTTCTCTGCAGGGCATCCAGATGAATATTCAAGAAACAGTTCGTAAACAAATTGTCCAGGAACTGAAAATAAATCAAGGATCACAGTGCCCACACATAGTTGTTTGTTATCACTCATTCTACCATAATGGCGTTATTTCTCTTGTCTTGGAATACATGGATCGTGGATCTCTAGCAGATGTAATCAAACAAGTCAAGACGATTCTTGAGCCATATCTTGCAGTTGTTTGCAAGCAGGCAAGGATAACTTCTGTGCACAAATCATGCATATTTTTATGCAGTCAGGCTCTCACCTAACTTGTAAGCTTGACTTATTTTCCATATTGATTCAGGTTTTGAAGGGTTTAGTATATTTGCACCATGAAAGACATGTTATACATAGAGACATAAAAACATCAAACTTGTTAGTAAATCACAAAGGCGAAGTAAAGATAACTGATTTTGGAGTGAGTGCTGTGCTTGCAAGCTCCATGGGTCAACGAGATACATTCGTCGGTACCTACAATTATATGTCGGTAAGAGTTAACACCTTTTACTCATCAAATCTTAAAAGTTACTTTTGTTACCATTTCTTTTCGTAAACCATCTTATTAGTTGGTTGGTTGCGTTTTTGAAACACGATGAAGCATTCAAGCAGATATATAATGTTTTCTTTTTCTAATGCCAGCCTGAGCGAATAAGTGGAAGCTCGTATGATTATAAAAGTGATATCTGGAGTTTAGGTTTGGTAATACTTGAGTGTGCTATTGGTCGGTTTCCGTATATTCCGTCTGAACAAGAAGAAGGCTGGTTGAGCTTTTATGAACTTCTGGAGGCAATCGTGGACCAGCCACCACCTACTGCCCCTTCAGATCAATTCTCCCCAGAGTTCTGTTCATTTATATCGGCTTGGTATGTCCACTATACTCCATAGGACCCATACAGTAGGTTCATAACTCTCTTACAATTTATAGGTCTGAATGTTCCATTCAAGTTGAATAGGCACCTATTCGCTTTAGTGGTTTAGCTTATTATTCATTAGTTAGTCACCTCTAATGTTTTTAATATTTAACAGAATAATTGTCCTTTGCCAATAAAAGTCTCTTGACCATATTGCATTATCTAATTTATTGTTCATTCAACCCAGTGTTTTTTAATAAGTTATATAGGAACTAGAATGTTTGAGTTGTGACTTGTGATCATTAATTACATATCAAGATCTTAAGCAGAGCTGTATAGGCGCCAACTTGTAAATAGTTCGTTGATTAGTCATCATGCATGCATTGGATAAGTTAAAATACTTGCTACTGAATGAGGAGTCTTTTTCACTTAATAGCACCAATCATCGTAATTTTTTTTTTAATTTGTAAAGAAAAATGTTTTCAAGTCAAGTACTCTAAATATTTTAAATTCTCTTGAAGAAAATGAGGTGGCCATGCCTTAAAATACATGGATAGAATAGTGTTGCCAGTAAATGTTGGTAAAGTGTTCATCAAATGAAATGAGATTGATAGGGTTTAGGGCCTTATATCAATGGAGGACGTGTGTGTGCGTGCGCGTGCTTACATTTGTTTTTATGTATAGTGGATAAGCTTTACCTCCAATGACCCCTACCGGTGGCTTAAAAGGAACAATCCCGACAGCCCCCTCGGGGGGGGGGGGATTGAACGAAACAACCAGACATTCACTTGACAACCAATAATCAAATAATCGAGCCAATAACGAGCCTCTATATGGTCATTACATGTCATTGTATATTAGATCTTGGATTTTAGGACCAATAATAAATAATCCTATAGGTGATGTGATCTCATGGATTTTAGGACCAATAATCCAACAACTCTTGATACATACGTGGGCATCCTTTTGTCGTCCACATTGGCCTTTAGATGTGATCTCATAAATTGAGGAAAGGAAAGAAGCTATTTTCCATATTAGGGTGTGAACAAGGTTCGAAATTTTCATTTCGGTCAATATTTCGACACTCTGGATATAGAAATATTTCAACAGTGTAGAAATATTATGATTTTATAGAAATGGTGCAAATATTATTTTTTAATGGAATTTTTTAGTGAATATTTGGATAATCATAAACCAAGTATATATACACAATTTGAAACACTCAGATAATATTTGTACCCTATCTAGGGGTGTAAAGCTTCACAAAGCATGTATTCCGTATTTGAGTTTGTGAATCTTGTGCAGTTTTGTTTGGTTCTGTGTTGATCAATGTTTTTTAATTTTTTTGTGGATAAAAATATTTTCAAAATAAAGATTAGTTGGTTGTTAAAATAATGCTTCAAATAATTTTGAAAATGAACTTAAAACAAGAAAATTATGCAAGTTTGAAATCTTGCAAAAATTATGCTGAAATGTGAAACACTTTTTTTTATCAAGTTTGGAAAAAATAGTTTTTATAATTTTTTTTTATTCATTCAAAATTTTCTTTGTCGAACCATGGTTTTCTAGCTGTACTTGTAGTTCTACATCTTGTGGAATTTTTTGAACTAAAAAGGAGTTGATTTAACCATTTTTCTCAACATACAAATTTTATGAAAAACCGAAAAAATTGTTTTCTCCTACTAAAACTGAAATTATACTTTTTGATTCACTTGATTTTTTAATTTTTTGATATTTTTATTGAAATCAAATGGGGGGGGGGGAGGGGTATTTGCTTATTTACATATAATAACTTAAAGTAAATATCATTTTACTTTACTTAAATGTTATTATATGTAAATAAGCTGCTAAGAACCATGTCCCCAGTCCCCTTTTATAACCAGACAGTCCCAACATTTCGGTGCTAAAATCCCGAATTTTCTTGAAATTTTCACAAAATTTATGTGTTTGTGTCTTTTGGCACGATAAATCGCGATATTTTGAGCCAACAAATATATCGTGCGAAATATCGCGACATTCTCGTGAATCCCATATCGTTCGATACAACATATGAGATTTCGTGTTGAGGTTTCATAAAACCGAGATATTTCTTGATTTATTTCGAGATTTTGATCATTGGGCGTGAATTTGGTTGCTTGCATGCAATCTGTAAATCCAAACCCCTTTCCCCAAAATTAAATGGAAGTGCTTCTTGACCGATGAAAAAACATCATGCTAATCTAGATAATAGAAAAGCTTAAGGACCGTGAAAGAGTACAAGTCTATGAAAAAAATATCATGCCAACACAATCGATGCCACTCCATTAAAGGTGGATCTTTGTTCTGGAACAAGTACTGGTCCCTCTCTTCCCTCCTCCGTATACCTGGAAGATACTCGCTCAGGCCTTTGGTGATCTGGAAATGGATCTGGTGGATCCATTCATACAAGAGTTCAATCTCATGTACATTTATTAGCCATCTCCCTTTACCTCCAATGGGCATGATCCTAAGCTCATGGGATTATATGCTTTTTATGTGAGTGTTGGCTCTGTTCAATGGACCTTGGCCAAAGTATATTCCTTCCGAAAGTATATCAGTCGACATAAATGTGCAATTGTGCACTTATGCAGTAGAGCAACCAAGACATTGTGTCAATTGACCCCAACATGCCTAACACACTGAGCCAGTGCATCCTTTAACAAACTTGAACTACAAAAGGCCTTGAACATGATATGTTTTCAATAATATGTTGGCTATAATGGTAAATAATATGTTAATTTTCTTAAGGTTGAAAGTGGAGAAGTGGACAATAGTTTCTGTAGAGATTCAACATCTTATATCTGGTATATGAGAGCATGTAATCAAATGTCGACAAATTTCCTACGAAATGACCAAAATATGTCATTTTTTAAGGTTCTGATATAGGAATAGTCGGAATTTTCTTTAGTATTAATTTTTTGTTCGACATTACGGAATGCCGGCCGAAGTGACCGACATTTGATCGAAATCTGACGTTTCGTCTTTTATCGAACAATTTCACAGTTTTCACTCAAAAATTTCATCTTTTTCAGTAAAAGATACTATCTTTTTCAGTGGAAGGTTCCATATTTTTTCATAACAAGCCGATATTGACGAAGATTTTACCAAAATCAACGAAAATTTGATAAAATCCAATAAATTCCCACAAAAATATTTCCGTAGACAATTTAAAAATTTCCAGACATTTGACCGAACTTCAAGAAATTTCCTTTTTTTTTTAATCTGCCGTAAATGACATTTAAAATCTTTTTATGACGGAGGATAGTAAAACCAAGATTCGGTTGTATGATGGTTGGTTCCTCTATTATGTGCAACATGAGTAGTTCCTTCAATGGGCTGTAAAAGGCATATACTAATAGATGGATGGGAAGATGTTGACGAGAGGAGAGAAGACTGATAAAGAGGAGCATGACGATTTATCTTACCAGACTATACATCCACTTTAATTCACTTATAGAGTGATCACTAATGATCAGAAAAGGGTAAAAACTACCCCTTTTGTGTTCACTACATGTGATGTGGGTCAAATATACGGGCGCAATTATATGGAACGGTAAAGTCTAGCAAGCCCATAAGTGTATAATCAACAACGTCGGCCACTTCCGCATCGGTCGGTGCGCCTTCCCGGAGAGATTAGTCTGAGCCCGAAGTGGGTCCATTGCCCGAAAGGTTTTGGGACACCCACCAATCTCCAAAAAAAAAAAAAAAGCCGGCCACAGCTATGAAAGTTCATCTCTAATTGCAGCATTGTTTAATGTCAAATTAAAATCATGTTCCTCAAATCTAGGTTTAATGTGAATCGCAGCATTGTTCATGCATTCTAGATGCAAATGAAAGTGAAAACTCATCAACACAAGTCCCATTTCGTGATTTGCTTGCAGCATACAGAAGGATCCTCAGGAAAGGATGTCATCTCTGGAACTTCTGGTTAGTATAACTATTCTTTCTATTTTATTTTCATTGCTGCTTGCTGCTGAGGCTCTGAACGCCTGCTTTTCAGAGCCACCCATTCATCCAAAAATTCGAGGACAAAGACATCGATCTCGGGATTCTCGTCAGCGGCCTAGAGCCTCCTATAAATACGTACTCCGGTGGTGTGTAGACCGCGATTGATTTCTTGCGCGCACACGAAGGTGAGATCGACGAGCTGGCTCGCAAGGTGACACGATTTTAACCCCCGTCGCCGTTGTCTGATGGATTCAGCTGAATGCTCCACTGTTAGCTTCTATATGCTCCAGCGAGGAGCCTGTATTGGACACCGCACCGGGTTTGGGTTTACTACGGGTGGTTCTTGGAATCCAGGATTGGTAAGAGGTTTTTTTTAAAAAAAATTCCAAAATGGATGGTCTTGTTGGTCGTGTATAACATGTTGAGTAAATGCTGGGATGATTCAGCTGACCCATTGTGCATTAGGTTAAGCCTTCTACTAAGATTCAAATGCATCAAAATTGTTGATCATCTATTTATTTGTAAAAACAAGTGTTTATCATGCCTTAGTTGCTGATAGGTCGATAACATCGGTGAGATACATAGTCTGATGTTGGTAGGCATTAATCCTGTGGTTTTGGGTTCTATTTGTTGTGCAGTTCGACTTCATCTCCTCGCCTTCCGATAACACTCGAACTTGGCTTGGTCGTGGGCTTAGCCGACACAGAAAGCCAACTCACCCAGGAAACGAGGATGGCCCATGACATCAGAACCGTATGTAAGACAGAGTCTTCTGGCTGAAGTACTCAGTACTCATGGACTGACTTGGAGGATAACCGACTCCAGGATGCCGTTGGAGGCTTGGAGCAGACTACTTAAAGATCGGATCAGAACCCAGGTGACTTGGTAATCTTGCGTCCACTCAGTTGATGATCAAGTCGAGCCTCACAGCTGGCATGCCGAATGTGGCATTGCGCCTCAGTTGATGATCAAGTCGAGCCTCACGGCTGGCATGCCAAATGTGGCATTGCGCTATGGAAAGAGTCGAGGTGCGACGGACAGTGCAGTAGTTACCTATGGATTAGTGTCCATGGGAGGACCATGAAACCAGCTTCGTGCCACGGATGTAGATCTGTCAACGGATCGGATTAGGCTATATCCAAATCCGATCCGTGAAGTAAACGGGTTATCGGATTCGGATCATCGGATGAAAAACCTAATCCATATCCGTTTCAATACGGATCGGGTTCGGATTAGAATTCGGATCATTGACAGGAGTACATCGGATGCTTGTGATATTGTTGAGCATCGAATCAACAGAAGAACGGTCGATTCCGAACTGGGGGACTCGGAAGGACCAAGATAAAATCTGAGTCTTGATTGGGGTGCCATGAGAATCTTTTTTATATTAACTGTTAGGGCCTTAGATCTAAAGCAATCTAATCTAACAATGGTTAAAATATAATATATTATGTTATAGTTTTGTCGGTTTGGGTTAGCTTAAATCCATATCCGATTTATTAAGCAAACAGTTATTGGATTCAGACCCGATTTGTTAAGTAAACAGTTATTGGATTCAGACCGTTATCGGATTATCAGATCAAAAAAACCTACCCATATCCTGACTTAACGGATCGGATTTGGATCAAAATCTAATCCATTGACAGGTCTACAAGGATGGTTTGCTTCCAGGGGGCTCGCCACTATGATTGGCAACGGACAATACGATCCCATGAGCAACCGCCGCTGCTTAGGGCAGTTGGTAGTGGTACTGCTCCTAGTGAGCATTAACCCAGGTTCGACGCCTTTCCCTTCGCTCAGTGTGGTGCTTCCGCTTGCTGATGTAGAGGCTTACTGCGGGCCAGGGCTCGGTGTAGCAGCTTCCTGTAGGCCAGGTGGGCGTTTCTCCAGTGGCTATGAAGCTGTACACCTGTGTGGTGACTCTTGGGTCCTCCAACGTATAAAGCGGATTAGGTCCAAATTAGATTTAAGTTACGCTAATGCTGTATTTTGGTTAAACCCATGCTCAGCGGTTAATGGAGTGGTCGAAAAAACTAAATTAACAGAAATATGTTCACAGGGGTTTATATGTAAATAAAAAATTTTGGGATTCTAAACAATAAAATCCTCCTAAATGAATGACAAATATGCCCTGTTTTGTTCTCTGCTTCCAATTAATCATTCCATGTAATGTAAAATGAATTGACAGTTTACCCATCAATAGGCTCCACCTGAAAACCAAAGCATCACAAGCCTCTGGCTTCAGGTGCAAGTACAGATGGATTTCAGAATGCGAAATCATATATAGCCTTCGCCACACCATCTTCGTCGTTGGTGGCTCCGATCACGTCAGCCACAGCCTTGGCCTTCTCTGACCCGTTCCCAAGGGCAACACCTAACGACGCCAGCTGTAGCATCTCCACATCATTTTCCCCGTCACCAATAGCCATTACCTGTTGACGAATGACACGATCCCTCGTCAGCTCCAAACAAATGCAAAAAAAAAACTTTTGATGCATTTTAGAAATAATAAAGTAAAATGGGCTTTAAATTTTGAAGATCAAGCGATTCAAGCAATATTGCTCCAGAATTTATACACGCACCCCAATGGCATTTGAGACTTGGGTTGAATTCCAACATTTCTCGTCGCGTTAACAAGGCCACCGTAGGAAAGTAGATTAAGCGAAGGATGTTACTAGTTGCACCCATATAATTGATAGGGGCATCCAACTAAAAACTGAGAAAATGCCCAATGCATCCTCGAGGCAACCCACATAGAGTTGATAGGCACACCCCAGTGCATGGTGCAGGCCTTCACTTGCCACGGGGAGGGGGGAGAGGAAGAGGAGGGAGGGAGATCTGCCGGTTCCCCATGCAGTCTGTTGCTGCCGCCGGTGCTCGTGCAGGTCTTCACCGTCTGAGAGGCGGGTAGAGGAGGAGAAGGGCTCAACGTCCCAGAGGAGCAGGGAGGGGAAGAGAGGAGAGGGGCGGGGGGGTATAAGTAGTGCAGCAGAGGGATCCGCTGCTACCTTCACCCTCCTCCATGTTCCAAACTTCCAATCCGACATATCAACTTGGTGCCCTTATCAGGTAGGCTGCCAGAGGCGGGACTGCTAACCAGGTGTCGACCCATCATTCTAACAGGTGGCATGGTTAGAACCGAGTCATGACCTAATAGTTAATACAAATGATAGTCTTCGAAAAGAATCAGTCCATAAACTGAAGCCTCGATCAGGTGTTATGCTTACCACAATCTGATGCCAGTTTATTTCCAAACAGATAATGATGAACTAACAAGTGAAATTAGAGATTCGATGAAAAGGAAATATGTACCTCTTCAGCCGACACACCAAGATGATCCAGAAGCATCTGGACCCCACCGCCTTTCGAAGTTCCAGCGGGGACGATTTCAAGCATGTCTGGTTGGGCTTGTACGACATTTGCTCGCCCTTCTGTTGCTTCTGCCCAATGTGGTCGCAGGATTGATGAGACCCCCTCGATGGTGTCTAGAAAAAGCAATTTCTGCAATTTCAGAAATAATGGTGTTCTCAGGAGGCCTAAATCCACACCTTTGTTTAGATAAAATAGTGAGAACACTGTGCCTAAAATTGTCACAACAAATACCCTCGATTAAACTCAAACCTTCCATTCATGGGTTGTTCAATCTCAAGTAGCATGCTCCAAGGGGCACAAGAACCAAATTTACGACCCAAAAAAAGCCAAATATCTGATTGTGGAAAGGTATACTAAATCTTGTGGTCAGGAAAGTGGGTGGGTTTACTATGAACTTTTGTGTTATACAAAATTATGAACTTTACGCTTCCTAATGCTTTACTATGAACTCTACACTTTCTAATGTTTGGGATTTTATTCCTCATCTTTTTGCATGCATCTGCCCTTACTCGGGATGAAGTGGGAAAAATACCGTTATCCGGTGTGACAATATTACATACCAAACACTAGATAGGAATTGTATAACCATTTTCGGCGTTATATCTGAACCTGTACCAAACATGGCCATAGGGTTCCCTTCAATTCGGGCCATAGTGGTTCTGATCTAAACCGGTTAGGTGGTCCGTCTCTAAGGCTTTCCTTGTATTTAGAATGTTTGATTATGAGATTAAAATAATAACATCAGCATCTACTTAGATGACCCAAAAGTTTCAAACATGAGAATATATTTTGCATGATGATCTCCTTTACACATCTTATTAGAGGAAGCGGTGGAGTTGAAATGTAACTATAATTAAGAATCAGAAGAAGCATTAGGCAAAACGGACAAATATACCCTGTGATGCGAATCCAATACTGAGCATGCATAGTTACAGGATAAGGCACCCTTCACGAATTTCAGAGAATGGACCGTGCCTTGGTCTTTTTTTTTTTGTATTTATGTAGTTGGGCCCGTAATGTTGGGCTTTTATGTGTTTGGGTCAACTTGTCTAGTTAGTAGGCCTTTGGGTTAAGTGCAAGCTCTCTTTGTAAGTCCTCTTAGGCATTGCTTGCCCTCCTATATATATAGCTATATAATAGTCTTTTTGAAGCCAGACAATAAAAGAATGAAGCTTTGTGGGTTTTGAGCTATATATATATACATGTAATTGCCTCTTTGAAGGTAAACAATGAATGCATGAAGCTGTGGATTTTGAGCTCTCTCAAACCATGGAGGTGCAATGTTCTAAAAAGTAGTCTAAGCGGCCGTCTAGGCGCTAGAAGCCCCCCCACTGCCTAACTTAGCCCCTAGGCGGTGTAGAAAAGCATCCCAGACTGCTAGGCGGGCCAGGCGAGTCCAGGTGGCCACCTAAGCGCTAGAACGTGTATAGATGCTATTCTATTGTTGATAATCTTGAATTTATGGTTTGGATTGTACTAAAATCATAGATATTATGATATTATTTCATAATATCATGCTTGCTTTTGTTCTTGTTAATCTTGAATTTATGGTTATGTAAATGATACCTGCTCATTAAAATAATGGTTGGGATAATCTTGAATTTATATTAATTTTAAAACATATATACTACATATAAAAGCAAAACAATAATTTAAATAATTTTAAAAAAGAAAAAACACCTAGGCAGCTTGGGCGCTAGAAGGCTCCCCACCGACCGACAAGCGCCTAGCGCTTTTTAGAACATTGGTGCGAAGTCTCCCTTTGAGGTGTGATGCCTTCTTCTGCTAGGTGCAAGATATTGGGATACGTCGGTGTAAGACAGGTGCTTATCTTCCGTCTCTTCTTCTCTCCGGTCTCTCATTCCACTTTTGGTGGTTACTCATCAGATTAGCGGCAATCGCCTCAATAGTGCAACATTATTTTTGGTATCATAGTGAGCCTCTTTTTTAAAAAATAGTTGTTAAATTGCCAATCCCCTACCAAAGTTTCTACTACTCTCTGGGTATAGTTTGATTGATGTTCAAACTACCAGAGCCAGAATGAGTAGCAGAAACAGTGGTGGGTGGAGGGGATGCAGATGATCATTAATAACTGAAGAAGAGTTACATTAGTCCTCTTGTAGACAGAGGAGATACAAGCTAGGGGGGGAGATAAAAAGTATCGTGATTACACTGCATCACATACTAAGCGAATGTGTGGACCCTGTGGGCATCTCTAGGCACATGAAAGAATAGACAAGAGGGGAAAAGCTTCGCAAGACTCCTGCATTCCACGATTGTGTTGTGGATCAACCAAGGTGGGATCAATGTCACATCTGACAATAGCGTAATCACTGCGAGGTTGTCACCCTCCATAATTACATTTTTAGTACCGATCTTCAACAACAATTTGTTACCACGTAGCATAGTCAGCACCTCCGCTTCCAATGGATTGATTGAGCCTGAAATGAAGCCTTCACAACATGTGAAATTACCTTCGGTGTCACGAATTACCAAGCCGCAAGCACACCTATCATGAACCACCACCATGTCATCACTGAGTTTGAGGAATGGGTAGATTGGTTTTGTCCACCTAGTAGGCGTTGAACTGCTCAATTGAGACATCATAGGCTGAGAGGAGGCTAGCGTGGAACTAAGCATAGATTTAGCAGCCTAAGGCTTGGAGTGGATTAGGAGTTCTTGTCTCAAAAATAGCCGAATTTCGTTCTTCAAGATAAACATAATATATAAATCCCAACTAGTAAGTTGGGGATATATGTTTGAGTTCGTTGCCAAATACGATCCACGTTGTTTCAAAGCAGTCTTGCAAGGCAACCCTCAGGATTTGAAGAGAAATCCAAACCAAATCGGCTCAACAAAGGAGCATTTGAAAAACATGTGATTGATGGACTCCTCATCCTGTTTGTAGCGTGGCAAATAGGGTCCAGAGACGGAATGTATCGGCTTAATCTGTCCCTAACGGGGAGACAATGGCAATGGTTCACCATAAGAACATTTGCACCCGTGGTAGCATATCCTTGACTTTCCATATTTCTTCAATTGGAAGCTATTTGCATGAGGCCTAAATTCAAAATGGTGTTCATGGAACTTCTCCCCAGGAGTCGATTCTATCAAGCGATCCTAAGTACTCCAGCTGATCATCGTTGCTGTAGCTTGTAAAAGGCATCATCTTCATCATCAACTAGAGCACCTCATTGCCAGCATCCACAATTACCACCTTCCCGATCAACCATCTACTATTACCATTTCAATCCACCATCACCACTATTTCTACCCCCACTACCATCACCCCAAGCCAAGGTACAAAATCTTGCGAAATTTCGCAAAATATCGCGGTTTTCTCATACCTCAGCACGAAATTCCTATTGCGATATCGAACGAAATGGAAATCACGATAATATCGCGATATTTCGCATGATATATTTGTTGGCACGAAATATCGCAATATTTCGTGGAAATTTCGAGATATTTCAAAAAATTTCGAGATATTTCGGGATTTTGGGGACTGACTGGTTATAAAAGGGGACTGGGGGTTTCGTTCTCAGTAGCTTATTTACATATAATAACATTTAAATTTACTTTAAATTATTATATGTAAATAAGCAAATACCCCCCATTTGATTTCAATAAAAATATCAAAAAAATCAAAAACCAAGTGAATCAAAAAGTATGATTTCAGTTTTAGTAGGATAAAACAGTTTTTTCGATTTTTTATAAAATTTGTATGTTGAGAAAAGTGGTGAAATCAACTCATTTTTAGCTCAAAAAATTCCACAAGATGTAGAACTACAAGTACATCTAAAAAATCATGATCTGTCAAAGAAAATTTTGAATGTATAAAAACTTTTCTTTATAAAAACTCATTTTTTCAAACTTTGTAAAAAAAACAGTGTTTTGCATTTCAACATAATTTTTGCACGATTTCTAACTTACACAACTTTCTTGTTTTAAGTCCGTTTTCAAAATTGTTTGAAGCATTATTTTAACAATCAACTAATCTTTATTTTGGAAACATTTTTATCCACATAAAAGATTAAAAACCATTTTAAAAACATAGATCAAAACAGTATCAAACAAGACTGCACAAGACTGACAGACTCAAATGCAGAATACATGCTTTGTGATGCTCTACACCCGTAGATAGGGTATAGATATTATCTGAGTGTCCCAAATTGTGTATATATACTTGGTTTATGACTATGCAGAGATTCACTGAAAATTCCATTAAAAATCAATATTTCCATCATTTCTATAAAATCACAATATTTCCACACTGTCGAAATATTTCCACGAAATATTTCCATATCCAGAGGGGTCGAAATATTGACCGAAATGAAAAATTCGAACCTTGCCCCAAGCAATCCCCAAATAGAAAAAAAAAAGAAAAAATCAAGATAACCACCTCATCACCAACTTACCATTTCAAACCCCCCACATACTTGCACTTTACACTGAAACTGCACCCACGGACACCGCAAGCCTAGTCCTTGCAGTTGCCCGAACTCTAACCCTCTTAAACCCTGAAAACCCTAAAAAAAGACCCAAAACCCTAATCCTAGGCAAATTTCCCAATTTGCTCCCCATCAATTTGGGTTATAACTCATCCAACTTAACCCCTCAAATCCAACCCACTTCTCACTATAACCCAAATCATCTTCGCTGAAAACCCGTTAACCCACCTCGATACCCCAACCAAACACGACCTTTTTATTTTTCTTCCCCGTTACCCTCTGCCCTTGCAAACCTTGTTAGAGCTAGGACCGCTAACACGATTGAATACTTTGTAACATCACCGCCTCCCGCAGTCGTCTATGATCCCACCGCCACCATGAAGTCGATGCTTCCTATTCCACCTCTGAGGGTGTCACGGCTGTCAACCACTGCCCCACAACAAGCTACCGACGCAGTCGGCAACGTACGATCACAAACAATCGCCGCTTGCACCTCCCACACTCAGCGGACACCAATCACCCCTCTACTCCGACCATCGCTATAGACCAAGTCACCACCATCCCTTCAACGTTGACCGCCACTGCAGATCAGACCACTACATATTGCCTGGTACATTGTTTCATGCTGTCGCTCAATCTCCGAAGGCGATATTTCCTCTAGCCTAGCGATTGTTGCCGATCAACCACCTACATATATTATGTAGGAAATTTATGAACGATACTAGTTATGGAATGGAAGGATAATACCAAAATTCAGAAAGATTGTTCGAGGCACGCCGAGTGGCCCTACTTTGAAGTAAAAGTTGTCGTCTCTAGTGCACAGGACTCTGGGGATCTACCTCCAAGATATAACAAACCTTCGATCTCCTCCAACGTGCATGGAATGGAGAAGAGCAAGCAAACAAATCGAGTGTAATGTTGCCCAAGAGATCATAAAAGTAATTGAAATAATTTTTATTGGAAAAAGAAAAGTGCTGGAAGAAGAACTGATCCAATGGAAAATGGGTTATGCTTCTTTTATATAAAAAAGAACCAATGATTATAAAAGAAATAAGTCAGCTCATAGCTGTTCCATTGCCCCCACTAAACTCATTCAGTGGGTGGTTACAAGAGGTAGAGGTAAAGTGACAGAAAAAGAGGACCAAGTCAATGGGTTTTGAATTCCAACGGCACTATGTGAACATATTTGACGTGTCCATTCGCCTATCTCACACGTAGACAACTTCTTATCCCCTCTTCTCACAATCTTCTCCATTGTCCTCGCGCTCAACACCCGGAGGGGATCAACACCCGATTGGGCGATGTGAAGAATCACCCCACAGTCGTTGGACAAGGAGCCATATATGAAAACAACAACAATGGCGGCAGACGTGTTGAGTTAGAGGAGTTGCAGGTTGGTTACCCAACAATTCATCCCGGATCGATCAGGACAAACACACTTATAGTAAATCTCCCAAAGCCAACAAATGAAGGCGATAGGCCTAGGCTTTCAAGGGGCTACCTCACATCGGTATGCCTCTAGACTCCACTTATGTGCTCACCAACATGCCTTGTCTTGTGATGAGTGGGATCGAGGAGAGAACGCTCAGACAACTCGCCATCACCTGATTCGACTTCACCTAAACTACTCCGACTAGAATGATAACACTGCAGTGTTGATTCTATTGATCGAACAGAGTTAAGCTACTAGTACGATTATGTAAAACTCATATGCAAGTTCCGCGCAGTGGCAATGAGTAATGCAGCTCGAAGTCCACGTAGAGTTGTTAGAGCAGATCTCTTTGCATGAATTTCAGAGCATAGATCGTGTCTTGGTCCTTGATTTAATGTAGCTGGGTTGTTATGTTGCATGGGTCCAACATATTGGGTTTTTACGTGTTTGGATCAACTTATCTAGTTAGTGTGTCTCTAGGTTTGGCTGACGCCCTTGAAAGTTTTTTTTGGTTTTGCTTGCTCTCCTATATATAAGCACGTAATTGCCTCTTTGGAGGTAGACAATGAATGAATAAAGTTTTGTGGGTTTTGAGCCATCTCTCAAACTATGAAGTGTTCCTTACGAGGTGTGATGTCTCCTTCCCCTAGGCGTGAGACCTAGGGATACGCCAATGTGAGACCGGTGGTTATCTCCCTCTCCTTCCCCCTTTTAAGAGGTTACACATCGGATTCATGGCACCCCCCTCAACGGTGTTGCTCAGGAGTACTTCTTCACATGATCTTATTGTAAAAGGATGAGGTTTCCCCCCTCAATCTGAGGGGGCATGCCTGATTGTATTCCATAAAATACTGTCTGATGTTGTTTCAGTAGATTATGATACTGCAACATCTGACCATCAGTTCATCAACTAAGGATAATTAAGAACTCCAAAGGTATCTGGAAAGATTTCTGGTATAGTCATTCTATAAACATGGCATGCTTTAAAAATGTTGAATGAAAATAGTAACACTATTAGAAAATGTTTTGTTGTGTGAAAGGAAACAATTACGTAAGGCCCTAGAGACATAGACACATCAACGTCACCAATGGACGATCACATCTGGAGTAACGATGAGAAACCTCTATCTCTACCAGAGGTATCCATCTCTCTCAAAAAGTTAGGCTTGCATCATTTTCTTATCCCATCAAACAATTATAATGTATGCATTGCCAAATTGTGGGTATTTAGCTATTAAAATTATCGATTTCCAATAATTTCAAGACTTTTTTAAAGTTTCTTATTAAAATAATATCATCATTACTGTCCAATTCTTATAAGTTGTCATAATCCTAGTACTATACCATCAAGATGGGGTTGACTATGTGGAAGATTGACAAGAATTTTATGACCGACTGTAAACCTGACATCAACCCTATAAAAATGGTGTTAAAACCTGACCAAGGCAACTTGGCAGCATGCCAAGAAACCTAAAACGCTAGTTGGCGGCTGAGAAGAATTGTCACGCTGATTATGTAGTTTAAGTTCATGCAACAGGAGAGCAACCCTCCAAGGTTCCCCAAGACTAGAAAGATCATAGATGACAAGAAGACAAGATTTGATATAGGGAATTGGTTTCATCTTTTTGGAACAAATTATAAGCCAAAGAGCCAAAATGAAAAAAAAATCCCACCGTCCAGTTCTTGTTAGTACAATTCAGTAGTACTCCGTTCTTGCCAATGGTTTCCTCCAAATGAAACAAATACCATAATTAATTGTAAATTAACTGTACACTTAATAAAAATATATTACGCCGTAGGCTTAAATGGTTAGTACAATTCAGTAGTACTCCGTTCTTGCCAATGGTTTCATGAGAAGTGAAGAACGATGAACTTGCATGTGTGAAAGACATATAAAGGCTATTCATGACATGTTTATTGTCATTTGCACGTCTTACATATTATTGAAATGACCTTTCATCTAATAGAGGATAGGGATGAGGTTTCTAAGAAGATAGAGTCATCAGCTAAGAACTGGAAGGAATTGCTAATAGAAAGTTACTGTTTAGAACAACAATGACACAGCCCACCACATAGGCGGGTGGTTCAATGGTTACGTGATGCAAGGAGTATGAGTGCAGGCCTAATATGGTGCAAAAAGATCAATAAGTTGTCCAAATTAATAATTTTAAATATAAATTTTCAAGATTCATCAATTCACAATTCAAGGGTTCACGAGGTAAACTAAATTACGAGTCAGGGACCTGAGATTACTTGCACTAACTCCTTGCACTTCAAAATTACGAAGTAGCGGATCGAGTGGTAGTCAAAATACTCCACGGACTAGTAGGTTAATTTAACAATTAACAGGAGAAATTAGCACTGTAAAGGATTTCATATAAAAGCTTTTAGTTCAAATTGGGTTTTAGCAAATGGGAGGTGTAAGATGCGGTAGGGACCTATTTTCAAACCAGCAGAATTTTATAATAATAGTTGAAAGAATATGCTAAGTTTATTTGAGGTTAAAGTAAAAAGATCTGACCGGATTTGTATGGGTTGCAAGTATCGCGGGCACAATCGGCACAAATAGATCCAGTCGAACTGCAGTTTGAGATTGCAATTGGCTCACAGGATTCGAACCTGGCCGAGTAGTATGCTCCACACAACAATAGTGGTCTCGGATGACCCTTGGTGAAGGAGGTGTAATTTAAGAATAGCCCCCACAATGCTTAAGACGAAAATATCCCATAAGAGGACGAAAGGATTTGCTCTAATGGTGACCCTCTGTTCAAAGAGCACGTGATATGATGTATGCTCCCTTGTACAACCAATTCAGAGAACCAAAGATTAGTTGAAGTCCTTTCTCTTCGCTCTGTTCATGCACAAATCATCATAGGTAGAGAGGGCAAAGATTCCCCTCGACGACTCCTCACAGGCGGGTCGAAGGCGGGCCAATGGAGATCGGCAATCCGAGTGTAGGTGAAGCAGGGCTGTTGAGCTGAGTCGGTGGCCGATCGGGCCCGGGTGGACGGCTGGGCGATGCTGGCGGGGTCCGATGGAAGTGGCCACGCAATGGCGGATCGGGCCGGGACAGCGAGAGGTGGAAATCGGGTCGACTCGTGAAGGAGCCAAGCGGCGACCGACGGTGAGAGATCGGACGACTGACGGGATCGACGGGCTGGTGATGATGGCTTCTTTTTTTTTTCTTCGGATCTAAAACAGAGGATGGAAAGGGACGGTGGAGGCAAGGTTTATGAGGGACGAGGATGAACAACGACGGGGAGGGGTCGCCGGCCTCACGCCGACGGGTATCCGGCCTCTCACCGGCGAGCCTCTCGCTCTTCGATCTCCGCTCAAGTTCGCGCTACGAATCCTCTCACAGGAATCACACAGAGCAATCTGCTGTAATAAAAAAACTTCATTCCCTTTATTCATCATCTAATGGGGCTAAATAGCCTTACAATACCTAACTTACCAAGTAATCCAAAAATCATAATCAAAACTACCTAAACAGTTTTCACCATATTAAGCAACTAATTAAACTAGATAATATTTCGAAAATAACTAAAATAATAAATGGATCTTCGTGGGCCTCTGCATGGGCCTTTATAGATGGGCTGGCTGTCTACTGTCGGGCCCAAGCCATATTGGCATGACCTGGGCTGCCCTCCTGCGGCGGCGCGTGTAGACACGGGTAGGCGTAACAAACTGTACAATTTACTAAACTTATTTTTGAACTTCATAATAGAAAGAGGAGTCATAATTTTTTTTTTTAGAAAGAAAGATGAGTCATATATAGCTTAAAGGGTTGATAATACTGAACACATATATACAGAATTAGGCTATTTAATAATGCTTGCTGAAAAAAACTAATCTGACCAGAGCATACTTTTAACTTTTTTTCCGTTTGCACCATGGCATCAAAACAATGCTTATTGGTGTATATCATTCGCAGGCGATGGTCATAGTTAACAAAATAAGAGAAAGAAGACTACTGAATAAAAATGGAAGTTCTAAACTTTCTTTTTAAAAAGAACAGTTCTATATGATAAAAGGAACATTTGTCAGAGTTATATGTATACATAGTGCAACTCCAATTTTTTGAGGTGAGCATGCCGAAAGAATTGCGCAAGAGATTACCAAACGGATCATTTGTGCGATCAAGATTTTGTTAAATAGATGATAGATGAAGTCCTAGTTAACAAGAGATTACCAAGCAGATCATTCATGAGATCTAGGTTTAGTTAAATCGAGATAGATGAAGTCCTAGTTAGAATTTAGAATCAAGGTAGGGTGGGTAAACTGGAGAAATTTTCCTCTGGAGTGTCACGCCATTATTAAATACCACCGAGAATAAAGAAAATTATAAGACAATTTCCAAGTCAGGCTTTGCTACATGGACTAGAATATTGCCGGTGCTGAGAGAACATCAGCTTAGATTAATATTGCAGAGAGGTGGAAATTTAGGTGCATGTGTAGGAATAGGAAGGATATAGCTAAAACATAATGGATGAGACAGAGCAAATAATTAACATTAATAAAACTAAAGAAAGGGAGCACTCTTTGAGCTGGCTTGGCCCTATACAATATTGTTTAAGATGTCTCAAATTCAGGTTGAAGGGTTAAAAAAGGAGACGGGGGAAAAAACCGACTTGAATGGAAATATTGAAGGAAAAAAAAATGAAAACAGTTTCACTTTTGAGCAGTGTTTTAAGTATTGTTATCACTGTCGATATCGCAAAGTTGCCCGGGGGAAAAATCGGGGATATATCGCTATTTATCACCAAATATCGCTAAAAATTAGGGAAACGAAAGAAAAGATGGCACAATGAAGATTGTTTGGAGGATTTTTCTATATATCCCTTTAGGATGTATGTATACACCATTATTATGATCAATAACATACAAAAACAATCATGTACTCAAGGGGATACTCAATCTAGGCTCTATAGAATCATAGTTGAGTCTGTGAACTATCCGACACTTTCTGTGATCTGTAAGAAACTTTGCAACAGTCTGTGAATTAAACAATCACAATAAGATTACACACACTAGGAATCATGATAAAACATATCAAAACACATATGGTTCACCGTACATAAAAGTATATCACACATCCATAACCCATAAAACATAAGACATAATAAGCATAAAGCATCTCACAGACTTGATGCGATTCATGTTTATCATCTATTCTTCATGAAGATCTACTTAAGAAATTTGGGAAATAAAAAAAAAAGATTTGAAAACATACCTCAACTTAGACGCTTGGAAGAAACCTCAAATCCGTGAAGAAAGGCTTCAAATCCACCAAGAACAACAAATGGAGGGTTTAGATTTTGTTTAGAAACCTAAATCAAACAAACAAAAGGGACGAAATGGGAAAAACGGGGCAAAGGGCTCTCCGGACGATAATTAGCGATAACTGGGCGACATCGAGTGGCATATCTCCTTTTGTCGAGAATTCAATAAAGGCTGGGAACCAATTTATCGCCGAACTGGGTGATAAATTGGCGATATTTAGCGATATATGCGATATTTTGACTTTTTCCCCCAAACAGGGGAATTAAGTCTACTTTGATGTCGGAACCTTGCGAAATAGCAATATATCGCTATATATGCCGATATTTTAAGCCATGCTTTTGAGAATTGAGAACACAGACTTGGATGGGAACCAATAAAAAACAGAATTTACAGAGACCATATAAGGCCATGGTTTGTTGTTTACGTTATTGTGTAGTGGTAAGGGTCTGCAGAAGTCATCTATCGGGATAAGACTTGCAACTTAAGGGAAAAGCTCTGGTTTGTGGGTAAACGGATTCTATAGTTCACACCAGTAACGCTCAAATCTTGTCAGATTTGCTGTGAGTTATTGATATCAAGAAAATATAACGAATTATGGGAAGCAGAAGAGGTTTTGGCCTGGTGGAGTCGAAGAGTTAAGACCTATGCAATACTGCACTGTTAGAAGTCAGTATAATTTAGTTTTCGTATCTGAAATTAGTTTTAGATCTTAAAGAATAATGAAGTTAGCAGGTTCATGCAGAAACAAGGAGACGGAACTGACAGAGAAAACCAAATCCAAGGAATTCACCCAAGAATTTCGAATCACTGCTTGTAAAACATAAGAAAGCCGACACTTTTTCTCTTTGACAAAGCCAGTTATAAAGATTCTCACAACCACCTCCACGACTGTAAGCGCAGAAAAGGTATGGGTCGTCTTTATTGCGCAAAACGAGATTACAAGTGTGGCCGGGACCCGGGTGGCTCGGGTGTGGCGAGTCCGGGTTGCGGCGAGTGTTGATCAGGGGATTGTGGGAGAGATCTTCTGGAGGATCCCTTTGATCCGCGTCTCCACGTGGTGTTCGTGCGAGAGCTCTGAAGAGGTTGCCCAGGACAGGGATTTTTACAAGGTGAGGGTTTTTTGAGAGGCTAAGGAATGTCCGCCGTTTCTTTGGTCCCTTCCGTGCTTCGCGCTTCCTCGGCTAGGGGGTCTTCAGCTTCATTCCTCAGTCTTCGTGTCTTCCTCGCTCCTTGCTTGACCTCGGCGTACTTGATCGTCGGTTCGCGGCGTCGATCGTGCTTTTGGCGTCGGCTTTTGGCTTTGGCTTTTTGGCTTTGGCTTGGCTCCGGCGTGGCTCTGGCTTTTGCTTTGCATCGGCGCTTGCGCTTGGACGTAGCCGGGAGAGACTTGTGATGCTTTCGTTCTTCCGGACTTCGCGTCGTATCGGCTAGAACGTGCGGTGCTTTTGCTCGTGGCCGGCGTAGTCGCTTGGCTTTGGCACTTGCGTTGCTTTGGCGCGGGCTTTACTGGGGCTTTGCTTTGGCTTCTTGCGTAGGCTTTAGCTTCAGCGTCAACTCGGTCTTTTTCTTCGAACGACGTGGGCTACTTCTCCGGCGCTTCGACGGTTTGGGTGTCGGCTGGACTTCTCTTCTTCTCCGGGCTTCCTTGGCGTGATCGGAGTCGAAGAATGCTTTCGAAGATAGTGGGGGTAGCACCGATCTCCGTGCGACGGTTGTGGCGTCGGCTTTTGGTGCTGAAGACGGTGGGGTGGCGACGCTTCAGGCGGTCTGCTCCAGGCTTTCTTCTTCGTGGATGGCGCAGACGTTTGTCGAAGGCGACGGGGTGATGACGCTTCGTTTCTCTTCTCCGGGCTTTGGAGCTTGATCGGAGTGGAGGATTTGTTGGAGCCGACGGGGTAGTGCCGCTCCGAGCGTATTCTCCGGCCTTTGCTTCTGGCGTCTTCGGAGTCGAAGGGTCTTCTTCTCCGAGCTTTCTTCTTCGTGCACGGAGTCGAAGTCTTGATCTTCGTGTGCAAGGGTCTTCACGTCGATGAGGGCTTTCAATGGACTAAGCCGATCCCAAGGGACAGGCTTGCCCGTGCCTCGTGAAGCCTTGGGTCGATGAAGAAGCGTCTCCTCTTCTGCAGAGCTCCCGCACTTCGTCTTGCGATCTTCGACCTTTTGAATCTTCCCCACCCCCTCTATTTATAGGTAAAGGGGTGGGGAGAGAGATATGGGAAGTTTTAATTTTAAATCCCTTTAATATCTCCCTCATAATTACCCGGGATTTATTCATCCATTGATGAGGGGAATAACATTTATTTGCTTTCCTTTCCAGGCGGGGCAATTATGGCTGGATTTTGCACAAGAAATCGATGGCGATCCGGCGCTTCTTCTTGTGCGTCGGATCGAGGGATCGGCGCAGATCCGCGCGTGAGCAGACGTCATACGCAACCTCCCCCCGCGCATGGCGGTAGTTCTTTCTTTTTCTTTCTTCTCTTTCCTTTTCTTTCCTTTCCTTTTCTTTTCTTTCCTTTTCTTTTCTTTCTTTTCTTTTCTTTCCTTTTCTTTTCTTTTTCCTTGCAAGGCCGGCCGGCCCCATGGGGTTCGGGTCCTAGTAGGGGTCGGCCCCATGGGGTTAGGATCCCTAGTAGGGGCCGCCCCCCCCCCCCCCTTTGAGTGTGGGGTCCGCTCCTCTTTTGTTGGGCGCGAATCGGGTCCGGGTCCGCACTGGTGCGTGCAAGTCGGGTCCGAGTCGAAACGCGCGTCGGGTTTGCATCCTCGTTGGCACACGTAAGTCGGGTCCGGGTCAGACGAAATTCGTGTGTCTACAACGACATTTGTTCATATGCACCCTACCATGTGTTTGAGGCTTGAAAGAAACACAACGCCCTCCCCTTGCAAAGTTTGTCTTCTACTTTCTCAATTGCTTCTCAAAAGTTTTCTGTTTTGTTCTTCTATCATCATCTTCTCTCATATTGTCTACTCTTTTTTAACTTCAACTAACATGAGCCCACCCCCCCCCCCCCCCCCCCCCCCCCAACACACACACACATACCAATTTTTTACCTTTTCCCTTCAAGACTTAAACTATGCATGTTTCCTCTCTTCTATTGCATATTTTTGGTACTATTATGCTGCTGCTCTTGCAGAATCATGATTTGCTTGGGGAGAAGTAATTTCATGATTTGTTATCTTGATTGTTGGATATTTTCTAGATGATTCCTCTTGCTGCTATTAATTTATTTTGTTATAGAACTTGAGTGAGAATGATAACAAGTGAACCTGAAAGTAAAATCTGCAATGTGAAATCATTCTGGTTCTCCAAAAAGATGCAAGTTACACCATGTAACCTGAAAGAGAACAGATATGCTTTTCTCCTATAAATGTCATGTGAGAAATAAGAATAAAAAATAGTTTAAGTGAAGCCATGGAAAATACTTATAAATATTCTGCACCACCTTTCTCTTTGCAATATCTAATATGCTAATTCGTTGAAAAATTATCATTTAATATGTTCAAATAATTTTTTCAAACAGCTTAAAAAGAAATAATGATTGAATTCGGTTAGGTCGGATTGACTTTAAAGTATATCAACTTTGGACCACTGTTTGCTTGCAATGTGTCAATACACATCAACCCCATAATTCAACAATCTAGGGACAGGCAATGGATGCAAAAGTTAAACTAGAATTTGACCTAGTTCCAGCAGCAGCTTACCTGTATCTCAGCAGCTGCTAGAATGTGCTCAACTGAAGGCAAGATCGCCGCCTGCATGACAATATTCAGCATAAGGCGACCAAAAGCTTTTATTCAAAAACATTATCCCAACAAGAATACTCACATCCTTTTATTACCTTTGGCTCATGATATACATAATGCAGTGAATCAACTAAGGGATGGTCAAATAATGTTAAGCACTGATCCTGGCAAAACGCTATTAGAGGAACCTCGTGTTCCAAAGAATATAAAAATGCCTGTCAACAAGAGGGTACAGTCTCACATTCACAGTGCAAAAGTAAGAATTGCAATGTTACTAATTATGCTAATAATCCAATTTATTAACTGACATGTTTAAATTAGCTAATATCTTAGAAGTAGCAGTGACGAAGCATCACAATGGAGGGTGAAATACTCATATTGACAAAAAAAATAGCCAAGGATTAAAAAGGCATAAATCTAATTCACTTAAAACCAGTCATTAGAACACCGCATTAGATGTCACCAATTTTGTCTTTCATTTTGAGAAAAGCAAAACCTCATTCGGTTAATAAGAGTTGCTTTCAGATGATACCGAACCACGGTTATATACCGAAGAAAAGACAAACATAATTCAGATAATTCTTAAGAAATTAAAAACAAACAGATTCAGAAACTACTTGACTATCAATTTAACAAGAACAATCAGCTCTTTACCTCTCTACAAACATTTTGGTCTAAGTTTCTTCTGAAGATCTCTCTACCTTGCCTACCATAAACAAGCAATCCCTGACATTTAAGTTGAGAAAAAAATAATAAGAACATGAGTGTTGAGTCAATAACTTAAACCCGAGTAAAGGAGATCAGCAACTTAAGATGCGGGGCAAAGACTGAAGATTTGAAGATAAAAACTTGAATTTAAAATACTTACCCTAGATTGTGAGTAAACATGACAGTTTCAGTATATTAGATTGGTATGTGATACCAACACATGATTTTCTGCTGATGGCCGTAGCATGTCCACAATTCACAACAGATTGACTATTAAAGTTTTTATCGCTCAAATAGCCATGCGGATTCGGAGTCCAAAACTTCAACATATCTTCTCACGAATGCAACCAACAGTACCAAGAGCGGGTTATCTTCAAAAATAATATATGGCATGATATGACAGTCCTATGGCTATAGCCACCCATTTCTATGATAAGCAAACACTTTCCTTGGGCATATAATGACAACATGTCTATCTTTCTTTTGAACACTATCAATTTCATCATTGTCATGCTCCTTTGGAGGTCCTTGTTCTGCCTTTATATCTTAATGTTGTCCACGTTTACCAAATAAATGTTCAAGATCTACTAATAGAAGTGCTTTCCAAACTTCCATTTCAAAATATTGATAATAATTAATAAGATTATATATTTAACATTTAGCAGCCCATTATAAAATTAATCTACTTATTTTGATAAAGGCATTACTATCAATCTTCAATATCCCAATGACTTCTCCAAAAAATGAAAAAAAGAAAATTCAAAAATTAAACGCCATCTCCCTATGAATCTTCTGGATGGAACTAGAATCGTTGACTAATAGAGAACTAGCATTGAATCTTGTAAGCCATTGTGACATACAATATAATATTAATATGCACCATCCTATACATCATCTAATGCACTTTCTTAAAAGGAACTGTCAAGCAAAAAAACCAAGAACAAACCTGTAGGAAGATGCCAGGTGACAATTCAGAAACAATACCATCTTTTCCTGCCAAATTAACCATCTTCAGAGCACTTATAACAGCTGGACGACTCTGTTTTCAGATATCAAACAAATAAAGGGAATTAACATTGATCTACTTCTATAGTAAAAAAGTAGTTATATCAAAATATGACAAAAATTGGAATGCTTGACAACGGAAAGTTTCCTTGTTGAAGGCTTTCTATTTAGGTTAATCTAGGCGCTTCAGGCAGAACACAAAAGCACAACTAGCACGATTCGGCCATTGAATCAAAGGGTCATGTTAAACAGAAATGCATATTTTGATTAAACAGAATAAGGCTTAAGCATGTAAAAAGCCACACTAAGGAAAAAGGAAGCCCCTCTCAACTTTCCCATAGAAATCCTGGTCATCTTCAACAGACATCTTTCTTTTGATTAAACAGAATAGGACTTAAGCATGTAAAGAGCCAGACTATGGAAAAAAGAAGCTCCTCTCACCTTTCCCGTTGCAATCACTATGTTCACTCCTCTAGAGACTGCTTCTCTTAGAGCATCTGCTGTTGTTGTAGTAATTTGACTTTTACTGTTCAGAAGTGTACCTTATTTGTATACAAACTATTAGCAAAAACTTGAACATTCAAGGGGTACCAATTTACAAAATTTACTAGTAATAACTCAGCTCACCATCCATATCACAAAAGATATAGCTGAACTTGGGTTTATAAAATCGCAGACTGCCTGATTTCTTCCTATCATTAACTTTCTCTGTAAAAATTACAGAACTGCCAGGTTTTTTAAAAAAAATCTTATACCTCTAAGTGGAATCTAGGATAATGAAACAAGAGAATTCTTGTGTGATGATAGGAGAATTGTACCAGTGCAATAAGCAACAAGAGCAACTTACCATCAGAAGATTGTACCTGGGGGCTTCCGTCAGATACAGAATCATGCACACTCTTAATTAGGCCTTTCCCTTTCCATCCAAGACTTTCCAAAACAACCTCCTCTTCCTTCTCCATTTCTGCCTCAGCCTCATCACTAATCTCATGATCAAATCCCAGTAGATGCAATAAACCATGAACCTGGATAACGATGAAGCCGTTAATTTAGTAAAACACACTTGCTAAAATTGGATATGAACGAATATAAGTGAAGAGGAGAGAAGCGGCTTGGTAGTCTGCCTTAGCTTGTTGGTTTTCAAAATCACTTTACGTTGCACATTAACTCATCTCACGATAAAACCAAAAGATGCAATTTGAACATAGATGACAATAGCTTTGTATTATTAAGGTACTCGTTCCTGTTGTGTTTTACCCATAATATATGTGGAGTGAGAAGTGGTCTTAGGTGTTTTCACTTATTTTGGTTTATTTTGCATATCAGCTAAGATGGAACAAAAAGAGGGGGATCTTCTACCTTTGACAATTGGAACTCTCTCTCTCTCTCTCTCTCTCTCTCTCTCTCTCTCTCTCTCTCTCTCTCTCCACCTAAGTACAGCCCTAACCCAACTCTAAGTTGCAAACTATCAACCCTAACCCAGCCCAACCTCGGGTTGAAAAAAATCAACCCTAACCCAACCCGAGAGCTCATCCCTAATTAAACCCGATCAAGCCGAATAGGGTTGGGTCGGGCTCGTTCAGGTTGGATCACAAAAAAATTCACTATATACAATACGATATAATAAATTCATTATGTGAAGTTAGTGTTAACTTACCACATGTGATAGAGCTCAAAAAGCATTGACAAGTTCAACAATAGGAATAAAACCAGGACTTATTTGATAAATGGGACCAAAAATCATGTTATCTGAGCATGGTACAGTTTCTTCTCGTGCAGCCGTGCAGGCTCGCGCATCTCAGTCGGTACATGGTCACACACGGGAGCCGGGAGTCAAGACACATACGTGTGAAGCAAAGCCAACCAAAAACTTACATATAATATAAAATCTTAAAATAATATAAACTCGGGTTCGGGTTGGGTCTAGTTGAACCCAAGGCCTCAACCCTAACCCAATCCAACCAAACATCATGTTGGTATTTTTCAACCCTAACCCAACCCAAAAATAAAAACACCCAACCCAACCTTATCAAAACTCAAGTTGGGTCACAACGGGTTCGGGTTAGCCCAACCCAAGTTGCAACCCTAGGAAAGACAACATGAGATTAGCATATAAGTTCCTTGCTTATTAGAGCCTTCTTCAGCCTTCGCTATATATGACCATACACATCTCTACTGATTATCCATTTAGTACTCAAATAATCAAAATAGATCCATTTCTCATTAAAAAAAGCTGGCCGTGGAGCACAAATATAAGTCAAGAAGGCTCGAAGGAATGATTCAGTAGATTTTTATGGTTGTCAATAAACTGATGTCAACCCTCCATGAACTATCAACTGGTTGTAGCTTAAGGTTCGCGTGCGCACACACACACACACGCAAAGCTACCTCTATTTACAAGTTACAACAAGCGCGCTACGATTAAAATAATAATTAAAAAAAATCCAAGGTAACCCAAATACAGTTTCCCTCCTTTTTTCCAATCACATAAAAGAACCCAGAAGAAGAAGCCCACTCAAAGTTGAGCGAGAAAAATTTCATGTGGACGACGACATGGTACAACCAAACAATGAGAGGGGATCTGTTTTGGAGTTCTTTTGTAGGTTTTTGTTTCATGTTTCATTACCTTCTTATATACAGTGAAACGATGAAGGTAATCTACAAATGAAACAACAAAACCACACCTACCGACTTTCATTGCCGATACTAGGTTGTCTCATCATCTTTGTATCTAAAAACATCAATTTTGCTTCAATAATATGCCTTGTTCGTAGCTATTGACGGCTTGGTCTTCTGATCCCATAATATTTTATTTATATCAAAAAGTTTAGGTCCACTTTTGAGGCAAGCCTCTCCAAAACATTCATACCACAGTCCAACTAAGCCTTCGTGGGATCCTAGATCACTTCACCGATCTTGGAGATATCTGGAGGAATCTCAGTTGGTAAGAGAGGATATGGATTTTACATCCTTTCACCATGTGGATAGGTCTTTCCGCTTGTGAGATTTAAAACTTCCAACATGCACAATTACCATTGATAACCCCAAGAAATATGAGAAAATTTGATAAAAAGTTCTATACAAGCTACAAAAGAGAAAACATTAAAAGCAAAAACAATCTTATTGAGTTGGCCATTCATTGCATGGCTTACCAATGGTCGTGTCCTAATGTACATCAGTTGCAAGATTAACTGGAAAAATATTGGATTTTAAATATTTATTGCATTTCATACAATATTTGCCACGTATGAGGCCCAATTTATGAACATAGGGCTCCATCGACAGCTTTTGAAGTTCATTTCTTGCCAAGTTTAGGAACACAGAGCTCCGCATAAAATAGTACTATTGAATTTCAACTTGGAGCCCAGCTTAGAGGAACATAGATTTTGATGCAGAGCTTGATTCGCACATGCACATTTACCATAACTGATTCATGGGCACAAATCTGATAATGTGAGTTGTAATTTTCATTTTCTAATCTATTTTTAGTGTTTGTCCCTGGAGATGCAATTATCATCGAGTCAAATGACTAATACACTCTTGTAAAAGAGATGGACTAAGGGATTAATATTAAGAGTCATAATCCCCATTTGGATGGAAGAATTAGTGAGATGGTTAGATTCTCTTATAATCTATTTAAAGGGCCCTAGACCCCTCTAATAAATTAATAATGAAGAGGAGTTAAGAGACTTAAGCTTTGGCTTTCTTCACAATGGTGAGGACACCTAAGGTTCTCGGATGTGACGCTCAACAAAGCCCGATGACACTTCCCTACGAGGCTCGAGGGAAGCTTGATGAGAGGCAGGTGTGGTGTGATTACCCAGACACTCTCTTTCCATATTCTCATCTTTTTCTCCCCTTCTCTGCAGGTTTCTGTACCAGCAAATCTAGGTCAATCCAATTATATTATATAGCAATTAGCACAACCATAGTGTTGCAATCGTTGTCCTCCTAATCAACAATCACCCCGACCTCAACCTCCATCGATATAAAAAAAGTTACAAAACTGTCTGCACCCACCTGCATCGCACTGGTACAACTGTCTCCACCTTCCACCGTCATCAGCCACCTAAAACCACCACCTTACCCACGCCGTTGAAATTGTCTGCTGTCACCAACGTACATAGTAGTAGAAGCTAACAACCTCGGATAGAGCAATCATCGTCGGTGACCCACCTACCGACATCGCTTAACAATTCACGTCAATTGTCGTCTACACTAGACATCGACCTCTGCTCGTCAACAAATCCCCATCACGCCTTGGTTTGCCAATAGGCATTGTCACTGGCTATCGGAACCCACAATACCAAACCCTAGCCCAATGTTTTACCTTACCAATTTTTTAGAACACATTTAAACTTCAATTCAAACCCGAAAAGTTTAAACATGAAATACTCATATACTATAAATTTGTTCAACTTATACTACATAACCCTATAACCCATTAGTCATAAACCCAACCAAACTTGCCTTGAACCCAATCAAACTACTCAAATCCGACATGCGGAATGTATTACCCATATTTTGTTTAGTTATCAAGATATTTTTGGGCTGTTTGGACTCGATTGAGATACATATCGAACCTGGCAGGAGAAAACAAACATTTGCATTAACTGGCAGACCTATTTTGCAAAAATATTATATTTATTTGGACGATAACTCATATACAAGTATAAGCCCCAATAGAAGTTACATAAGATTGAAGATTGCTCAAGCACAAGACAATGTAAGACATACATTGGAAGGTGGTTTTCTTCAGTTGACTTCAATCTATCATTCCTTGATTTCTTACGGTAGACACAAGTAAACAAGATTGATGCAATTTTAATTCATTATTAAAAGGTGTTTCATATTCCCGTAATTAGGACAAAATTATAGCGGGATGGGTATACCCCAAATGCCCTCTTGTATTAAGTTTGGTATCAGAGTATCCCTCAGTGTTACTCCTACATAACGTTCATAGCAACTCACGTTGAGAGTGTCCAAGTACTTACGCCCTCGGTGTAAAGCAGATTAATGTCAAGGTGATCCAAACAAGAACTTGATCCTCTCGTAAGACCAATGAAGCTTGGTGTCTACTTGGGTATTCCAAGGACATGATCCCTCGATGCAAATTAAGCAAAGGATTAAGGTCCAACAAGAACTGGATCCCTCCCCTAAGACTAGTTTAACTTGGTTTTAGCAGTGTAGCGTTTACAAGATGAGTGAGGAAGAGGATAGAGAGGAGGGGGGTAGGGGGCAGGGAATTGATCCATCTCCTAAGATCAATAATTTGGTTTATGCGAACCTATGCTTAATGATAGTTCAGGGTGGGGTTTGCCTTTAAGGATTGAAGATCTTTATCAGACTCGTTAAATATTAATTGATTCTTTCAATTTCATAAACACTAGGTCTAATTTTCTTTAACCCCCTTTTTAACCCAAGACATTTAAGTATTTTCCATTATTTTTAAAAGGGGGGAATTTCTCGTATAAGGATTATTCTTTTTTAATTTTAGTACAATAAAATCTTGAACCTTTATTGTTTTTCTAAAAAAGAGATAAAAGAGGTCAAACCTCTTCTCGTGAGTGATCTTGCATTCAGAAGGTTGAAATCTTTGAACTCAATGGGTTGAGGATACCGTTATGACAATTGCTTCACTAAATTATATGGTTTACAATGTTGGGTCATGTGGTAGCCAAAATGAGGATGCTAAGGTGGATATGCGGTAAAACCTAGGAGGGATAGGGTGTGAAACGAATATGAGAACAGGAGTTGTACCAATTGAGAACAAGATGATGGAGAATTCATTACGATGGTATGGCAATGTGCAATGGAGAGCATAAGTGGTCCATGGAAGGGGATTTTTGGATTATTTATAGAGGGATCAAGAACTGAGAGGAACTGCTAAAATAACATTTTATGAAAGTTGTCAGAAAAGATAGGGAAAAGCTTGTACTCGCAATAGAGATTGCCCTTTACTAACGAGCAAAGAAGGATTTATAAAAACAACTCCAAATAGATGTGATGAGGCTAGATGGTTGTGGTTATGATATAGTTAAGACCATATTCACATTTGTTTATATTAATAATTTTCTGAATAAATACAAGGCCAATTTGTGTGTTATTACAATTGTGTAGGATGGATTTATATATGTGTTTTTTTCCCCTCTGTTGATAATAAATTGTTCAATCAATTGGCCTTTCACGTTTATTGGCAAGCCTCTCTCTTGCCAGGTATGTCTTTGGTCAACTTTTTGGCATCAATCTTATATCGTTGGTCACTTGGTCCCAGCTTGACAGATCGACCGAAAAATTCTTATCAACCTTTCTAATAACGGCTCAATCTTTATGGACTATGGATAAGGCCTTGGATGATGACAATAATCAGCTAGGGAGCCACATGCTTGAAAATTACAAGCCTCCAAAGGTCCACAGTACAACAATTGTTGCATATTCTCACCTTTAATTTTGCAGACATCTGTTTTGAACTTAAATCAGCTCATAATTCCCGTGTAAATCGAATTTGGTAATTTCATTAACACCGTAGGATATCTAGGATGATCTTACCACTGCTAATATCTGGACGGCAGAGTAGGGGGGCCAATTTGCTTTGAAGAAGCTCTAAAAATCAATTGAACTACAATGAACACCCTATGCAGTCAAAGTCGGTAGTCGGCCCCTAGTTGGCCAAGGGCTGACTAGGGCTAATTCGGGACTAGTTGGTCAAAACTTATTCTAACCCCTCCACCCTCCCTAAACATATATAATATATAAACTAGCATAAACGTCAATAAGTATGATATTAGTCGGTCAATAACAATGATGCCTTTACACTTCACAGCATGGGTATAAATACATAAGTCACATATTACAGTTGTATTGGCTTCATGCCCATGGTCAGAAGACTCAGAACTAAGAATGCATCACAATATTTATTTATAGATGTTTAATCTGTAAACAAACCCAATTTTGATTATAGGGTTATATGGATATCATCATATCAACAAATAAACAATAATTATTTGTCTATGTTTTTATCTCAGATTCTCAGGTCCTCAATAGATGATTATAGGGAAGAGCCAAAGTTGTGACTTGAGACTTCGAGGCAATGCAAAAAAATCCAAACAAAATGCTTGTAGAGACTCCTTGCAAAAAAAACGTTCGCAGAATGCTGGCTGGGGACTAATCCTAATCGCTATGTCGGAACTACTCGGGTCTAGTTGGGGACTAGTCAGGATTCCGTCCAGCTATGAAAGACTCGGAATTAGTCGGTCGACAAAATACCGCTTGGGGACTAGTCCCGATTTTGATAACATAGAATACCAGTTGAAATACCATGTTGTTTTTTAACTCCTTTCCTTCACATATTTCTACACAATCAACAAATCCATAGAACAAGATGAAGGAACTAATGGCCACTTGCTTCCAATGAGGAGGGAAGGGGTATATTGTCATCGCATGCTCTACAAGAAAGGTGAACATTAATCATGAGAACCCAAATTATGACGAAGAAGAGATTTATGAGGCATTTTATCAGATGATATCATGGAGGCCATTGCACCAAATCACCAATGGAGCCAACCTAGTCTTCAAAAATTTGGTATGGAAGATGGACCTCAAAGGCACTAAGATCGCCAAGCCATGCTCTGTTACATGGCTTGGTCGAGAGGAAAAGATTACCATGTATATCGGATGCCTATTGAGGTTCTCCCCATGTGACCTGCTAGGCAAGCAAGTTTGGTGCGACATGATATCGATCACCATCTCACAATTCATTCTCAGTGGATTACGAGTTATGACAAGGACATTGCACATAATATGTCGAGAAACTCAAGCTTTCCAACTTCGAGGGTGATGTGTTGCTCTATACTTTAAGAAGCCTTCAAGATCGAGGCATCTCGATGAATGATGATACATCGAAGGCGAATTCATTGGAGTCTATTTCTTCTTGGTCTTCTTTTTTTTTTGTGTGTGTGGGGGGTCTCAATATGATCATGATCAAGTTGCACGGTTGAGGGCCAAAAAGGACGTCAAGGACTCAAGGCTTCAAACGACACTCCAATCACTCTTGATTTCACTTAGTTTTCTCAAGTTCTTTGTTTAAATGATGTGGCTTTCTATTTAATTGGATGTAATTAAGGGACTTGGTTGCAAAATTTGGATAAGGGGATTGGACTATATTTGGGTTAGATACTTAGATGACACGAAGGACTGAGATTACATAGACAACCAAACTATCAAATGAGAAGGTTTGAAAAAGTTGGTTATTGGCCTAATGTTATTGGGCCCACCTACAAACAAACATAAAAGAATTTACAAGGCATATTTTAGCGCATGAATAATCACATGTTGACTTCTTCTCCCTTCGGTCTCTCTTCCATATGTAATCACCTCCCACACTTCTTTTTTCTGTGCTTTTCTTTATTTTTTCCCTTATAATCATACAGCACATGAAATCCAAATAAGAAAAGGAAGGGGGGGGGGGGGGGGGGGGGGGGCGGGGGGGTTAGGGTCCGAGGGAAGAATTATTACATATATATGCTATACAAGTATTCTCATCAGAATTTATGAAAAAAAAAGTATTCTTCATCATCTTCCTCACTCATTTATTTAATTAGGGATTGGAGTTGGCCCCTTCTCACTCAGGGATTCTAGCCTAATTTTCTAATTTTTGTAAAAAAACATGTAAAATGCAGAAGCTCGAGAAGCCAGCCTAGATATTAACGAGATCTGGATCCAAAGTTGATTGCAGTAGAATTACCATTGGACGAACATCACCTACAGCACCTAATTTCGGCCCTATATTCCTAGCAGTCTTTCTTCTAATATGAGCTATAAACAATTTACATTGCACATGACAGTTACAATTTTGGAATGATTGAAACATAATAGTTTGATATTGCCATGCTCCTTCTATCGTCCAAGATAGCCAGGACGCAAGTGAGAGTATATTTGGTCAACATTGTAAATGTACTTCTAGGCTTCTTGATGTTCCCCCGTCACTTCTCCTCTGGTTATCTCCTATTTTTGTATCCATAGATATCTTTTCCATCTTTATCTTATCTAGTACCTTAATTGAAACTGAATATTCCTTACTCTGAGTGCACTTATTATCCCTCGTGTTCCCCTCTCAAAGCTTGAAACTGAATATGCCTGTATAGATCAACATATGGTGCCTACTAAACTTTAGTTACTAAATCATTTAACCTCTCTTATGGTAACGGAATATCTGCAAAGATGATTAATTTGTTTGTTTCATGTCATTTCTTAAATCATTTCCACTTTTCGTTAACTTTTGAATCTCAACACTCTGGCACCAGGTTTACTTAAAAGTGTGTTTATTAGTGTTAGATTTCCAAAGGCTTCTTTGCTACATTTTCAATACAGAAAGAAAACCTAAATTCACAGCCTATTTTGTGAATTTTTCTAGCTCCATTTTCCTTTCCCCAAAGGTTACGGTATGAAGGATTTCTCTCTTCACTATAATATTCTTGAACTTCTTTGGGTACCATCTTTGTCTTCTTGCCCCTAATACAAAAATATGCAGTTTTAACTTATGTTGCATGATCGCTTACCAATTTAAGAAAATCTCTACATCCTAATTCCCAAATGTTTGTGTGTCCCATGATTCCCAACAACAGTTATACAGAGAGAAAACATAGGCTTAAAATTACTAATATGAAAAAAAGAAGATTGTGGGTGGTAGGATTTCTATCAAGAAGATATACACAAAAGAAGAATGTCAAACATGGACTAATGCAACCATAGCCCGACACCTATGCCTGATAAACTAATAGATTTTAAATAAATTTATAAAATATGGTATAATAACCAAATCCATCAAGGCTTGTCCCATCTATTTGGACTTGGCTCTATTGCGGGACATTCATATATGGTAATCCACTCAAATGTTAAGAAAAAGAATCATTAGTGAAGAGGAGAAAAAGAATGTACCAACCATAAGGACTCGAATTTCATCAAGAAGTGTATGGCCTCTCTCTGCTGCTTGTCTTGCAGCTGTCTCAACAGAAATTACAATGTCGCCAAACATTAACTGTGGTTGAAGGAAGCATGTCAAAACTTATTAGAAAATAGTTAATAAAACTAAAATATCAAAATAGTCTTTTCATTCTTGATATGTTCTTACAATGGGAATATCGAGTTCAGGAATATGTTGTGACATGGAGAGAACATCCGTAGCATGGTCCTCACCTCTCCAATCTTTGTTAAGTTTTTGCATACATTCATCATTGCAAAGCAGTAAAGATAGCTCAATCTTTTCAAATTTACCAACATCATCTATAGAAGTATCTCTGGTTTTATACTCCGAATTTTTGAGACCATCAAACGATATCTTCATTGCCATGGGAACATTTAACTTCAGCATTTCTGCAATACTCTGCATAATATAATGAAATAAAAAAAGTCAAATCATAATGGTAAACACGCAAATGAAAATAGAATAGTTGTGGTTAAGAAGTAAGTTTCGTACCCAACGATGGTTAGAAAGTTAAGATAAAGCAGATAGAACCTAAATATGTATGACTAACTTCAGGTACAACTTCCACTGCATTAGATACATCTGTGATAGTTTCCACTGTCATAGACACATCTTTAACTTCAAATACAACTTCCACTGCATTAGATACATCTGTGATAGTTTCCACTGTCATAGACACATCTTTAACTTCAAATACAACTTCCACTGCTTCCACTTCAAATACAACTTTCACTGCCATAAATGTGTGTGCGCGCTAGTGCGCATGCATGCGTGTGTGTGTGTGTCAGCTTGGTCAGTAATCAGGTCAGCTACATGTTCTTTTCTATTTTCATTTTATCAGGTGTCTAGTTATCTAGATGTAAACTTACCAAATCAGGAGATGTGAAGTTGTATCTTGGATCAGGTTTAGTGGAAGGGATAATATATTTAACATAAATTCATTAGGGAAGCACTAGTGGTATTAACATTAAGTTTTAAGGTTGCTAAGGTGTTTTTACCAAATGTTTTTAATGGGGAAATAACTAATACTTTAGATGATTCGGTGAAATTTCAGTTACTTATAGTGATTTGAGTAGTGCCTTCTCTTGTGAACTCTACAAAGCCATCTGTTTTTTTCCCCTCAGCTTTTCCCTTCCTCTATGCTCTGTCATTACTATAAATTGGAAATCGAGGATATTTATGATATGAAAAGCATACCATAATTCTATAGCAAGCCCAAACATGTTACTCGGAGAACATAGTGAACTAGTAAATGTCTGTGCCCATCGGCACTCGGACAGCCACCTTCGGTAGCGACGTGCCTGTCGGCACTTGGACGGCCGCCTTAGTCAGCCACGGCTGCCTTCGGGGTGTGATTCACTTATTAGAGAGAGAGAGAGAGAGAGAGAGAGAGAGAGAGAGAGAGAGAGAGAGAGAGAGAGAGAGAGAGAGAGCACTAATTAACATTCTCTCAGAACCTACCATAGCGAAAACCAAAGACAATGGTGGGCTAGGTTGATGTTCAATGAGACATTCTCTTTCCCTTTCAAAGTGTTGGAAATAGCACATGAAATATTCAATATTGCATGTAGATACAAATGCACTTATAAGACACACCCGATAACATATCCACCGCACTAGGGGGCATAAATAAACAAACTATCTAGAGAGATAAAGAAGTATAAAAACATAGTATGTTAGATGTGTATCAAAATAGGCCATGACATTGCCTCCTATATATTCCTTCAAACTTGTGGTGGAACTTCCATCAAGAGTTCGCCACGATAATGACTATCCAACCAAGCGACAAAATCGTTGGCGGGAAAGAAAACCGAGAAGTTAGCACAATGCCAAAGATTGAGCATGTCCATATATTGATGACCCAATGAAAAATCCAAAAATAAACTGATGTTTCATAAAGGTGTAACGCTAGTGAAGAAGGAAATCAGCATGTCAGAGAACATAGTAACAAATCGGAAATAAAGTGATATCGAAGTGGGAACCATGAAAGCTAATGTGGAGTGATCAAACCAAACAAAACACCTAGACTGCAGCGCTAATGTTTGAGAATGCCATAGAGACTTGGTAAGGTAATAAGGCACCTGAGAAAGTGATGTACATATAGGATAGCATAGAGTAACCTAGAGCATCATGAATAGATGACGCCAAAGATCTCCCAAGGATGCATTGGTGAGAAGAGATAAGTGATCATTGAACACCGAGCATAAGAATGGTAATTGAATCTCAATATAGGCTGGTGATGCATCTTTGGAGACATCACAGAAATGGATGAGGAAAGGCTCGGCATATAAAAACTCGGTAAAACTCTGACGAGTCGAACCGAGACGACTAAACCCAGTAAGAATTCGAGCCTAGTTATTCAGCTAAGCCGATCGAGTTGGGATAAAACCCACCACCCGGCCTGAGTCGGACCAAGTTTACTCAACTTGGCTGACTTTCAAGTTTCTGAACATTGCAAAGGTTGGCCCTTGAAATCACAAGAAATGGGCAAAAACGAAGGATATCATTGCACAAGCAAACAATTAGTATGTGAAACAATGTAAAGCGTAGAGCAAACCAAAGAAGTTTCACAAAGCATGAATTTGAAATGGTATCTACCTCCATAAAATAGATAAAAGAATGCTATAACGTGGCAAACCCAATAGATTATACAAGAAAGAGTGAACACATGTCCCCACCCCCCATCCCTTTCTTCAAAAAAAAAAAACATCATAAAGAACTAGGTTATAGAAAAGAAGCTAGAAGTAGTGAAAGATGCAAAAAAAGTGAAAGCCAAGAATGATTTGTGTACCACATCAAACCGAAGTAATCACTGACCAAGGAGGATGACTGAAGCAATGAAAATGCAGAGGATGACTAATAAAGGGAAAAACGGCATGTAAAGAATCAAAGAAAGGATCAAAATCAGAATCACATTAGAGTATACACACGAAAAAGCAAACACAGTACTTCCAAGATCACACAATATGAGGTCATTCGCACGTAAAAGCATACAGTTTAACAAAGACGACCGCTAAACACTGCATTGTCCATAAATCATAGAAATACAGAGTTCCAGTAATTTCAGTTACTAAAGACTGTAAAACTTCCTTATTGAAGTTTACAATCGCGTTACTATCGAATGGGGATGAAATCATAAAATATCACAAAATCCCAGAATCTACTGAACTACCTGAAACGGGGGGGGGTGGGGGGGGGGGGGGGGGGGGGGGGTTGGGTGGGGTTTTATAGAATGCTGAACCCTAGGAATCAGCTAATAGCTGGCTTTGATAAATTCTTCCAAGATCCTATGCAGGTTTGCATTTTTTTTTTTCTTTACTTACAAATTCTGGATCACTACAAAACCTGAGGATCGTCGAGAGGAAAAGGAAAAGGCTTCGGATTTACCATAAGTTCAGGATCATCGGGCAATTCTTCGTCGATGCATATCTTGACGTCGAGCTCCAATTGCCCTCTCCTTTGGCGCCTGCTTCTTCGCCACCCTGTCTCCGCCTCGTCTTCCGGAATCCCCTTAGGCTCGCAAAGCAACCCCCGAACGGCCCCGGGGAGCTGGAGTACCGAGACGAGACGTGGAAACTTCTTGTCGAGGCATCAGAAGAGAATCCCGGTAGAAGGAGCGGGGGGTGAAAGAGGAGATAAGGTAGCAGGAGCCATCAACGGCCGCCGCCAGCAGAGAACGGCGGCGGCAATCGGCGGCGGATGCGGGAGAGGAGATCTGGAGGCGATAGGGAAAGCTCGGGCGACGATCCTCGCCATGGCGCCGTGGGAGTGGATGGATTCCGGCGATAATGGCGGGAAATATTGTGGGAGAGAGAAAGAGAAAAGGCGCGAGCCGAGACGACGGCGAACCGCAACCGCAAGATGTTGTATGCTTGTAACGCAGTCTCTGTTCGAACTTCGAAGGAGTGATTGAGATGTGGTTGAAACTTGTCGAAGGAGCTTAGCTACAGACTACACGCCACGAAATACCAAAGCCAGCCCTAACTTAATTTTTTTTAAAAAATTATTAAATCAAAAAAAAATTTAAAAGACTTAAGTAAAGGATTTTTTTTTAAAATAATATTTAAATAATAAATATTTAAAATAATAACTGATCAAAAGTATTTGTCAGACTAGTACTCTGACAGCCATGTGGCATGTCAGCACCAAAAGCGCTTGCCACGTCGGCTTTCATATATTTTTTAACAGCGCATGATAAACCCGACATCTAGATTGTCGGGTTTACTAAACACACTGTCCCTCCTAATTCCAGCTTCCATGATACACTTAACCACTGATTTCAAGTTGCTGGTTTAAACCCGGTGTTCATTATGTTGGGTTTATAAATCCGGTATCCGTATAGTCGGTTTTAAAACCGATATTAATATAATCGGGTTTCAACTTACGCTTGTTTAAACCCGGTATTGTCATCACCGGGTTTAAGCTAAAACTTGAAAAAAAAAAAACAACAGAGTAGAAACACACTTGGTCTGCTGTCTAAACCCGTTATTGTAGAAGACGCTATAAACCCGGTGTTGTGACCACCGGGTATAAAGAAAAACCTAAAAAAAAAAATAACAGAGCAAGATGTGACTTGCCAAGTTGCATACCATATCTACCTCTTCACAACAAAAGAGATGAAACTCATATTAAACAAGTTGCAGACAACATCTACCAAGTTGCAGACCACATCTACCTCTTCACAACAAAAATATCATAAAAGACATTCAAAGGGCAGGATGAAACTCATATTGAACATGTTCACAACAAAAGAGAGAAATCATATATTTGAAGTCATCACATATATATATATATATATATATATATATATATATATATATATATATATATATATATATATATATATATATAGAGAGAGAGAGAGAGAGAGAGAGAGAGAGAGAGAGAGAGAGAGGAATGGGATGCTGCCTATCAAAGCAGCGTTTTTGCTGCTTTGAGACATTGTTTGACCATCCTAGAAGTTTTGGAATTTGATGAAATTTGGTGAGGGTGTTGTCTAGGGTAAGATGATCATCCTCACAAATTTTCATCAAATTCCAAAACTTCTAAGAGGGTCAAATGGTCGAAGCCAAATGCTGCAGATTTTAACGGCGACTGCAGACGACTGATTTTGCTTCGACCATTTGAACCCCCTAGAAGTTTTGGAATTTGATTAAAATTTGTGAGGATGATCATCTTACCCTAGACAACACCCTCACCAAATTTTATCAAATTCCAAAACTTCTAGGATGGTCAAACAATGTCTCAAAGCAGCAAAAAATGCTGCTTTGATAGGCAGCATCCCATTCCTCATATATATATATATATATATATATATATATATATATATATATATATATATATATATATATATATATATATATATATATATATATATATATATATATATATATATATATATATATATGGGGAGGGATACTCTTACTCATGAGTTCTTACAAGTAAACTCTTACTAATGATCCGGACCGTCCGTTCCGAAATGGATGGATCTGATTACCTCCCCCCTTCTATCCCTCTCTTTCTCTCTCTCTCTCTCTCTCTCTCTCTCTCTCTCTCTCTCTCTCTCTCTCTCTCTCTCTCACATGTACAGCACCCCCGACCCCCATCCCCACCGACCCCGACCCCGACCCCTTCCCCTTCCCCTTCCCCTTCCCCTCCGGCTCCGGCTCCGGCAGCCACCCGACCCCCCCCTCCGGCAGCCCGATCGCAGCCCGACACCGACGGGGGGGGGGGTCTGATTTCAGCGTTGGCAGGGGGTCGGGGTGCTGCGCCGGCGTCGGATCGGGGTCAGGGTGCTGCGCCGGCGGTGGATCGGGGTCGGGGTGGTGCTGCGCCGGCGAGGGATCGGGGTCGGGGTGGTGCTGCGCCGGCGAGGGATCGGGGTTGGGGTGCTGCGCCGGCGGGGGGGGGGTCGGGGCCGGAGCTGGAGCCAAAGTCGGAGTGGGGGGTGGGCCGCCGGAGCCGGATAGGGGGTGGGCTGCCGGAGCCGGAGGGAGGGTGAGCCGCCGGAGTCGGACGGGGGGTCAGGGTCGGGGTCGGGCTTTGATCGGGGACGGGGGGTGGTTGGGCTGTTCATTTGAGAGTGAGAGAAAGGGAGATGGGAACTAATGATCCGGGCCCTCCATCATGATCGGAACGGACGGCCCGGATCATTAGTAAACTCCACTTGTAAGAGGCCATGAGTAAGAGTATCCCTCCCCGGGTTTCAACTTACGCTTGTTTAAACCCGGTATTGTCATCACCGGGTTTAAGCTAAAACTTGAAAAAAAAAATACAACAGAGTAGAAACACACTTGGTCTGCTGTCTAAAACCGTTATTGTAGAAGACGCTATAAACCCGGCGTTGTGACCACCGGGTATAAAGAAAAACCTAAAAAAAAAAAATAACAGAGCAAGATGTGACTTGCCAAGTTGCATACCATATCTACCTCTTCACAACAAAAGAGATGAAACTCATATTGAACAAGTTGCAGACAACATCTACCAAGTTGCAGACCACATCTACCTCTTCACAACAAAAATATCATAAAAGACATTCAAAGGGCAGGATGAAACTCATATTGAACATGTTCACAACAAAAGAGAGAAATCATATATTTGAAGTCATCACATATATATATATATATATATATGCCAATACATTAAGTGTGGCAATACAAAAATGATATAACTAGATAAAATGATCTACCTCTTCACAACAAAAGAGATGAAACTCATATTGAACAAGTTGCAGACAACATCTACCAAGTTGCAGACCACATCTACCTCTTCACAACAAAAATATCATAAAAGACATTCAAAGGGCAGGATGAAACTCATATTGAACATGTTCACAACAAAAGAGAGAAATCATATATTTGAAGTCATCACACATATATATATATATATATATATATATATATATATATATATATATATATATATATATATATATATATGCCAATACATTAAGTGTGGCAATACAAAAATGATATAACTGGATAAAATATGTCAAGCTATGTCCTCTATCTCTTCGATCTAGTGCTCTGAGCTATTTCCCCACGTCCTCGGCATCATCCTCGTCCACGGCCTCCACCACGACCTGGCGGCCGACCCTGACCTCGACGTGGTACTTCATCCTCAACCTCGAGCTCGGGCTCGAGTGCAACCCCAGCCTCGACCGCAACCGCGACCACGGCCTCGGTCTTGACCTCAACCAGTGTCTCCGGCTGTGCCTGTGCATCTGGTAGTGCCTGTGGCTGCACCTCAGGAGGTCCCTCTGGTAGTGGCTCGACCACAACCTGTGTATGCTTAACCTGGGAGGTGGACGTAGTAGCTCTACCTCTCTGGCGATAGTACCGAATAGGCTGCTCGGCATCAGCTGCTCTGGAGGTAGATAGCCAGTTGGGGTAGCCGGTGCGTGTCTGACCTCCGACGGTAAAGTGAGGTATCGGGCCCATGGTAGCAGTAAATGCCGATATGTTGTCGAGAGCCTCAACCATAAATGCCAATAAACCATCGATCTCATCCCAAGCCTCCGGAGATAGATCCAAGTAGTAACTTCAACTGAATGTTTGAAGTCTATGGTGGACCGTCTGTAGTGTGTCAAACTGCAATAACATAACAATGAATATGAATATACTATCAAATGAATATCATAACTAATAATTTAGGACAAATATACCTTACCTACCATGCATCGCTCGTATAACCCTCGTGGTCGGTATACCTTCAGCTGTGGCTGTGGTGGCACCTAAGGAAGTACCTCAGGTTGTGGCTCGTCCGGAGGAGATCCCTGTGGCTGTGGATCTGCCGGTGCCTCGAGAGGTCCCTCCGGCTATGGCATCGGACGGCCGCAGATGCGGACCGCACGGACCGCAGTGAAGCATGCCCCTATATATATATATATATATATATATATATATATATATATATATATATATATATATATATATATATATATATATATATATATATATATATATATATATATATATATATATATATATATATATATATATATATATATATATATATATATATATATATATATATATATATATATATATATATATATATATATATATATATATATATATATATATATATATATATAGCTCGTGCTGGGTCTGGGTCCACGTTCTTGTGCTCGTGATGTATTGTGTCTCGCCTCGCCTCCCAGTCAGTGATGTACCGTGCATGGTAAACAAACCAATCCTGGGTCGATCGATCCCGTGCATCTACCCAATCCACACCCTTCACCGGGTCTGGGACGTGCTGTCTCCTAAAACCAAACTGCCTCAGAATGTGACCCGGGACATGCATCTCAACTATCTAGAAGCAAATCAGTGGTGTCCTCGAACGACATACGTCCGGACCCTCAGTGCAGATCTCAGGCAAGGCACCAAGGGTCACATCTGGGTATGGATCCCAGATCACCTGCATCATGTATAATAGGCATTAGTATATACATGACGATCGAGTTTATTCTTATATTTATCTACCTAGAAGTATAAATTAGTACCTGCGACTGTGGTTGGTGATCGAGCTCATTCCTATAGAACTCAAGTGTACCTCTAGGGTTAGTCACACACCGCCTGAAATAATATAAAGTTTCATCAGCCATTATATAAGCAATTAAAATATAACATTGAGTAATAGTAAATGCATAAAAATACCAGGTTCCAAGTGGCCCATCTGGTAGGATCGGCCTGGGCCCTCCGTCGGGTCGTCTGATGTGAAGATGCTCCCATGACCAAATCTATCAAATGTTCAAGTAAATATTCAAGATAAATATTGAAAAAGTATAATTCTGAATTTAAATTGTTTTTACCTGTAGTAGTGTTATGAAAGCACAATAATCGGCCTTTCCACTGCGGGAGACCTTCCCTAACTCCCGATATAAATATGCAAGTGCCACTGCACCCCACGCCAAGGACATCTAGGATACATGCACTTTACCGTGTATACTATTCTTGATGAATGATATACAGTAAATTCAACATTGTTTTTAATATACCATTCTGCCGAAGCTCTTTGTAGAGAATCCTTGCTATCAAATATACGGCCTACCCAACCAAGCATTTCGAACTCATCTACTACATAACCGTGCACATCCTCCATTGTAGCTTGATTGATCCAATCTTTATTCTCATAAATGTCCGGTATAACAAATTCACTCACTGGACATTGCTCTGTTGGTAGATCTGCCTCTTCATCAAGCTCTACAAATTCGTTGTTTGCAGCGGCATCGTGGATCAGTTGATCATCTTCATCGGCGATAACCGCAGCGATATTCTGCAATCCATCATTACCCTAAAAACCAATGTTTGCTTGATGCATGTATGCATCATCCACATTAGCATCACCATCATCTAAATCATCTTCTTCCAATATGACCCGAGTACCTACTGTCAGATCATGTTCCACATAAGTGCCTCACACCGGGATCCACAACTCTAGAAGGGCCATGCAGATAAGGATCCACAACTTTAGAGGGACCCGCTGCGTACTGATTGGTTGCTCTAGATATACCGACACGATCAACATGTTGGTCTTGAGAATACCTATAAGAATTACATGCATAAAGTTTCATTTTCATCGACTATGATAATAAGAAACAACGATAATTATCTTTAGGGATTAATTTGTATTGACCAAGTGTGGTCGTATTTATACAGATCTGGAAGATCCAAAGTTGTGGAAATGGCATCTCCTCCACCAAAAATCTGTGTGATGTTCATATCCAATGACACACATTGTTCCAAAAATTGTGATGATGGAGGCCTACACAACAAGCTTTATTATGCTTTATTAACTCAAGTAAATATATATAATCTATAAGTATTCTTACAATGAGGATCGGGGATTATCAGTTGGATGCAACCTCTCTGATGGAGTCGCTTCCTCAACTACACATGGGGTATGACCAAAAAGGGTATAGTCTCCATTCAAATCAACCATCTGTGAAAATTTTTCAACTATTTCTGGGAGCTGTGAAACATATGTGCGACAATCCCTCTCGACAAAAAGCTCAGTAGTGTATCTCTTCTCATACAAACTCAGCATGACGCTCAAAGTTGCATCATCAGAAATGTCGACTGCTCGATATGTTTTTTGGCTCATAGGCCATTTACATGTTAGTCTGAGAATAAATTGGTCGGATGAATACCCCGTCACCCCATGTAACAACTCAAGAAAATCTGTATACTGTATAGTAGGACTGACATACACTAATCGTCTTCGACATTCCCGAAACTCGGGGGACTCACCATCCTAATGATTCTACCCCCCCCCCCCCCCCCAAGAAAGTAGTACGGGAACTCCTGAACTGGATGTCATTTCCTTGATAAACACGATAAAGTTAGAAATTAAGAGAGCAAAATACAAAATAAATACGTGATGTCAAATTAAGAAAAAATATATTGGAAAAATAAGGGGGAATTCATCCTGTCATTTTAAACTGTAAACTTATTGAAGATAATAGACCTAAGGGTTCCTAGTGGAGCTGCTTCATTAGTTCATACATTAGATTATAAAAATGAGGGAGAAGATAAGGTATTATAGGATCAGATTGGGAACGGAACTAATCAATACCTCTTCACGTTCAATGGTGAATCCAAGTGGATGTGGAGCTTGCGAGATTGGACAGCTTGCAAATGCAGCTACTCAGAGAGAGAGAGAGAGAGAGAGAGAGAGAGAGAGAGAGAGTACATGAAAGGATGGAGCTAGGAGGCAGCCTTGTATGACATTCTCGTCCTTGACCCCGACCTAGAGGCAAGATAAAGAGTGGCAGGGAGGAGGGGCAAGATCATGAGTGATTCGAGAGACACCAGATCGACTGGGGGAGTAGCAGGGGGGAGGGGCAAGATCGTGCGTGAGGTGGAGAGTGGCAAGGAGGAGGGGCGAGATCGTGCGTGAGATGGAGAGTGGCAGGGAGGAGGGGCGAGATCGTGCGTGAGATCAAGAGAGCAGATCGAGTAGGGGAGAGAGAGAGAGTGTGTGAGAGTGGATACAGGTGTCTGTTTCTTTAATAGGGGGGGAGTTCGAGAGACAGCAGATCAAGTGTCTGTTTCTGCTATGTTGTATTTTTTTTTTTTTTTAGGTTTAAGCTTAAACCCGGTGATGACAATACCGGGTTTAAACAAGCGTAAGTTAAAACCCGGTTTTGATAATACCGGTTTTAAAACCGGCTATACGGATATCAGATTTATAAACCCGGCATTGTGAACATCGGGTTTAAACCAGCAGTTTGAAATCAGTGGTTAAGTGTATTGTGGAAGTTGGGATTAGGGGGGACAGTGTTTAGTAAATCGGGCAATCCAGATGTCGGGTTTATCGGGCGCTGTGAAAAAAAATATGACAGCCGACGTGGCAAGAGCTTTTCAGCGTTGACATGCCACATGGCTGTCAGAGTGCTAGTCCAACAAATACTTTTGGTCAGAGGCTATTATTTTAAATATTTATTATTTAACTATTATTTTGAAAAAAAATCCCCTTAAGTAATCATCATTGTTTTTAAGCCGAAATATCAAATAATAATTAATTGATAATGTTAATGTTTTTTTTCCATGTCTTTAAACATGAATATAATAAAACTAAAAAACATCAATCTCGATCTTAGAGAAACACCTCCACCCAGGACATTAATTATTTTTTAAAAGAAATTATATATTAAAAGTCTTGAATCTTAGTATATCAATTTCTTTTGGACAAATTACAAAAACCTCACCTGAATTATACACCTCATTTCATGTTGGTCCCTCAACTTTTTTTTTTAACAATTTGATCCCTGAACTATACTCTGTCTGTATTTAACCCCCTATACCAGCTTTTTATCCCGAAAATACCCTTATCAATTTTCAATAAGACACAAAATTATTTTAAAGCCTTTAATTTATGCTTACTAGAACAAGGGTATTTTCGAAATAAAAGTTTACTGAGGGGGCTAGATGCAGACGGAGCATAGTTCAGGGATCAAATTGTCCAAAAAAATAGTTGAGGGACCAATATGAAATAAGGTGTATAGTTCAAGGGAGGTTCTTCTAATTTCCCCTTTTTTTTCTTCATGCTTGGCCCCACCCAATATAAAACCCTGGTTCCATCCCTGCTTCCACCTCCACATCTAGAGTCCTCCTCAACAGCTACATGAAATCCTAAAGATTGAAATCCTCTTGATTGATAGCTAGAAAAGTGCTTGAGTTGGGTAGGGAAATTATCGGGGGAAATTTTCGCTGGTGAGGCCTCCCGATCTGCAAGGCAAGGAAAACATGAGAACGACTAGCTCCGTGAGGAGCGCAGACCCTCCGACGCTCAAGTCAGTGATGGTTCGAAAGGGAGGAGGTTTAGAAGTAGGAAAATATCTTGGTTTCTGAGTTTTGAACATGTACTTTGGACCCGGGGATCATACCTTTATAGACCTTTTGCAGACCGCCAGAGTCTGATACGCGGCTGCTCTTTTCCACACCTTCTACACCTTCACATGCCAGCCCACATGGGCCCTTTAATTGCCTTTGTCATTTAGCTTGCCATGCGGTGGAGGTCTAGGCCAGGTGGGCGTTCTAGAAGGCTCTAGTTTGGGGCATTCTAGACCGACCTTGGCAAGAAAATATGTCTCGTAATCATCCATGTAGTTCCACTGGGGTGGTGACATCTGTCGATTTATTACCGCCTTACTTTAGGCGACCCCCGTGGGCAAGTAGGCGAGCTCCTTTGCTGTTACGTGATCGGGCGAGCCAATCGCGAGCTAACTGGGCGAGCTGTGGGTGTTGAATCTTCTAAGAGGTTCTTTAAGCTATGTTAGGGGGGAACTCTTCCGCAGTGCGAGCCGATCGCTTGTGATCAGAGCGAGCTCCCAGGCGAGCTGTGGACGTTAGCCAGGGGCGACCTCTTCCGCGTGCGAGCTGATTGCGTGAGTCAGGGCGAGCTCCCGGGCAAGCTGTGGGCATTAGCCAGGGGCGACCTCTTCCGAGTGCGAGCCGATCGTGTGCGGTCAGGACGAGCTGTGTCTCGCAGTACCTCATGAATTAGACCTCGAGGAAGATACTGCTCTGTCCAAGGGACGTAGTGATCTGTTGTTGCTACTTCGGCTAGTACTACACCTGCCCATTGTTGCCACTTCAGCAGTGCCCCTATGCCTTGCTAAGCTTCTTCCATAGCATCCAACACCACTGTTCTAGGGAGGTGAATGTAGAGCTCAGCTGGTTCAGCTCCAGCCCGGATGAATGTAGAGCTCCCGGGCAACCTCTTCCGCGAGCGAGCTGGCAGTGGGCGACGTACGTTCGGTGAGCTGTGAGACACCTTACGGTATGTGACACCTATCAGCAAAAGAAGTTCTCTTCGTGTGTGAGCTGATCACGTGTGAGCTGATCCCTATTCGAGCTACGTGCAAGCTGATCATGCGCGAGCTACTCCCTTTTCGAGCTGTGTGCAAGCTAATCGCACGCGAGCTACTCGTAAGGGCGGAGGCCGGCTTCGTTGGGAGTGTTCTTTGAACTCCAAGTCCTATTTTGGTTACAATGTTGCTTATCCAAAAATCAGGATTGGCCTTAAATCCCGAGCTTATTCGGGGGGGCTTCTTCATTGGCCTCCTAAGGTCACACAGGGTGCTTCCATAGATAAGGATGCTCTCCCTAAGGACTAATGTTTGTCTCATTGTGTTCTCCTGCTACTGCCACATAGACGACGAGCCGGTGAAATTTTTTGGCATCATCATTACCCCCTCTTGGGGAAGTGGCTGGATCTAGCCCCGCTCGCTCAGGAGCCCGGCAAGGTCATCTTGATAGAGTTACGGACATAGGGGTTGTTCTTTGACGAGGTTGAGTGCGAGCTAATCACTTACAGGTGCTACATTCGAGCTTATCGCGTGCGAGCCGTTTCCAAGGGCGAGATCACTGCCATGAGGATCCGCATCTTTGCCTGTGATATCACATTAATGCGGCGTCGGATCAGGACCCGAGGAGTCGAATCTTATCATGGTGCATCAAGGGATCTTGTACGACGTCGAGCCACACGTTGCTCATCGGTTGGTCAGAGGCCTGACAGAGGGGACACCGCTGGCGCCATCTTAGTTCTCACGTATGCGTGAAAGCACATGGTGTGTTTTGATTGGGAGATAGATTATGTCGTATCGACCGCCGTTGTGTCGCCTCGCACGTTGTGCTCGTCCTTAAATGCTGGTCACTTTACCTGTCTTTATTAAGCCTATAAATAGGGGTGGGTGAGAATTTCTACCCCTCTTTACTACGAACAGCTCTCCCTTCCAGCTCGCTCTTGTATGTACTTCAGCTTTCTTCTCTTCTTTTTGATGATGACCTCCGCTGCTTTTGGTTCTGAGGTGGTGACGAGCGTGACTGCGACTCCTGCTATAGTCCCAATTGTTCCCACCCCTGCACCTGATCTTCCTGTTCAAGAAGTCCCTCCACCTCCGGAGACCAAAATTCCGATACCGGAGCAGGAGACGGCAGTGGTCTGGCTCAAGGACTCCATCGGCATGCCGATTGCCGAGAGTATCGGCGTGACCATCGACCTCCCCGCCAACCTCCTAGTTATTGAGATGCCACTCTCGGGGAGACCGCGGACAGGGACCATGATCTCCGTGGGGCTGCTATGGTCCGGACTCAGGCTCCCCTTAAGCCACCTAGCAGGCAAGTTCCTGGAGTTGGTGGGTCTGTACCCTGCTTAGCTCACCGAAAACTCCTGGGGGGTGTTATACGGGCTCTCCCAGCTCAAGACCACCCTCAACATGAAGATCCCCTTGAGCTACCTGCTCAAGAAGTGGTTCATGAAGTCGGGACCAGTCTACAGCAACGTCGGATGCAGCATTTCCTACTTCGTTGGGCGGCCAAGTGAGGTACTTCCCTTCACCGCCATCGAAAGCAAGGATCACTACTGGAAGGACTTCCCTTTCGTGGCCATTGGAGAATAGCTGGGGCGACACAGCGGGGTTCCCTTTCATCCGGGCTGACCACCCAATCCATCTTCAGAGAGATTGCCCTTTTTCGAGCCAGAAAGAGGAAGTGCATCGAACTCGGCATGGAGCGATCACTTGACGAGGCCATACTGCATTACCTGGGAGGGCGGATACCTAAGAAGAACGTCGCTCCGTACTTTCCATTCCAGCTCAAGGATTCGAGGTCGGGGGCTATCCTACTGAAGCAGAAGGTAGTCCCCAAGGAGAAGACCGTCGCTCCCCCCAAGTCTGGAGTGAGCAAAGGAGGTAAGGGTACTGAGGACCCAGGCGACAACCCCTGGAAGAAGATGGGAAGGAAGTGGGATTCCTGTTAGAAAAATCCTATGGTAGAGGCCCGCAACGGAAGCGATTTGTCGGTCGAAAGACCATGCGTGGTGCACGTTACACGATAAAACTTTCACAAAACTTAATGTGCGTGCACATATGTGCATGTGATACGAACACCCTAAGGTTAATCTAGTGAATCGAATGTCTAGCATGCATACAATCCGAGTCTACGCTAGATTACGAGTTAGAGCAATGCATACCTTCGTGCGAATCTTTTAACCGTAGATGATTATCTTCTTTGTCGATGGAGATGGAAGAATTCACGCGAAGAAGAACGAGGATATACAAAAGGATGAAGCCTTCGATGTTCATCCGATCTCACACGTTGCACGAAACGTTGCTTCCGGATCTCTGAGTGCCTCCGATGAACGACTCTTTTCCGGCTTCAATTCACAACGCGATGATGAAGTCCGATATTGCACACATAGAGGAGGAGACGAGAGACGAGGAAGATGATGAGAGGGAGTATTCGGGTATGGTTTGCCCACACCTTGTGGCCGGCCCCCTCTCTCTCCTAATTCCCTTATAGTGGCCGGCCCCTAGCAACTCCTTGAAGCTAGGGCCGGCCCCTAACTTGTCTCCCTCTCTTTCCATGTGAAGCCCGACCCCATGTGGTTAGCCATACATTAGTCAAACCCACCCACCCCACCCCCCCACTCCTTGAAGTTTGCAATTGTAAACCCTAAAATCTAGGGGGCCCGGCCATGTCTATTGGAAATAAATCCATGGTAGAGGCCCGCAGCGGAAGCAAAGTGAAGGTCCGAGGACCGTGAGCGGTGTGCGTTACATATCATTCATTTTCATCGAAACGATCTACATATGCGTGTATGAATCTAGCATGGCAACTACGCGAACCCCTAACTATGATCTAACGCGAAAGAACAAACTAGCATGAATGCATGTTCTAATTATGTTAGATCTACTTGTTAGAGGTCATACCTGCGTGCGGAATCTTTCACCGCGACAAATTTCTTCTTTGTCGATGGAGACGGGCTACGGATCTGCTCGACATAGCTTCGGTGCGACGGCCATAACTTTCTGCTCCGAACTTTGATTGGGCTGAAATTTGGACTGCAGGTAACCAACTTCGAGACGCAACTTTTCCAACAAGTTTCACGTTGTTTGGACTTCTGTAGCTCCCGGAATCATAGAAATAACGTTGATTTTTTGTGCAGATTCTGGACAGCAAAAGGTTGCGGGAGACGCCTTCTAGTTCACCCGATCTCACACGATGCACGGCACCTCGTCGATGGATCTCTGAGTGCCTCCATACGACGAGCCTTCTCCTTCTACAAAACACCACGTGAGGAAGACGAGTCGCCATCCAATGGCGCAAGCGAGGGAGAGAGAGACGAGAGAGGAGATGCGAAGAGAGGAGAGGGGGCGGCTAGGGTTTCCCCATGCCATGGCCGGCCCTAGGGCTTGCATGGCTCTATTAATTTCGTGCACCCTCTCTCTCCTTCTCATATATAGGGCTGGCCTATTCATATGGATAAGGACAGTATGGATAAGGATGATAGATTCAAACCTTATCCCTATATATCTCTTCTTTATCTCTATCCTTTCATTGTTTTCGAAAACGGTCAAAACCAGCCCGTTTTCTGCGCCTCATAACCGGCCCCTTCATCGGAGGCAACAACCTCCCGAAACTAATGGGGCCGGCCTTGACCAGTCTCTCAACACTTTGGGCCGGCCCCCTTAGTGCATAGTGGCGCATGGTATGACCAAAACGCCCTTATGCCACTAGTTGGCCGTTCATCGTGCACGAGACTTTGCAAGGCACACATAAGTGAAGTGCACCAGTGATTTCACTATTCTCTGATGTTCCCGTAGGGTGCCCCTAGTGAAGTCAACTAGTCAACTCGCAACATGTCCCGGTGCATCGCACCCATGTGGCAAAGTCCACTTATGGCAAGGAATTGCTACATGCGTCTCTGCACTAACCTAGGGTTTCCCCTTAGTGCACACACGTAGCTACGCATCTACCGTGGACTAGTGAGAAGCACTCACGGAGCATATGCTTGGACTTCTCGCTTCCTCTAACTACGTTCTGTGTTTCGAGGAGATGGTATAAGAACCGTACATAATGTCGATAAGGTGGAACCTTCAGGGACCAGGGTTCATGGCTTCCAACTCAGACTCGATCGACACACTACCCGAGTGTACCATCGATCCTCTGAGTCCGAGTTAACCTGCGTAGCCACCCAGAGTGCGACGCAGGCTGCACTCCAATTCCCCCGGACTTACTATGTTCTCTTTCATACCCCTGCTCTCCGCTTAGTATGGTAAACTCGCTGTCCCTCCACTTGGTGCCATGATGCAACTCGAGCAGTGGAGAATACCGTCAGACTCGAGTGCTCATATGACTCGGTTCCTTCCCGGTTGACCACATACATCGTACCTCCGATTACTCTTCCGAGCAACCGGATCCGTCACCAGTCCAACTGATGACCACCTGGCCAGGGTTTAATACGACGTAGGTCAGACCAAGGAACGCACCTCCCGTTAGGGGTGTGGATAGCCTGCAGGAGTGACACGCTGATGCAACGCCAGCCGGGTAACCCAGTACACCGTGGTTTTGGATCACTGCATCCGGATCCTCACACATTGGTGCGCCAAAGCACCACACAACTGGTTAGTCCACCAGACATGGTTCCTCAGGGTTTAGGACCGTTTTACCCTAAGCAAAAACACGGTTTAGTGCACCGATGTCTGCTCATCGATCTGTGCACCGTGTTGGTTCCGTTCGGCCACAGACATTGTGCCTGGTAATGACCGTGGTGGAGACACCTACGCTCTGTCATCCCAACAGCTTATCCTGATAGGGCGACCAACCCTTATCAGAGCTGCGAACGTATTTAGGTTACATGGGACCAGTCCCTTGAGTCTCCCACTCAAGTGGATTACCATGTAGCCATGGCTCTCTGTTCTGTAATCAGAACACGTACTAAGGTACGTACCAATATGCAATCCTATACTATCAACCATACAAAGCTAAACACTAGGTTTTTACGAGCTATAGACCTCACCTATTCTAACAATCTCCCACTAGGTCTAACGAGGAATAACGGTGTTGAGCTCTGTAGCTTCTACATGCTGCCCAAAAGCCTTTGCAGGAATTCCCTAAAGGAATTGACAACATTGTCTGTAGATTCCACCTCAGTACCGCTACTTGCATTTCCTCATATAACTGTCAGATCAAGTGGAGTTTGTACTTGATGGGTTTCCCCTCATGGCGGTGCCTAGTCTCCTTGGACCTTGCTTACCGCTCTTCTGTTGCAACAACAGATAACTGAGCTTCTGGTACGCGTCCTTAGTTCTCTAAGAACTTCCTAAGCCTTACCACCTGATATACTACTTCGCACGCAACAACGTGCTAGGCCTCTGTGGTAGAGTCTGTGATGCACTTGCTTCACACTCTACCAATTACCGCTTCTAATTCCAAAATAAAAATAATCCCTGAAATCGATTCTCTGAAACACACATCTGACACCAAAGTCAGATCCTGTGTGTCCAATCGATATCAGGACCTGTGAAGTGCAAGCTAACTCACAATCCTTACTTAACGAGGATTTCTGAGTATACCCTTCACATCGGTCCAAAGATCTGGACCCGGGTTCGACTGAAACCGACCCATCTTCCTGCTGCGCAATAGATATCTAGCCTTTTAAAACGAATCTGGCTAGAATCTTATCTTCATGCGTAGCCTGTGACAGCAAGAGAATCTTGCTCTGGTTGTCTCGAGTTACCTTGATTCCCAGAGCATAACTCGCCTCATTAGGGTCTTTCACATCGAATTGTGATGACTACAAACCTTTACCGTAAACAATATTCTTACATCATTTTCAATCAGTAAAATATCGTTAACGTAAAGTACTAAATACACCCTTGTAGCTATTTCACCTTTCTTGTACCAACTTGGTTTATCCTCATTCTGATCAAATCCGTGTGAGCGGATTCCCTTGATCAAAATAGACATTCCAACCCGGATGCTTGCATCAGTCCATAAATGGACCATTGCAACTTGCATTCCATATCTTCCTAACCTACTGACACAAAGCCTGAGGCTACATCATCCATATGTCCCTTTTCAAATTCCCGTTAGGGAATAACTGTCTTGACATCCATCAACCAGATCTCCCAACTATAATGGGCTGTGATGGATTAAGAGGATCCATTATAGACTTAGGCATAGCTACCAGTGAGATGGTTTTGACATAGTCAATCCCTTCTCCTTTGGTAACTAATCTAGCTACTTAAGTCTTAACCGGGTGCTCTTCTTATACACCTCCTACACCCTGAAGGGTGATAGTGCTATAAGTGTCAAGACTGTTCCAAGGGACATTGATGTAAGCTTGCCTCCATGGTCTTTTGTCAGTCAGAGCTGTCGGAAGCTCCCACTACTTCTTCGTAGCTCTAGGGATCATCCTCCTGAAACTCTGGATTAACTATCAAAGTTTCTCCATAGTATCTTTCAGGAGCTCTGATGGTCCCACAACGATGAGGTGGTGGTGGTACAAAGGAAGCTCCCACTACTTCTTCGTAGCTCTAAGGATCATCCTCCTGAAACTCTGGATTAACTATCGAAGTTTCTCCATAGTATCTTTCAGGAGCTCTGATGGTCCCACAACGATGAGGTGGTGGTGGTACAAAGTGAATCGTTTCTACAATACCTGGTATACTAGTTTCTTGTATCATCTATTCCCACTATGTTTTTCAAATGCGCACTCTCTACCAGTACCCAGTAGTTCACCCAGAACTACCTTACTGATAAACTTATGGTCTTATAATATAATCTTGATCTAGGTAGATGGTGTTCGTAGAAACGATTACCTTCCTAACCTCAAGATCATAAAACAGTCCATCTTATGCCTCCTAAGGGTAACCTACAAACAGATATACCTGGAACTACATCTCCATCTCATCCCTCTTGTCGTTTTGCACAAGTGCAGAACAACTCTATATCTCGAGACACTATAGTGTCAGCTTTCGCTTAGACCATAGCTCTCTATAGGTCTGAGGTACTGATCTAGATGAGAGATAGTTTCAGATATAAGCTACTGTTTTAAGGTACAACCCCACCAAAGGTGGGTAGTATACTTGGCAATATTCATCATACTACGGACCATGTCAAACAGAGTCCGATTCCTTCTCTCGGAGACTTCATTCTGACGTGTCATCCTTAGAGCATTTAACTGGGAGATAATCCCATACTCTCTCAGGATCCTATGGAACTCGTCCGATAGTGACTTATTTCTTCGATTAAATCGAAGAGTCTTCTATCGTCTAGACGCTCTTGGAACCATAGACGTCAAAATTAACTAACTCCAATACCTTAGGGGCCCTTTTAGTTATTCTGCCTTCCAGATAATATTCATAGGTTAGAAGGATCTCCGATGAATCTGTGAACAGAAACTTAGCCTTCTTTTACCTTTGAATTTATCTAAGGCAGAATATCTAAATCAGAGGGGTCACAAATGGGATAGCTTCTCCGAAGGATTTAGATGAATTTAAATTAGACGCTGCAGCTGTCATGATATTTATTTCCGAATTAGGATTAAATATAAAGATATTATTCTAATCTATTTCTCTAGTAATGAAGCTATCTATTTAGTTTAAGATACACACCTACGGTGCTGTCTAAAACTAAAAACTTCATTTACCAAAGAGGAAACAGAACTACATCTCTAAAAAACAAAATCCGTATTTCGGAAAAACTAAGACAATCATATCTAACAGCTTCCGCAGCGGCTTATGGCAACAGTACCTATGTTAGGATTCCTTCACTATAAAGTAGCCTTCTGCTTTCCTTGAATATCTGTAGACCAGAAGTCTACATTCCAAGAAGCATAAGAACTGCTACTAGATAGCGACTCAACTCCTAACATCCTGAGGTCATACTCAATCTTCAAATACCCCCTATGCTCGCCACAGCGGAAATACTTCCGTCCTTAGCGTTACCAGACTTAGGAGTCCACACTAGTTTCTGCACTAGAATAGTTTTCGATCTCTTATAAGTTACTCCCTTAGGTTCTTCTAAAGAAGACCTAGGTTAAGCACTAAAGGCATTGCCTTTAATCCTGATCTCATCCTTTGTCTCTTGGAAATCTCCTTAGAAGTTCTGCGTTTATCATTTCTAACTTGTTAAAGCTAAAGTCTCTGATAACGCCTTCGAAGGTTCCAGACAAGGATACAAGATAGACGTCTTCCACCATCTCGTCATATGGTACTATGTCTTTGGAATCTAGTTCGATCTGGAACTCAAGGATGTATTCCCGAACAAGGATTTCCTCTGACATCTTGGTACTGACAAGTATCTTGGTGGATAAGCGATGAGTCTATTAACTTCGCCTAGCAGATATCTTATGCAAGTAAAACTTAATTAGAGAAGACCCGGCATATCTCTGACTTGCTTCTAAGGAGTTGTCTGCAAGTCTGCTATAACATAGCACTTGCACATCTCCTCAGACTCTCGCTAGTCGTCATATGCCCTAGTTAGTGCCCTAGTGATATCTGGATCCGTTAGGTCTAGTACAGGGATATTTAGATTACATGCCAATGTACGTTTACTACCCTAAGCATAAGCTAAAGATTGCGCTTCCACTCTACGTAGTTAGAGACCCGATAACTGGTTCTCTTATGGGATAGCGGATAGGGGAACTATATGGTTGAATGAAAATGAATGCAAAATAACTTATTTTATGGATTTTGAAAATAAGCTAATTATATCCAAATGTCAGCGCTACCCTCATAGCGAAGACACATCTATGGATTAATTAACCATGTATGTAAGATCTCGGAATCGACTACACCTGCCCTAGGGGGCATCATGCAGCGTCAATCCGCTTACACGAGCCTTTCCTTGACCCAGTCCAAATCTGCCAACTAAGGGCTTTGATGGACCATGGTTATCTTTTGGCCAGTGCCACGTGATCACCGTTGTCTTCGCAACAAATACCTCACGTGCACTTAGGATGCTTACCCACGAGCCTAAGCAATTATGACACGGGAGTTCATGCGGCCCCCACTAGGGTGGGATGAAAAGCCCTTCTCTCCTGGCCTCGTAATCGCCATATCCTTAGGGAGGTCATTAAGTAATTTGGCATGGAAACACACAGCTCCCATCCTAGGGGGTGTGAAGTTATGCATCCCCACCCAAACACAAAACGACTGGCCGTGGAGGCCAGAGGATCTCTAAAAGTCCTCTCTTACATCCCTTATTAAAGTTGAGGGTTATTTAATGCAAGTATGAGTGTACACTAAGGTCACGACAACCTATACACTAGACCCTGGTCATACCGTGCTCCCACTAGCATTCAAGCCTTTCGCGAAGCATTAATCGATCTTGGAATATCATAGTCCCTGCCTCGAGTGGATTTCTCCACTCAAGGGTCACATTACATATCCCAAGAATATTGATGCTTTGCAAACTTGGCTATCACGCTAATGCCCTGAAGCCTAGCCTAAGGTCATACTGACAGAAAAGGTCTTCCACTACCATGGCGTCTTGCTTATAAATTTGACGAATGATGTCATAGTAGAATTCCAACTCATTCTAGGTTTCGATGCTTGCCAAATAGGCACACCCGACTAATCGGGTGTTGACCTAATGGGGGCATAACCAAATGTGAGGAATTCAGGCTATCATCAAGGGTCAATTAAATAATAGGCATCACTAGTGGAATCCTATCCTAATAAGGTCGCTAGGACCCGAGGGGAAAGGGCATCCCTCTAACACAGATAATTAAATTATCGCATCGGGGTTCTCTACAGAAATATAAAGAACTACTGAAAGAAACAAGCACACAACTGAATCAAGTTCAGGGTCCGACCCCTGAACCTGACTGGCACAGCGCAGGCTCTCTGTCTCCTTCACAAGGCTCCTCGATCCGGTGCAAGCCTCTGTATACGATATTCTGACGCTTTATGCCCTTTGCCGTCATCGTGTACGCTTCGCCGGATCGCCATCGTCCTCCAAGGTTCCGCTCATCTTCCCAGTGGTGGATCTCCACGGTAAGTCCTCCTCTTCAATCTGTAACTGAAAAAGATCTAGTACGCTTCGAGCAAGTGCTCGCTCGTACATAATTTCCTAGAAAGAAAAGGAAAACAAACCTAGCAAAAGCCTGGGAATCAAGGGTGGTAAATCTTCACCTCTTGCCCGACTATGGCTCTAAAATCTATCCACACACAGAAGAAAAAACATCCAGACAAAATCGCTAACACGGGGTCCGACCCCCGGTAGCAAGCAATCACATATCCAGAATTATTTTAGAAGCGGCGCCCTGCAAGAACGATTCATAGAACATACAAAATCTACTATGCATGATCTACTCGTAGAACCCCGATGGCGGCACATACTATTCATGTGCGCATATGACGGTTTCATGAAAAAACATGAAACGCACACCACTAGCGTGCTCTGATACCAATTATTGGAAATAAATCCATGGTAGAGGCCCGCAGCGGAAGCAAAGTGAAGGTCCGAGGACCGTGAGCGGTGTGCGTTACATATCATTCATTTTCATCGAAACGATCTACATATGCGTGTATGAATCTAGCATGGCAACTACGTGAACCCCTAACTATGATCTAACGCGAAAGAACAAACTAGCATGAATGCATGTTCTAATTATGTTAGATCTACTTGTTAGAGGTCATACCTGCGTGCGGAATCTTTCACCGCGACAAATTTCTTCTTTGTCGATGGAGACGGGCTACGGATCTGCTCGACATAGCTTCGGTGCGACGGCTATAACTTTCTGCTCCGAACTTCGATTGGGCTGAAATTTGGACTGCAGGTAGCCAACTTCGAGACGCAACTTTTCCAACAAGTTTCATGTTGTTTGGACTTCTGTAGCTCCCGGAATCATAGAAATAACGTTGATTTTTTGTGCAGATTCTGGACAGCAAAAGGTTGCGGGAGACGCCTTCTAGTTCACCCGATCTCACACGATGCACGGCACCTCGTCGATGGATCTCTGAGTGCCTCCATACGACGAGCCTTCTCCTTCTACAAAACACCACGTGAGGAAGACGAGTCGCCATCCAATGGCGCAAGCGAGGGAGAGAGAGACGAGAGAGGAGATGCGAAGAGAGGAGAGGGGGCGGCTAGGGTTTCCCCATGCCATGGCCGGCCCTAGGGCTTGCATGGCTCTATTAATTTCGTGCACCATCTCTCTCCTTCTCATATATAGGGCTGGCCTATTCATATGGATAAGGACAGTATGGATAAGGATGATAGATTCAAACCTTATCCCTATATATCTCTTCTTTATCTCTATCCTTTCATTGTTTTCGAAAACGGTCAAAACCAGCCCGTTTTCTGCGCCTCATAACCGGCCCCTTCATCGGAGGCAACAACCTCCCGAAACTAATGGGGCCGGCCTTGACCAGTCTCTCAACACTTTGGGCCGGCCCCCTTAGTGCATAGTGGCGCATGGTATGACCAAAACGCCCTTATGCCACTAGTTGGCCGTTCATCGTGTACGAGACTTTGCAAGGCACACATAAGTGAAGTGCACCAGTGATTTCACTATTCTCTGATGTTCCCGTAGGGTGCCCCTAGTGAAGTCAACTAGTCAACTCGCAACATGTCCCGGTGCATCGCACCCATGTGGCAAAGTCCACTTATGGCAAGGAATTGCTACATGCGTCTCTGCACTAACCTAGGGTTTCCCCTTAGTGCACACACGTAGCTACGCATCTACCGTGGACTAGTGAGAAGCACTCACGGAGCATATGCTTGGACTTCTCGCTTCCTCTAACTACGTTCTGTGTTTCGAGGAGATGGTATAAGAACCGTACATAATGTCGATAAGGTGGAACCTTCAGGGACCAGGGTTCATGGCTTCCAACTCAGACTCGATCGACACATTACCCGAGTGTACCATCGATCCTCTGAGTCCGAGTTAACCTGCGTAGCCACCCAGAGTGCGACGCAGGCTGCACTCCAATTCCCCCGGACTTACTATGTTCTCTTTCATACCCCTGCTCTCCGCTTAGTATGGTAAACTCGCTGTCCCTCCACTTGGTGCCATGATGCAACTCGAGCAGTGGAGAATACCGTCAGACTCGAGTGCTCATATGACTCGGTTCCTTCCCGGTTGACCACATACATCGTACCTCCGATTACTCTTCCGAGCAACCGGATCCGTCACCAGTCCAACTGATGACCACCTGGCCAGGGTTTAATACGACGTAGGTCAGACCAAGGAACGCACCTCCCGTTAGGGGTGTGGATAGCCTGCAGGAGTGACACGCTGATGCAACGCCAGCCGGGTAACCCAGTACACCGTGGTTTTGGATCACTGCATCCGGATCCTCACACATTGGTGCGCCAAAGCACCACACAACTGGTTAGTCCACCAGACATGGTTCCTCAGGGTTTAGGACCGTTTTACCCTAAGCAAAAACACGGTTTAGTGCACCGATGTCTGCTCATCGATCTGTGCACCGTGTTGGTTCCGTTCGGCCACAGACATTGTGCCTGGTAATGACCGTGGTGGAGACACCTACGCTCTGTCATCCCAACAGCTTATCCTGATAGGGCGACCAACCCTTATCAGAGCTGCGAACGTATTTAGGTTACATGGGACCAGTCCCTTGAGTCTCCCACTCAAGTGGATTACCATGTAGCCATGGCTCTCTGTTCTGTAATCAGAACACGTACTAAGGTACGTACCAATATGCAATCCTATACTATCAACCATACAAAGCTAAACACTAGGTTTTTACGAGCTATAGACCTCACCTATTCTAATAATGTCTTTGTCCTCTTGTGGGGGGCGGCCACCCTAGTATGTGGTGGTGCCCTCGGTTTCCCAAGGCACCCCCACACCTCTAGTTGGTTGCCCCTTGCATCAGGAACACGCATGATGCGACCAAGTAACTTATGACTAGTGTTTTCTCTATCACTGGGGTGCTCTCGGTGAAAACTTAGGGTGCCCCTAGTAAAGTCAACTAGTTAATTCGCAACACATACCGGTGCATCACACCCGCATAGAAAACTTCACTAAGGTTGGGATTGACCACGTGTGTTTCCGCACTACTCCGGATCTACATCCTAGTACCCACACACATATACGCATCTACCATGCACTAGTGTGAAGCACATACGGAGCGTATTAGACTTGGATTGTTTACTTTCTTTTTATTATGTCTCGTGAATCGAAGAGATAATTCAAGAACTATACAAAGTGTGGATAAGGTGGAACCTTCAAGAACCAGAATTCATAGCTTCCAACTTGAACTCGGTTGACACACTATCCGAGTGTACCATCGACCCTCTGAGTTTGAGTTAACCTGCGTAGCCGCCCAGAGTGTGCCACAGAATGCACTCTATTCCCCTTGGACTTATGATATTCTCTCATATACCCCTGTTCTCCGCTTAGTAGTGGTAAACTTGTTGTCCCTCTACTTGGTGCCAAGAGTCAACTCAAGCGGTGGAGAATACCGTCAGACTCGAGTGCTCATATGACTTGGTTCCATCCAGGTTGTACATGTTGAAAATAAATCAATGGTAGAGGCCCACAGCGGAAGCAAAGTGAAGGTCCGAGGACCGTAGGCGGTGTGCGTTACATATCAAAATTTTCATCGAAACGATTTACATATGCGTGTATGAAACTAGCATGGCAACTACGCGAACCCCTAACGACGATCTAACGCAAAAGAACAATCTAGCATGTATGCATGTTCTAATTATGTTAGATCTACTTGTTAGAGATCATACCTGCGTGCGGAATCTTTCACCGCGACAAATTTCTTCTTTGTCGATGGAGACGGACTACGGATCTGCTCGACATAGCTTTGGTGCGACGGCCATAACTTTCTGCTCCGAACTCCGATTGGGCTGAAATTTGGACTACAGGTAGCCAACTTCGAGACGCAACTTTTGCAATAAGTTTCATGTCGTTTGGACTTCTGTAACTCCCGGAATCATGGAAACAATGCTGATTTTCTGTACAGATTCTGGACAGCAAAAGGTTGCGGGAGACGCCTTCTAGTTCACCCGATCTCACACGATGCACGGCACCTCGTCGATGGATCTCTGAGTGCCTCCATACGACGAGCTTTCTCCTTCTACGAAACACCACGTGAGGAAGACGAGTCGCCATCCAATGGCGCAAGCGAGGGAGAGAGAGACGAGAGAGGAGATGCGAAGAGAGAAGAGGGGGGCGCCTAGGGCTTCCCCATGGCTTGGGCCGGCCCTAGGCTTGCATGGACTCATTAATTTCGTCCCCCCTTCTCTCCCTATGCCTTATATAGGGCCGGCCTTATCCTTACGGATAAGCCTAGCAGATAGGATTGACTGATTCAAACCTCTCCCTATATATCTCTTCTTTTATCTCTATCTTTTCCTTGTTTTCGAAAACGGTCAAAACCAGCCCGTTTTCTGCGCCTCTTGACCGACCCTTTCATCGGAGGCAACAACCTCCTGAAACTAATAGGGCCGGCCTTGACCAGTCTCTCACCACTCAGGGCCGGCCCCCTTAGTGCATAGTGGCGCATAGTATGACCCAAACGCCCTTATGTCACTAGTTGGCCGTTCCTCGTGTACGAGACTTTGCAAGGCACACATAAGTGAAGTGCACCAGTGATTTCACTATTCTCTGAGGTTCCCAAAGGGTGCCCCTAGTGAAGTCAACTAGTCAACTCGCAACATATCCCGGTGCATCGTACCCATGTGGCAAAGTCCACTTATGATAAGGAATTGCTACATGTGTCTCTGCACTAACCTAGGGTTTCCCCTTAGTGCACACACGTAGCTACGCATCTATCGTGCACTAGTACGAAGCACTCACGGAGCGTAGGCTTGGACTTCTCGCTTCCTCTAACTACGTTCTGTGTTTCGACGAGATGGTATAAGAACCGTACAGAATGTCGATAAGGTGGAACCTTCAGGGACCAGGGTTCATGGCTTCCAACTTAGACTCGATCGACACACTACCCGAGTGTACCATCGATCCTCTGAGTCCGAGTTAACCTGTGTAGCCACCCAGAGTGCGACACAGGCTATACTCCAATTCCCCCGGACTTACTATGTTCTCCCTCATACCCCTGCTCTCCGCTTAGTATGGTAAACCCGCTGTCCCTCCACTGGTGCCATGATGCAACTCGAGCGGTGGAGAATACCGTCAGACTCGAGTGCTCATATGACTCGGTTCCTTCCAGGTTGACCACATACATCGTATCTCCGATTACCCTTTCGAGCAACCGGATCCGTCACCAGTCCAACTGATGACCACCTGGCCAGGGTTTAATACGACATAGGTCAGACCAAGGAACGCACCTCCCGTTAGGGGTGTGGATAGCCTGCAGGAGTGACATGCTAATGCAACGCCAGCCGGGTAACCCAGTACACCGTGGTTTTGGATCACTGCATCCGGATCCTCACACATTGGTGCGCCAAAGCACCACACAACTGGTTAGTCCACCAGACATGGTTCCTCAGGGTTTAGGACCGTTTTACCCTAAGCAGAAACACGGTTTAGTGCACCGGTGTCTGCTCACCTATCTGTGCACCGTGTTGGTTCCGTTCGGCCACAGACACTATGCCTGGTAATGACCGTGGTGGAGACACCCACGCTCTGTCATCCCAACAGCTTAACCTGATAGGACGACCAACCCTAATCAGAGCTGCGAACGTATTTAGGTTACATGGGACCAGTCCCTTGAGTCTCCCACTCAAGAGGATTACCATGTAGCCATGGCTCTCTGTTCTGTAATCAGAACACGTACTAAGGTACGTACCAATATGCATTCCTATGCTATCAACCATACATAACTAAACTATAGGTTTTTACGAGCTATAGACCTCACCAATTCTAACAGTACATACATTATACCTACTAATTACCCCCTCGAGTAATCTAACCCGGTCAACAATCTAACTGATGACCACTAGGACTAGATTTGGTACAATGTAAGTTAGACCAAGGAACACACCTCCTGTTAAGGGTATGGATGACATGTAGGAGTGACATGCTAATGCGACGCCAACAGGATAACCTAGTACACTGTGGTTTTGGATTACATAACTAGATCCTCACATATTGGTGTGCCAAAGCACCACACAACTAGTTAGCCCACCAAATATGGTTCCTCAGGTTATCCTAAGTAGAAACATAGCTTAGTGCACTAGTGTCTATTCACTGATCTGTGCACCGAGTTGGTTCTGTTCGGCCACAGACATTGTGCCTGGTGATCGCCATGGTGAAGACTTGTAAAGACCTGATTTTTTTTTTCCTATAATAAAATAATATGAATATATTATTTTCTTTCTGTGGAATGTTAGTGGAATGTCATGTGACACATGTGGAACTATCCTAAGACTCTTACGGAAACATAAGTGCATAAGGGTTAAGTCTGAGAGATAGTGCGCATAAGCTGCGCACGAAAAAATACAGACTTTTCGTTCGATCGGGGCTGTTTGGCCCTAACTCCAGAACTTAGATGAGTCTTCCTGGAATGCTTTAGCATTGCCTAGGGGTAGGAAACATTCTCCCCAGGTGAGTTTTCACTTCATCTAGGATATGGGCTCGCACACCGAGAAATCAGGCCCTTTTCGCACGCGAATGGTAAAATCATCATTTTTGAAAATAGACATTTTTGCAAAATCACCAAAACTTATTTTTGGACCAAATATAATAAAAAATGAGGCTTTTGGGGATTATATATATATATATATATATATATATATATATATATATATATATATATATATATATATATATATATATATATATATATATATATATATGGGTTTTTAGTACTAAAGCCTAATCCTAGGTTCGTCAACCCTAAATCAGGTCCTAATAAGGTTTTGGCCTCTCTAATCGTGCTTAGTAATAATCAAACCTTAATCCATATCATAACAAGTCTTGTGGGGCTACATGATATCATCACATGTACTCCCATGATGAAAAAAATTACGAAATCATAATTTGGGATTAACCTAACCTAGTAACTAAAGTAGGTTTAATTAAGCCATAATCTAACCTAATTTAGACCATAATTACCTAATTAACCTAAACCAAACCTAATCAAACTAGGATGGAAGCAAGGTGGGGCGCACATGGCCTCATTTTCACCCCCCTATGTGCTAAGCAAAGACTTTGGGGAGAAGTTAGGTTTAGCCTTTTCAAAAAGGACAAAACCTTTTGAATTTCTTTTATTTTCCTTATCCCTTTCCTCCCCTTCATTAGCCACGAAATTCTATCACCCTTGGCAGCCCATGGCAGCTCCTTAGAATCCTTAGATTCCATGAAAAAGCTTGAAGAACACTAAAGGAAGTGGAATTCAAACTGACTAGTTCGGATTTTCAAGAAAAGTGGACAAAAAGAAGAAGAAGAAAAAAAAGAGGAGTGGTGGGCCAAATCTCTTGGAACTTCATCCAAACTAAGTAAGGTAAGCTACAAAGGGTAGGAATATATTTCCATGAGGTTTTAGATTAGTTTTTAGGTGAATTCATCCTTGAATTTCATGCTTTATCCATGGATTTTAGTAGTTTTGGAAATATACAAGTAGGTTTTGAGTTTTAGCACACTTAGCAAGTTTAAAACCTAAAAATAAGCCCATGAGCATGTTCCCCTACTTGTTTCCATCCACTCTCATGTTTTACTAAGTTCGATTAGGGGTCGATTTGATCCACGAATCTTGTATTTTCCGAAGAACATGTTGTGTTCTTTGGGTTTTCAAAATTTGCAATCGAAAACTCGAAACCCTAGGATTTTGATCTGAATTTTATGATATGTTTTGTGAAAAACTTATTAAGCTTCATGATAAAGATGTTAGGATCAACTTTTAAGTTTGGTATAACTCGATTCAGTGTGAATCGCACACCCGAATCATCGGATTTTCGAGATAGCAAAGCTTTCCTTCGTGTTCTTGAGCTCGGAGATGAAAACCACAATAATAGTGGTTTTTGATCTGATATTTTATAAAACACATCCATACTTGTTTATGAAAAGTACGGTATGAATATATGTATTGTATGATGTATTTATACACGTATTCCATACGTATAAAACACGTATTATACCGTATTATGTCCGTACGATACATGTATTAAAAAAATTAAATAATTTAATTATGACATCATAATGACATTATTTAAATAATAAATAAATATTTAATAAATAAAATTAAATAATTTAATTAATAAATAATTATTAAATTAATTAATTAATTTTAAAAATAAAAAATAAAAATAAAAATATTATTTGTTTGAGTCGTATGAAGTCAGCTTAATATAGTGGTGGACCAGTCAAAACGATAAAATAGGTTGTTCGGGCCGGGAGAGAATTAGGTTTTGAAACCGTAAACGTTAGAGTAGGTGGTCAAATCGTCGTTCGTGACGGTTGAACCCACCACGTAATCTAACATAAGAAAACTCTGTAGATTCTAAGGACAGGTACGGCTTGACCATAGCCGATGATTGACCTTCAGGCGGGGACCGTAATATTCTCCGAAAAAATAAGGCAGAAGCTCTGCCCATTTTTCCTCCAAGTATTGAGTCAAGTCCCTAGCCTATCTAAAGGCGTTATCCCACTCTCTTTGAAAGGTGTGGCACCTGTAAGTTTTAGGATAGGTGTGGCTTGACTACAGCTGAGGAATGACCTCCATGCCGGGAGACGTTTCAATATGCTGAAGACGGTAGAAGCTATGCATGTTTTTCCAGTTTATATTGAGCCAACTCCCTAAAGCTATCCATTTTACTAAAGTTAGGGTTAGTTACTATCTATCGTTTAGATTACCCGGGATACCTTTATAGGTTATCCGGGTGTCAATCCCAGCTAGGGAAAGCAATGACCACACATTGTTCCAGATAAGTCCAACTCATAACGCAGTTTGTCGCATGCTATGAGGGTGGACTTGTTTATCTTGGACTTGCATGATCAGTGCATTTGACTCAGGAGATCCTCGTGGCCTTTTAGGCAGGGGCGAGTCGTTTGGAGTGTGGTGGTTTCTTGCGGGTACCCTAGACTAGTGGTGCTTAGTATTATAAGGACTTCCCTAATGAAATAGATAATTGGAAGTAAAGTACCTCTACAGCATGAAGGATTCACCCTCTACTATGTTCAGGTCAAAATATATCGGGTCGCTATCTCCTCGGGAGCGACGCATTATATTATGGATAAAATTAGGATTAGATAAGTCATATATTAGCATAAGTAAAGCCGGGCATGCCTATGGTACCGTTATCGTGTTGTAGGAGTCATGTACCATATCCCTATTGCGTTAGGGGATACCTTTTTTGCTCACTCATGACAATACTTAGCAACGCATGTGATTTAGAAAAGACTAATTGAGAGTTGCATAGAAAAAGCCGTGCATAATCCTTGTACCGTTATCGTACTGTAGGAGTAGTATTCACACTCCTTGTTAGGTTGAGGGAGTGCCTCCCTTGTAACGCCCCGATATTTTACGGATTAATTCAACCCGTATAATACTGGGGTGTTAGGAATAAAAACTTGGTAAAGATTAATTCCATCAATTATGGAACTTAACTGAGCCATTTTATTCAAAATATAATTGTTTGATACATTTCTTGAGAATGAAAGCCTAAGGCTAAATCTTTCAACATTGACACTTCATATTTCGGCTCCGGCATCATCGTAGTAAGGTGTGTAGAACGGGTCTTCCACTCCCTCCGGGTCGTTCTCGATTCGCTCCTCATTTTTTTCAGGTCCTACAGGGTTGGTCTCTGTAGGGTGCACAACATCTGTAGGGGGGTGAGTCTAATCCACTGACTCACATAATAACTTAGTTTATTCATGCTAAAATATATGTATTGAAAAGCAGTGAACATGACTATGAAATGTAAATAATAAAAACATTGATCACCCGATTCCTTTTTTGGCCCTCAGTACCAGGGTAGGAATCTCAATCCTTACCCGGGTACTTTTTGTCCGCAACAACGCTAGCCCCACACCTAGGTTCTTTTAGTCCTCAGACTAGGCTAGCCCCACACCTAGGTAACTTTTTGGCCTCTGCCAGGGCTAGACCCACACCCAGGTTCTTTTTTGGCCTCAGCCAGGGCTAGACCCACACCCAGGATACTTTTTTCCCTCAGCCAGAGCTAGCCCCACACCCAAACAAGTGATCACATATTTCAAAATTTACCACTCCATAGCAATCTACCGACATTCTATAGCATATACTTAGCATGAACAAACTTAGTTTAAATACCCTACCTGAACCGTTGAAGACTCTTACTCCTGATGAGGAAGCTTTAGGAAGCTCAAAACCTGAAAGTATGTTACTATAATACGTTAGTTTTTACCCTAACTTTTACAAGGATTTTTCGAAATGTTTTCCGATGTGAACTAATAGGTTTTTCTTCTTTAGGGATATTTTGGTAATTTCTAAAATACTCTAAATTTATGCTTAGTGTGTAGAACTTTTCATTCTGAAACCGTGGCCGCAAGCGAAACTCAATTCGGAGTTCGTTTGCTCCCGATATGACCAAAATAGCCGGTATTGACGGAAAATAAATGGATAGTCTGCCTATAGTAAAAGGGTCAGGTTGCTCTAAATAATAGCGTTTCAGTTTGACTAATGACAGAGTCATTTTATTAGTTGGTTACTGGGCTTCGGCCCAAGGTGTATAACTGTAATCAATGGGCTTCGGCCCAAAGGATGTTTAATGGCTTAATGGGCTTCGGCCCAGAGGATACTTCGGTCCTAATTATTAGTTAATGGGCTTCGGCCCAATTTTCTAATAGGCTTTAGCCCAGGAATTTAAAACAAAAAAACTATATTTGTGGCATACTAGTTTTAGGGGTTTTATAATATTGGTAATTCCGAATCATAACCACAATCATGTAGTCGCAGACGGAATTCGATTTCGAGTTTAAATAAAAAGGTTATGACCATTTTACCTTAGGGGTAAAATGGTGAATTTTTTTTTTAATTGTCGGTTATGGTATTTTATAATCTCAGTAGGTGTATTTCATCATTACGAGTCTAACGCCACTGACGGAACTCAATTTAGAGGCCGTATGGGTATGATATGGTCAATACAGTTTACCTTTATAATCTATATATTTAATGTTAGTTGATTCTTAACAGAAATCATAAAGTGTTCTACTGGTTAGAGTAAGTCTTCTTAGGTTATTGTTTAGAGAGGTCATGGGTTCTATTTGAACTTATCTTTTCTTTTTATTCATGTTTGCACCTAATATATAACGGGTTAATGGGTTTAAATTTCATACCCGACCCAACAAGCCGGGGTTGTGTGAGGAGGCGGTCGGCCGGAGGTGGTGGCGGCGGTTGGTGGCGGTGACCAGCGGCGCCGGAGGTGGTGGCCGGTGGCCGAAGGTGGTGGCGGGGGCCGGAGGTGGTGGCGGCGGTCGGCGGCGGCGGCCAGAGGTGGCGGTGGCTGACGGTGGTGGGCGGTGGCCGGCCGGTGGTGGTGACCGGAGGTGGTGGCCGGCGGCGGACGGCCGGCGGCGGGTGGTGGTGGCCCGGATTCCGTGAGGGGCTTGGATGAAGGATTCTATTGAAGGGGGGGTTTATATAGGCCTTCTGGGAATACGAAGAGTCCCAAGGTCTTTATTGTAAAACTGTCGTTTTATTGTTTCGGTTGTGCGACGGTTCCCGCGATGTCGTTTGGTCTTTCCATTAATATAATAATTATTTCCCTTGTATTTGAATAGAAAAGTATTAACGGACTTTTGGTTAGAGGAAATAGGTTTAAAATTCTACTAAGTGGATCCCGGGTTGGAACCCTTCTATTGCCTAATACATATATACAATTTTTTTCTTTAAATTTTTAAATGCTTTATATGAGTTCAAAACACAAATGTGTATATAGGTTTTTTGATCGTTTCGACGAGACGAACGCAATGACGCAGTCCGATTTTGTCCGATTTTTATTTTGAATTTCTTATAAAAATTTTCTTATAATAACCTTTTAATTATTAATTTATTTTGGGATGTTACATCCCTGCTCATCGATGATATTGCACGGATATGCAAGCAAATTAGGATAGTTGGATTATACAGGTGGGATAGGAAACCCTGACCTGACGGTGGTATCGCTATCGTGATGTAGGAGCTGTGGCCCCTGTCCCTGTCGGGTTAGGGGGGTACCCCTCCTTCTCACTGACGATGATGCACAGTCAAATAGTCAAGTTAGGGATTTTTAATATAAAGTATTCTTTACGGTTATGCGGATATATTAGGAGTTGATTAGATGGTTAAGTAGGATAGAAGTTTCTTAGCGAGTTTAAAACAGTACCTGGTATAGTTAGGGGTGTGTCTCCTGTCCGACTTGGTTGGGAGGACACGTCATCTAGCCACTAAAGGTATTTGCATATTTAGGTAAGCAATACATTAGGTATTGCATTGTATATTTGTATATGTGATTGAATTATCCTTTAGTGGCTATGCCACGAATGACGACCATACCCTCGAGTCTAGTATTGGTCTTTAGTCTATGATTTATGCTAGTAGGGTAGGCGTTGTTTGTAACGTAGTAAATCCAAGCTAAGCATGTGGAAAGCGAGGTGATGACCATATGCACACAGGTGTAAACCTATATCGCACACAGTTTGTGATCCCATCGCCGCATGCTAGGACAGAATCAACTACATAAAACTAGAAATATATTATGCTTAGGCTTTTACGAGTGACTCGGAGGTATGGTCATCCCCTACCCTCCTTATTGTTTACACAGACACGTAGACGTGTGTACTGTGTTCCGGCCCTGGTTTAGGGGAATAATGACACCATAATCATCGTCTAACTAGTAATATCGCCTTTGGTGTGGAGTTCAGATTGACATGGTAATGCCATACCATTTGGTTGGCATGGCTGACTCGTGTACAATGCTGACCAATTGGGGAATGAGTCTTTGGGTGGTGGTAGTCTCTTTCTAGTACCCTAATACTAGTGGTGTTTTGCCTTTTAGGGTTTGGTTTTGATTAAGACCAGACAGTTAGCTTGGCAGTAGGAGTTAGGGTTACTCCCTAATCATCGTTTGGATATTCCGGATCACGGTTGTGATTATAGGATTAGCCCTAGTTTAGGAGAATAGTGACACCACAATCGTCATCTAAGGAAAATGTGACACCACAATCGTTGTGGGAGATGATCTCCGTGCAGACCCGAAGACTCCGCCTAACCAGTCAATCGAGTCGAGTCGAAGGTCTGATCAAACGTATGTCAAGTCTACAGATTCGGAGGTCGATGTCTTCGAGTTGAACTTCTGAATGGTCGATAGATTGCTAACACGAGATAGATTGTTAACACGAGATGTGATCTCGGAGTTCAGTTGAAGCCTACGTCTCCGTGCTATAAGGAGCAACCTGAATTCACTAACACTTTGAATTTGAAGTGTCCTCGACAAGCCGAGTGTTACTGGTTTCTCTTCTAAAAGAAGATCAAAAGGTTGGAAGGTCAGAGCTCTGGATTTTTTGGAAGTTTGATTCTGAAATCAAATATTCGATCCAGTTACAGTTGTAGGGTCTGCTATTTATAGAGTTTTTTGGAAAGTGAATGGGGTAGAAGGCGGTTTCTACCTCCGTTGTCTGGGTTTCGGTGAAGGGCCGGTGGGTCTCACAGTCGTCTCTATGGACCCCCAGGCAGGACTGGTGGGTCCCACTGTCATCTCTATAGACCCCCAGGCAGGGCTGGTGGGTCCTGTCGCGGGGCGTTGGCCAAAATTTGCACCCACAGTTACCCCCTCCAAATTAGCTAGAAGCTGATCTGAATGAATAGGAACCCAGGTGCAAAATTAATTCAAACCCCCTGTCAAGGGTTGGTGTCATAGAGTTCTTGTTAAGCAATGATGTCGACTAACTTGTCCGATCGGTCAATATTGGCCGATCGGTCAAAATTGTTTGATTGGCCAAAGTTATCCGATCGGTCAATTTCAACCGGTGGACCTTGAGGCGATCGGGTAAAAAACTACATTTTTTGCCCGATCATTTAGAAAATCACCCGATCGTCTGCCTGTCGATTGGGCGGTCTTTTGGGCCATTGGTCAAAATTGTCCGATCGGTTAAATTCAACCGGTGAAACTTGGGGTGATCAGACAAAAAACCATGTTTTTTGCCCGATCCTTTAGAAAATCGTCCGATCGTCTGCCTGTCGATTGGGCGGTCTTTTGGGCCATCGGTCAAAATTATCTGATCGATCAAATTTGTTCAATCGGTCAATTTCAACTGGTAGAGCTTGGGGCGATCGGGCAAAAAACCACGTTTTTTGCCCGATCCTTTGAAAAATCGCCCGATCGCCTGCCTGTCGATTGGGCGAAGTCTTTTGGGCCATCGATCAAAATTGTCCGATAGGTCAAATTTGTCCGATCGATCACTTTCAACCGATGGAGCTTGGAACGATCGGACAACAAACCACATTTTTTGCCCAATCCTTTGGAAAATCGCCTGATTGCCTGTGTTGATTAGGCGAAGTCTTTTGGGTCATCGATCAAAATTGTTCGATCAGTCAAATTTGTCCGATCGGTCAATTTTAACTGGTGGAGCTTGGGGCGATCTGGCAAAAAACCATGTTTCTTGCCCGATCCTTTAAAAAATTGCCCGATCGTCTGCCTATCGATAGGGCGAAGTCACTTGGGTCATCGGTCAAAATTATTCGATCGGTCAAATTTGTCCGATCAGTCAATGTTGTAACACCTGTGGTGTTAGATTTGAGAATAATAGAAATCCTCAATGGCTAGTTTTGTCTTTTTATAGCCATATATTTTCTTTGGGCTTTTTCCCAATAAATGGATCATAAACCTATGGGATGTTTTACATTTACATTCTCTGTAACTTCGAGCATGTCACGATGGTGCATTCCGAGCAACGATCAGGTGTATGCGCAGCCAGTTTCGGCAGCCCGGCAGATAAACCCTAGAAAAAATGATAATTGATCGATAGTCTAAGATGTTTTGTTTCTTGCAAGAGATCGGATGATCGGATCATCACGAAACAGGATACATTAGATGAGGCTCTGAGAGAACCTTCCAATGAGTCTGAGTTAGGGTCGATCTGACACCCGGATGAATAGTTATTGCTATTTTGAGTTTTGGAGTCTTTCCTTCTTTTCGGGAGATCAAGATGTCAGAAAATTATTTACCAAGCGTTAACGCGTTCGTGTTGACGAGATCTTTCCAACGAATCCTCTCGGGCCCTATTCCGACTTCCAGTTTGATAGTTATGACTTATTATTCTTTTTAACTCGGTTAGTGGATGAATCGCACCCGGATTCCAACCGAGCCTGGTTCAGGGCTCGGGACCGGGCCCGATCAGCCCTAGGACCTTTCTCCCAAACCTTTAGTTGGGTTTAGACCCTCTCGATCGGCCTCCACGGGATTTAAAATCTAAAATTCGGATGGAAGGATCGAGCTTGATTCGAGAGGATCGAGCCAAATCTTTCCTCCATAATTATCCCCTCCCCCTTATTCGGAAGGTCTTAACCAACCCTATCCCCCCACCCCATCTCTTTAATGACCTAGATATATATATATATATATATATATATATATATATATATATATATATATATATATATATATATATATATATATATATATATATACATATATATAAAGAGAGAGAGAGAGGAACGGGAGAGAACGAGATAGAGAGAGAACGAGAGGAAGAGAGAAAGAACGGGAGAGAAAGAGAGAGAGAGAGAACGAGAGGCAGAGAGGGAGAAGGAGAAGAGATCGAGGGAGATTGGAGCAGCCGACCCGCCCCTCGCCGGAGCATCGATGAGCGTGCCGACACCCCCAGGTCAGCCACCCTCCTCCTCCCATCCTCCTCCGCGACCCCCTTCCTCCTCCCTTGTCGCGGCCCGCACGGGCGGACACCGCCGCCGCACCTGAGCCCCTCCCGACGATCGCCGGTGCACCACCACCGGCCGCAGACCCCACACGAACCCCTGTGGGGGAGGATTTTCAGCCGTCATACGTGACCCTCCTCCAACAGTCGATTGAAGGTTTGACCCTTCGGGATGTGGCGCGCTTCGAAGCGCTGAGTTGTGACTTGCTGGGCTGTCACACAAGCACTGTTGACTAGAATGGTAGAGGAAGAGATGACACAGGATGTGGTGACGAAGTTCGACCGAAGCCTACGTCTCCGTGCGGTAAGATGCAACCTTTGAATCCACTATCTCTGAGTAAACAGTAGAGCTACTCTCGACAGGCCGAGGAGTGCTTCTTACAAGTAATCAGAGGATGGAAAAGGAGTCTGAAAACCAGGAAACTCGAAAAGCTCTGGAAAACAGAAAATGGGTTTCTGATCTGGAATTTCCGATCCGAAATCATTTACAGGATTTGCTATTTATAAGGGCTTAGTTTATTTGGGAAATATTCCTAGAAATATCCGGGGTTTGGTAAATACCCGGGGGGGTTTACCAGACCCCAGATAGTGCAAGTGGGCCCCAGGCAGGGCTGCGGGTCCCACCGTTGGACTCGTGGGCCCCAGGCAGGGCTGTGGGTCCCAGCGTTGGCCTTGTGGGCCCCAGGCGGGGCTGTGGGTCCCACCATTGGGCGTTAGCCAGATTTTGCACCCACAGTTACCCCCTCCCAGCTAGATAGGTGTTAACCTAGCTGGTTGGGATTTCCTGGTGCAAAGCTGGTCGCTCGTCTGTCAATCTTCTGTCCAGGGTTGGTTGTCATCTGTCTGTCGACCTGCTACGTGAGGCTGACCGTTGGGCCCGCCAACTCCCTGCCATGGGTCCGCCGGGTGTGCGTCTGCCGATCCATTGCGCGGGGCCGACCATCGTCTGTCTGCTGACCCGTTGTGCGGGGCCGACTGTTGTCTGTCTGCCGACCCCCTGTCCGGGGTTAATAGCTGCCTGTCTGTCGACCCCCTGTCCGGGGCCAACTGCTATCCGTCTGCCGACCCCCTGTCCGGGGCCAACCATCGTCTGTCTATCGACCCCCTATCTGGGGCCGACTACTGTGCGTCTGCCGACCCGTTGCTCGGGGCCGACCGTCGTCTGTCTGCCGACCCGTTGCATGGGGCCGACCGTCGTCTGCCTGCCGACCCCCTGTCTGGGGCCGACTGCTGTGCGTCTGCCGACCCGTTGGGTGGGACCGACTACTGGTGTGTTACCCCCTCCCAGTTGGGTAGGTGGTAACCTGGTTGACTGGGGTCACAAAAATAGCTACGCGTAAGTCGGTTCGGGCTAAAAAACCTAGGGGGTGTTGGTCAACAAATATTAGGGATAGGGGGTTTTGTGCAAAAAGTCAGAGGTAGGGGGTTTTGTGTAAAAAGTTAGGAGCAGGGGTGGTTCGTGCCAAAAAATCATGGGGCAGACGGGTTCTGTGCAAAATGTCAGAGGTAGGGGGTTCTGTGCAAAAAATTAGGGGCAGGGGAGGTTTTGTGTAAAAAATCTTAGGTAAGCGGTTATGTGTAAAAATTCGGGTCAATTTCGTGAAAAAATCAAGAGCAAGGGGGTTTGGTCAAAGATTCTCGGTCGCAAGGTTTTTTTTGTAAAAAATCCTGGGCTACTTTTATTGTCAAAAAGTGATAAAAGAGATTCTGGCAGAGATTTATAGGATTTGGGGGTTTTTTGTAAAAACCCAGGTTGGGTTTTGGGGGTCGGTAGAAGTGTACAGGGAGACTCTCGGGGTAGAGCCGGGGTGGTAGGTGGGCTTTTCTCCTAGTGGGGGTCGGTAGAAATGGTGGCCATTGATCGGATTATGATTGAATCATAGCCACACGATTAAACATCACAATAATGCATTGCACGCAGCCTGCATCAAACGCCTCTGATTGATCCGTGATTGCCACCTCAGCAGATCTGAGATATCTCTCTCGCGGGCGGGGGGGAGGGGGGGGGGGGGGGTCGTCGGAGCTCGGGGAGGAGGGGCTCTCCAGCGTGAGGTGGGGGTCGGTAGCCTCGCCGGCGCATGGGGAGGTCGGGCTTGGGTGAGAGGGGGGTCGGCCGGAGACGGAGACGGTGGGATCGTTCGCCGGGCCGCCGAACTCACGCCGGGCACAGGACGAGGATGGACGAGGTCGGGTCGTCGGAGCTCGGGGTCGGGAGGTCGGGCGCCGGCCGGAGTGGGCGGAGGTGGGGGGGTCGGGCGCGAGGAAGTTGTGGCGCGCCCCTCCCCTCTCTCTGTTTCTTTCTCTCTCTTTTCTCTCTCTCACCCACTCTTTCACCTCTCACTCTCTCAGCTCTCTCTCTCACCCACTCTCTGCTTCTCTCTTTCACTCACTCTCTTTCTCTCTCTTTTCTGTCTCTCTCACCCCCTCTTTCACTCTCTTTCTCGCTTTTCTCTCTTTCTCTTTTCTCTCTCTCACCCACTCTTTCTCTCTCATTCACCCACTAACTCTCACCCTCTCTCTCTCTCTAACTCACTCACCCTATGATGCTTGCTAGTGTCAACAGGGTTGACGATCTGTTGGATAAAAATGGGGGTTGGAACATTGATGTTCTGGGCCAGTTATTCCATCCAGATATGGCAGCCCAGATCGTTAGTATCCCGGTGTTAAGTGAGGAACCAAGCAGGGCCATCCTTTGGGGCCCAAACGAGGAACCTATTTACAAGACCAACATAGCTTATCACATTTTGGCTTCGGACAACGGTATGAATGATGAGTCTACATCTACCTATGGGAACCATCTAGGCGAGGATGAATTCGATGCTGAGCCAAACTCAAACCCCAACCTCACTCCAAAACCCTTTCTTTGGGATGTCTTATGGACGACAAGCTGCCCCCCCCGGGCTAAGAGTTTCGCTTGGAAGCTCATCCACAAGCGCATACCCACCAAAGACCTTCTCCTTAGGAGAGGCTTTGACCTTCTTCCCCTCTGTAGCCGGTGTGCTACAGAGGATGAAAATGCATCTCATGCGATCTTTGGTTGTGCAGGAGCTGCTGCTACGTGGGGATTTCTTGCATCTCTGATTAGAGGAATGTAGAAGCCAAACTCCTGGCGTGAGTGGGTCGAAGAACTGGGATCCGGCAACAGGGCCCGGCTAAGGGGTGGAATACTTATAGCTGGGGTATGGGCCATTTGGAACGCACGTAACCACGAACTATTCAGAGGAATCAGGGAAGAGCCCAAACAAGTGGCACGAAATGTCATCCTTAGTCTTGAGGAATTCACACAAACTAACACATATTCTCATTCTATTACCCAGGAACCAGCGTTATCAAATCATCAAGTCGAAGTCAAATGGGAACCACCAGTGGGGGAAGAGATCAAACTCAACTTTGATGGGGCTTGGACCAGCAAACTGGAGAAGGCGGGAGCGGGGTTCATCCTGCGGAACAGCAATGGTGGTATCCTCTACACCGGGGAGTGCCCATGCTACACTCACTCGGCTCTTGTGACAGAGGCCAGGGCGTTATGGGAAGGCATCAGATGTGTTGAAGACTCGGGGTGGAGGGGCCAGCTGTGGGTTGAAGGTGATGCAGATCAGATTATTCGGGCCTTGTGCACAAATGACTCAGACCAACCTTTGGTGCAGGATTGCATCCGCAAAGTTAGGAAATTCAACACGTTCCGGGCAACCCATATATTCTGAGAGGGCAACCAAACGGCTGACTTGCTGGCCAAAGGGGCTAGAGTTTTAACTAGGCCTTGTATTTCATCTAGTAGTTTTAGCCGGGAGGTCATTGACCTATGTAATAGGGACCTCATGGGACCCCCTTTTGTAAGATCTTAACTAGTCTAATTGGAGTACCAAAAAAAAAAAAACCTCACTCACCCACTAATTTACTCACTCGCACTCTTTGTTTGTTGTGTGTGGGGGGGGGGGGTACAGTAGGTGGGGGGTTAATTGGTGACTAGCGAGTGAGTGAGTGAATGGGTCGGGTCGAGCCGAGCTTTGGCTTATTTGTGCTTGTCTTGTTTCTCAAGCGAGCCTAAACTCCAGCGTCGATCGTCGCACCTACCGATGCGTCGTCCGGCATCAGCCATCGCGCACGCACCGACCCCCTGCCAAGGGTCAGCCGGGGGTGCGTTTGCTGAGGCGTAGGCCGCCTCGGGCTTCGTCTCCGAGTGCCGAAGCAGGGCTTTCGGGCTTTGTTGAATACCGAGGCGAAGGCCGCCATGGGCTTCGTCTTCGAGTGCCAAAGCGAGGGCTTTGGGCTTCGTTGAATATCGAGGCGAAGGACGTCTTGGTTTTTGTCTTCGAATGCCGAAACGAGGCTTTCGGGCTTTGTCGAATACTGAGGCGAAGGCCACCTCGGGCTTCATCTTTGGATACCGAAGCAGGGCTTCGGGCTTCTTCGAATGTCGAGGTGAAGGCCGCCTCGAGCTTCGTCGGATGCCGAGGTGAAGGCCGTCTCGATTTTCGTCTTCGAATGCCGAAGCGGGGGCTTCGGGCTTCGTTGAATACCGAGGCAAAGGCCGCCTTGGGCTTTGTCTTCGAGTGCCGAGGTTGTCACCTTGGGCCGAGACGATGTCACCGTCTCGGGTTTTGTCTGGTGCCAAGGCAGCGAAGCCTGCCTCGGACTTTATCTTCGAATGCTGAGGTGACTGTGATCTCGGGCCGAGACGGTGCTGACGTCTCAGGCTTCGTCAGGTGCTGAAGTGGTGAAGTGTTGAGCGGCCAATTTGTGCTAATTATCCTAGTATTCTTAAGCATATATCGTCAGTTTGCTACGTAAAACTTTCATAATACACGTAAACTGTATGATTTTCTTTGCATCACTACATAATAGGCTTTGATACGAACATGACGGCATATTGGTTCGCTCTCATACATTGCATGCATAAAAGATACAGAGCCCGTTAGTCCAAATTATTCTTTTATCGATAATCGCATTCGAACCTGATAAGCGTAATTTCATGTGTGTTTTTCAGGAGATTGTCCGGATCTCGACACGCACGACTACAATGATGCAAGACTACGGAGTCAAGATCATCTCAATTGGCTTTGGAACAGACGAAGGTCGTGCATGTATGGATGACAAGAGAATCGACGAACAATAGATGAGCAAACGACGAGAAGGAGAAAAAATGCTGCTAACGTCATTTGAATGGAAGATCGAGGACTACAAACATGCAAGTCGAATGACGTGGGTTGACAGGCTCAGATGGTTCGAATGGTGCACCCTAGATGACCGTCCAACCCGGACCTACCACCGTTTCTCTCTCCTCTGTTTCTTTCTTTCCTTTCTTTTCTCTTTCTCCATCTTAATTCTTTGCCTTGTTCAAATCCATCTCATCCAACCTAAATGTCTCTTTAGCAACTCCCTCGAACAAACCCGAGATCCATCCATACCCATACCCGACTCGATCACAACCCGGTTTTCATATCATGAGTCCAACACCTCACCAACCCATATATGGACATAACCATGTATACCAAGCCTAGCACTCCATTGAACCCGTACAACTCATGCATGCACATAAGCCCACCACCATCTCACCAAATCACACTCATCGATTGGAACCCATGCATCATCGTATCCGATCCGTTCCTTAACCTCATCAACAGCCATCCTTTGCAAACCCATATATCTTAATACACCCAACTCCCTCTATTTCTATCGTCATTGCACCTAACACACTAAGCCCAACATATGCATGCACGTGAACAACACATGCATGCAAGTTGCTCTTTTGCTTCCTCAATGACCTCTCTTGTATCTAACCGAATCTCATCACAACCGACCACCCTTACCCGTCCGATAGCATCGCAGCCGTCCCTAGCTTCCATGCACATGCATGCATGGGCCACCTTAAATGTCCACAACCCGTCTCCACCTCATTTGATCACAGCCATCCGGAGTCCAAATCCCAGCCGTCCCTTTTATTTTTCTCTCTAATCTTCTCTCTGCTCTCTCTCCGAGATTCTCTCAACCGACCACCTTAACTATCTGATTGCATCGCAGCCATCCAAAGGCGATCAGCCGCTCCTCATTCACGAGATCACAGCTGTATCGAGCCAACCCATCAGATCGCTCTCTCCCTCCTTGATTCTCTCTCTAGATCCTTCACCTAAAAAGGTGGCGACCTCCTATTTTCTCTCTTTCAATATCTTTACCGTCTTTCTCTCTCTAGCCCGATCTCCTTCCATAAAAACCTGGCGACGTCCAAACCCAGCAGCCCGAGCCTCTATCTCCCTCCTTCTTTCTCTCCTCCCGATCGTACCCAACTTCCTCTCCGGGATTCCCTCCTCTTTCCCGTTCTCTCTTTCCATTTTCTCCCACTCTCTAGCTGTCATCCGATCTTCCCTCTCTAAAACTGAAATCTCTTTCCTTATCTCACGTCCGACCCCCTTTACGATTCCGATCGTCTCTCTCTCTATCTTTCTATACCAAACGTCTCTCTCTATATCCTATATTATCAGCGTTTCTGTCTCTAAACTTCATCAACACCCCAAACCCGACCTGATCGCAGACAACCCGCGCCCCCTCTTTCCCGTTTCTCTCTTTCCTTTTAATTTTCCTTAATCACAGCCGTCCGTGAACCCATTCCCATCCGAGCCATGCACTACCCGACTATACATGGAAACTGATTAATCATTTCTCCCCTACAACCCCAGCCTGGCTCCCGACTCCTTCATCCCGATTCCAGTGCACAACTCTCTCTCTCTCCCTCTCTTAATTGCATTCTAAAACCTATGAATCCATCATGCAGCACCTCATGTCTTTCTCCTTCTCCCCCAAGCTTTCTCTCTCTATAAAAAGGTGGACCTGTGAAAGGAGAATGAACGGGAAGGAGGACCGACCCACCCCTCCCTAGCGGGAGGGGCATGCAGTTTTTTTTAGAGTTTTTTTTTTTTCACCATGATTCTGTAGAGAGTGCGATGTGTGTGTGTGTTTGTAATATTGTCTAGTTTCTAGAAGAAGGGTTTTCAAAGTAGTGGGTGTAATGTTTTTTCTTCGATTCAATAAAAGCATCTTTTATTTATAGTTTCTTATGCATTCATCTTTTTCTGCCATGCCTAATATTTTTCAATATTCTGTATGCGTTCACATCATGCCCGGCTAAACTCCCTCCCTCTAGGGAGCGGGGTTCGATGCCATGGTGAATAACTGATTTTATTTACTTGCAAATTACTCTCGATCTCGCTTAATGACTAAGTCTCTTATCACATTTGATTTTCATTCTAAAAAGAGAAGAAGCTCTCCCGTATTTCCATTCAATTGGGATTTGGGTGATACTTCAAACTCCGACAGTTAATCAATGGTTAAGTAGACGAATTATTATTTTATTATTATCTAATTTTCATTAGATAAATTCTCACGATTGAACTAGTTGTACTTCTTTACCATAAGAATGATTCTATTCTTAAGATTATGAGGGTATTATATAATGAAATTAGATAACGTGGGCTTTAACTCTAAACTTTCCGCTTGAGATGGTAAAACTTCCGTTCTCAAGTGTGGATAAACGAGAGTAACATTGCAAGAGAAGTGACTCTATACTATGGTTTATAAATCCCTCTCCTAGGTGGATTTATTTCTAGTATAGTTTAATTTTAATTAATAGTTTTCTGCTTTTAATTCCTAAAATCAATTATTTTCAAAAATAATAAAAAATCTAAACTCCTTTCAATTCAATCTAGCTTCACTTGTGATATCTTCTCTAGGCATCTAATTACGTGTGGTTCGATCCTTACTTGCCATATACTAGTTAAAAATCTCTAATTTATGTCTGCAGGTATTGAAAATTTTTGATAAATTACTTCACTCCAACGATAAATAAAGAAGTAGTTATCAAATGACGCCGTTACCGGGGATCATCATAAGAAAAGAGCTTTTTATCAAATGAGCTAATCCTTGGGTGTTTTATCTTGATTACCAAGTGCCTTATAGTCATATTCGAGTACGATAAAATTAGACTATAAAACCTGAAATAAAGGTAAAACTTTTTTTTTTTTTGAAATAGACAAAACAAGACGAGAAAAAGGCTACGAAAAACACTAATATATGAAAAAAAAAATAAAAACATGCGAATGCGAATTCCTATAGATTTCTATACGAACGCTGTAGTTTTGGTAGGGGACTACAGACTGGACACACATACGCCGAGACGTATGTGCCGAGTTTTCCCACTACAGCGTAAGTTGATGCAATACTAAAATTATTTTTACTTTTTTTTTTCAAAAATAAACCTAAAACTGACAAATTTTACAGAAATTAGATATAGACAGGAAAGTACACCATAAAGCCTACCTCGAACTTTGTTTTCGAATGCCGAGGCGAAGGTCGCCTTGGGCCGAGACGGTACCGACATCTCGAGCTTCGTCAGGTGCCGAGGCGGTGAAGCCTGCCTCGGACTTTGTCTTCGAATGCCGAGACGAAGGTCACCTCGGGCCGAGATGCTGCCGATGTCTCGGGCTTCGTCAGGTGCCGAGGCGGTGAAGCTTGCCTCGAACTTTGTTTTCGGATGCCGAGGTGAGGGTCGCCTTGGGCCGAGATGTTACCGACGTCTCGAGCTTCGTCAGATGCCGAGGCAGTGAAGCCTGCCTCGGACTTTGTCTTCGAATGCCGAGGCAAAGTTCATCTTGGGCCGAGACGGTGCTGATGTCTCAGGCTTCATCAGGTGCTGAGGTGGTTCTAACATCACTGGCTTCGTCAGGTGCCGAGGCAGTGAAGCCTGCCTCGGACTTTGTCTATGAATACCGAGGCAAAGGTTGCCTCGGGCCGAGACGTTGGCGATGTTTCGGGCTTTGTCAGGTGCCGAGGCGGTGAAGCTTGCCTCGGACTTTGTCTTCGAATGCCGAGGTGAAGGTCGCCTCGGGCTGAGACGTTGCCGATGTCTCGGGGTTCGTCAGGTGCCAAGGCGGTGAAGCCTGCCTCAGACTTTGTCTTCGAATGCCGAGGCGAAGGTCACCTCGGGCCGAGATGTTGCCGACGTCTTGGGCTTCATCAGGTACCGAGGCGGTTAAGCCTGCCTCAGATTTTGCTTTTGAATGCCAAGGCTGTCACCTTGGGCCGAGACGATGCCGCCATCTTGGGCTTTGTCTTTGTATGCTGAGGGTGGGACCTTGGACTTACTGATTGACGGGGGTATGAGTTCGGAGTACTCAGCGTGGTGCCTTTGTATCGGTTGGACTTAAGCGAAGCGCCGTTTCAGTCGAACCTATGTATTAGGACACGTAGCTTTGTACCGTTGCAGGTTAGTCGGTCGTGTTGCAACACGTACCGAACTAACTGTGGCAGGGCACTAGTGCATGTGTTCTTACGTAACAACGGGAGCACGTGCGATGCCAATGATTCGGAGTACTCTGTGTAGTGCTCTTGTATCGGTTGGACTTAGGCAAAGCGTCGTTTCAGTCGAACCTACGTATCGTGACACGTAGCTTTGTATTGTTGCAGGTTAGTCGGCTGTGTCGCAACGCGAACCGAACTAACTGTGGCAGGGCACTAGTGCATGTGTCCTTACGTGACAACGGAAGTGCGATGCCAATGATTCGGAGTACTCTGCATATTGCCCTTGTATCGGTTGGACTTAGGCAAAGCACCGTTTCAGTCGAACCTACGTATCGGGATACATAGCTTTGTACCATTGCAGGTTAGTTGGTCGTGTCGCAACGCGAACCAAACTAATTGTGGCGAGGCACTAGTGTATGTGTCCTTACGTGACAACGGGAGCATGCGCGACGCCAATAATTCGGAGTACTCGGCGTAGCGCCCTTGTATCGGTTGGACTTAGGCGAAGCACCGTTTTAGTCAAACCTATATATCGGGAGACATAGCTTTGTACCGTTGCAGGTTAGTCGACCGTGTTGCAATGTGAACCGAACTAACTGTGGCATTGAGTAGAAGTTGAGATAGAATTTGATAGTCTTCGATAGAACTTGAAGCAACTGTCATTTCATTGATAACTTGAAAGATGTTACATCATGGGTTTCAGATGAAGGATCTTCCGAGTTGTTGATAGTCGGCGGTCTTTTACTCTGATCAGTTAACGAGCTACTTTCCTTTAGTATTTGTGGTCTTCTGAGGCTCTGCGGGTCTATCGCCTGCCCGTCTTGACCTCTTAGAGGTTCTATCTTTCTCAGCCTCTGCGTTGTGAGATTGAGCTGTTGGTCTTGTTGGTTCCTTATCAGAAAGACGCTTCTTGAGATCGCGTTTCTTGCAAGCAACTTGATCATCCTCTACCTCGATCTCCTTTTGAATTCGATCAAATAGCACTCCGAGGGAGGCAGGAGGATTATGAATAAGGTCATTATAGATGTGGAGGTCAAAACGTAAGGCATTCTGGAATGCAAGCATGATGGCTTCATCGTCGAGGTGGTGTCCGGAGAGCGTAGCATGCTCATTCCGGAACCTCTGAGAGAACTCTCGGAGGGTTTCATCCGATCCCATCCTGAGCCGGTAAAGGAAGTCCAACTTCTTTTCTAGCTTGAGGTTCAGCCAGTAGTGTTGAACAAAAAGATCTGCCAGATCCTTGAACCAACTCACGGAACCGGTCGGGAGGTTGTGATACTAATCGAGTGACATGTCGTCCAGGCTGCCAGCAAAGGTGCGGCATAGAACCTGGTTGTCGCTATCATGTGGCGTCAATGCCTGCCTGAAGGCGAGGATGTGCAGCATCGGATCTCCAGTCAAGCAGTTGAACGTGGGGGAGAGCAGGGGCTTTCCAGCTTCGAGAAAACAGGGCGTGGAGAATATGTCGATAGAGTGGGCCTTCGGAGGCATGATCTTTTCTTCTATTGCCTCGCTGGTCGGAGAGGCGTCTTGGAGGAAGAGGAGGTAGAGAGGGCGTCAGAGTCCATCCTGTCATCTGATGCCCGCTTGGAGTTCGATTGTCGTTGTAATATTGCCGAATTTTGGAGTGGTGTCGATTATTCTGAACATCTCTCATGGTGTAAGTATCGGAGGATGACTCGGAGCCCAGAGACTCAGGATGGCGAGTAAACTCATTGAGACGCTCCCATACAGTTGGCCTGGGAGGGACAGGCGAGGGTCCTCTCGAGAGGGATTTAAGAGAATGTCGAGGGATGTTGACGGTGGATCGTTTGGAAGGAGCGGAAGATTGGTCGACCAACTGGCGGACGTTTGCTCCGTCGTTGATGCCGGCGGTTGACTGCGGGGGATTGATTCTTGCATTGACGGTGATTTGTCGAAGAGAGTCTCTCTCAACCATAAGAGCAGCGTTCTGCTTCATAAGAGTGAGAAGCTGGAAATCCTCTGCAGTGATCTGGTACTTCGCTTGAGCATTGGCACTGGAAGAGATATGTGATTTCCCCAAGCGCTGAGGAGTTAGGTCGGCGAGTTGAGGCGAATGTCAAGGTTGAGCCTGGGCGACGCGATCAACCGACGGGCGACTATTTGGATTAGTAGCGAGTTGTTGTTCCGGGTATTGGATCATTGCAAATCGATGGCTCATTGATCGAGTTGTCGGATATCGAGCGTCTGGGTGCATGCTGCTTTCCTCCGGCTGGTCTATCGATGTATTTGCCATTTAGGTGTAATGATGGAGATAGACGGATTGCTCGGGCAACCGGTAGTAGCTACCAAAGGAGTTGGGAGGCTTAGAAGTTGTAAGTTGATAGGATCGCGATCCCACAGACGACGCCAAACTGTGGGGGAGGATTTCGGCCGTCGTACGTGACCCTCCTCCAACAGTCGATTGAAGGTTTGACCCTTCGGGATATGACGCGCTTCGAAGCACTGAGTTGTGACTTGCTGGGTTGTCACACAAGCACTGTTGACTAGAATGGTAGAGGAAGAGATGACATAGGATGTGGTGACAAAGTTCGGCCGAAGCCTACGTCTCCGTGCGGTAAGACGCAACCTTTGAATCCACTATCTCTGAGTAAACAGTAGAGCTACTCTCGACAGGCCGAGGAGTGCTTCTTACAAGTAATCAGAGGATGGAAAAGGAGTCTGAAAACCAGAAAACTCGAAGAGCTCTAGAAAACAGAAAGTGGGTTTCTGGTCTGGAATTTCCGATCCGAAATCATTTACAGGATTTGCTATTTATAAGGGCTTAGTTTATCTGGGAAATATTCCTAGGAATATCCGGGGTTTGGTAAATACCCTAGGGGATTTACCAGACCCCAGATAATGCAAATGGGCCCCAAGCAGGGCTGCGGGTCCTACCGTTGGACTCGTGGGCCCCAGGCAGGGCTGCGGGTCCCAGCGTTGGACTTGTGGGCCCCAGGCGGGGCTGTGGGTCCCACCATTGGGCGTTAGCCAGATTTTGCACCCACAACCCCCTCCGGCCAAGCTCTTGGGCTCCGACGGTCGCTCCGACCGCCTCCCCCGTGCCTCCTCTGTGGGGGTGGTGCGAGAGAGGCCGGCCGAGCGCTCGCTGGCGCTCCAGGCCGCCCCTCTCGCCGGCCGCCGTCACGCAGAAACCAACCGACCCGCATATCTCGTGGAGAAGATGGAGTTGGGGGGGGGGGCAAATATGTAATTTCCCTAAGTTATTTAGAAGTTTAACCCCAGACCCGACCCGTTTAACCCTGAACCCGACCCGACCTTCCACTGCAAACCCGACCCGATGTTTGCAGACCTGACCCGACCCACACAGTGAACCGGTCTGGTTCACCTGAACCAGACCCGTGAACCAGTCAATTTTGGTTCGACTGCCATTTCTCCGTTCGAACTCGGAATTGGATGAAACCAGCGCTATTTCGATCGGCTCAGAAAATACTACCTGTTAGCCATAGTTTATCATAGTAATTATACTGTTTAATACCTTGTTTTATACTTGGACCGAATCTTATCGCGGTACCATGGTTTGACCGTCGTTTCATCGTCCGAACTCGGATTCGAACGAAACTAGCGGCATTGTGCTCAGAATATTGAGTCCCACCTATTAAACCTAGAAGATAATCCTATAACCCCTTCTACCCTAGTGACCCATCCATGCGACTAGTTTTCACCAATTCTGTGTGGTTCAACCCGAAACCATCCGACCGAAGTTGGATTCCAGCAAAACTGGAACCATCGGAAAGGGTTCTTCGAGCCCGATTCGATGAGTAGGTTTAGCTTCTAATTACTTGATTGACCTAGTATTGTTTAGGTTTGAGTTCTTCAGTCGCACGGATTTGCGTGCTGTTGACTCAATGTTGGTCCCCTATCGAGGGTGCCCGATTATCCTTAGCATAGAACCCTCATCGTAGATTCTTTTGTTTTAATCGATAGAGCTGTGATACGGAGCTGTGGTTATTATTAGACCTTGATCGTGGTGATCCAGCGGAGACGGATCAGAAGCAACTAGCAAGCCGGAGTCGTGTGCGATCGACAACCAGGTGACATCTACTACCATTGTGTGGTCTTTAATAGTGGGAAATGAGAATGACTAAGGGTAGGTGTCCATGACACTGCATGCGGGTCCCGTCGGGCATCGTCGCATTTGGTCAAGTGGACCCCGCCTTGCATGTGGAGTCGCGAGTCCGGCGACGCATGCTTAAAATATTAATAAAATGATAATAATGATTGCTTTTGATTGTATGGACACCGTAATTAGGATTCCCTTAAATTCAACAATAAATTGAATAACTAATAATTATCGGGGCCCACCTTCCTGAGAGGAGTATGGCAACCCTAGCACACGGGTCACCGGGATGAGTGTCTTACTTTATTTATTTATTATGTCGCATGGGTTGCGAGAGGAGTACGGGACCAGGGGTAAATTGTTGGAAATTGTTAAGCATTAAATATACCTTTTGTAGCTTCAGTATATATGTTGAAAGATGTTATATGAGAATCTACCTGATTAGAGGGTAGAGACCCCGTGCGCGCAAGGGCCGTGAACCACCCTGTGCGTACAGCCGAAGTTAAGTAGGTTAGGGGTCATGGGCAAGGGTTGTGGTAAAGCCAATAGGAGGTGCCCTCGAGTAGGGATTGGCCTAGCAACCCTATCCCGGGGAGTTGAAGTCCCCATAGTAAAGCAAGTTGGGCGGTAGAGCTCCACTGTGAAAGACGGGAAACCCCTTATGATCATCTGGGTGACTAGTGCATGGTGTTGGTGGATGCACGGTGAGAGAGTTGGCCCTCTACATCGAAATAAAAAGACCCTATAGTAATGCCCGACCGGGGGCAGGATAAACAAAATATCCGGGGTTCACATTTTGATAGTGTGTGTTTTATCTATATATGAATTTAGAATTGTATGACTGTTTACATGATGACCTTGTGACTTTAGATGAACATCTTATTTAATTTACTATAGAACACTGAATGGACTTTATATTAGATAACCTAGTGACAGTAGGAGTTACATGTGAATATAGACTACTGATAGGTTTAGGTATCATTATGCAAACATTGATCCTACTAGAACTGATAGATCTTCTCTTAATTTATTAAGATTAGTTGTCTCATATTATTAAAGACTATTAGGATGTCACTAGCCATTAATTTGGCTAATCTCCCAATTTCATATTGGGGGCTACTCTTTCCCACGAGTAGGCTCAGTTGCAGGTCTGGAGGCTCAGGAGTAGCAGTAGGAGTCCAGAGGCGGAGTTAGAGTTGCAGTGTTACCTTTCTGCTTCGTACGTTAATCTTGTAGTCTTTTCTCTTCAGACATTGTAATTATATTGGAATAAGAGTTTTTATTAGTTAGTTAGTATTCTATGGTTGTAGTTGCGATGGTTCCAGCTGAATTCTTTTGGGTAGGCCTCTCCTCAAGGCCCCAAGCCTAGGATAGATCATGATGAAAATATAAGTGCATATAAATGACTAAATGGATTAACCCTGTAGATAGGAACTCTAGACTAGTGCACCTGAGTGTTAGGGAGTGGATGAGACTACTTGGCTAGCCGTAGGAGGCTTGAGCCTCGTGCTCCCTCAGATAGACTCCTATCAGTATGTAGTGGCACCGACAGGTCACACATACTGAGAGAATAAGACTTTTGAAGGTCGAGCTGGACTAGATAATGTCTTCCCTCTATTGACAATTCTCTTTCTTTGCTTTTTAATAAAAATATTTTTTGAGAAATCAAATTTAAATGATTCCCCTCTTGTGTCTCCCTCCTCCTTATTTTTCATATTAGAGAGCGTAGAAGAAGCCCTGTGAGAACCCAAATTGGTATAGTTAAGTAACCAGACTCAAAACCCTCTTCTTTTTCTCATTTCACACCCCAGGGATCGGTCTTCAGATTTCTGGGGCGTGACAGCTGGTATCAGAGCTTAGGGATATGTTCCTAGGGGTTTTGTTAGGATGTGGTTCGTGTCTTGTGATTCTTTCTTCGGAAAGTTTAGACTCTAGTGGTGTTAGAATGTTTTCTAGAGATTGTATAGATATTGAGTCGATAGAATTATCGTAGTAGCTAGTGGCGGTATAACGATTATTTCTAAAGATAAGGACCTAGGGTTAATCATACTTGGAGAACTGGTTTTGTTTGAGGAATTGATATGTAACTAAGAACTGTCCATGATTGAGTTTTTGATTGATCAAGACTCGTGAATTAATCTATATGTTGTATACATATGATTGTATTAGAACTCTGAGGTGCTATAATGTTTAGGTTTAGAGTTAGTCATCACAACTCAGGTGATAATTTTTAAGAAGGAGCCATGTGGAACATCTTAACCAATGGTGGTATTTCTTGATCCCTAGACAGAAGTATAGTGTTTGAGTCTATATCAGAGTATAGGTTGGGAGTCTCCTAATATGGATTCTTTTAGACTTTCTAGTGGTAAGGAGCTGACCAAGGACTAGAGATTCAACTCTAGTTAGTGATTTAGTTGATTGGTTTTGGGATGGATGTATTTGAATATATCTGGAAGGATGTATATCCTTAATGATTTATCTAGCATGGTTGTGAGGTTGGCCTTTCTGTTGGTTTTGTTTTTTTTCATTGACCCTAAGCACTAGAGACCTAGTCGGTGTTTAGGATCCCTTAATCTTCATTTACCCTTATTACTAGAGACTTAGTTGGTGTTTTAGGATTTCTTGATTCTTGTTGACCATTGGTACTAGAGACCTAGTTGGTGTTTTTAGGATTGTCCATTATCTCGATATAGATGTAATAATTAAATTAGTTTTCATGTTAAATCTCTCTGGTGTATCGTCGGTTATAATTAGTTTGGTGTAGAGCTTGTGTGTTTTTTTTTAGATCCTATGAGTAATAATGATGACTTGTGGGGATAGTGGTTTCAATGAGTACACCAAGAGATAGAAATCTTAGGTGGTAGTTTGAATTCCCTTCGTTAGTGGATTACAGGATACCTTGATAGTGACTCTTCCGAAAGAGTACGCACTGTTCCTATGGAACTTTGGCAGTGGTGATGACTATCCGATAGAGGGCATACTGAGGCTATGCACTGACTCTTCGGAGGCTTTGGCGGTTTGTTTCGCAGTTCTTATTAGAACTCGTGGGAAAGAGCGCACTGGCCAGATGACAGTGACGTTAAGATAGAATTGAGATAATTAAGTACTAGAAAGATATTAGCGACGATGTCAAATGGATTGCCTACGTTGACAAAATTTGGGAATATCTTATCAGTTGGAATCTTAAGAATGATCATTATTTTGCCGATTCACCCCGCTTTGTTTCTAATTATTATTCAATTCTAGTAACTTTTGTTTGCTTCAGTTTCTTTTGAGTGATTGCTTTTAGTTCTCAGAATGTTAAGATTATGATAGTTTTCTCGGTTGTTCTTTTTCTAAGTTGTCTCTAATTGTCTCGGGTCTCTTATTCTCATTTTTGTATGGTTGCAAGGTTCCCGTCTAACTATCTCGATAATTGATTTAGTGTAGAAACTTAGTACTTGGTATCGATCTGCTTAGTCGATATTAGTTGGCCATTAGTTTTCTAGTAGGTAGTTTCTTCAGCCAACTCATAATAGTTTTGGTTTAGAATCATTCCCCTCGTCTTGGAGTGAGCCAATGAGATGACTATCTATTGCCAGAGCGTGGCTATCTAGTATGGACCCACTTGAGAAATAGATTTTTGGGACATTTGTTCTTTAGTCCCTTGAGCAGTATTGGTAGTTCGGTTAGTATAGGTGTTGGTCTCATATGAATCTTATAGGATTTTTGTTTAGTATTAGATACACGTTAGGCATACTAGTTGAGTCATCTCTTTTGTCAAATCATTCTGGAATGTATACTTAAGCATATGTGTATGGGCGTATATGTGGAATATACATTCCTATGATATATTGTAATGTCGCTACCGAAAGTATAAATTTATATATTGGTGTATGGGCGCTCATATACATGGATTTATCTTTTCGTATCGGCACTGACAATTGAGTGCATTCTAAGTTTCTGAATCTATGAGTTTTGGTAGTTACCCTACCGAGGGGGACACCCCTCGGCGGTACTAATAAGGGGCTGCCCCTTATCAAGGTAGGGTGAATGATCAGAACTCATGATTATGGTCTAATCCGTAATGCTTAGAATGGAAAATGGAAATCAAAACTCGTATTCGCGATGTGAGAATTTGGAGGTTCATTTCTATCCTAATAATTATGAGAGTCGACTTGTATAATGTTTAAGTTAGTAGAGAGAGTAGGATTATGAGTAGTAGAGGGTCAGGGTTTTCTTTTAGTAAGATTTGGTGTAGTGACTTGCCTTTCTTGCTGGTAGTGTTAGTGAGGATGTTTGTGCTCGTTATAGTTAACTTTTCATTGCTATAATGTTCTTGTTTTGATAGTAGAGATGAGTGGACTCGTATTTATGGTTTTTGTAGTTGAATTTTCGGGACGAAAATTTCTTTAAGGTGTGTAGGTTGTAACACCTGTGGTGTTAGATTTGAGAATAACAGAAATCCTCAATGGCTAGTTTTGTCTTTTTACAGCCAGATATTTTCTTTGGGCTTTTTCCCAATAAATGGATCGTAAACCTATGAGATGTTTTACGTTCACATTCTCTGTAACTTCGAGCATGTCACGATGGTGCATTCCGAGCAACGATCAGGTATATGCGCAGCCAGTTTCGGCAGCCCGACAGATAAACCCTAGAAAAAATGATAATTGATCGATAGTCTAAGCTGTTTTGTTTCTTGCAAAAGATCGGGTGATCGGATAATAACGAAACAGGATACATTAGATGAGGCTCTGAAAGGACCTTCCAATGAGTCTGAGTTAGGGTCGATCCGACACTCGGGTGAATAGTTATTGCTATTTTGAGTTTTGGAGTCTTTCCTTCTTTTTGGGAGATCCAGAGGTCAAAAAATTATTTACCAAGTGCTAACACGTTCATGTTGACGAGACCTTTCCAACGAATCCTCTCGGGCCTTATTCCGACTTCCAGTTTGATAGTTACGACTTATTATTCTTTTTAACTCGGTTAGTGGACGAATCGCACCCGGATTCCAACCGAGCCTGGTTCAGGGCTCGGGACCGAGCCCGATCAGTCCTAGGACCTTTCTCCAAAACCTTTAGTTGGGTTTAGACCCTATCGATCGGCCTCTCTGGGATTTAAAATCCAAAATTCGGATGGGAGGATCGAGCTTGATTCGAGAGGATCGAGCCAAATCTTTCCTCTATAATTATCCCCTCCCCCTTATTCGGAAGGTCTTAACCGACCCTATCCCCCCACCCCATCTCTTTCCCAACCTAGAGAGATATATATATACATATATATAAAGAGAGAGAGAGAGAGAGGAATGGGAGACAACGAGATAGAGAGAGAACGAAAGGAAGAGAGAGAGAACGGGAGAGAAAGAGAGAGAGAGAGAGAACGAGAGGCAGAGAGGGAGAAGGAGAAAAGATCAAGGGAGATTGGAGCAGCTGACCCGCCCCTCGCCGGAGCATCGGCGAGCGTGCTGACACCCCCAGGTCAGCCACCCTCCTCCTCCCATCCTCCTCCGCGAACCCCTTCCTCCTCCCTTGCCGCGGCCCGCACGGGCGGACACCGCCGTCGCACCTGAGCCCCTCCCGACGATCGCCGGTGCACCACCACCGACCGCAGACCCCACACGAACCCCCTCCGGCCGAGCTCTTGGGCTTCGACGGCCGCTCCGACCGCCTCCCCCGCGCCTCCTCTGTGGGGGTGGTGCGGGAGAGGCCGGCCGAGCGCTCGCCGGCGCTCCAGGCCGCCCCTCTCGCCGGTCGCCGTCGCGCAGAAACCAGTCGACCCGCATGTCTCATGGAGAAGATGGAGTTGGGGAGGGGGCAAATATGTAATTTCCCTAAGTTGTTTAGAAGTTTAACCCCAGACCCAACCCGTTTAACCTTGAACCCGACCCGACCTTCCACTGCAGACCCGACCCGATGTTTGCAGACCTGACCTGACCCACACAGTGAACCGGTCTGGTTTGCCTGAACCAGACCTGTGAACCAGTCAATTTTGGTTCGACTGCCATTTCTCCGTTCGAACTCAGAATTGGATGAAACTAGCACCATTTCGACCGGCTCATAAAATACTACCTGTTAGCCATAGTTTATCATAGTAATTATACTGTTTAATATCATGTTTTATCCTTGGATAGAATCTTATCGTGGTACCGTGGTTTGACCGCCGTTTCATCATCCGAACTCGGATTCGGACGAAACCAGCGGCATTGTGCTCAGAATATTGAGTCACACCTATTAAACCTAGAAGATAACCCTATAACCCCTTCTACCCTAGTGACCCATCCATGCGACTAGTTTTCACCAGTTCTGTGTGGTTCAACCCGAAACCATCCGACCGAAGTTGGATTCCAGCAAAACTGGAACCATCGGAAAGGGTTCTTTGAGCCCGATTCGATGAGTAGGTTTAGCTTCTAATTACTTGATTGACCTAGTATTGTTTAGGTTTGAGTTCTTCAGTTGCACGGATTTACGTGCTGTCGACTCAATATTGGTCCCCTATCGAGGGTGCCCGATTATCCTTGGCATAGAACCCTCATCGTAGATTCTTTTATTTTAATCGATAGAGTTGTGATACGGAGCTATGGTTATTATCAGACCTTGATCGTGGTGATCCAGCGGAGACGGATCAGAAGCAACTAGCAAGCCGGAGTCATGTGCGATCGACAACCAGGTGATATCTACTACCCTTGCGTGGTCTTTAATAGTGGGAAATAAGAATGACTAAGGGTAGGTGTCTGTTGAGTGTCCATTTGGTGCGAATTATCCTTTCTTTTTCATGCACATAGTGTCACTTTGCTACGTAAAACTTTCATAATACACGTAAACTGCATGAGTTTTTTTGCATCACGATATAGTAGACTCTCATACGAACCCAACGGCATATTGGTTCGCTCTCATATATTACATGCATGAAAAATACGGAGTCCGAAAGTCCAAATCATTCTGTTATTGATAATCGTGTTTAAACCTGACAAGCGTCATTTCATGTGTGTCTTTCAGGAAATTGATCCGGTACTCGACGCAGTCAGCTGAAGGGTATCAAGACTAAGCAGTGGATATTCTCGCGGCAATCCAATGGAGGATGTACAGCTCGTTGGAGGCCTATTCTGAAGAAACGATAAAGAAAATGATACTTGCGATAATTCGGCCGAGAGGAGACTTCAACAAGCCGTTGCAGCGCATGACTCGAACCAGAAGGTGACTACATGAATGCAAATGAGCGATGAGGGTTTTGATGATGAGTTCAAATGATGGTGACCAAAGCCGGCCTGTCGTTCTTTTCCTACCTTTCTTTCTCTTTCTTTTCGTTTCCTTTTCATCTTCTATTTCCGCCTTTAATTTAGTTGTTTTCACTCTGCACCTTATTCCAACTACAAAGCCCATCGTAGCAGTGCATCACCTAGGTCCCTTAGCATATCGCACGCGAATCCCTCTCGGACCCAACCTATTCGGCCAGCACCACTTGATCCGCACCTCACCCCATCGAGATCCATCACAGCCCTCTATTGCATCCAAATCCTGGCCGTCCATTCCCTAACCGATCGGCGTGCCTCCAAACCCCTCGCCACATCCACCAACAATGCATGCATGGGCCATCCGGAGTCCAAATTCCAGCCGCCCGTTCCACCTTTACATCACGTGGATCAACCCTGGCCCGACCCGATAGCAAGCTTCGGACTCTCTCTACCGTCCCATACAGCTGTCCGATCCATAAAACCCATGCATGCAACCCCTTTACCGTTCCACCTCATCCATTCCATGTATCGATCCCGGCCCCGAACCTGATGGCATAACAGACCCCTACTTTCTCTCTCATCTACAACCGGCATCTCCCACCACCTTCCACCTACGACTAAACCCTAGCTCTCACCACCGTACACCTTCCACCATCACCCTCTTCACCATCTCGAAGCTCTCACGACCATACACTACCATCGTTCATCTACAACCCGTACCATCTTCGCCGGTCACGCAACCATCTCCGAGCCACGTCCACCGCTCTCGAAGCCGCACGCCATCATTGCCGGATTCGGCATCAAAAAGAAGGAAGCATCCGTCATCAACGCTCGCATGGCCATGCGAGGCTAATCACCCTGTTCTAAGACCTAGATGAAGCCCTGTAGTCAGATCTAAACTCTGTTTTTATGTGTTATTTCTATATTTCCGTTCGTTCAATGAAACATTGTGATCTTATTTATCTCATTAAAGTTTGATAGGAATTGCATGCAATAAGTTCCATTTATGCTCCGTTATTATCAGGGTTTTACAGAAGTCGATTTCATAGTTTTATTCTTCGTTATTACGGAAAGTTTTACGGGGAATTATTACATAGTCTTGGCTTTTGTTATCACTACGAATTTTACGGAGAATTACTCCATCTTATTCCTATGAAGCGAGAAAGATCGCTACATTAGTTCACCCTAATTGTGCTTCTTATTGAATATCTTCCGCGGGGATAGATTGACTTCGAATCTCCGTGAGAATCCTGAAAATCATATAAAAGTATAGTTTAGATCGCTCCTTGTGCGGATTCTAGGGCTTAGAATATCGCATCCATATCTGAACTTCCACACTGCACCGCATTACATTAATTAGTTAATTTGCATGCTTTAATCTTGATTAGTTTATTTTTTCACAATCTCATAGAACCAAATCAACAACATTGCTCATTAAGTAACTTAGGTAGATAGATTAATAACCTTAGATTAGATAGTTTCCTCATTAGCAATCCCTGTGGGATCGACCTCGTAATACGTACCGCTCCTACAAAGCGATTCGTGCACTTGCGAGTTATAATTTAGATCAAATTAGCCCTTAATTTAGGATTAGTTTAGATCGCATCAGTGTCCATGACACTGCATGCGGGTCCCGTCGGGCATCATTGCATGTGGTCAATCGTCTGCTCGATCCTTTGGAAAATCGCTCGATCGTCTGCCGATCGATCAATCTTTTGGGCCATTAGTCAAAATTATCCGATCGGTCAATTTTGTCCGATCGATCAATTTCAACCAGTGGAGCTTGGGGCGATCGGGCAGAAAACCATATTTTTTGCCCGATCCTTCGAAAAATCGCCTGATCGTCTGCCTATCGATGGGGAGAAGTCTTTTGGGCCATCGGTCAATTTTGTCCGATCGGTCAATTTCAACTGGTGGAGCTTGGGGCGATAGGGCAAAATACCAAGTTTTTTGCCCGATCCTTTGGAAAATCACCAGATCGTCTGCCAGTCGATGGGGCAAAGTTTTTTGGGCCATGGGTCAAAATTGTTCGATCAATCATTTTTGTCCGATCGATCAATTTCAACCGATGGAGCTTGGGGCGATCGGGCAGAAAATCACGTTTTTTGCCCGATCCTTCGAAAAATCGCCCGATCGTCTGCCTGTCAATGGGGCGAAGTCTTATAAACCATCGGTCAAAATTGTCCGATCGGTCAATTTCAACCGGTGGAGCTTGGGGCGATCGGGCAAAAAGACACATTTTTTGCCTGATCCTTTGGAAAGTTACTCGATCGTCTGCCTATCGATTGGGCGAAGTCTTTTAGGCCATCGGTTAAAATTGCCCGATCGGTCAATTTTGTCTGATTGGTCAATTTCAACAGGTGAAACTTGGGGATATCGGGCAAAAAGCTATATTTTTTGCCCGATCCTTTGGAAAATCGCCCGATCGTCTGTTTGTCGATTGGGCGAAGTCTTTTGGGCCATCGTTCAAAATTGATCGATCGGTCAATTTTGTCTAATTGGTCAATTTTAACCGATGGAGCTTGGGGCGATCAGGCAAAAAGCCAAGTTTTTTGCCTGATCCTTTGGAAAATCGCCCAATCGTCTATTTGTTGATTGGGCGAAGTCTTTTGGGCCATCGATCAAAATTGTTTGATCGGTCAATTTTATCCGATCGGTTAATTTCAACCGGTGGAACTTGGGGCGATCGGGCAAAAAGCCAAGTTTTTTGTTCGATCCTTTGGAAAATCGCATGATCGTCTACCGGTTGATCGGTCATTTGGGCCATCGATCAAAATTGTCCGATCGATCAAAATTGTCCGATCGGTCAATTTCAACCAGTGGAGCTTGAGGCGATCGAGCAGAAAATCATATTTTTTGCCCGATCCTTCAGAAAATTGCTCGATCGTCTGCCTATCGATGGGGCGAAGTCTTTTGGGCCATTGGTCAAAATTATCCGATCGGTCAATTTTGTCTGATCGGTCAATTTCAACCGGCGGAGCTTGGGCCGATCGGGCAAAAAGCTAAGTTTTTTGCCCGATCCTTTGGAGAATAGCCCGATTGTCTACCGGTCGATGGGGCGAAGTCTTTTGGGCTATCGATCAAAATTGTCTGATCGGTCAATTTTGTCCGATCGGTCAATTTCAACCAGTAGAGCTTGGGGCGATCGAGCAGAAAACCACGATTTTTGCCCGATCCTTTGGAAAATCACCCGATCGTTTGCCTGTCGATGGGGCAAAATCTTCTGAACCATCAGTCAAAATTGTTCGATCGGTCAATTTCAACCGGTTGAGCTTGGGACGATCGGGCAAAAAGCTATATTTTTTGCCCGATCCTTTAGAAAATCCTGACCAATTGAGAGATGAGTCTTTGGGTGGTGGTGGTCTCTTTCAAGTACCCTATGTCTAGTGGTTAATGTTGTGATAGTATGAGTTATTGTTCTAGCAATAGATTAAGAAAATCAGAGACACTCAAATGCATCGAACTAATTGGGTTGGTGTATAGGGGTGTTCATGGTTCGGGTTGGTTCGATGTTTTTGATAAATTTGGAACCGAACCGAAGTTGATCGGTTCTGCAGAAAATGGAACCGAACCAAACCATTCCTTGGTAAAAACCGAACCAAACCAAATCGGAAAAGTTCGGTTCAGTTCTGCGGGTCCTTCAAATCGCTCATCATCACACCGTGAGGCGTGAATGGTTGACCCGCTGAGTTGGTATAACTCGATTCGGTGTAAATCGCACACCCGAATCATCGGAGTTTCGAGAAAGCGAAGCCTTCCTTTGCGTTTTTAAGCTCGGAGATGAAAACCACAATAATGGTCGTTTTCGATCCAAAATTTTATAAAACATTCATCCGTACTTGTTTATGAAAAGTACGGTATGAATACGTGTATTGTACGATGTATTTATATGTGTATTTGACCTGTATAAAACATGCATTATACCGTATTCTGTCCGTACGATACCCATATTAAAAAGAATTAAATCTTAAATTAAATAATTTAATTATGATATCATAATGACATCATTTAAATAAATAAATAAAGTAAAATATTTACTAAAATAAATAAATAATTGAATTAATAAATGATTATTAAATTAAATTATTAATTTATTTATTTATTTATTTTAAAAATAAAAAATAAAAATAAAATATTATTTGTTCGATTCATATGAAGTCAGCTTAATATAGTGGGGGACCAGTTAAAACGATGAAATAGGTTGTTCGGGCCACCTGTTCGGGCCGGGAGAGAATTAGGATTTGATACCGTAGACATTAAAGTAGGTGGTCAATTCATCGTTCGTGACGGTTGAACCCACCACGTAAATCTAACATAAGGAAATCCTGTAGATTCTAAGGACATGTGCGGCTTGACCGTAGCCGATGACGGAAAGCTCTTTCTGTTTTTCCTCCAAGTATTAAGTCAAGTCCCTGGCCTATCTAAAGGCATTATCCCATTCTCTTTGAAGGGTGTGGCACCTGTAGGTTTAAGGATAGGTGCTTGACCATGTCCGAGGAAAGACTTCCGGACCGGGAGATGTTTTAATATGCTGAAAAGGGGGCGGAAGCTCTGCCCATTTTTTCAGTTTTTATTGAGCCAACTCCTTGGACCTATCCATGTTTACTAAAGTTAGGGTTAGTTACTATCTGTCGTTTAGATTACCCGAGATACCTTTATAGGTTATCCGGGTATCAGCCCTAGCTAGGGGAAGCAATGACCACACATTGTTCCAGATAAGTCCAACTTATAACGCAGCTTGTCGCGTGCTATGAGGGTGGACTTGGTTATCTTAGACTTGCATGGTAAGTGCATTTGACTCAGGAGATCTTCGTGATCCTTTGGGTAGGGGCGAGTCATTTGGAGTGTGGTGGTTTTTTGCGGGTACCCTAGACTAGTGGTGCTTAGTATTATAAGGATTTTCCTTATGGAATAGATAATTAGAATTAAGGTACCTCTACAATGTGTAGAGGATTCACCATCTACCGTGTTTAGGTCAAAAGATATCGGGTCGCCCTCTCTCCGGGAGCAACGCATTATGTCATGGATAAAATTAGGATTAGATAAGTCATACATTAGCATAAGTAAACCCGGACATGCCTACGGTACCATTGTCGTACTGTAGGAGTCGTGTACCCTGTCCCTATTGGGTTAGGGGGATCCCTCTCCTGTTCACTAATGACGATACTTAGCAACACAAGTGATTTAGAAAAGACTAATTGAGAGTTGCATAGGAAAAATCCTTGCATAATCCTTGTACCGTTATCGTACTATAGACGTAGTATTCCCTGTCCTTCTTTGGTTGGGGGAGCATTTTCCCTGCTCATCGACGACGTTGCACGGACATACAAGCAAATTAGGATAGTTGGATTATACAGGTGGGATAGGAAACCCTGACATGATGGCAGTATCGCTATCATACTGTAGGAGCTGTGCCCCCTGTCCCTGTCGGGTTAGGGGGATGCCCCTTCTGCTCACTGACGGCGATGCACGATCAAATAGTCAGTTTAGAGATTTTTAATGTAAAGTATTCTGTACAGTTATGTGGATATATTAGGTGTTGATTAGATTGTTAAGTAGGATAGAAGTTTCTTAGCGAGTTTATAGCAGTACCTGGTATAGTTAGGGGGCGTGTCTCCTGTCCGAACTTGGTTGGGATGATACGTCATCTAGCCACTAAAGGTATTTGCATATTTAGGTAAGTAATATATTAGGTATTGCATTGTATATGTGATTGAATTATCCTTGAGTGGCTATGCCACGGATGATGACCAAACCCTCGGGTCAGGTATTGGTCTTTAGTCTATGATTTATGCTAGTAGGGTAGGAGTTGTTTGTAACGTAGTAGATCCTAACTAAGCATGCAGAAAACGAGGTGATGACCATGTGCGGATAGGTGTAAACCTATATCGTACGCAGTTGGTGATCCCATCGCCACATGCTAGGACAGAATCAACTATATAAAACTAGAAATATATTATGATTAGGCTCTTACGAGTGATTTGGAGGTAGGGTCATCCCCTAGTTCTGTATTCCATCCCTTGTTTAGGAGAATAATGATACCATAATCATCGTCTAACTCGTAATATCGTCTTTGGCATGGAGTTGAGATTGACATGGTAGTGCCGGACTGTTTAATTAGCATGGTTGACTCATGTACAATCCTGACCAATTAGGGGATGAGTCTTTAGGTGGTGGTGGTCTCTTTCTAGTACCCTAATACTAGTGGTGTTTTGTCTTTTAGGGTTTGGTTTTGATTAAGACCAGACCGTTAGCTTGGTAGTAGAAGTTAGGGTTACTCCCTAATCATCGTTTGGATATTTCGGATCATGGTTGTGATTATAGGATTATGTCTAGTTTAGGAGAATATTGACACCACAATTGTTATCTAACTCGTACTATCGTCTTTGATGTCGAGTTGAGATTGACATGGTAGTGTCAGACCGTTTTGGTTGGTACAGTTGACTTGTGCAAAATCCTAATCAATTGGGGATGAGTCTTTGGGTGGTGGTGGTCTCTTTTAAGTACCATATGTCTAGTGGTTAATGTTGTGATAGTATGAGTTATTGTTCTAACCCTAGATTAGGAAAATCAGAGACACCCGGATGTACCGAACCAATTGGGTTGGTGTATAGACTTGTAAGTCTGGCTGGTAGTCAGATGAGTTTTTGTTTGTGGTGTTCTCTCTTAAGTACCCTAAGACTAGTGGTTAGGTTTATAATCTTGATCCTATGATAGGCTTCGGTTGTAGAAGTCTATGCTAGATCATGATAAATATGACAATATTAAAATCACAGATATAGGTCTTAGGACAAGTCAAGACTCAATATTCTTCAAAAGAAGACATTTTATGAGATTCGATATTATTCAAATAATGATATTTATTTAATATTAAAAATAATAAAGATATGGTATTAATTGAAATAAGATTAAGAATTGATATTAGTCAAGATAATTTGACTTGAAGTCAAGAAATAAATAGAGGTGTAATATAACTCGAAATACGATGCTAGAAAGAGATGATTTGATCCAGATTGAACATTAGAAGATGATATCGATTAAAGCATCATTCATTATGTTTATCAGTTTCTTTTCATAGAGTTAGCATGGCTCTCACTGAGTCATTTAGTTGTCTAAGTGGCTGAGGGTTTGTGCGTGTAGTCTTATTGGGTACAAACCCAGGTATAAGAATGAGTTAAGTTTGTAGAGAGGACGAACGTGTGTAGCTGATGAAGTAACGGATGTAGGAGTTATGGAGCAACAGTGGAGCTACTGTGGAGAGCTGGAGCTGGAGTAGGAACCTAAGATTTCTGTCTGGGTCGTATTTAGATCAGGAGAAAGTTGTACTTGTACTCTATGGATGAGATATAAAGACTATTATTGATATATATAGAGAGAGTTTGCTTATAGTGGTATGTTATTATGGCTCGAGAGACCAACTATTTCTGTCAATTTAAATTATAAAATAAATAAGCGTGAGGAGCCTCTTAAGGCTAGTTCAAAGTGACGTAAGGAATGATTAGCCTTCTGGGCTTTAGTCTCGTGCTCCTATGAGTGCAAAACTCTTAGAAGATTTTTGGGAGTTAGTCTCCCTCCTTCCAAGAGTAATGCACTCGATCAGTCAAGCAGTACTTCTCTTTCATGAATGGTTTTCTTATCTCCCTTGCAAGGACTGGTGTTCCAGCGTCTTCAGGCATTGGATAGGTCCGAGCAAGGAAGAACAAACTTAAAACCCTGTTTCATTCTCTTTTATTTCTTTCAAAAAAAAAATTGGCAGTAAAAGTTCGTGCCCGAGGTCTTTGGCGGCCGACGAAAATCTGGGGCGTGACAAGACTCCCCATGCATTGTCATCCAAACAAGTTATCATGATGAGGTGACCAACCTAATCATAGCTGTGAACTGATTTAGGTTACATAAGATCTAGTCACTTAGTCTTCAACTTAGTGAACTACTATGTAAACATAGCTCTCTATTCTAATAAGAACACGTAATTGTATTACGTACCAACAAGCATCTCATTGAATAACATTTATCCTTTAGTATTAGATCAAAACTTAAAGTTTTACAAGTTTAAAACACACCAATTCCAACAATCTCCCACTTGGTCGAACTTAGCAAAATGGTTTTGACTCCCATCGTGTCCACATGTTGCTTGAATGTCTTGGTAGGTATCGCCTTTGTAAAAGGATCAGCAACATTATCTGTAAATGCAATATGTGTCACCGCTACTCGCCCTTGCTTTTGAAATTGCCGAATTAAGTAAAATTTGCCTCGATGTGCTTCCCCTTCTGGTGGTGCTTTAGCTCCTTGGCTTGTGCAACTGCTCCACTATTGTCACAATAAAGCACAATAGGTAACTGGGTCTTTGGCATACATCCCAAGTTCATAAGGAATTTATTGAGCCATATCGCCTCTTTGGCTGCCTCTTACGTTGCAACATATTTAGCCTCTGTGGTAGAGTCCGTGATGTACTTCTGTTTCACACTCTGCCAACTAACCGCTGCTTCTCCTAACATGAATATAAATCCTGATATCGATTTCCTAGATTCTAAATCTAATATAAAATCAGAATCTATATATCCAATCAGCATTAGTTCCTATATAGTATAAAGCAACTCATAGTCCCTCATCCGACGAAGGTACTTGAGTATACACTTCACAGTTTTCCAGTGAGCTGGACCCGGATTCGGTTGAAACCACCCATCTTGCCTACTACGAAACAGATATATGGCTTGTACAATGCATGTCATACATTAAGCTACCTACTACCGAAGCAGAAAGTACCTTTTGCATTTTCGCTCTCTCTTGAGGTGTTTTAGGACATTGATCCTTAAACAGTTTCATGTCATGTCTGAATGGCACAAAACCCATCTTGGAGTTTTGCATATCAAATCTGGTAATAACCTTATCTATGTACACGACCTGTGATAGCGAGAGAACCATGTTCTTACGATCTCGTGTTACTTTGACTCTCAAAACATAACTCGTTTCACCTAGGTCTTTTATATCAAACTGTGTTGACAACCAGACATTACCTTTGACAATGTTCTCACATTATTTCCAATTAGTAGAATATCGTCTACATAAAGTATCAAATATACCACTGCAATTTTGTCTCTCCTCTTGTACATATAAGGTTCATCCTTGTTTTGAGTAAATCTATAAGACTGGACCGTCTGATCAAAATGAATGTTCCAACTTCTAGATGCTTGCATTAGTCCATAAATGGACTTCTGCAATTTGCAAACTAGATGTTCCTGACCCTCTAACTCAAAACCTAGTGGCTATATTATATATATATATATATATATATATATATATATATATATATATATATATATATATATATATATATATATATATATATATATATATATATATATATATATATATATATATATATATATATATATATATATATATATATATATATATATAAATGCTTGGTTACGGTCCGTACGATCCGGGTCTGCAGCCGCCCGATGTGGTCTGCGGTGCATCCGATGCATACGGCCGGTGCATCGGACGACTGCGGACACGGACCGCACGGACCGCAGACCGCAACCAAGCAGCCCCCTATATATATATATATATATATATATATATATATATATATATATATATATATATATATATATATATATATATATATATATATATATATATATATATATATCTTCTTCTAAATCCATGTTGAGGAATGCTGTCTTGAAATCCATTTGCTAGATCTCCCAATTGTAATGGACTGCAATGGATAGAAGGACCCGAATATACTTAATCATAGCTACCGGTGAGAAGATTTCATTAAAGTCGATTCATTCTCTCTAGGTATAACCCTTGGCAACTAATCTAGCTTTATAAGTCTCAATGGAACCATCAGATCCTATCTTCTTTTTATACACCTACTTATACCCAATAGTTTTAATATTGGATGATAATGTAATAAGAGTCCAGATAGTGTTATGGGACATTGATGCGATTTCTGCCTTCATGGCCTTTTGCCAGTCAGAGCTGTCAGAAGCTTCAACTGTTTCTTCGTAGCTCAGTGAATCATCCTCCTGACCCTTTGGATCAACCAACAAGGTTTCTCTATAGTATTTGTTAGGAGTTCTAATGTTTCTTCTACTACGACGAGGTGGTGGTAGTGGTACAGAGTGACTAGCTGCTACAGTGTCTCGTGCATTTATGTCTGAAGTATCAGCTCCCACTATGCTTTCGGATACGCGCTCTCTACTAGTACTCAATAGTTCATCCAGGATTACCTTACTAGTAGGCTTGTGGTTTATAATATAATCCTGCTTTAAGAATACGATATTTGTGGAAACGATTACCTTCTTATCCTTAGGATCATAAAATAGTCCACCTTTGGTCTCCTTGGGATACCCTACAAACAGACATACTTTGGACTTCGGCTCCATCTTATCCCTCTTGTCCTTCCGCACATATGTAGGACATCCCTATATTCTGAAATATTATAGTGTTGACCTTCGCCTCAACCACAGTTCTCTAGGGGTATGAGGCACTGATTTAGACAAAACGTGGTTCAAAACATATGCTGCTGTATGTAAGGCATAACCCCAAAAAGTGGTTGGTAAACTGACATAACTCATCATGCTGCGAACCATGTCTAACAGGGTTCGATTCCTTCTCTTGGAAATTCCATTATGTTGTGGGGTCCCTTGAGTAGTTAATTGGGATGTGATCCCGTGCTCCACCAAATACCCAAGGAACTCGTCAGATAGGTATTCACTACCTCGATCAAATCGAAGGGTTTTTATATATTTGTCTGTCTGTTTTTTCACTTCAGTCCTGAATTCTTTGAACATGTCAAAGGATTCTGACTTCCGATGCATCAGGTAAATATAACCATATCTTGAGTAATAATCAGTGAAAGTGATGAAGTACTCATGGCCTCTTATCATCTTGACGCTCATGGCTCCACATACATCTGTATGGATTAATTCAAATACCTTAGTGACTCTTACTCCTTTGCCTTTAAAGGCCCTCTTGGTCATTTTGCCTTACAAGCAGGATTCATATGTAGAAAGGGTCTCCGAGGGATCTGTTTACATAATCCCGGCCTTCTCATTTTATGGATTCTGTCTAAGGCAATAAGTCCAAGACGTAAGTGCCATAATTGGGTTAAATTTTTTGAAGGATTCATACGTTTAGATGAATTAACATAAAATATTAAAATCATTGTATTTTCCTTTTCAAAAATAAGATTGACAATATATAGATTATTCTGAACCATTCCTCTTAATATAAAAGTTCTATTCAGCTTAAACGATACACCAGAACATCAAAATAAACTGAATAACCTTCAGTAACCAAAAAGAAAACAAAAATAAAGTTTTGACTCAAAGTTGGCACATAAAAAATATCTCTAAGTGTCATAGTCTTATTATTCAAAAACTGAGAATAACATCTCTAATGGCTTCAGCAACTGGCACAGCTTCAGTTCCCATGCTCAAGGTCATCTCTCCATTAAGAAACATTCTGCTATCCCAAAACCCCTGAAAAGATTTACAGGCATGGTTAGTAGATCCAGAATCCACAATCCAACTAACAAAAAAACTATTACTTGAAAGAAATAATTCAATAACGAAAAGTTGTGATTTACCTTCTTTAGCATTCTGAGACTTCTTGCAGTTCTTTTTCTAATGGTCGTTCTTGTCACACCGGAAGCACTTGGTGCTCGACTTCTTTGAATTACCGGATCTAGACACCAAAATCATGATTTAGTAACATAGCCAACTGTTATAAATACGTTTAGTAACATAAAAAAACCGTTAGGAATATGGTGTTACAAATATTTATAACACTTTTTGTAACAATCGTTACTAATTGACCATTACAAATTGTCTATTTTGGTGTGGTAATTTGATTCGATGGCCGTAAAAAAAGCTTTATCGCATAGCCCATAGAATTCTGCACAGGTGTTGACTTAGATTTCTTCTTGTGTTTCGTGTTTTGAGGCTTCTTACCTGACTTCTTGAAGGATCGGTGTTGCACGTGAAGTACTTCGCCCTTCTGCTTGAAGTCATTCTCAGTTACCTGGAGAGCTCCCAAAAGCTTCACATTTGTCATTGCCAACTTATTCAAATTAAAGTTGGTGACAAAGTCTTCAAAGACTCCAGACAGGGATAAGAGGTAGATGTTCGTCATCACCTCACCTTCTAGCATAATGTCCATGGATGCTAGTTTGTTCTGGAATCCAAACATTTTCAGTATGTGTTCCCGAACTAGCGTCCCCTTGGATATCTTAGTGCTGACGAGTTTCTGAATAGTGAGGTATCGCGTAACATGATTATGCCCCTCAAATATCTTCTTCAAGTACAACATCATATCAGAAGCATTGGGCATATCCTCGACTTACTTCTGCAGAGTTGTTTGCAAGGATGCTATTATATAGCACTTACACATTTCATTAGATTCCTTCCAGTCAGTGAACACCTTCAACTGTGCCTCCGTGGCATTGGGTCCCGGTAAGTCTGGCTCAAGATCATTAAGGGCTGTCATGTGTTTACCAATCCTTAAGACCAGGTAAAGATTGTGCTTCCAGTCCTTATAGTTAGGACCGATAAGTTTGTGGTCATTTAGGATAGCGGACAGGGGGTCTAACTTGGTCATTTGAAAAGAAATGATTAAATGATAAGAATGCATGAAAACTTATTTTATGGATTTTTAAAACAAGCTAATTATATCCAAATGTCAGCGCTACCCTCAAGCGAAAACATCTATGGATTAATTAACCATGTATGTAAGATCTCGGAATCGACTACACCCGTCCGAGGGGGCAGTGTGCAATGTCATCCGTTTGCACAGGTCTTTCCTTGACCGAATCCAAATCTGCCAACTAAAAGCTTTAATGGACCATAGTTATCTTTTATTCAGTGCCACGTGATCCTCATGCGAAGCAACGAAAGCCTCGTGTGCACTTCGGATGCTTACCCACGACCCTAAGCAATTACGACACAGGAGTTAATGCGGCCCCCACGAGGATGAAAAAAGCCCTTTTCTCCTGGCCCCGTAATCGCCATATCCTAAAGGAGACCACTACGCCATCCGGTATAGAATGACACAACTCTCACTCGAGGGGGATGTTGAGTTACACTTCCTACCCGAACACGAAGCGGTTGACCGTGGAGGCCAGAGGATCTCTAAGAGTCCTCTCTTGTATCCCTTATTGAAAATGAGGGTTATTTTGCGAGTATATGTTAATACAAAGGTAGCGACCTCCTATGTACTAAACCCTGGTCACACCATGCTCCCACTAACGCTTCAAGCCTTTCACCTAGCATTAATCGATCTCAGAATATCATAGTCATTGTCGCAAGTGGCCATGGATTTCTCCACTCAAGGGTCACATTATATATCCCAAGAATATCGATGCTCTACAAACTTGACTATCACACTAATGCCCTAGAACCTAGCCTAAAGTCAGACACACAGGAAGGGACTCCCACTAATCATGGTGCCTCGCATATAAATTTGACAATTGATATCTATCGGATCTCCATCCCATCTTAGGTTTTGATGCTGGCTAAATAGGCACCCCGACTAATCAGGTGTTAACATAATGGTAGAATAACCATATATGATGGGATCCCACTATCATAAAAAATCAATTAAATAATAGGCATCATATATCGGGATCCTATCCTAATACGGTTGTTCGGATCGGAGGGGAAAGGCCTCCTTCTGAAGACAGATAATAAAATTATCTCATCGGGGTTCGACATGAAACATAAAGAACAAACAAAGAAAATAACCAAAGAACTGAATCAAGTTCAGGGTCCGACCCCTGAACCTGACTAGCACAGCACATGCTCTTCAACTTTCTTCGCAAGGTTCCTCGGTTCGGCTCCTCTGTCGCACTCGTGAGTACTTCGTTGGATTGTCTTCATCCTCCAAAGTTCCGCTTACACTCTCGATGGTGGATCTTCATGGCATGTCCTCCTTTTCGATTTGTAACCGAAAAGGTTCTAGTACACTATAAGCAAGTGCTCAGTCGTACATAATTTTTTAGAAATAAAAGAAACGCAAACCTAGTTATGGCCTTGGGAACCGAGGATGGTCAACCCCCATCACTCACCCATCTATAGCTCTAAAAACATATTTACACAATAAAGAGAGCATATCCAGATAAAGGTTAACTCGGGGTCCAACCCCGAGTAGCACACAATCATAATCCAGACAATTCTTATAGAGACATCGTGCAAGTACAATTCATAGAACAAGTACTATACATATATGCATGATATAAGCATAGGAACATCGATGAAATCTCGTGCTTATCATACGCACATATAATAGTCTCATGAAACGTCATAAAACATACACCACTAGCTTGGCTCTGATACCAATTGTTGGAAAAATTCTATGCTAGAGGCCCACAACGGAAGCGATTTGCCGGTCGAAAAACCGTGCGTGGTGCACGTTACACAATAAAACTTTCACAAAACTTAATGTTTGTGCACATATGTGCACGTAAGACGAACACTCTAAGGTCAACCTAGCGAATCGAATGTCTAGCATGCATGCAATCCGAGTATACACTAGATTACGAGTTAGAGCAATGCATATCTTCGTGCAGATCTTTTAACCGCGGAGAATTGTCTTCTTTGTCGATGGAGACAGAAGAATTTTTGTAAAGAAGAACGAGGATATGCGAGAGGATGAAGCCTTCGATGTTCACCCGATCTCACATTGCACGGAATATTGCTCTCGGATCTATGAGTGCCTCCGATAAACAACTTTTCTTCGGCTTCGATTAACAATGCGAGGATCAATTCTGATGTTGCACACACGGAAGAGGAAACGAGAGATGAGGGAGAGGATGAGAGGGGGTGTTCACGTATAGCTTGCCCACACCTTGTGGCCGGCCCCTCTCTCCTAATTCCCTTATAGTGGCCGGCCCCTAGCAACTCCTTGAAGCTAGGGCCGGCCCCTAACTTGTCTCCCTCTCTTTTCATGTGAAACCCGACCTAATGTGGCCGGCCATACATAAGTCAAACCCCGTATACCCCCCCTACTCCTTGAAGTTTGCATTTGCAAACCTTAGAATCTATGGGGGACCAGCCATGTCTTTTCCTCATGTGGGGGCTGCCACCCTAGTGTGTGGTGGTGCCTTTGGTTTCCCAAGGCACCCCCACACCTCTAGTTGGTTGCCCCTCGCATCGGGAACACGCATAATGCAACCGAGTGACTTATGACTAGTGTTTTCACTATCACTTGGGTGCCATCGGTGAAAACTTAGGGTGCCCATAGTAAAGTCAACTAGTCAATTCGCAACACGTACCGGTGCATCGCACCCACGTAGCAAACTTCACTAAGTTTAGGATTGACCACGTGTGTCTCTGCACTACTCCAGATCTACAACCTAGTGGCCACAAGCGTATACGTATCTACTGTGCACTAGTACGAAGCACACACGGAGCATATTAGACTTGGACTGTTTACTTCCTCTTATTGCATCTCGTGAATTGAGGAGATAATTCAAGAACCGCATAAAGTATGGATAAGGTGGAACCTTTAGGGACCAGGGTTCATAGCTTCCGACTTGAACTCGATCGACACACTATCCGAGTATACTATCGACCCTCTGAGTCCGAGTTAACCTACGTAGCCACCCAGAATGTGACACAGGCTGCACTCTATTCCCCTTGGACTTACTACATTCTCTCGTATACCTCTGCTCCCCACTTAGTAGTGGTAAAATCGTTGTCCCTCCACTTAGTTCTATGAGTTAACTCGAGCGGTGGAGAACACCGTCAGACTCGAGTGCTTATATGACTTGGTTCCATCCAGGTTGCACATACGTTGTACCTATCGATTACCTCGTCAAGTAATCTAACCCGGTCAACAGTCTAACTGATGACCACCAGGCCTGGATTTGGTACAACGTAAGTCAGACCAACGAACACACCTCCTATTAAGGGTGTGGATGAGCTGCAGCAGTGGCTTGCTGATGCGACGCCAGCCGGGTAACCCAGTACACCGTGGTTTTGGATCACATAACTAAATCCTCACACATTGGTGCGCCATAGAACCACACAACTGGTGAGCCCACAAAACATGGTTCCTCAGGGTTTATGATTGTTTTACCCTAAGTAGAAACACGGCTTAGTGCACCAGTATCTGCTCACTGATTTGTGCACCGTGTTGGTTCTGTTCGGCCACAGACACTGTGTCTGGTGATGACCATAGTGAAGACTCCTTATGCACTGTCATCCCCAACAGCTTAGCATGATGAGGCGACCAACCTAATCATAGCTGTGAACTGATTTAGGTTGCATATGACCTATTCACTTAGCCTTCAACTTAGTGAACTACTATGTAACCATGGCTCTCTATTCTAATAAGAACACGTAATTTTATTACGTACCAACATGTATCTCATTGAATAACATTTATCCTTTATTATTAGATCAAAACTCAAAGTTTAACAAGCTTAGAACACACCAATTCCAACACTTCCCCTATCAACACTCCCGACACCCTGGAGATGCTCGGCTAGGCCGACGCTGCACCGCCACCTCACAGCGACTCTGTCCCAAGTCAGAAACAAGCCCCTCTCATCCCTGTTACTTCTTTTATTGCTTTTACTGCGGGCCCCACTCGGGAAACACCGTAGTCACATAAAAATTATGTTTCCTTGAGCCTGACGATCCTGATGTCGAGCTCCTACTAACTATGGCGGAGGTTGAGTTTGGAATGGCACGTATTCTGATAGGGAATTTTCCTGGCGATCTTTTAGTCCCTTTCCGGGTCACTGTGATGACCCCCGAGATAGAAGCTCAGAGGAAGAGGAAAAACAGGAAGCATGCTCAACCATCGCCTCGGCCCCCAAATCGGCACTGGGCTCACCGATCCGATTCGCCTAGCTAACTAGGTGTTCCTGAGCGAGCAGGCAGAGTAGCAGGGTAGAAAGCCCTCCAGAAGGCGGGGCTTGATTCAGAGCTCGACTGGACGAGCTCGGACGATGAAGAACCTGTCGACCAGAGCCTCCCCCTTAAATTACCCCCAGTACGCAAGCAATGGGCGAACAGCCTCAAGCACCACCTCCAATAACTCCCTTAGCGGGGACTGAGGCCCCACAGGGCGAAGTTCTGCCGCCTACCTCAGGTGCGAACGCCCTGAAAGAAAAGCGAGCTGGATGTTTCCACCTTTGCTGTGGCCCTCCGTAAAAATAAAGAAAAGAGCGATGCTATTCAACTAATCTGTTTTCCAATTATTTTTGTCCAATCTGATAGGGGAACAGATCACAACCGTACCTTTGTCAGCCAGTCGGCTCGTCCAGCATTAACAACCTAGCAGATTAATACCACTCACATCTTTACGGGCTGAATCATAGATTACCGACCGTTGTGATGACAACAGAATTAACAGCAAGATATACAACATACACAGAGTCAGAACCAGGGCAACCTGTATCAGAATTCCCATACAAATTGGTTGCCTCATTATCTGGCTCTTCAGTCTTAACCCAATCTATTGCCCCTTGAGGAACTCTTTATGATGTCATACAAGCCCTAACTCCTCTTCATTTTCTTATAACTCGGCCGACTTGCTAATGGGTCCCTTTCTAGCTAGCAAGCACGGATCTCCGGGAGCCTGCCGGCAACCGGTGGGCAGCTGCCGGAGATCTTCAAAAACGCAAAGATGCAAGACAGCCTTGTTATCATCGGCCTGGCTCGGACGATGCCGTGTGATGAGACGCCCAGATCGTTACAGCCATCATGCCCCATGACGTAACCTTCTAAATCTTCATCGGTGATCAATACTTCATCCCCTCTGGTCGGGCTCGGCGGCGTAAGCCTCACCATCATGGGCCCGGATTGAACGATCCTGCGTGATGGAACGCACACGGCTTTACAAGGATCCCCACCGGTGCTGTAGCCTTCGAGATCCGCCTCAGTTATCAATATTGCGTCTCCGGTGGAAGGACTTCTCAGCACCCAGCTATTGATCGCAGGGAATTGTAGCCGGCGCTTGCTATATTCTTGAACAGCCTGCGTACGAACACAAGATGTTATGCGAGAAGATAGTCAAGACTTTGCTAGTACAACTTAAATGCAACATCACAACCTAATTTGCTTGAAAAGGCAGCGGCATTCGATGCAATGTTCAAAAACTCGCAGCTCGAGCACGACTCAAATACCAGTCGGTCAGAATCGTCCGATTTATACCGAGTTTTGAAACAATGGTTTGATGTCGCAGTGGCAAAAAAAATCCAATGAACATATTTAGAGGTAAATGTTCTTGTGTTCTTTCACAATCTTTGTGCCTCTTTACAAAACCTTCTACAGAGAAACCAGCCAAATAATTATAAATATCATAGACCCATACTGGATGAACAATCTAACCAGCTTCTTGCAAGGATTGCATTATATATAATGTCAAAAATGGCAGAGTACCTACAGATGGTCCAGAAAAATTCGAGTGCCTTGAAGAATAGGAACACAAGGGGGGTGTCAGGCATCGTTCCAAACCCATCCGTTTCTATCCGCAGATCCATAATTCAAACTCATCGGATACTATTTGTTCCGGTGGAATGAAGGACTTGGGAACAATAATTAATCGCTCCAACCGTTTCTATGCTAACCGGAACGCTGAACCATCAAATTACATTGGAGATGGTAATTTACAGGAATACCCTCTTATGGATGAGGTTTAAGTGAACAGTTGTTCCGTATGCCAAACACCCCCAAAATTGACAGGATAGGGAAGAAGAATAAGGAAAAAATAGTTCCAAAGTGTAGTTCTCATTCTTTCTAGGCAATGAATTAAAAAAAACAATGTGGTAGGAGTTACAAGCATCATCCGTCATATCATATCATTATACAATCACGAAACAGAATGTATTACATGCTACCCATCATTTCATGCCAAATGAGATGAATTGGATGCAGTACACGATGTATGAACACCAAGCAGAATCTGAAGGCAAGCAGAATTCCCACAAGTTGGGAGCATCTGATGATGACAAATATAAGTAGAAATGTGGTGTTTGATATTGGTCCTCAAGCCCTGGCTTGTTTCAAGGAACCCCAAGTCTTTTTACAGGTAAAATCTCAAAAGAATGACCTGCAAGTGGAAGTATTGCACTATGACATGTTGAGCTCCTTACCGTATGATGATTAGGGTTATTAGTTCCGTTTGATAATGGTCCTCAAGTCCTTAATTTCTTTAAAAACCTAAAATCTTCTTTATTGGGGGATTCTCAAATAAATAGCTTCTCAGTTGAAATATTGTAGTTTGAGATGTCAAATTATAACTTAGATGAGCATGTCCCTAAGTTGATTCGATCCACTTCATATCAGAATTTTGAAATGAATCTTAAAAAAAACATTGTCTACATCTTTGAACTGCACATAGGAGTTCCAACACGGCCTTGAAACCGGAACAAGCAGAAAAGTTGATCATACTATTTTGATAATGTTATGGAATCCAACAATGGGTAGTCCTAAATTAGGGCATGTTTATGTTCGCTAAAAAGAGTCCTTTATGGACTCAAATCACCTATGATGTCCATGCTATCCATCGCTAGCATAAATAGAGATGGGGTCTAACAAAAGGGAATGTGTCCATCTACTGAAGTGCATTAACTTTCCAGATACTTTCCAAGAAACAATTCCCCTAAGAAGACATTGAGTCAATGGGAGTGCAACGTCCATCATAGTACAGGCTTAAAAACTCAACAAGAAGCTAATTTCCCAGGTTGAACTTATAGTCCTTACAACTTGATTTATATTCTACCACATTTTTCGGGGTTTGAAATGAGGCAAGTCCAGTTGAGCACAACGTAGATAATGGCTTTCCTAGAAGATGAAGGTAAAAAATTGAAGCCATCGATTATGTCGAAAACTGGTATTGGAGGATAACCTATGAAAACTTTGGTTATTAACAAATGGGTGTCAGATTTGCGATCTTCATGCATCAAAAATTCAAATTTTCCAAATGTGTTGCACTTATTGTGTAAAGAGAAACCTGAATGTGTTGCACTTATGGTGTAAAGAGAAAACCCGAGGGTTTTTAGTTGCACAGACATGAAGCAGAGACGCAGGAACGTGAAAGGCGAAGCAGAGGACCGAACCTATGGTGATTGGCTCAAAATTCATCAGCAAAGGGGGCTGAATTCATGACCAAAAATAAACTGAAAAAAAGAAAACACAATTTAATTCACCAATTTATGCATTTACTATACCTATAAATATATGTTTATATATTCACAAATACTAAGAAACAATGACTCGATCTAAACCATTAGTCTAACAGACTAATTCTATTGCTAAATCAATGGTGAAGTAAAACTAACTTTGTCAAAACAAGTGGATTGGTATCTCTACCATATTCAAATGATGCCCCCCCCCCCCCCCCCCCCCCCCCAAACACACACACACACACACACACACACACACACGATCCGAAAATAATGTATCTATTCAAGAATATATCCTAACTGCCAACCTAAACTAAGTCAGACCCTTGGAGGATTAAAGTTAGAAACTAAGGACAACTCATATATATATATATATATATATATATATATATATATATATATATATTATATATATATATATATATATATATATATATATATTATATATATATATATATATATAGAGAGAGAGAGAGAGAGAGAGAGAGAGAGAGAGAGAGAGAGAATTAGTCTATGGTGCAGTCAAATTAACGTGCGGCTAACATGCGGCCAAATTAGTCACATAAGCCAGATAAGCCACATGTCAAAAATCAACTCATTCTAAGACCTCTAGGTGCATCAAATGTCCTCGTCTTTATTGACAGTTCATTTTAACCATCAAATTTCGGAGGCACATTTGATACACCTAGAGCTCTTGGAATGGGTTGATTTTTGACATGTGGCCTATGAAAGAAAAGTTGATCATCCTCAAAAAAAAAAAAATTCCAAAGAATGGTTGTAAGTTAGCCGCACGTTAAATTGGCCGCACCATAGACTCTCTCTCTCTCTCTCCTCTCTCTCTCTCTCTCTCTCCTCTATATATATATATATATATATATATAGGGTCAGGATCGGATGACCCAGCAAATTTTGACCCAGGAAAATAACCCAGGGACCCTAATCGTTGGATTCCGGTTTCAAAATGTGCTGATTTTTTGTAAACATGTTTTCTATGGTATGTTGATCGTCCTCACAAAAAATCAGCACATTCTAAAACCTCTAGGTGCATCAAATGTGCTCTTTAAATCAACGGTTAAAATTGACGGTCGAAAACCGTTGATTTGAATAGCACATTTGATGCACCTAGAGGTTTTAGAATGTGCTGATTTTTTTGTGAGGATGATCAACATACCATAGACAACATGTCTACAAAAAATCAGCACATTATAAAACCTCTAGGTGCTGATTAGGGTGCTGGGTCAAATATGGGTCAAAATTTGTTGGGTCAGTCGACCTTGACCCATATACATATATATATATATATATATATATATATATATATATATATATATATGAGAAATGCTATAATGCGGCATGCGGTAAGTGCGGCACCTCACTGCAGCCGTCTGATGCACAGCTGCTTGCATGCGATGCACGCGGCGCGTGCATCAAATGGCTGCGGTGCGGTGCCGCATGTACCGCATGCCGCATTATAGCATGCCCCTATATATATATATACTAGTAAGAAACCCGGGCAATGCCCAGATGAGCTTGATGCACAGCCATTTGGCACAGATGACATCATAATTGTTCGAAGAAGTATGAAATCTAAAATGTGTGTGATTCACTTATGAGAGAGAGAGAGAGAGAGAGATTAACATCAAATGATAATTAAATGTCATTGAATGGATGTTTTATTTTCTTTATGATAGGTTTTTAATAGGATTTAAAGCTGAGCCATGTTCACACATGGAAGAATGATTAAGGTTCTTTAAATGACGTCCACGTGTCACAACACGGGAGAGAGGCTTCCGTTTTAGTATATAGTATATATATATATATATATATATATATATATATATATATATATATATATATATATATATATATATATATATATAATATATATATAGGGGCATGCTATAATGCGGCATGCGGTAAGTACGGCACTGCCCTACAACCGTCTGATGCACCACTACGTGCATGCGATGCACACAGCGGGTGCATCAGACGGCTGCGGTGTGGTGCCACACTTACCACATGCCGCATTATAGCATGCCCCTATATATATATATATATATATATATATATATATATATATATATATATATATATATATATATATATATATATATATATATATATATATATATATATATATATCGATCGACTCCATTAAGTGAAAAAATGACTCAAGGTTTCAACAAAACCCTAAAGTGCATCAACCTACATTCAATTATTGAACATCATATACAAGGGGGAGCGATATGTCATGGCCACCCAAAATGACTAGCCATTCCTATACATCAATCATTGGAGCAGCCATGACCAGCTCAAGTCAGTTAAGCATCAGCTACAGCTGTTCGATTTGTGCACTTAAGGTGCGGATGTGCACAAAACTTTTAGCCCAAGACCTTCCCCAAATATCTTACAAAGATGAAAAGTAGCATCCCCTTCTTCAATATTAGTTCAATATATTCTGGGAGTTTAGTATCTCAGAATAGAGCTAGCTACTCTTAAATAAAACATAATAGCACTAGGCCTTAATTTTCATCAACCCTTCTAGACGGGATAAAAGAGACAATTCGTCTTGTGACAACAAGCAAATGAGGTCATGTAAAGTATGTCGCTTTCATATGATATAAAGTAGCAAAGAGTAACATTATGGGCAGCTAAAAAAGACACCCTTAATGGATAATTCACAAAGGAACGTTCCATCGTGTCAATGAGACAGCTTAAGACATCTGCTAAATGCATAAACTTCACAAGAGTCTCATGCATGAGGGGAGCAAACGAGAGGGAGAGAGGCCCATGCAGGACCGTAAAATCACAAGAAGGTTGGACATGCACAAAGAAAAGGAGAGGGGCATATTTGAAAATTACTTGGGAAGAGGTAGAGGTTGTGTACACTGTACAGTGGAAGCAAAGGTATGTTCACATGTTAGCATATCAGCTAGTCGGCAATCAATAGCAAAAATTGGTAGTTTGCAGCCAACAAACTGAAAAATAAGAGAATTTAAAAATAAAACATTGATACAATACATGTCAAGATAATACCTTTTCAACTCTTGAGCCGACATATAGGCAATACAAAGCAACAAGTGAATATGGAGTAGATTTTAGGGGCCATCAGTTTGTTGAAATCATGTAGGCAGCATTAAGAATAATTTTATTAAAGTGTGCAGCCTTTGAGAATTCATACCCAATATATTGGGTATATTGTGCTTGCTCATTATGTTCTGTTGGCACCACGATAGAACTATTACCAATCTTCAGGCACAGTCTGGTTGGAACAAACCCAAATATGAGGGTTGGATTAACAAGTTCAGCCTTTATCATTAACAACAAATTTGGTATTGAGATGGCGAAGAAGAATTTGATGATGACTGAACTAACAGCAAATTTAGTTTGATAAAAACGAATGGCGGTAAGGATCCTGAAACTCGATCCCAAGTAGCCAAAGTTTTAGCTGGACTGGGAATCATGGTAGGCAGCATTGAAAATCATCGAGTGTAGAGATTGCGAAAAAGAATTTGATGATGACTGGACAAACAGCAAATTTAGTTTGATAAAAACAAACGGCAGTAAGGATCCTGAAACTCGATCCGAAGTAGCCAAAGTTTTAAATGGACTGGGAATCATGGTAGGCAGCATTCAAAATCATTGAGTGTAGAGTTTTTTAGTTTTGCTTAGGTTGGGCGCTAGTACAAAAATGACATCAAAACTAACAGTTTACTTTATAAGCAGGCCTCCTTTCTCTCTGGAGCAATAGGATGATAGAAAATTACTTGAGAAAGGACTAGAGGCTAGGCAACGAGGGTGAACAGCTATTTATGTTGGCTACCCAAGCATTATGTAACAGTCAACACATCTCCTTTCAAGCAATTTGATCAAGAGAGCAAAGGTGGCATAATACATGGGCAAAGGCAAATGAAAATTTCACCCTCCACATTCCGACATTCAGGCTCAAGTTTCGGAAGATATAAGAGCTTCTGTTTGATTCCCAGAGTGAAAATAGGGCACGTTTTCTGGGGTGATAATAGAAAGAACTTCTTAACCAGAAATGTATTGCAAGACATCATTAAAAAAAACAGTCGGGTAGAGAGAGGACTATGGCTATTCTTCTTGGCTCTGCTATCCTGAATCGACCTGCAGTACATGGAGAGTGGCGCAAGGCAAGATTCTCACTTTCGAGCTCCTAAAAAGAAGAAACGCTCAAGTGGTTTCCACAGGTCGTATGTAGAAGGAGAAATACATACAACACATGCTGTTTAAATGAACCACGCTCATTATGGGTGAAGCTACTGCAAGAGTGAATAGACAAGCACGCTTTTCAAACTGCTGCAAATAAAAAATTAGCCTCATAAAAGCATTAGGATTAGCATCACATGTAAGTAATATTATTATTATATGTCTACGTTCCATACCCGCCATTGTGAGGGAGCCAATAACACCCTAGGCCGCCTTGATCGTACATATTCCAAAGCAGCAGCAGGAGTCATGTGCTTATATTCCACCTATAATATTCCAAATAATTAGACTGAATGTTTTCAGCAATGACAGAATAACTTTTGTTTGTTCTACTGTATATTCATAGGGCAGGAATCGCGGGATACGGCAAAGAAAACCATCAGCTAACAGAACACCCAACAATTCAACTGGTTCATAAACGAATAAGCTACTGCATAGCAAGTTTAAGGTTTACCAAATAGCAAAGGACAATGGTGGTGCTACGCCCCCTCCCAGCTTTACAGTGAACGTATGTAGTCCTTCCACAGCATGAATTCCCTGGAAAGAGAGTGATGGTAGTTTAAATCTAAGTGCATAAATCCATTGTAAAATACATCTCATTTAGAATAACGGACCATGGATAAAAGCATATGTAAGAAGTACACGACATCATTGTGAACATTTTGCTGAACTACTTAGTCAGTGGCAAGTTCACGAGCTACAAAAGGGTAAACTAACAACACACTTTGGTCAAATAGTAGGATGATTCCTTTTTAAGATTCGAAATAAACTTCTATACTTTTCCAACATCTAATCTTTTACTGTTAAAAGTTCAATAATTTTTTTGTTACGTCTAATCTCTTATTCCAAACCATGTGTCCAGCGAATTTGTTTTTTGTTTTTTTCCCTATTTTGTCCAAATTACAGGCCAGAGAGCAGGGCTGAAGGTAGAAGAAAGATTTTGGTTTGTGCTAAAGAACCGGATACAAGGGTATTCTGGAGCTCTACAGCCATATGGTCATGCAGCAGCCCATATGCCCAATGCCACTGGGTTCAAGTGACCGGAATACCGAGGGGCAGATTCCGTCGGCACTCGGCCCCGAGTGCTGTCCCAATTGAAACTGCACAGATGCAATGGCCTTTACGTATGGAAAGCATTTGATCATTGAGGAAAGCTTCTCGTTGTGTTGTGCAGCATTAAAGCAATTCCTGTTGAGTTTAGTTTCTTGAAAACATTCAATCGAATGTCGACATATTTCCTATCAAATGTGTTTTTTTCTTTTTATTTCTGAGCATCAGACATAGGAATTTCAAAATTTTGAAATTTTAATAGTACCAAATTTCGGTTTGAAGTCACAAAATGTAAGCCGAATTGGGTATGGTTTATTTTTGATTACTTGCATGGTTTGTTGGTTCATTCGGCTTCCGTTTTGGGTTTGAAATTCATACACTGCATTTGTTAGCTGGCTAATTTTTTCGCTAGGTTTATATTATCTTTTCTCTGCTATTTATTTCATTTTTTCAGAGAGAGAGAGAGAGAGAGAGAGAGAGAGAGAGAGAGAGAGAGAGAGAGAGAGAGAGAGAGAGAGAGAGAGAGAGGGGGGGGGGGGGGGGGGTCCCATTTGATGCTTCATACTACAAGGAACTAGCGTACAAAAGTGGACACACTTTATTCTTAAATGCTAAAGCATACATAAAGTCAAGCTACTGATGCATCTGTTTCTTTTCAAGATTGCAAAGTCATAATATCCCGAGTATCACATCCAGCTTATAGCAAATCAATTCTACTATAAAAATAGAAGCAGTCCTCAAAGAAACATAAAAAGCATACACATATAATGCTTTTTAACTTATAAAGAGAACCATGTAATGAAATATCGTAGTGCTTTTTGTAGAGCCAGTATACTGGTCTCTTTCACTGACACAGCTTAAAAGTTGAAGCTTAATATGGTCGTAACAAAAGTATTGGAGAGGGCCAAAAGAGCTTGCATATGGTCGTAACAAAAGTATTTCTCAGCCATTAAATCGACATGGAGGAGATAATGGGATTGAAGCATATACAAATATTTTGTACAAAATAAATTTGACAATCAATGAAACTTAATATTAACGGATATGTTTTGTTAACATGAAAAAGCATTTCAAAAAGGGTGGCTCAAAGATGGAACTCATCTCTCTTTTACTTTTTCAATGACAACAGAGACAATTTAACAAAAGTGCGTCTTTTTTACCATTAACGCTCAAACTCTTGGATACAATGAGGAATCCAAAATCTTGTCTGTCAACACAGTAGTAACAACTATATGCTTACCCTATTTTCCTTGTCTTCCATTGATAAGGAATTTATTCGTGCTGGAAAGGATGATATAATTATGGAGAATTTTTGGGTCAACTACAGCATATTGACCACGATGGCGTCTTCATCGGGCTAGACCTTACACCCTTGACTCGGGTACTCTGCCTGTCTCACTTGGACGTCACCTCCTTCATTCCAGTTCATCAAACTCGTCAAGGTAATCATTATCAGCAGCTCCTGCTACTACAGTGCTACACGCTCAACGACAGTCGGCAGCAACTTCTTCGCATGGGACCCAGGAATTGACTACAGTGCTACACGCTCACAACTACTGCACCTACATCATCAACTTCAGACATTGATGACTACTTTGGAGACCTGCAAGATTTTGACGACCCCAATGATTGGTTCGACTTCACGGAACTTGTGGGTAAGTTCTAAGTTGGGATGAATGATAGGAACCAGATTCAACGACTGCAACAGCTTCGCTAGCAACCGGATCTAATTAAAAAAATTAAGATTTTATGTGCAAGTCACTGTCTTCGTTTTTTTAGTCCCAAATCGCCTGTGGGAACTCATGCATGTAATCCCGCCTATTATATAAAGGTGTATGATCCTTTATTTTAATATCAATAAATTATATAAAAAAAAGTTTTTTGTCCCGCATTGCCTGTGGGAACTCATGTATGTAATCCCGCCTATTATATAAAGGGGTATGATTACTATGATCATTTGTTTTAATATCAATAAATTATATAAAAAAATGAGAGTGCTCGTTAGCATGTAGGGTTTCCTATATTATAATCCATCAGAGATGGATTCCTTGAATCTGGTGAACTCAGGATCCCCCCTCTACTCTTCTCTTCTCTCCCAATCTCTCTCTCAAAACCCTATTCGTTTTTGTGATCATCATCGACAACATTGATCCTCTTGTTTCCTACGGAGAACAAGAAGAGAATTTTGAGAAGATGTCGAAGAAAAATAAGAATATAAGAAAAAGAGAAGAAGAGTGGCATAAAAGGAGAAGCCCAACCCTTCGCTTCCCTCTCTTTCTTCCACTCTTTCTCTCTCCCTGCGAGAACTAGCCACTAGCCTTCCCTTGTTTTGTCTACACGAAGACCCGGCCGCCTACTCTGTTTTGTATGATCGAAACAGAGAGATGGGATTTTTAAAATCTCAGTCTCCCCTTCTCTGCTCCAAGGGAACCCCTTGCGGCCGATATTTAATCCAGGCACCCTCAAAAACCCATTCTGAGCTTCACGTGCAAACGGTGCACGAAACATCACCGGCTGTCCAGATTTTAATTGTGAGCACCTCAATCGCAACAGTGATATTACTAAGAGCACCCCTACTTGCGGAAAAACAGATTTTGCTGGTTTGCTGATTTGAAGAGCCCTTTTGGTTGATTTGGAATTTCTCTTGGGCTGAATTTCATCCCTAAATTGCTTACATGCATGAAGAAAAAAACAGGTGATCATTCCACATTACAATACAAAAACATCAAATGCATATGAGCCATTACGGTTATATAGTTATTGCCACTACGATTGTAGGGATATAGATTAAACATATTTTACTTACTGTGGATAAAATCCACGGCACGGCATATGTCCACAGGTGATGGAGCAAAAAGGTAATCTCTCGTAGGAATCACTAGATGATCAATCCCATGAGCCTGTACATGATAAAATAAAATGATGATGCATGCGACAATACAAAACATACGAAAACTCTAAAGTAGAAGGCCAGCAAATCCATGCCCTAGAAAAAGGATGATAAAGACCTGGTATCTATAAAAAAACAATCTCCAATAACAAAGTTTCCAAGAAAAGCTAGCTCCTGGAAAATTTGTGAAACGAACTTACCATGTTGCCACCATATATATTTAGATTGATACTGCACTAATAGGGGAAAAACTCCAAAATTCAGAAACTCATTTGTCTTTAACTGCATGAAAGGTGCTTTTTTATTTTTAGATAATAACTTGACATATGTACAATAACTAAAATTTCTGACATTTATTGTACATAGGCATGCCTCTGGTAGCAGAAAAAACACTAAGAAATCACTGCATTATAAGGTATGACAAAATATTCATGATACTTAAGTCGTGTTTATATGGATATCACCCTAGGCTTAATATACTATTATCAAATAATTGCAAATTATTGTTAATTCTGCAAGTAGAAGCAACAATTGGAATTATCAGAATGAAACACTTGCCTGATATAAAGATGACGGAACCAACGTCTCGTATGCTTCATTTAGGGTAATGACAGCACGAACTCCTAGGTCACGCAGGCGAGGTACGTCCTTAGGAAAAGGAACAGCCCCAAGCAAGAGGAACTGGAAGATGTATATAGAAAACAGATGAGAGAAATAACACTTCGTTAAATCCTTTAGACGGTTACACTAGAAAATAGAAATTGAACAAGGCAATTTCTAAAATGAAACCAATATGACAAAGTGGTTACATGTATGCATGAATCAGCAGTAAGTTTCAACAAATATACAGTTAGCAGCTGACCATTACTTATAAATATATACAGTAGTTGAAAATGTAACTGGTGGAATTTTGTCATGAATAAACAATTATATGTCCTGTACAAAGTAAGATTCAGAATGGGGTACACCGTACACTAGCTGTCATATGATCTCAATAAACCAAGGCATGCACAATTGCATGTAGGAAATAAGAAAAGCAACTCGAGATGTAAAAATGAAAAATCCACATTAGGGATCTTATTCTAATTTCCCATTTGGACATCAAAATTTTGTTCTGCCTAACAAGGCCCTAACAATGTCTGAGGCTCTGAAATAGTTAGTTGTATCTCGTACGTTTAAAACAATTACAAAGAAAAACATAGTCTGCTCTTTTTTTTTTCTTACCTTATTTTAGAGCATAGCAGCATAATAAATCCAAATAAAAAGACAGCAGAGCTAGCAAACCCACATCGTCAAATACCTGTGTGTGTGGGTTTATTCTCGAATAGCAGAATCGAAGAATAACCATATATGGGAGATAAGCTCGTCATCCCTGTTTTATTAGTCTAATTCTCAAATCAAACAGGACCGTAGAATTTGCATAGACCATTTATGAAAAAGAATGAAGAGGTTGTACAGAGCAATTGAACTACTGTAAGGGTCTGTTCTTTTGGCGAGTAAATTAGGTTGGACATTGATTTACCCGGGTAATCTCACTTTGTGCCACGTTCTTTGGTCCAATGTCCCGGGTAAATGGTTTTCCAAGATTCCTTTTTTCCCTGTGGCACATTAGTCCCCCCAAAATTGGTCGGACATTGATTGCCCACTGCGGGTACGACATTATTTGCCAAAATCTATTTGATCCACCGAGAATTTAGATGGATTTACCCAGCTAAAAAGAACATGAGACATTTAATTTCATGAGACATCAGTGTCCTTGCCCATGAATGTCCCAAGCAAATGAATTTCCTATTCCATTTGTCTCTCCAAAAGAACGGACCCTAAAGGATTTATGAGAACCTTGTGATGTGAAGGACTTACAACATCACCTTTAAAACATAAAATGGAAGTCACCAAACATCCAACCTGTGATCATCTTGTTTCCTTTTGTTTTACAAGTACACAAGAGATATGGACGATTCGGGCCACAACAATTTGATGCAACAGATATGGCAATAGACGAGAGAAGAGATCAGCTAATATATGTGGGGAAGATAATCAAAGGGAGGCTTACTAGTATGAAGGCAACGCTTTATCTAGTTGATGCAGAAAAGTATATTACCTCAAGAAACCTAGAACAATGAACTTGAGCACAATCAAGCAATCTCCCTAGAATTCACTGCATGTGAACTGAAGTACATAAGTTACCTATTGACCTCAAACTTGTTTGCTACAATCAAAAGCATAAAATAATTCACAAGATCAGGATAACTAAACGATCTTGTCGTGATGTTAAGATTGCAGACTCTTCTTACTGGCGAATAGAATATGCCTTCAAAATCGTCAATAGCAGCTTTCCTAGACTGATATTATCCTATAAAAAGGTTGCCCCATAAGGTAGAATTCTTCGATTCTACAAGGTGTTAGTCGTGGGTCAGAGTCTTGCATTATTGGGCTAATAAAATTCCGACCAATCACAAGGAGGATGATACACATGGTCAGGACAAAAAATCCCTTCACAGATTTGAGGGGACAAAATTCTAATTTTGATGCATTTGTTATCAGTTACGGGATTTGAAATTGTTTCCACAGCTTATTGTGGAATTCGGATGTGCTGTGTTTACCAAAGAATTTGACCTAGAGAAAGACTACCGCATAAGTATGTAATCATTCTCACGTATAGATGAAGATTAACCCCCTCCATTAGTGGACATGGATAAGTTGCCCAGAGAGCAAAGCCATGTCATTTCAGTGAGCTTGTCTTGGCAGTCTTGCTTTCTCTCTCTAGGGTAAATGATGCAGGACAGCTACAAGACCCACATATTTTCAATTGAAAGTCATCTTGAGACGATAATGAAAGAGATGGAGAGGGGCGGAGAGATAGACCACTAGGAGTCGGTACCTAGGGTTTGTTGGAGTATGCACAACAAGGGGGAAGATGATGAATTCCATCGGCAGTAAACACTTGCAAAAGCGATTCTTTATTTCATCATAGGGGATGCCTATAAATAGGCTTACAAGAGATAATCACTGATAAAGATAACCTTCTTAAATTTAAATGATTTGAATTTATCCAAATCTTTCTTAAAAAAAACATATTTAAAACTACCATTAATTATTGATAAATCCAAAAATAACATATTTTAAATCAAACCAAATCCTTTATCTTATCCTAAATCACGATTAAGGATTTATCCTAATTAATTAATCCGAAAATAAATTAATTTCGGATAAAATTAATATTTTATTCCAAAAATATTAATATTTAAATAAGATCAAATATTTAATCCAAAAAAAATTTTAAAAATTCTAAACAGTCGGATACTCCCTGCATCAAACACTCCAACTACAAAAGAACCCGACCTTGATGTTTGTGAAGTCAAAGCAATCGCTAATGCCTGAACACTTAAGCTGGTGATGTAGGCCTAGAATGTGCAATCATGTCACACAGTAGTCACCTCCCAGGTCCCATGCGAAAGCGGTGTTGCTGCGAGCAGGATCAGGAATTAGGAATGTACTGGCATATGCTAGTGAAGACAGTCATCAAGGTGGTCCGATGTGGTAGCTTGAAAGAGGACACGCGCAAGTGTCGACGAAACTGAGTTAACATATGATTCGAAGGTGGAAGATCTAGCCCAATGAAGTCAACGATAGGGGCTAGTATGTTGAAGTCGACACCCTGAACCAGCTTGACTGGCGGAACAATCTCCACACGATTAAGTGCATGTGGTAGCACCACTGGTGACGAGTGCTCCACTGAAGGCAGAATCTCTAATATAGCTAAAAGTGCTGACACAGGTGGAAACTCCATGGAAAGTGCTAGTGGCAGTGGTGGCTACTCGGAAATCCCAGCCAATTGAGGAGGCTATGCTAAAAGCGAAAGATCATCGGAATTTAGAGTCTCCTCCAGGATCTTCACTGATGGTACCGATGGAGATGTACCCTGAGCTTCAATCTTGTTAATTATGCTCGTAACTTAGCAATTGACTTGTCCCATTCTGCTTTCCATTTTGCATACTATCTATCACTCTCTCGGATAAGGTCTTAGCATACGCTTGATCAATGAAAGATTGATCAAAGGGATAGCGAGGATATGAAAATCGGTCACGACGATTTTACATCATGATAGGAGCTCTGATACAAAACTGATGCGGGAGGGCTACAAGACCTGCATGTTTTTAATCGATCGTTGCCTTGAGACAAGAATTAGAAAGATAGAGACGGGGGAGGGGAGAGATAGACCACTAGGAGTCGTCACCTAGGGTTCATTGGAGTCGGCACAAACAAGGGGGAAGAGGATGGATCCAATCAGTAGAAAACACATGCAAAAGCAATTCTTTATTTCATCATTCAAAAAAAATAATCATCATAGAAGATGTCTATAAATAGGCTTACAAGAGATAATCACTAATAAAGATAACGTCATCTAAAAGATAACCTTCCTAAATTTAAAAGATTTGAATCTATCCAAATCTTTCTTAAAAACATATTTAAAACTACCATAATTGATAAATCCAAAAATAGCCTATTTTAAATAAAACCAAATCCTATCAAATGATTCAAATCTTATCCTAAATAACTACTATAGATTTATCCAGTGTTGTCGAGGCCACGCCTTGGCCTTTTCAGGCCCGGTTGCCTAGGCCACAACCTAGTCAGGCAGCCTATATAAAAAAAGGGTTTTTTTTCTTTCATTTTGTTTTCTTTTCCAATGTATGTATGACCCATATACTTAAATACCCTTTTATATGTCTTTCATCTTCTTAGCAATTTATTTATATCTAGTTCATGTTCTTTTTACTAAGGTTAAGGTTAATGTTATTGTTTGCTCATAGAATTTTCTCTATTTTAATTCTCTTTCATATACATGTGATTTATCCTATCTAATGCTTCTATTTATCCAATTTTAGGGTTGGGCTAAACTTTTAGGGTTTGTTTATTATGCTTGATTTGTTTCATAATGAATGTTAGGGACCTAGGGTTTTAATGTTCTAGCTTCTAGATTATAACTTTTTAATAGTAACATAATTTGATTAATTGATTGTTACATGTCGATGATCCATGACATACATGATTTTACATATTCACATTTCAGTGATTTAGCATAACAATAATGACATGGAATTCTTTTTGTATAAAAATATTTAATTTTGATTGTTTAATTAATTTCATATGGAGTTTTTGATGGTATTATACTTATTAATTGTTCAAATCTGAATATTATCCCATATTTAATTTTTTAATATTAAAAAAATTTGTCGCCTAGACAGGCCTGACCGCCTAGGTATCGCCTGGCCGCCTTGAAAATACTGGATTTATCCTAATTATTCAAACAAAAAAAATTATTTTCCGATTAAACTAATAGTTTATTTAAATATTAATATTTTATTACAAAAATATTAATATTTAAATGGTATCAATTTTTTAAGGGTAGTTAGTGGTAGGACTCTAATATAGGATATGTTTAACGTAAAGGACACTAAAATATCACTATGTACACCAGGTCCCTCTCGAAACAGATGCACTTAGCAAGTCCCTTCATTGACTTTTATTCCCTTTACATGACAAAAATAACCCTAATTAAAAGCACATGTTACTCTTCACTGCAACATATGATAGCTACAGTACATTGCGGATTTTACTCTTTGTTATAATGATTTCGCTGTAGCAATATTTTTAAAAGCGGTATTTTAAAAAATAAAAATTAGTTAATGGGTGACTAATACCTGACAGAACATTTGATTTAACGTACAGGACAACCAAATATTGTTGATTACGTTAGATCCTTCCATTTGACAAATGTCTATTTTACCCCTACATGCAACTGGATAAGGAAATCACGTGGAGCGTAATACTTCAGTAACAGTAACGATTGCTACAGTGATTTCATTGTAGCAAAAATCAATTACTATAGTGATTTCACTGTAGTAATTTTTTTAAAAAAAATAGATTTCATTAAAAAAAATGCTACAGTGATTTCACTGTACCAAAAAGAAAATTCGATACTAAAGAGGAACAATCGATTTTCACTGTAGCAATTGATCCTTTTTAGTGCCTAATTATTTCTTTTTCGTACACTATAACAGAAGAGCAACAATTTGGTACTAATAGCAATTGTTCCTCTTTAGTGCCAAATTGTTGCTTTTTGCAACAGTGTACCAAAGAGAAACAACTCGATACAAAGACGAACAATTGCTACAATGATTTCACTATAGCAAAATTTTTAAAACAATATTTTTTTTAAAAAAATGGTCTAATTATTCCACTATAGCAAAGAGTAATAATTCACTACTAAAGAGGAACAATTGCTACAGTGATTTCACTGTAGGAAAATTCTAAGATTTTTATTTTTTAAAATATCACTTTTAAAAAAATTGCTACAGTAAAATCAATAACAAAGAGCAAAAATCCGCAATGTATTGTAGCTACCATTTGCTGCAAAGAAGTGTAACATATGCTTTTAATTAAAGGAATTTTTATCATTTAAATGAGATTAAAGTCCATTGAGGGACCTGCTATAAACGCATCTGTTTCATGAGGGGCCTAGTGTACAAAGGGATATTTCGGCGTCATTTACGTTGAGCATTTCCTCTGTCAGGAACCAACCACTAGTTACCCTAATAAAAATTTTAGATTTTTGCTACAATGAAATCATAGTAGCAATTGTTCCTCTTTAGTAGCGAATTGTTACTCTTTGCTACAGTGAAATCATTGTAACATTTTTTTAAAAAAAAAGCTCGTTTCAAAAATATTTGCTACAATGAAATCATTGTAGCAATTGTTCGTTTTTATTACCAAATTGTTTCTCTTTAGTACATTGTAGCAAAGAGCGACAATTCGGTACTAAAGAGGAACAATTGCCACAATGAAAATCAATTATTCCTCTTTAGTACTGAATTGTTGCTCGTTTGCTATAATGTACCAAAGAGAAACAATTCGGTACTAAAGCGGATCAATTGCTACAGTGAAAATCAATTGTTCCTCTTTAGTATCAAATTGTTTCTTTGTGCTACAATGAAATCATTGTAGTAATTTTTTTGTGAAATCTTTTTTTTTAATGCTACAGTGAAATCACTATAGCAATTGATTTTTTTTTGCTACAGTGAATTCATTCTAGCAATCGTTATTGTTTATTACAGAAGTGAACTCTCCACTTGATTTCCATGTACAGTTGCATGTAGGGGGTAAAATGGATATTTGCCAAACGCAAGGACCTAACATAATCGGCAATATTTGGATGTTCTGCAAGTTAAATCCAATGTTCTTTCAAGGATTAGTCACCAATTAACCCTTTTTTTAATCCGGAAAGAATTTGAAATTTCTAAACCGTCGGATGCTCCCGCATCAGTAAAACTTGATCATTCGTGTTAGTACTACTTCTCTATCGTTACCTGGGTGTCAAATAGTGTGGTAACCATATAATGCATGCAAGATTTTGGAGGATCGATAATAAAGGTTGAAGTAGATATTGGACTGATTTTATAAGGGTCTTTATAAGGACCTATTGAGGTGAAGATGCAGCATACTCTTAATCAAATCCACTATGCATAACAATGATTTAGTGGAGCTAAATTATAATTAGGATTATCAAAACCAACAGACAAGTATCACTGCTACATCATGGGTATCAGAAACAGAGAAATCAACCCCGTTATTTGTGATAAACATTAGGGCAAATAAAAATAAAAAAGTAGACGAAAATTGAAATCAGAAGAAACCAAACACCTGATCAACTTCGTCCCACCATCGAAACTCAGCCTGGAGCTTGTTCCTGAACACATTGTACATAAGAGTCGGATAGAAAAGAATCCTCGCCCCCGCCCCAACCAGTGCTCGCTTCGCCTTCACCCGCACAACCTCGCGGCCATGCGAATCATCCGATCCCCCGTCATCCAATTCCGTGATTCTCATGATAGTGTGTCCAAATCGAGCAGATATAACAGAAAAATAAAACAAATTGCTTCCAACGGATAAATCGATTATTTCCCCAAATCCCTACCCCGTGGTACGATAGCAACAGCGATGGATCGCGATCATTTTGGAAGAATACCTACTTGAAAAACCCCTGATAGATCGAATAGAGCGCCGATCTGAAGGAACCCTCATGGGACGAATACAGGTGAGAGAATCACAGCTTTCGAACTGGGATCCGAACCGTTTGGTGCGAAAAATACCTCGATCGGGAGCTCGGAAGGAGAGGAATCAGATTTCGAACTCCAATCCGAGAAATCCAGCTTAACACCTTGGAGAAAAGGGGGCGACTCCACGAATTCTCTTTTTAAATCGCCGGAAACCCTACGACCACGGCGTCGGGCGCAGCGAACGGAGAAAGTCCACACCCGCCAAGTGGAAAACGGCCATCTTTCCTTTCCATGCTACTAGCATGGAAGTAAACGCTACGACGGCAAATATTGGATCACGGTTCACCGCGACGATAATCACGTGCTTTTCTATTTGGACGGTCCATGATAAGGTTGGTATCTATCACTAACGTGCTCCGCGAAGAATGGCCTTTCTACTCCACCGAACCCTCCACCGATGTAGAGGCACCCTTCTCTTCTACCTGCGGGGATTTCCTATTTCTTCTATTAATAAAAAAATCTAAATAATACCTGGATAAATTTGATGTATATACCATTTAATACAAACTTCATCATAATAGTTGGAAAAAGTGTATAACATGAAGTAATTGTAATTAATTAATCTGGATGTGATTTCACTTGTCAAAGAGAAAGAGAGATAATAATAATGATTTTCTAATTAATCAAATGACTATGGAATACCATTGCATGGGAATTTATCATCTTAATAGTAGATTTTTAATATAATTTATGAGAGAGATCAGCGTTCACATATAAGAGAAGGATTATGATATTTCAAAAGTAGTCCATGTGTCACGGCACGAGAGAAAGAGGATTCCATTTTAGTATTATACTAGTAAGAAATCCGGGCAATGCCCGAATGTGTTTGATGCACGCTATTTGGCAAAGACGATATCACAACTGTTCGAAGAAGTGTGAAATTTGAAGCAAGTGTGATTCACTTGTTAAAGAGAGAGATTAACATCAAAAGACCATTAAATGGCATTGAATGAAAATTTATCATCTTTATGGTAGATTTTTAAATGGATTTAAAAAAGAGCCGCGTTCATACAAGGAAGAAAAATTCTAACTCTTTAATAGACGTCCACGTGTCACAACACGAGAGATAGGCTTCCATTTTAGTATATAGTATAGACTACTAGTAAGAAACCCGGGCAATGCCCAGATGACCTTGATGTATGCCATTTCGCACAGACGACATTGCAACTGTTCGAAGAAGTGTGAAATATAAAGTAAGTGTGATTCACTTGTCAAGGGAGATATTAGCATTAAATGCCATTGAATGATTATTTATCATCTTTATGATAAGTTTTTAATAGGATTTAAAAGTGAGCCAGTTCACACACGGAAGAAGGATTCTGGTTATTGTTAGGATTGATGTGTTCTAAGCTTGTAAAACTTTATGTTTTGGTCTAATAAAGATTGATAGTTATTATTATATGAGATGTATATAGGTGCGTAACACTGTTACGTGTTCTTTTGAGAACAGAGAGCCATGGTTATATGGTAGTCCACTTAGTTGAAGACTGAGTGGATTGGTCCCATATAACCTAAATATGTTCGCAGCTATGATCAGGTTGGTCGCCTCATCATGTTAAGCTGTTGGCGATGACAGTTCATGGGATGTCTTCACCATGGTCATCACCAGGCACAGTGTCTGTGGCTGAACGGAACTAACACGGTGTACAGATCAGTGAGCAGACACTGGTACACTAAGCCGTGTTTCTGCTTAGGGTAAAACGGTCCTAAACCCTGAGGAACCACGTCTGATGGACTAACCAGTTGCGTGGTGCTTTGGCGCACCAATGTGTGAGGGTCCATATGCAGTGATCCAAAACCACGGTGTACTGGGTTACCCGGCTGGCGTTGCATTAGCGTGTCACTCCTGCAGGCCATCCACACCCCTGATGGGAGGTGCGTTCCTTGGTGTGACTTACACTGTACCAAACCCAGGCCTGGTGGTCATCAGTTTGACTGTTGACCGGGTTCGGTTACTCGACGGGGTAATCAGAGGTACGATGTATAGGTCAACCTGGAAGGAACCAAGTCATATGATCATTCGAGTCTGACGGTAGTCTTCACCGCTCGAAGTGAATCATGGCATCAAGTGGAGGGACAGCGGGTTTACCACAACTAAGCGGAGAGCAGGGGTATGATGGAGAACATAGTAAGTCTGGGTGAATTGGAGTGCAGCCTGCGTCGCACTCTGGGTGGCTACGCAGGTTAACTCGAGCTCAGAGGATCGATGGTACACTCGGGTAGTGTGTCGATCGAGCTTGAGTTGGAAGCCATGAACCCCGGTCCCTGATGGTTCCACCTTATCAACATTATGTACGGTTCTTGAACCGTCTCCTCGGAACACCATAAGCATGAGGAAGAAAGAAGTATACGCTCCGTGTGTGCTTGGCACTAGAGCACGGTAGATGCATAACTACATACGAGTACTAAGGGTTGAGCCCGAGACTAGTACAGAGTCGTATGTAGTGATCCCTAGCCATAAGTGAACTTCGCTACATAGGTGCGATGCACCGGGGTATGTTGCGAGTTGACTAGTTGACTTTGCTAGAGGCACCCTCTGGTGGCCTCAGTTAATAGTAAGTAACTAGTAGATATCACTTAAGTAATGGCCGCTAGGTATCGCACGCTAGAAATGGTCAAAATGAGGCGTCGGGGCGTTTTGGTAAAAACCTCACTCTGCCGGACCTCACTGTTGGCCGACCCTAGTGGTGGGACACCTCACTAGGGCCGGCCCTATGATGTAGGGATAAGAATCCCTCATCTATAGGGCCGGCCATATGGATAGGGATGGGGCGATAAATCGGTTAAGATCGAGCCCTAAAAAGTGGGAAAACGGATAAATACGCGGAGAGATAAAAAGGAGATAATGGAGAGATAATGAGAGGGGGTTATTATCCCCTTGGATCCTTATCCAAGGGGGGGTGGCCGGCCCTATAAAAGACCTATGGGGCGCCGGCCCCATGTACTACAGAAACCGAACCCCCCTCTCTCTCATCTCTCTAGTTCTCTCCCTAATCTCTCTCCGTTTCCCGCTTGCTACTTCGTCTTCCTCGCGTGGAGTTCTGAAGAAGGAGAAGGGTCGTTCTTCAGAGGCACTCAGAGATCCGAGAGCGACGTTCCGTGCATCGTGTGAGATCGGGTGAACAAGAAGGCAACATCTCCATTCGTACCGTCGGCATCTTCGCGAACGATCTTCCGTCTCCATCGACAAAGAAGACAATTCTCCGCGGTTAAAAGATCCGTACGAAAGGTATGTGTAATCTAACATGTAGATCTAGCGAGCATTATGATTTGCATGCATGCTAGTTAATCATTACGCTAGATTGTCGTTAGGGGTTTTCGATTCTCGTGCATACACATGCATACATATGTAGATTAGTTTCTATAAAAGTTTAAATCGTGTAACATGCACCATGATCGGTCTTTCGACCGCCAAATTGCTTCCGCTGCGAGCCTCTGACCCGGATTAGATTCCAACAATTGGTATCAGAGCCACATTAGTGGTGTGCATTTCACGTTTTTTCATGAAACTAACATGTGTGCGCATGATGAATGCGTGAGATCATCGGGGTTCTTACGCTTAGATCATACATATGTATAGATTGTGCTTGTTCTATTAATCATTCTTGCAGGGCGCCGCTATAAAAAAATCTAGATCTATGCTTTGTGCTTGCTACCGGGGGTCGGACCCCGAGTTAGCAATTGTCTGGATTTGCTTTCTGTGTGTGGATATGTAATTGAGCCTTAGATTGGGCGAGTGATGGGGGTTGACCATCCTCGGTTTCCCATGGCTTTTTTTTTTCTAGGTGTGTTTTCTTTTCTTTCTAGGAAATTGTGTACGACCGAGCACTTGCTCGTAGCGTACTAGAATTTTCGGTTACAGATCGAGAAGAGAGATGTGCCAAAGAAATCCACCATCGGGAGCGGAAGCTGAACCCTGGAGGATGAAGATGATCCGGCAAAGTGTTCGCGAGCGCGACGAAGGAGCCGGACCGAGGAACCTTGCGAAGAAAGCTAGAGGCTTGCGCTGTGCTAATTAGGTTCAGGGGTCGGACCCTGAACTTAATTCAGTTTTAATGGTTGCTTTCTTTAATTAGTTCTTTATGCTTCATATCGAACCCCGATGAGATAATGTGATTATCTGTCTTCAGAGGGATGCCTTTCCCCTCCGGTCCTAGCGACTGTTTGAGGTTAAGATCCCGCTAGATGACGCCTATTATTTAGTTGACTTTTGATGTTAGTGGGATCCCATCACATATGGTTATGCCACCATTAGGAGAGCACCCGATTAGTCGGGTGTGCCTATTTGGCCAGCATCGAAATCAAATATGAGATGGAGATCCATTCAACATCAATTGTCAAATCTATAAGCGAGGCGCCATGACTAGTGGGAGTCCTTTCCAATGAGTCTGACTCTAGGATTAGCTCCAGAGCATTAGCGTGATAACCAGTTTTGCAGAGCATCGATATTCTCGGAATATGTAATGTGACCCTTGAATGGAGAAATCCACTTGAGGCAGGGACTATGATATTCCGAGAATGATTAATGCTAGGCGAAGGGCTTGAACGCTAGTGGGAGCATGGTGTGACCAGGGTCTAGTATTTAGGAGGTCGCTACCTTTGCATTTGCATAAAATCATACTTGCAAAATAACCCTCAGAATTATAAGGGATGTAAAAGAGGACTTAAAGAGATCCTCTGGCCTCCACGGCTAATCACTTCGTACTCGGGTGGAAGGGCATAACTCAACAACCCCCTCGGGTGAGAGTTGTGTTTTTCTATGCCAAGCTACTTAGTGATCTCCTTTGGGATATGGCGGTTACGGTGCCAAGTGTTCAGGCTTTACTCACCCTCGTGGGGGCCGTTAGAATTCCCGTGCCGTAATTGCCTAAGCTCGTGGGTAAGCATCCTAAGTACGCGTGAGGTATTCGTTGCGAAGACAACGGTGATCACGTGGTACTGGCCAAAAGATAACCATGGTCCATCAAAGCCCGTAGTTGGCAGATTTGGATAGGGTCAAGGGAAAGACCCGTGTAAGCGGAAGACCTGCACACTGCCCCCTCGGACAGGTGTAGCCTACTCCGAGATCTTACATACATGGTTAATTAATCCATAGAGATGGCTTCGCTTGAGGGTAGCGTTGTCATATGGATATAATTAGCTTGTTTTAAAAATCCATAAAATAAGTTTTCATGCATCTCATACATTCAATCTTTTATTTTCAGATGACCAAGTTAGACCCCCTGTCCACTATCCTAAATGACCACAAACTTACCGGTCCCAACTATGAGGACTGGAAGCGCAACCTGTACCTAGTCTTAAGGATAGGTAAACACATGTCAGCCCTTAATGACCCTGAGCCAGATTTGCCAGGACCCAATGCCACAGAGGCATAGTTAAAGGCATTCACTGACTGGAAGGAATCTAATGAGATATGTAAATGCTATATTATAGCATCCTTGCAAACAACTCTGCAGAAGCAAGTCGAGGAGATGCCCGACGCTTCTGATATGATGTTGTATCTGAAGGAGATGTTTGAAGGTCACAATCGCGTTACGCGATACCTTACCATCAAGAAACTCGTCGGCACTAAGATGTCCAATGGGACGCTGGTTCGGGAACACATGATGAAAATGTTTGGGTTCCAGAACAAACTAGCTACCATGGACATTGTGCTAGAAGGCGAGGTGATGACAGACATCTTCCTCTCGTCACTGTCTGGAGCCTTTGAAGGCTTTGTCACCAACTTTAATTTAAACAAGTTGGCTATGACAAATGCAGAGCTTCTGGGAGCTCTCCAGGCAGCTGAGGATGGCTTCAAGCAGAAGGGCGAAGCACTTCACGTGCAACGCAGATCCTTCAAGAAGCCTGGTAAACCTCAAGGCAAGAAACATAAAAGGAAACCTAAGTCTGAGCCTGTGCAGGACTCTGCTGGGGCCTCTGGGTCTGAGAATCAAAGAAACCGGGCACGAAGTGTTTCCGGTGTGGCCAGAAGGGTCATTGGAAGAAGGACTGCAAGCAACCTCGGAATGCTGGAGAAGGTAATCTACAACTCTTAGTTGTTGAATCATTTTTTTCAAGTAATAGTTCTTTTGCTAGTTGGATTGTGGATTCAGGATCCACTAACCATGCCTGTAACTCTCTTCAAGGGTTTCGGGAAAGCAGAAGGTTGCTTGATGGAGAGGTGACCTTGAGCATGGGAACTGAGGCCGTGGCTGCTGCTGAAGCTATTGGAGATGTTACTCTTAGTTTTTCGAATAATAAGACTTTGATTCTTAGAGATGTCTTTTATGTACCGTCCTTGAGACGTAACTTAATTTCTGTTTCTTCTTTAGTTAATGAAGGTTATTCAGTTTATTTTGATACTTCTGGTGTGTCTTTTAAACTGAATGGAACTTTTATAATAAGAGGAATGGTTCAGAATCATCTCTATATTGTCAGTCCTAAATTTGAGAAAGATAACATAATAACTTCAGCATTTAATGTTAATTCATTTAAGCGTAAGAAACCTTCGGAGAATTTAACCCAATTGTGGCACTTACGGCTTGGGCATATTGCCTTAGATATGATCCATAGGTTGGTAAAGGCCGGGTTTCTGGAAACAGATCCTACGGAGATCCTTCCCACCTGTGAATCCTGCCTGGAAGGCAAGATGACCAAGAGGGCCTTCAAAGGCCAAGGAGTGAGAGCTACTGAGGTATTGGAGTTAATCCATTCAGATGTGTGTGGACCCATGAGCGTCAAGGCGATAGGAGGCCATGAGTACTTCATCACTTTCACTGATGATTACTCAAGATATGGTTACGTTTACCTTATGCATCGGAAGTCGGAATCCTTTGATATGTTCAAAGAGTTCAGGGCTGAAGTAGAAAAGCAGACAGGTAAATATGTTAAAACCCTTCGATCTGATCGAGGAGGTGAATACCTATCTGACGAGTTCCTTGGGTATTTGGTGGAGTATGGGATAACATCCCAGTTAACTGCTCCAGGTACCCCACAACAGAATGGAGTCTCTGAGAGAAGGAATCGAACCTTGTTGGACATGGTTTGAAGCATGATGAGTTATGCCTGTTTACCAATGACCTTTTGGGGATATGCCCTTCAGACAGCAGTATATGTTCTGAACCACGTTCCATCTAAATCAGTGCCTCAGACCCCTAGAGAACTGTGGTCAAGGCAAAAGCCAACACTACAGCATTTCAGAATATGGGGATGTCCTGCACATGTACGGATAGACAAGAGGGAAAAGATGGAGCCAAAGTCCAAAGCATGTCTGTTTGTAGGATATCCCAAAGAGACTAAAGGTGGACTATTTTATGATCCTGAGGAAAAGAAGGTAATCGTTTCAACGAATGCCATTTTCCTGGAACATGATTATATTATGGACCACAAGCCTGCTAGTAAGGTAGTTCTGGATGAGCTACTGGGTACTAAATCAGAGAGCGCATCCAAAAGCATAGTGGGAGCTGACATTACAGAAAATAATATACTAGATACTGTAGAACCTATTAATCCTGTAACACCACCACCACCTCGTCGCAGTGGGAGAAACATCAGAGCTCCTGACAGATACTATGAAGAAACCTTATTGGTTGATCCAGAGGGTCAGGAGGATGACCCACTGAGCTACGATGAGGCAGTGGGAGCTTCTGACAGCTCTGACTGGCAAAAGGCTATGGAGGCAGAAATTGAATCAATGTCCCATAACGCAGTCTGGACTCTTGTCACACCATCATCCAATATTAAACCTATTGGGTGTAAGTGGGTGTATAAGAAGAAGAGAGGATCCGATGGTACAATAGAGACTTATAAAGCTAGATTAGTTGCTAAGGGTTACACCCAGAGAGAAGGGATCGACTTTGACGAAACCTTCTCGCCGGTAGCTATGATAAAGTCTATTCAGATCCTCCTATCCATTGCAGCCCATTACAACTGGGAGATCTAACAAATGGATGTCAAGACAGCATTCCTTAACGGAAATTTGGAAGAAGACATTTATATGATTCAGCCACCAGGCTTTGAGTCAGAGGGTCAGGAACATCTAGTTTGCAAGTTGCAGAAGTCCATTTATGGACTAAAGCAAGCATCTAGAAGTTGGAACATCCGTTTTGATCAGGCAATCCAGTCGTATGGATTTACTCAAAACGAGGATGAACCATGTGTATACAAGAGGACTGATAAGACCACAGTAGTATATTTGATACTTTACATAGACGATATTCTGCTCATTGGAAATGATGTAGGAACATTGTCAACGGTAAATGTCTGGTTGTCAATACAGTTCGATATGAAAGACCTAGGTGAAGCGAGTTATGTTTTGGGGATCAAGGTAACACGTGATCGTCAGAACAGGATTCTCTCGCTGTCACAGGCCGCGTATATAGATAAGGTTATGGCTAGGTTTGACATGCAAGACTCCAAGAAGGGTTTTGTGCCATTTAGACATGGCATAAAACTGTCTAAGGATCAATGTCCTAAGACACCTGAGGAGAGAGCAGAAATGCAGAAGATACCTTATGCCTCGGCATTAGGTAGTCTAATGTATGCTATGCATTGTACAAGGCCAGATATCTGTTTCGCAGTAGGCATGATGGGTCGGTTTCAGTCGAATCCGGGTCCAGATCACTGGACAGCAGTGAAGTGTATACTCAAGTACCTTCGTAGAACAAGGGACTATGAGTTGGTTTACACTGCACAAGAACTGACGCCGATTGGATACACAGATTCTGACTTTATGTCAGATTTGGAATCCAGGAAGTCGACATCAGGTTTTGTGTTTATGTTAGGAGGAGCAGCGGTTAGTTGGCAGAGTGTGAAGCAGAAATGCATCGCAGACTCTACCACAGAGGCTGAGTACGTTGCAGCGTGCGAGGCAGCCGAAGAGGCGGTATGGCTCAAGAAATTCCTTACGGATTTAGGGTGTGTACCAGAGGCCCAGTTACCTATTGTGCTTTACTGCGACAATAGTGGGGCGGTAGCACAAGCTAAGGAGCCAAGACATCACCAAAAGGAGAAGCACATCGAGCGCAAGTTCCACTTGATTCGGCAGTTTCAAAAGCAAGGGCGAGTAGCGGTGACACAGATTGCATCTACAGATAATGTTGCTGATCCTTTCACAAAGGCAATACCTACCAAGGCATTCGAGCGACATGTGGACGCGATGGGAGTCAAAACCGTTTTGCTTCGCTAGACCAAGTGGGAGATTGTTAGGATTGATGTGTTCTAAGCTTGTAAAACTTTATGTTTTGGTCTAATAAAGATTGATAGTTATTATTATATGAGATGCATATAGGTGCGTAACACTGTTACGTGTTCTTTTGAGAACAGAGAGCCATGGTTATATGGTAGTCCACTGAGTTAAAGACTGAGTGGATTGGTCCCATATAACCTAAATATGTTCGCAGCTATGATCAGGTTGGTCGCCTCATCATGTTAAGCTGTTGGCGATGACAGTTCATGGGATGTCTTCACCATGGTCATCACCAGGCACAGTGTCTGTGGCTGAACGGAACTAACACGGTGTACAGATCAGTGAGCAGACACTGGTACACTAAGCCGTGTTTCTGCTTAGGGTAAAACGGTCCTAAACCCTGAGGAACCACGTCTGATGAACTAACCAGTTGCGTGGTGCTTTGGCGCACCAATGTGTGAGGGTCCATATGCAGTGATCCAAAACCACGGTGTACTGGGTTACCCGGCTGGCGTTGCATTAGCGTGTCACTCCTGCAGGCCATCCACACCCCTGATGGGAGGTGCGTTCCTTGGTGTGACTTACACTGTACCAAACCCAGGCCTGGTGGTCATCAGTTTGACTGTTGACCGGGTTCGGTTACTCGACGGGGTAATCAGAGGTACGATGTATAGGTCAACCTGGAAGGAACCAAGTCATATGATCATTCGAGTCTGACGGTAGTCTTCACCGCTCGAAGTGAATCATGGCATCAAGTGGAGGGACAGCGGGTTTACCACAACTAAGCGGAGAGCAGGGGTATGATGGAGAACATAGTAAGTCTGGGTGAATTGGAGTGCAGCCTGCGTCGCACTCTGGGTGGCTACGCAGGTTAACTCGAGCTCAGAGGATCGATGGTACACTCGGGTAGTGTGTCGATCGAGCTTGAGTTGGAAGCCATGAACCCCGGTCCCTGATGGTTCCACCTTATCAACATTATGTACGGTTCTTGAACCGTCTCCTCGGAACACCATAAGCATGAGGAAGAAAGAAGTATACGCTCCGTGTGTGCTTGGCACTAGAGCACGGTAGATGCGTAACTACATACGAGTACTAAGGGTTGAGCCCGAGACTAGTACAGAGTCGTATGTAGTGATCCCTAGCCATAAGTGAACTTCGCTACATAGGTGCGATGCACCGGGGTATGTTGCGAGTTGACTAGTTGACTTTGCTAGAGGCACCCTCTGGTGGCCTCAGTTAATAGTAAGTAACTAGTAGATATCACTTAAGTAATGGCCGCTAGGTATCGCACACTAGAAATGGTCAAAATGAGGCGTCGGGGCGTTTTGGTAAAAACCTCACTCTGCCGGACCTCACTGTTGGCCGACCCTAGTGGTGGGACACCTCACTAGGGCCGGCCCTATGATGTAGGGATAAGAATCCCTCATCTATAGGGCCGGCCATATGGATAGGGATGGGGCGATAAATCGGTTAAGATCGAGCCCTAAAAAGTGGGAAAACGGATAAATACGCGGAGAGATAAAAAGGAGATAATGGAGATATAATGAGAGGGGGTTATTATCCCCTTGGATCCTTATCCAAGGGGGGGTGGCCGGCCCTATAAAAGACCTATGGGGCGTCGGCCCCGTGTACTACAGAAACCGAACCCCCCTCTCTCTCATCTCTCTAGTTCTCTCCCTAATCTCTCTCCGTTTCCCGCTTGCTACTTCATCTTCCTCGCGTGGAGTTCTGAAGAAGGAGAAGGGTCGTTCTTCGGAGGCACTCAGAGATCCGAGAGCGACGTTCCGTGCATCGTGTGAGATCGGGTGAACAAGAAGGCAACATCTCCATTCGTACCGTCGGCATCTTCGCGAACGATCTTCCGTCTCCATCGACAAAGAAGACAATTCTCCGCGGTTAAAAGATCCGTACGAAAGGTATGTATAATCTAACATGTAGATCTAGCGAGCATTATGATTTGCATGTATGCTAGTTAATCATTACGCTAGATTGCCGTTAGGGGTTTTCAATTCTCGTGCATACACATGCATACATATGTAGATTAGTTTCTATGAATGTTTAAATCGTGTAACGTGCACCATGATCGGTCTTTCGACCGCCAAATTGCTTCCGCTGCGAGCCTCTGACCCGGATTAGATTCCAACAGTTATTTAAAAGACGTCCATGTGTCACAACACGGGAAAGAGGCTTCCATTTTAGTATATACTATTAGATAAGGTATTATATTAGATTCTCAGTAATGGAAAATGTGTAGGCATATGTTCTTTCATTTCTATAACTACAACATGGGCGGGTTGAACCCAACACAACTCGGGTCCAACCTGACTACGAGTCGGGTTTGAGCTCATTTTATTAAATGACGGGTTGGTTTTGAGTTGAAAAAAATATAAGCTGAACTAAGTTTGGATTGGGCTCAGGTCAAGAGATCAGGTAACTCAATCCAATTTGAGTCTAACATGTCACCTTATAGCCTCTACTGATTTTTTTTCTATAAATACATGGATCCTATTCACAACCCAAAGAGCCGCAAGCAATCAATAGTGAATATATGAGACACCTTGTTGGTGAGGACTAGGGATAAAAAAAAAAAAATTATATTTTTTGTTCTTCAAAATTAAAAGATTTAACAAATAATAAAATTAGTATTATCTGAGCTCGTGCAACTTGACCATGCGCTAACCCTAGTTTAACCTGATCTTGAAATTTTTGACTCAGGTTTGGTCGGGCTTGGGTTGAGTAGCACGAGTTGAAGGTCGAGTTGGGTTGGGCTTTGGGTCAAGAGTTATGCAACTTGGGTTGGGCATGGATTGACCTCCAACCCGACCCAACATGCCCAAGTTGTAGCCACACATGGTATCACTTTTCATCCTCTCTACCTAACTCCCTCCCCTGCTCTCCACTTGCCCTAAATTAGGGGGGGTGCATGGTCGAGTGCTTCCACGGTCCCTAGGCTAGGTCTTGTTGTGACTATTTTTCCTCAACCAATGGATCACTTCCATCCTCTCCTATTTGACTTCCTCATCTGCTCTCCATTTTGCCCTAAATTAGAGGATTTTTTGTGTGATTATGTGGGTTGTAACTGTGGGTTTTTTTTTGTGTGTGATTCTCTTTGCTTGACCTTCTCTTTTCATTTCACCTCATCTAATTACAAACTTTGGGTTGATTGTTGTAGGTATACAATAATTTAATTGGTGATTCTAACCCAATGGTTTTAATTGTAACTAAAAAAGGGAATTCTATTTGAATCTAACCAACTAAAGCTTGCCACCACCAAGTTTTCCGATCCCACCAAATTGTTCCTGCCACTTTCACTATCCTTAATAACCCCCATCGCCTACCCCTGATGCAACCCACGTAGGGGTCAACGAGCTCTATGTTACCCTCCTTCCTCCTATTATGCCCTCGATGCCTTCCCTTCGCTAGAACCTTAAGAAACCATATCTTGATACATAATATTCATCAAACATTATACACATCGATGTCAACAGGTTGTCACTACACAAGTTCACAAAAACGTTGGTTGGTTCGAACCGACATTATAATATCAATGACGCCTTGTAATGACAAAAATATCTCCAAGGTGAGTTAGGGTCTTAACATGAAAGAGGAGAAAGATGGAGGAGCAAGTCGAAGGAGGAGGACGGCATCAAGAAGTGATTGATAGCAAAAGGACAAGGAGCACGCGCTTGTGGGTGATGGGAGGCGGGAGAATTCAATTGTGAGGGACTTAGGCTGAAAACCTCAAAGGATAAAGATTAATTGAGGAAAATTTTACATTTGTAAGATTATTTGTATTTCAACCAACTACATCCCCTTTTGTTATTGTGTGCAATCACCATTTTCTTTCTGAACTCCACAACCTTCGTTGCAGTCACATAACCTCCACTTCCTTTTGTTATGAATACACAAAATACCTTCGAGGCATATAACCTAAGAAAATCCAAAAAAAAAATTCATTACTGTATATTAAAATGGATCATGGTGGTTAGGGGTGGCAATGGGTCGGGTCGGGTCGAGTTGAAACACAGCTATAAAAGCAAAGCATCCAAATCGAACCCGACTCGTTTAATAAACGGGTCAAAAACTTAAAACCAAACTCGACCCGCCCAATAAACGGGTTGACCCGACCCGTTAAACCCGTTTACTAAATAGGTCAGGTCATGTCGGGTCGGGTAGGCTCGGGTTGGGTCAACATAACCCATGAAAACCTGTCCGATTGGGTCAAGATGGGTCGGATTGGGTCGGGTTGGGTCAGGTTGGGTCGGGTTGGTTCGGGTTGGCTCGGGTCAGGTTGACACGACCCATTTGGTAAACGGGTCAAGTCAGGTCAATCGGGTTATAAGTACAAACCTGAATCCGACCCATTAAATAAACGGTCAATCGGGTCAACCCGTTTATGACCCGAACCCGTTTAAGCCAAACCCAAACCGCTAACTTCGGATCAGGTTGACGGGTCGGGTCAAGGATTGCCACCTCTAACGGTGGCGGCGTGATAATGGCCACAACAGTGGTGTTAGTTGACAATGACAATGACAGTAGTCGTGGCAGCGGTAGTGATGGCGATGACGATGATGTTAGGTTGTGGTCATGATGGAGGTGATAGTGGCAGCAAAACGGCGTTGACGGCGGTGATTGCATCCTGCGCCTTACCCAATATCACCTCCGTTGATTTGGTGGATCGGACGGCCGAACCGGATTCGTAAGGATGGACCGGATGGTGGTAAAAGCGGATCCACAGCTAGGAAGATCACTAGATCGTGTGGTTGATCTGGCGTGTGGAATCATGGCTTCACGGCCTACCCGAGGAGTAGACATGGGGGTAGCGGGCCCCAGCACATGGGTAGTGGGCCCTGCGGTTGTATGGTACAACGGTTGTGCTGAAAATTTTCCCCTCACCGAGGGGCTCACCATCAGCGACAGAGTACGGATCGCAAAACGCCATTTCCTTTACCCTCCACCTCTTTTTATACGCGCGCTCCCATTTCCCGCCTTCACCGTCTCCACTCACCCCACTTGAGTTCCGAAATCCTAGAAGTTCCGATCTAGGGTTTCTCCCCGGCCATTAAGCCCTAGGGTTTCTGGGTCAGCAGCAAAGGGAAATGGCGCTCAAGCAAAAGGGTGGAGAAGCTCCGGCCGACACCAAGAAGCGGAGGCGTGTTGGGTTCGCCAGCATAGGTATGGAAATACCGCCTCTCGTTGCCTCCAATGTTGCCTCCCATGTTTTCCAGTGGAGACTTCACCTTATAAACCTCACATCATTTGTGGGTTTTGTTAATTTTTTTCCTTTTTTTTTTTGCTGTATCGAAAGTATTTGGAATTTATTTTTTGTGGCTGGATGATTCGGGTAGCTTGTGAATTGTTTTATCTATTTATATTTGTTTTTTTTCCCTTAGATTTTCAATTTTAGCCACAAACGCAGGTAATCTGTCCATATCCTTGAGCAATTGTTTCAGTCTCAATTGCCTGTTTCGTGCTTGTCGATTTGTCTGTGAAAAGACAGGCTCTTCTTGTGGTTAGTTTTGCATGTAATGGTCATAACCCTTTAGTTGCTGGTGTAAGTAATGGTGATCATAGGGCACTCAATACATTTGTTAGTGTGTATTGCGGGTGTGAGTTAGTGTGCCTCTGCATGCTATCGTTTGGAGACATTTGCTCATGCCGGGCTTGCTAGCAAGTTACCCGATAAAGGAAAAAATTCACATGATAGAACTTGGTTGTAAGGCATCCATGCCATATTTATACCAAAAGTTTAACTAGTGTTCTCTATTGCCCTAACAAGTATTCCAAGTGTCTAGAAAATGTAATGGGAAAAAGCAGTCTAAAATTTTAAAGAAGTATAAAAAGAAAAACTTCTTTCATCTTGAAATGATACATGACTTCCAACACGCTTTTTGCTTTTTTTTTTTGGAAAGGAGTTCCAATGCGACTTGAGTTCCGACTATATTACCAGGTTGTGCAATTAGAACAATTAAAGTAAGTTATTCATTTTTATAGTTGATGCATGCATATGAGAATAGTTAAAGTGCATTTATGCTTAAATATGTGATTTCAATAGAATCTTTTGTAAAGGTCACATTTTTAAAAAAGCACAGTTTGTTAAAGATCAAAATATAATGCTTTTTTTAGTAAAAATAAAGAATCTTAAATTTGAAAGGAGCCTACATACAGAGATTCCAAACTAAAATCTTTTGCTCCATAGTTATATCAACTCTCCATGTAGTGAATTTTGCATGCATAAATTCATTGTTTTTATGAAGATAGGCAGATGATTTCAGGTTTTGATATTGTCAATCAAATTGAATTAAAACTTATTATTGTTCTGCCTTATTTGTTTTATGTAATCGAGAAGTGATTGAAAGTTCGTTCCGCAAGATTGGCAGGAAATAATTAAGGAAGCAGAAGCATGCTGCAATGAGTTGCGAGCTGACATGAAGGAAATAAAGGATATACTTATAGCCATGAATTTTGGAGGAAATTCAGTGCTTTTGCATTAGATAGTGGACTAGAATTCACCTCGAATTTCAAATCCTTTGGATGAAGAGTTTGAAGTGACCAATTTTCTAAGAGATGACCAATCTTGTCCAAGAGCCCGCACTGTTAGGAGGTAATTATCGTGAATAATTCTCTAAACAGATTAGATTGGGGGTAATCAATGTTCAGAGGAAGCTTGATCCAGCAACTTTCCTCAATTGGATGAGATGATAGCTTTGCATGGCACACCACAGTTACGTGCAAAAATGGCTTGCTATGGCCTTGAAACTTGAAAGGTACTAATAGATTATGGTAGGGTAACTTGGAGAAACAATTGACAGAAGTGAGATGGCCATCCAAAGACTCTCTACATGAGGACGATCCGCTTGAACAAGGCTCCAAAAGCGCCAAGGAGTAAAATGAAGAATTGATTGAAGTGTCCATCCGCAACAAAGTTAGTAAGACAGAAGGACATGAGACTACCCAATATCACAAACTTCGATTTAGACACTAAGCTTTACGACTCTTGCTTGTACACAGACTATGGATGAATCTGAGCTTGTAGTTCACAAGTTGAAAGACTCTTGCTTCAATGTTATGTGCTTGAAAGATCTCCCTTCCATTTTTCCTTTATGCATATTGGCTAATCACATGGCATTTACGAACTAATACTTAATTTTTGAAGCACTTTCATTAAAAAGTACAGAGAGGGTCATGACAAACTTCGCTAAAAAATGCTTAAGGTTGGCTGTATATGTAGTTAATAATATGTACTATATATTTACTAGTTTTTCTTGGCTTACTGCTTTGACTGCCCTAGCCATGAAACTACATATTGGAACTCATATCGCCTTATCACTGATTCGACCAAATTTTGTATTTTATGCTTTACTGTGTTGAACCTTTACATCTGGTAGACCTCATTGCTTCAATTTTTTTTGTGTTGCATTGCAGATTCTGGAATTGAGGCAAGTGAGTGCATCAAAATCTTCCTTGGTATGGGTTTTAACTCTTTCATTTTCCTTTTTTCTTTTTATTTATTTGTTGGTAAGGGTGGCATATGACACATGTTTCCCAAGTCTGTAATCTTTCGATATAAGTAGTGGTGTCATTCATGAGTAGATCTCACTATGAGCATCTTTGCTTGGACATCAATATGTGTTCCCCACATTTCAGTGGGTTGTTAATCTATAAAACCAACTTTAATTTTATCCATTAAAAAAATCAATTTAATTTTAGGACAAAAGAAAGTAAATGTATTATTATTATTTTTGAATGCCATGCATTGTTCCACTATTTTCCATTATGTTCTATTGACACTTTGCACGCCATTATGGTTGTTAAATTCTCAGCCATTTACTATTGTTTGGTTAGTGTGTTGCTTGAGTAGCATGACCTTGGATTAAGTGAAACAAAGCTTATTAGGTATTTCATATGTACGCATTGAATGGATGATGATTACAACCCCTTTAAAGAAATATATATATTTTTTCAATCGAGAAATGACTTCTTTTTTTCGACCTCGACCTAACCTGAGGCTTCAACTATTTCTCCAGTAGCAACCTACCTATAGACTCGACTTAAAAACAACAAAATACTGCTAAATGTTGGTTTATTTATTGAGAAATTACTAAAATCCCATTATTAAATTCTGAGTGTAAATAAACCACATGATTTTAGTTACTATTTAAAAACTTGTCGGGTTTACTTGAAACTCGCCAGAGTTGACTCGACTCGCTAGCAAATTGAGTAGACTCACCAAAATGTTCGGATGAAATCTAACCTGGGTGGTTCTGGTGGATCAAATCCGTCGGAGAGGTCGTCGGGGAAGCAGATCATGTGGTGGGTTGTGCTCCGGTAGCTCAAATCCGGCAAAGAAGACACTGAGGACGCAGATCAGGCGGCGGGTCAGGCTTTGGTGGCTGAGACGAGATGGGGTCAGATCCGTGTGCAAAGATGAGACAAAGGTCAAATGGGAGTGTATGCGCGAAAAAAAGATTCGGGTCGTCTTTTTTGCGCACACGAGGATTACAAAAGCTGGGACTCGGGGACTCGGGGGTGGTGAGCCGGGTGCGGCGAAGATTTGATCAGGAGATTATGGGAGAGATCCTCTGGAGGGTCCCTTTGATCCGCGTCTCCACGTTACTTCGTGCGAGAGCTCTGAAGAGGTTGCTCAGGACAGAGGTCTTTACAGGGTGAGGGTTTCTTGAGAGGTTACGCAATCTTCGCCGTTGCTTTTGTCCCTTTCGTGCTTCGCGTTTTCTCGGCTAGGGGGGCTTTTGACTTCGTTCCTCGGTATCCGTGTCTCCCTCAACTCTGGCTAGATCTCGGCGTCTTTGATCGTCGGTTCGCGGCGTCGATCGTGCTTTGGCTTCGGCTTTGGCGTGGTTCTGGATTTGGCGATGCTTTGGCGCTTGCACTTGAACATGGACGGGGTAGAGACTTGCGATGCTACTTGAACAGGATTCAACATGGACCACTAGCATAGATATTTTCTTGAAAGTGTTTGATCTGCCTATGGTGTCCATGAGAAGCTTCTCATCCGTGTTGCCCGTGACTCTGCGAGAAGTCATATCATGTGATTGGGTATGGGCCATTTTTTGAAGACAATGGAGACATTCAACACTGTAACCAGTCAAAAGGCATGACTCTTACTTGTTTATAGTGTATAGATGGGCTCATTCATATAATTAGTAACACACTCAACCATGCAGTTGGGCGACTTTAGCTATGCAAAACTTTGTGTTAGTTAGAGAAGAAACAACAAACACGAACCCCTTGTGCGTCCTGGTTATCAAAGAAACTTGATGTTGTACATGGGTGATGGTGGTTTATGTAGCAATGTGGATGGTAGTTTAGGGAGTGGGTGGTGTGTGTGTGTGGTTGGTAGATTGGGGTTAGGGGGAGATATCTCATCTTTGTTGCTACCACTATCCACCGTAACACATGTTTGCCATTGTTGCTGCTCATGACCCACCACTACTCATTTTTGCCTTGTGCCATTGAAAAGGAAAGGAATGGAGAGTGAGTTGAGGATGGAGGGATAGGCTTAAAAGATATGTCATAGTCAGGTTTGTTGGCTTGAATTCTGCCCAAAACAATAGGTTTTTTTGGATTTGACCCCTCATAATGTTTCAAATTTAGTTGATTAACATGACTTGACTCGAGATTTTATGCGATATCAAATGAAACCAACAAATTCTTTGACCAGCCAAACATGTCATATCATGATATACAAACTTCATCCATGTTCAGTGAGCTATCTACTCAGGTTCAATATATCTTTAATTTCCTAAATTGAAAAGGAGGGATCCCTCTAATTACTTCCTAGTTGGTGGGCAACCTATTGTTGCACTAGTTGCTAGAAAGGAGAGGAGATGACGGAGATCTGAGTATGTTGGTATCACATAATCATAGGCTTTCTGGATTGCTGGTGATATGTTGACAGTTGGATGATGAATTCTGACCGTTGGATTTGTGGGATATTACCTTGATCATCTTTGGGAGGAGCTGGATCGCCTTTTAGATTATTTGGATCATCTGATTTTGAGAAGTATGATGTGGAGTATGATCTATCGTACATGCTTTTCAGAGCAGATAGTCCTTTGCACTAATCTCGAGGCACAAGTCAACTATTTAATTAATTTAGGATTAATGGTTAGGTTATTTTTATAATTAGGGATTTGGATTAGTTTTGAAGTTATCTTTGGGATTTGGTTAAGTTTAGAAGTTGTTATCTTTAGGATTTGGTTTGATAAATCATTTAAATGAGAAAGTTATCATCTTTTGGTAATATTTGAAATGTGAAGGTTATCTTTATTTTTCTATTTAAAGGTCTTAAGGCTACCTCTTATACGCAGTTGATGTTGAAAATTAGTAAAAATATTTGATTTATCCTTATGGATCCGAGAATTTTCGGGAGCAATCCTTTTTTTCAGGAGTGAGTCCAGAACTCCGTGAAACAACCCACCATTGGCCCGGAGCGAGTTCGGAGCAGTTCATCATCGTGGTTATCATTTATCTTCTATTTTCTACTCATTTCCCCCCCTTTCTGTGTGACCTTTAATGCTGAACCAAATCTAGCTTTAAATCTGCCTACAAACCATACCGAAAACTAACTCGAACTTCAACAAAAAGTGATTTTTGTCACTGTACTAAACCTGAATTTAAACCCAATAAAACTCATTCAAAACCCATCTTCTCATCATGAAAACCTTCTCATAACAATCACCTATCACCCCCTTGACTTTTGTTACGCAAAAAAGTCATTATTCCGTTCCGAAATTTCTTAAACATCCCGAAATCTGAACATGACAACAAATTGTTTCAATCAGGTTTTGATTTATCAAATCTTGTCCAATCGACTTGAAATCATTCCCTTTAGAATCGTATTTGAATCCTATATTCTCCATACCAAAATCCCATATTTCTTTCATCGAATTCACATAAACACAAATCTGGCATGTGCAGTTCAGATCTGGAAAAACCGCAATATCTCCACATTTGACGATCAAAACATCACCAAACTTTTACCATCTAGACCTACCTCGCTACCACATTTCGTCCACATCCGATACCTAGAACTTCTCCAAGTAACCTTAAACCCTGCTGCTGCAAACAAAAATCTCCATGTCCCTTCATTTTGGTGGGACCCCTCCTCCGTGCTACACAAGGAGAAAGCAATGAAACCAAGCATATAGCTCGGAGAGGAAAGAGGGGGTGAGAGGAAATTATGTGCTCTGATATGGGTGATAGAGGAGCACGTAAATGTATGGTTGGACCTTCTAATTGGCAAACGCTATGGAGAGGGAGAGAATGAAGACTTATCCTCTGGGATCTTGGGAGAAGGATGGAAAGTGGAAGAATCTTCGATGGGGACTATGTTGTGTAACTTCTTAATTTTGTTTTAGATAGAGTAAATTTATTTGGTTTGTAACAACAATGTGTTATTTTCATGTCAGGTTTGGTTGCGCTTTGGCTTGACTCGGTCGGTTTTGTCCTTGTTGTACTTGACTAGGACCAACGAAGACACCATCTTGCTATAACCAAACACAAACCTTTTTACGAGTAGCCTAATGATTAATGGGGCCGAAGTGGCCCATTTGCATGTTTAATGGAGTACTTAATTAGGTTTGTAGATTAAGACCATGTGGTAGCAGACTAGGCGCAAGGAGATGTTTCACTTGAGGAGACAAATATGAACAAATAACACGGGTGTACAGACCCACAAGATGTCATAATGTCAAGGACTGGGTTAGGGCTGCGAGTTAGGCTGTCAATATTTTGTTGCCTCCTAAGTTTTGTGTGAGAAAGGAAGGCAAACAATACTTTTCTCCTTTGCGATTAAAACCTCAATCTTGTAGAAGAAAAGGACTTGCCAGTTCTCCTTCTCAGCTTACACCAATATACAAGTCTGCCATGCTACCCTTTTTTGACAAGATATCCACTATACCAATAATCTCTTGGACAATGTTTGTAGATAACTCTAAAATGTTTGCCAAACATGCATTCCTGACACTTTTTATTCACTTTTTGTTCGTTTTGATAAAAGTTTAATTGTTTTTCGATGTAATGATACTGTATTCTAGGCTTTGATTAATGGCCACTGTGTTGTTTTTTGTTTGATTGGTCCAATTGTAGTGAGTAGTCAGGATGAAGTGGGCTTGACAAGCAGCTTTTGTATCGAACCAGCTGATCTTAATCATTTTTTTGGAGAAGATGGCAAGATATATGGCTACAAGAACTTAAAGGTACTAAATAAGTTTTAGTCAAATGCTCAACATTCAGTAATGTTATATACTTATATGTATTTTTTCAATGTAATAGTGCTTGTCCATTTTTTTTCGTATGGCTTGCATTGCTTAGTTCTAATCCTTGTGGTTATTTCTTAGCCATGCACCCTTTCTTTTTGCTTATTGGCTAATCTGATTTCTCTCTTATTTCCTTTTCTTAAAGCTATACCACATTTCTTTAGATTTTCATTTACAATGTTGCGGTGAAATAATAACACAATTTGGATCTTAGCTTTAGATTCCTATTTGAGATATTTGCAAGCAACTTTCTAATTGTTTACCATTAAATCTTGTGGGTTGTTTTCATGTAGAGATTATCTATAAACTTTGTATTGTGGCAACCCTACCTGTACTTTTTTAAAGTCTGTTAAGTACACTTTGACATCACTATATATATATATATATATATATATATATATATATATATATATATATATATATATATATATATATATATATATATATATATATATATATATATAGGGAAATGAGTTCCTATGACATGTCATAGGGAGTACCCTATGACATATGGTGAGTTAGTAACCCTACAATATGTAGAATGTTTTGAATTTTTTATGAGGATGATCACCCTATCTTAGATAGGACCCCCGCAAAAAATCGGCTCATTCTAAAACTTCTAGAGACATCAAATATGATTTTTAATTTAACGGTTAAAATGGATGGCCGATAAAGCTTCTAGCATTTGATGCCCTAACAAGTTTTAAAATGCTTTGATTTTTTGTGGACATTCTATCTAAGGTAAGGTGATCACACTCAAAAAAATTCAGTACATTCTAAACATTCTAGCATTACTAATTCACCATATGTCATAGGGGACTCCCTATGACATGTAATAGGAACCCAGCCCTCATATATATATATATATATATATGGGGACGGGGAGCCTGGACCTCAGGTGCAGCGTTAACGCTGCACCGGAGCCCCAGCGCGCGCCACGTGTCCCATTCCAGTTCAAATCCCGCGCGGCCCACCCCTAAAATCCCGCTGAAATCTGATCAAAACCGCAGCCGTCTGATCCCGTCGATCTCAGCCGCCTGATCCCATGCATGCAACATTAAAGGTTCGGTTCGATTCCCATCCGTCCGATCGATGGGAATCGAACGGACATGAAACTTTTTCGCTGTTACTGTAGCGGCTACAGTAACAGCGAAAAAAACTCATGTCCGTTCGATTCCCATCGATCGGACGGATGGGAATCGAACCGAACCAATTGTGTTAATTCGATTCCCATCCGTCCGATTGATGGGAATCGGACGACCCTAAATCATTTTCGCTGTTACTGTAGCCGCTACAGTAACAGCGAAAATGATTTCTGTCCGTTCGATTCCCATCGATCGGACGGATGGGAATCGAACCGAACGGAGCGCACTGCATGCACGGGATCAGGCGGCTGAGATCGACGGGATCAGACGGCTGCGGTTTTGATCAGATTTCAGCGGGATTTTGGGGGCAGGCGCGGGATTTGAACTGGAATGGGACATGTGGCGCGCGCTGGGGCTCCGGTGCAGCGTTAACACTGCACCTGAGGTCCAGGCTCCTCGTCCCATATATATATATATATATATATATATATATATATATATATATATATATATATATATATATATATATATATATATATATATATATATATATATATATATATATATATGCGATCCACTAAAAACGCACCTAGAAGCGCACCTCTTGTTAACATGGTGTAATACATATGTTATCATATTTGCTACATATATGTTATACTTATTTCATTCAAATGTTATGGTTTAAAAATTCCAGATTTCTGTATTGTTAAAACATGTACAGAAATATGTAAAATTAAATGGAACATTTGAATATGATATGATAACATTTGTAATGCATATGATAACATATATATTACATTGTGTTAACATTTGTACAGAAACAATTGGTTAAAACTTGTACCAAAATCTGTAAAATAACAAATTTAAACATTTGAATGGAATGAGGTGTAACATTTATAATAAATATGATAGTATATGTATTAAACTATGTTAACATTAAAAATGTGCGTTTTTAGTGGATCGCATACTAGCTTTTCCACACACACACACACACACACACACACACACACACACACACACACACACACACACACATATATATATATATATATATATATATATATATATATATATATATATATATATGGGGAGGGATACTCTTACTCATGGCCTCTTACTCATATAGTTACCTATGATCCGGGCCGTCCATTAGATCCCGACGTACGGTTCGGATTAGATGGGGAGTTAAAGCAATGGTGTCTGCATTAAATACCCGTATTAAAAGTCCATATTAAAAGCCCGCATTTAATGCAGATACCATTGCTTTAACTTTCCATCTAATCCGAACCGTACGTCGGGATCTAATGGACGGCCCGGATCATAGGTAACTATATGAGTAAGAGGCCATGAGTAAAAGTATCCCTCCCCTATATATATATATATATATAGATAGAGAGAGAGAGAGAGAGAGAGAGAGAGAGAGAGAGAGAGAGAGAGCGAGAGAGAGAGAGAGAGAGAGGAAACGGGAAATGCCAGCCCATTTTGACGAAATAGGCAGCCACCTATTTGAAGCCCTTAGGAGTCTTAGAATTTGCTGATTTTTTGTGAGCATAAGTACCTTATCGTAGATAGAACACCCACAAAAAATCAGCACATTCTAAGACTCCTAGGGGCTTCAAATGTTAAGAGTTTTATCGAACGTCCATTGTTGCCATTAATCTAAAATGTAACATTTGATGCCCCTAAAAGTTTTAGAATGTGCTGATTTTTTGTGGGTGTGCTATCTAAGATAAGATGCATATGCTCACAAAAAATAGCACATTCTAAGACTCATAAGGGTGTCAAATGGGCGGCTGCCCATTTCGTCGAAATAGGCTGCCAGCCTATACCCCGTATCCTCTCTCTCTCTCTCTCTCTCTATATATATATATATATATATATATATATATATATATATATATATATATATGGGGGTCAAAATATCCGCAGCTCATTTTCTCCTACCTCAGCTCACAGCTCAACGTAACAGCCCCCCCCCCCTCTCTCTCTCTCTCTATATATATATATATATATATATATATATATATATATATATATATATATATATATATATATATATATATATATGTATATATGTAGGGGCATGCGGCATGCGGTAAGTGCGGCACCATACCGCAGTCGTCTGATGCACCCGCTGTGTGCATCGCATGCACGCAGCGTTGCATCAGACGGTTGTAGTGCGGTGCTTCACTTACCGCATGCTGCATTATAGTATGCCCCTATATATGTATGTATGTATGTTTTAATTGTAAAATCAAATGTATGCGAATAGCAGAAATTATACCAACTGTATTATAAAGTACAGCAAAAATTTATCTATTCAGTGCTTGTCATGGAGGGGCCATGTCATCCTGTCACGGTAGGCTGGTTGCAGCAGTTAGAAACAATTGATCTATTTCTTCTCCTTTTTTCATGTTCGATTCTTGCTTGTTGATTGGCCTATGATTGCCTGTTAAATTGAAGTTTTTCATTGCTGCATCATATATACAACCCACATGCATACCATCCGTTTGCTTGTATATAATTCCAACCACCTCAACATGGTTGTGTGATCAAAGTTTATGGCTCGAGAAGCGATGAAAATCTAGTTGTGTCAGTGCTGATATTGTATCCTAATAATAAAATAAGTTTCTATGATTATTTTGATTCTAACCATGCTCATGGTACATTTTAGGTGGCATATAATGTTAAATATTTTTCCCACCAGAAAAGTTGCTTTCTTCTGAATATTAATTTTTTTATCAAACCTTTTGATGCAGATCAACATATGGTTGAGTTGCATATCTTTTCATGCATATGCTGATATTACATTTGAGAGGACATCCGATGTAAGTGTTTTCTATGCCCGTCATATGGTAAAAGACGATCTTCTAACTAGCTATCATGATCTTTGAGGCATTTGTGTTGAGGTTTTATATCTAATTAGCTGAAAACGCAATAGCTTATGTGTTCCTAACAATCACATAGTGTTCTAGATATGGCTCTTATAATCTTGTCAAATGATGTGAAGATAACTTTTTTTAAAGCAAAAATTCTCAAAATTAATATGTAATCTTTTTTTATTTAAACATCATCCGTGTTGGAATATTTGGTATCCGACATTTAATGTAAGGCCACTTTGGACATACTGGTTTAGGACTTCCCTTAACTTTACTATATATTTTCTTAGTTCGGATTAGAAAACGATTTAATTTGGTGCTATCTATTTATATACCCACATATTATTTTACTGCGTTAGCCTGAGTTTGGAGGTTTCGTAGTGTCTGAAACCATGATTCTTTCCTTTTCCTTGATTTAAAAATTTTGGAATTTAGAATTTTGTGATTTTTAGGAGATGTTTTGGGTTTATAAAGAGAAGTTTGAGTCTAGAGTATTCTGAAGGAGAAATCATGAACTTGCAGAATATTAGTCAAACTAGGAATTCCAATTCCGTGGACACCAAACATGCGATTTCAAAAAACATGCAAAATCCCTGAATGCCATGAATTTGCTGAACATTGAAACACATCCTTAAATTATACATTTTTTCAATTTTAGTACTTCATCCCATGTATTTATTTTACTTTGGTAATATGGCTTCCACTTTGAGCAATACTCATGATAATAAGTTCCTTACTTAAGTGGTTATGATAAAATCAACTTAAATTTGTGGGCATCATTACTGTATAGGCAGTTGGGCATGAAAGATGGGGTGCATATCCAATATGCTTAATGGCTAGAATTTTGATATGTGGTTCAAATGCCAAAGGCTCATAAGAATGTGAGGTTTAAATCAGTTGAAACGATCGGACTGGTCTATTTTTTTGCATGGCTTTTCTCTATTGAGTGTTCAGTTTAAGATGTCTAGTTCCTTCTTACATTTCCAATCAATCCAATCTGCTTACCTAGCTTCTTATTTATATTGTTGTTACTAATCTATTGTGTTATGTAAATCATTTTTAAACTAACTATGGTTTACTCTTTAAGGGAGCGAAAGGGATCACTGGTCTGAAACCTGCTCTTCAGGTAATCTTTCCCCTCTTGTTCATAATGATGCTTCTCCAAAGATTCTTTCTTCTAGCATATTAAAAATTAATCCATGATAGAATATATTTGGAGAATCTCTGCTCGAGAAGAATGATTTTCTACAAACCTTTTCAACAGAACATCACTGCATCAGGTACTGTCAATATACAAACATCTACATCTTTCTTTAGTGTAATTTTTTTCTATTCCCTGATGTGTATAATTTGTGCCAGAGATGAATGCAAACCCATATATCAAATCTTTACTCATAGCCCTCTTCATCCAGTCTCATTCCTATTCTAGGGGAACATTGGATGGTTGCTCTCATATTCCATGCACTTAAAACTGCATAGCCAACAAAATGTCTCCCTACTCACCTACTGACGTTTTAAGTTTCTTGGCATGTCTCTCTTTTGCCAAGGATTTTGTCAACAATTTTAAAGGGTTGGCATCTGGTTGACAACTGTTCAAAAATTTCTTGCCACTCTTCCTTATAGTCGACCCTTTCTAATGGGATAGAACTTGGCTTATTATGGATATTAATGTAATATATTACCTGATATGTAATGCTCTTTTATTTTATTTCAGAAACATGGTATCAGGCGGAGCAGTCATACATTGTGATTTCTCGAGGGGATATGCATCTAAGAGTCCTCAGGATACTGACAATTCCACGATAGAGGTGACTTGATGATGCTAGTCAAGGCGATCTAAATTGGATATAACCTTTATTCGTAACCGTACTTATTCATCATAGTTATGAACCATTGGATGCCTTGATCATCGTTCTGGTCTGACATTCATGTATGAGACTTACCCATATCACTATCCACATTTGCTGAAATGAATATATTCTGAGTTTGTTGTAGTAGTGGGTATGTGCTTCAATCCTTTAGTTTCTTGAGTGGTGATGCCTTTATTGCCTTGTGATGTTCATATTGCTGATGTTCAATGTGATGTGCTTGTATTTATGATTAGAGAAGAAGTTTCATTTCTTTATTATTTTTTGTCACTAGGACAAAATAGTTCATACTTTTAAAACAATTGATCAATCTGGTTAGTGACCACATGTACTATTGCATTTACATGTGTATAAATGTATTTAGCACATATCAAACACAAATGCATGTATGCACATATATACTCCCTGTATCATTGTATCTGGAATATACACTGGTATATCAATCTGGTTAGTGACCACATGTTCTATTGCATTTACATGTGTATAAATGTATTTAGCACATATCAAACACAAATGCATGTATGCACATATATACTCCCTGTATCATTGTATCTGGAATATACACTGGTATATACAGTTGTATCACAGTATGATATATACGAATTACAGTATTTGTATGCTCTGAGCAGTTTGAAATATCTACTAGTGTTATCCTGTAAGTTTTGCATCAGGCTGATGTGACATTTGGTTCTATGAATCACATCCTCTATGAACCGAATCTTAAATCTTGATGCATGATTGCCTTTCACACTTGGAATAAGGTTTGTGAAGTTTCCAAGCCTTGAAGTTTTGTGGTTATTGTGTTTGTGTAGATCACCATAAGCCACTTTCAACATAACCTTTGTTTACATTGCTTAGTTTTCTCTGTAAGTCGTCTTGCATTCGTAGGCTTATGGAAATTTCAATTTCTGACTGATACTACCTCTTCGAAAGACCAGGTTATTCGCATGGGTCTAAATAACATGGATGTTGGATTGCTATATAGTCGCCTGTTCCCCCTTGTTCTGCTTCTTGTTGAAGGTAATTTCTTTGTTCTATCAAAACCCTTCATCTTGTTTTGTGTTTATAGTTTCTTAATCTGCCATAATTGTTACATAGTATATTGTATTTTAATGAAATCTTGTGAATAATTCCAATTAAGGTGCCAAGCCTGCTGATGTAACTGATCCACGATGGGAAATTTATTTTGTGGTGAAGAAAACATACGACCAATCAGGGGATTATGTTATTGACTTGCTTGGTTTTACAACTGCCTATCACTTCTATTATTATCCTGATAGTGCCCGCTTACGGATCAGCCAGGTATGTGCTTTAATCTTTTGTATAATTTTATTAAATTTGTCTTTTTGGGTATATCTTTGAATTTAAATAATGATGAAGTTTGATTATTGTACATTATAACAGTTAAAAGAGCTTGTCATTGATGTCCTTATATTCATTCTCATTTTCTTAACACCAGCAGCTCGGATATGTCATAGTTCCAAGGAATCCTTCTAAAGTCTGGCACAAACTTTCACACTTCTACAAGTAGTAGAATTCAATTCATGAACGGGTCCTAACTAAAATCAAGAAGCACATTATGATTCCATTCTCCTGTACTCATCAATTTTAATGCTGGTTTCTGGATACTTCCTAATCAAACTGAATCTTGAAACTGACAATATCTTTGGACTATTACTACTATTTCAAAAGTGAGCGCAATTAATTAATATCTTCCAATATACGTGTCAATGATTCCTTGTTGTGAAGTCCCCCCCTCCTCCCCCCTCGTCTTTCCTCCTCCTCCCCCCCCAATCCCAAGCATTGTGCACATTTTCTCAGAGAGAACAAAGGAGGAGGAAGGGTCAGTCACTGACACCATCGGAGTTCACTGGCACCAACAGTTTTAGTTCTTCCCCCCATTTTCTTGTAATACTTCCTCCCTCTATTTATCCAATCCTTCTCTCTACTCCCTCCATCTTTGTTTGTCTTACTTGCCTCTATCTATTTCTATCTATCTTTATGTCAGTTTCTCATAATGACAGATCATTAAGAATGTTTTTTTTTGCTATGTTTTTCTAATAATGATACCATGGAGGCTTCTCTCTAAATCTCTATTTCAGTCTCTCATAGTAAAGATTAGAAAGAAATCATTATCTGATCCCTCTCTCTGCTCCCTCCGACAACTGTTTTTTCTTTCCCCTTTTTTATACCAATCTTTCTTCTTAGTAATAATGTTGATTGTTTCTTCCTATACATGATGTTTCATTACGTTTAAAGGGTCAACGATGGTATCTGTTGATAGCATGTTTTTTTTTATGGTTATAGTCTAAATGTTGTCATATATATAGTTGTATGTATTTAAAAAATCCCTGTCGCTTAGACCTCGCCTAGACGCCGTGTAGTCTATGTGGGTCACTTAGATAGGCCAGGTCGTCTAGTCATCACCTAGCTGCCTTGACAATACTGAAATGATGACAAAAACACTTCCTAGCATATTGTCATCTTTTAATACCTTGATTATTGCTAATACTTGTTTCTAAAGAACAGACATTCATGGCATTTTTACTGCAATAGTAGTGTTCTATTATGGAAAGTGAGTCTTCAAAAACAAGAAACACATTATGATTCCATTATTGTTTGCCATAAACACCAGTTGTCAAAAAAATTATTTGGAGAAATACCAATTTTAGCCTACACTGTTTTTTGTTATGCTTTCAGATTATAATATTTCCCCCGTATCAAAGTCAAGGTCACGGCCGGCGTCTTTTAGAGTCTGTAAATCATGTTGCTGTATCCGAGAACATATACGATGTGACCTTCGAAGAGCCATCTGATTACCTCCAATACATGCGTGCTTGCATAGACACGCTCCGCCTGATCTCCTTTGAGCCGATAAGGCCTGCCCTGAACTCTGTTGTCTCGTACCTGAAGGAGGGCAACCTATCGAAGAGGACTGGCAAGGCATGGTCGGGTCCATCGCCGAGTATGATCGAGGTTGCTCGTCAGAAGTTAAAAATCAATAAGAAACAGTTTCTCAGGTGTTGGGAGGTTCTCATCTATCTAAACCTCGACCACAAGAACCGCAGGTATATGGAGAACTTCCGGGCCAGCCTTTCAGATCGCCTGAAAGCCGATATCCTGGATAAAGACGCCGAGGCCAACGACGAGAAGAGGCTAGTTGAGGTGCCGAACGATTACGACCACAACATGTCCTTTGTCGTGTTCCGGTCACAGGCCCCTGGGGGATCAGGCGGTTTGGAGGGAGATCCGGTGGCTCAAGAGCAGCAGTTGAATCAGTTGGTTGATATGCACATGGAAGAGATTGCTGAAATCGCGGAAAAGGTTTCGTCGCTTCGTGTTTTGTGAGCTGAGGCCCGGATTTCAAAATCTGATGTCAGCTTGCTTGGATTTGAAATGAGCTGTGAGATGGGTCATTGCACCTTGTGTAGGCTTTGGATGTAAGTTGTCTCTGCATGCTAGTATGCTGGTTGTAGTGGTATATTTTCTTGCAGACCCTTCACGTGGTGAATGTATGATCATCAAATGGGAGCTGGTTGTAATTTTTGTTTACCTGGGGTTCAGAATAGTAATATAGACCTCTTGCTTTCCTTGGGATATCAAGAGAGGCTATGGGTTAGCCGTTTCATGTACCTTTTGAATGAGCCCTGCTCTCTCTGGTGAAGTAGGAACCCTCTTTTGAAGGGCTGTTGATGGGTCTCGTTTGGTATTATCTCAGGCTGCTTCTGGCTTACGTGAGCCTTATGGGGTGTCACAGTAAGAGCTCGACTGCCCTCTTGATTCGTTTCCTCAATTCTATTGAATCTTGTACTCTTTTTTTTTTTTTTTGGGGGGGGGGGGGGGGGGTAATTAGCCTAAGACCCCTCTAACCAACCCAACATTAGGATAAACCCACTGAAGCCTTTCATTTGAGCTCCGGCCTCTCTAACCAACTCAATCATGAGATAAACCCTTTCCTCTTTTTTTATTCCCAAGGCCCACCCTCATCCCCTCTCCTCTCTTGATCGGCCATGGCAATGATGGAGGCGGAGGCGAGCGGCGGAGACGGAGCCGGTAGCTGTGGAGGCAAGCGGCGGAGGCGGATCCGGCTGCTAGCAACAGAGGTGGCAGCTAGGGTTAGGTTAGGTTTGGATTTCTGGGTCTAGGGTTCATCCCATGGCCTGTAGATTAGGTCTGGCCGGGGGGGGGGGAGGGGGTTTCGGTTAGGTCTGGCGGGGGGAGGAGGTGGGTTTAGATAGGTCCGGCGGCGGAGTTGGGGAGTTCGGTTAGGACCTGGGGGGGGGGGGGGCATTCACTTCTAAATTAGAAGTGAAATGAAAAGCTGGTCGGGACCGTTGCTCAAAAAGCATCTCTAAGAAGGGCTTCTCACCAACTCCCTCTTTTTTTTGGAAAAATGGGTGTCAAGTCCCATACAGTAGATCGGGTTAAAGAACAAAACACTCATAAGATCCCATTAGCGCCCTCTCTCTCTCTCTCTCTCTCTCTCTCTCTCTCTCTCTCTCTCTCTCTCTCTCTATATATATATATATATATATATATATATATATATATATATAGAATACGGGGTATGAGCTGACAGCCTATTTGGGCATTTGGGCTGTCAGCTCACAGCCCTCCGATCACGATCTCCGACCGTTGATTTAAAAAAATAAATAACACCTAACCCCTACCCTCTCTCTCCCTCTCCCTCTCTCGCGCGACGGCAGCGGCAACCTCTGGCCCTGCGCCCCCGACCCCATTAGCGCCCTCTCTCTCTCTCTCTCTCTCTCTCTCTCTATATATATATATATATATATATATATATATATATATATATATATATATATATATATATATATATATATATATATATATATATATATATATATATATATATATATATATATAGAGAGAGAGAGAGAGAGAGAGAGAGAGAGAGAGAGAGAGAGAGAGAGAGAGAGAGAGAGAGAATACGGGAAATAAGCTGACAACCCAATTCTTAGTTTGGGCTGTCAGCACACAGCCGTCCGATTGCCCATCACAGCCGTAGGTTAAAAAAAGAAAAAAAAACTGTTTGTTTGTGTGTCTCTCTCTCTCTCTCTCCCGATCTCGAGCTCGAGCTCGAGCACCAGCCCCCTCTGACCCCTACGGCTCCGGCTATGCCCCCGACCACCGACGGCTCTGACCTGACCTCCTACGGCAGCCGACCCTTACACCCCCTCCGGCGTCGATCGTCGACTCCGGTAGCATCGCCACCGGCGCCGATCGCAGCACTCTCCGGAGGTGCCGATCGCAGCACTCTCCGGCGGCTCAGCTCCCTCCCCCTTCGTCTCCGGCAATCGACCCCGCCGGCGCCGAACACAGCACCCGGAGGTGCCGATCGCAGCACTGGGGACTGGAGGTCGGGGCTGGTCGGCGCCGGAGGAGAAGTGGAAGGTGGTCGGAGGGGGAGGGGAGCACCAGATCCGCGTCGGAGGTGCGGTCGGGACTGTTGCCGCAGGCGCCGGAGGTGAGATCGGCGCCGGTCGTCGGGCATCAGCGCGAGAGAGAGATCGGCGCCGGTCGTCGGGCATCAGCACGCGCGAGAGAGAGAGACCGGCGCCGGAGGTGAGATCGGCGCCGGTCGTCGGGCATCAGCGCGCGCGCGCGAGAGAGAGAGAGAGAGAGAGAGAGAGAGAGAGAGAGAGAGAGAGAGGGGGGGGGGGGGGGCTGGGCGTGAAGGTTCGAAGACAGCTGTATTACAGCTGTGCTGTAATACAGCTGTAATACACACGATCTAAATCAACGGCTGTTAGTGACAGCTTAAATTAAAAAAAAAAGCTGGCAGCTCACCTCCCGTTCTCTCTCTCTCTCTCTCTCTCTCTCTCTCTCTCTATATATATATATATATATATATATATATATATATATATATATATATATATATATATATATATATTTATAGAGAGAGAATACGGGGTATGAGCTGACAGCCCATTTGCTGAAATGGGCTGTCAGCAAGAGCCGTCCGATCGAATAATCACCATCGTTTAAAAAAAAAACAACAACAAACACCGAACCCTCTCTCTCTCTCCCTGTCCCTCTCTCTCCCGATCCCCACTACCGGAGCCCCGACCCCGACCCCTGCGATCCGGCACCGGCACCGGCAACGCAGCCCCCGACGGCTCCGGCCACCGGCAGCCCCCTCCGGTCGTGCATCCGACCCCCCGACGGCTCCGGCCACCGGCACCGGCTACAGCCCCGACTCCGACCCCTGCCCTCTGCGCCCCCGACCCCTGCGGCAGCCCTCCGGCGGCCCCCGACCCCTCCGGCAGCCTCCGTCCCCACCCGGCGGACATCCGACGAGCCCCCTCAGGCCCAGTCCCGCTCCCGCTGCCGCTGCCGCTCCCGCTCTCGCCTCAGGCCCGGTCCCCTCCGGCTGCCGCGCCCCGCCTCCGGCCCGGTCCCCTCCGGCTACCGCGCCCCTCCGCCGCCCCCTGCACCTGTCCCCCGCCCGCCTCCGGCCCGGTCCCCTCCGGCTGCCGCTGCCGCTCGCGAGAGAGACGGAGAGAGAGAGCTGTAACAAAAAAAAAAAAAACAGTACAGCTGTGTTACAGCTGTTCTTTTAAAAAAAAAAAATGAACGGTTTGATTGATCCGATCGGACGGCTACCGGCTGACAGCCCATTTGCTCAAATGGGCTGTCAGCTCATACCCCGTATTATATATATATATATATATATATATATATATATATATATATATATATATATATATATATATATATATATATATATATATATATATATATATATATATATATATATATATATATATATATATATATATATATATATTAGTGCTAGCGACAGCATCGGCGGCGAGCAATAGCGGGCGGCACAGCCTTAGTGGCGGTGAGCAGCAGAAACGAGAGGTGATAACGGCGAGCAGGTTTGGTATGGTTGGATTAGGTTTAGGATTAGATCTAGTACTCTAGGGTTTATCCCATGGCCTGTAGATCTTGTTAGAATTGGTGAGGTCTACAGCTCGTAAAACCTATAGTTTAGCTATGTATGGTTGATAGTATAGGAATGCATATTGGTACGTACCTTAGTACGTGTTCTGATTACAGAACAGAGAGCCATGGCTACATGGTAATCCACTTGAGTGGGAGACTCAATGGATTGGTCCCATGTAACCTAAATACGTTCGCAGCTCTGATTAGGGTTGGTCGCCCTATCAGGATAAGCTGTTGGGATGACAGAGCGTGGGTGTCTCCACCACGGTCATTACCAGGCACAGTGTCTGTGGCCAAACGGAACCAACACGGTGCACAGATAGGTGAGCAGACACCGGTGCACTAAACCGTGTTTCTGCTTAGGGTAAAACGGTCCTAAACCCTGAGGAACCATGTCTGGTGGACTAACCAGTTGTGTGGTGTTTTGGCGCACCAATGTGTGAGGATCCGGATGCAGTGATCCAAAACCACGGTGTACTGGGTTACCCGGCTGGCGTTGCATCAGCATGTCACTCCTGCAGGCTATCCACACCCCTAACGGGAGGTGCGTTCCTTGGTCTGACCTACGTCGTATTAAACCCTGGCCAGGTGGTCATCAGTTCGACTGGTGACGGATCCGGTTACTCGGCAGAGTTATCGGAGGTACGATGTACGTAGTCAACCTGGAAGGAAACGAGTCATATGAGCACTCGAGTCTGACGGTATTCTCCACCGCTCGAGTTGTGTCATGGCACCAGTGGAGGGACAGCGAGTTTACCATACTAAGCGGAGAGCAGGGGTATGTGGGAGAACATAGTAAGTCCGGGGGGATTGGAGTGCAGCCTGCGTCGCACTCTGGGTGGCTACGCAGGTTAACTCAGACTCAAAGGATCGATGGTACACTCGGGTAGTGTGTCGATCGAGTCTGAGTTGGAAGCCATGAACCCTGGTCCCTGAAGGTTCCACCTTATCGACATTATGTATGGTTCTTATACCATCTCCTCGAAACACAGAACGTAGTTAGAGGAAGCGAGAAGTCCAAGCATACGCTCCGTGAGTGCTTCGCACTAGTGCACGGTAGATGCGTAGCTACGTGTGTGCACTAAGGGGAAACCCTAGGTTAGTGCAGAGACGCATGTAGCAATTCCTTGCCATAAGTGGACTTTGCCACATGGGTGCGATGCACCGGGACATGTTGCGAGTTGACTAGTTGACTTCACTAGGGGCACCCTACGGGAACCTCAGAGAATAATGAAATCACTGGTGCACTTCACTTATGTGTGCCTTGCAAAGTCTCGTACACGAGGAACGGCCAACTAGTGGCATAAGGGCGTTTTGGTCATACCATGCGCCACTATGCACTAAGGGGGCCGGCCCTAAGTGTTGAGAGACTGGTCAAGGCCGGCCCCATTAGTTTCGGGAGGTTGTTGCCTCCGATGAAGGGGCCGGTTATGAGGCGCAGAAAACGGGCTGGTTTTGACCGTTTTCGACAACAAGGAAAGGATAGAGATAAAGAAGAGATATATAGGGATAAGGTTTGAATCAATCATACTTATCCATACTGTCCTTATCCATATGGATAGGCCGGCTATATATATGAGAAGGAGAGAGAGGGGGCACGAAATTGATAGAGCCATGCAAGCCCTAGGGCCGGCCATGGCATGGGGAAACCCTAGCCGCCCCCTCTCCTCTCTTCGCATCTCCTCTCTCGTCTCTCTCTCCCTCGCTTGCGCCATTGGATGGCGACTCGTCTTCCTCACGTGATGTTTTGTAGAAGGAGAAGGCTCGTCGTATGGAGGCACTCAGAGATCCATCGACGAGGTGCCGTGCATCGTGTGAGATCGGGTGAACTAGAAGGCGTCTCCCGCAACCTTTTGCTGTCCAGAATCTGCACAGAAAATCAACGTTGTTTCTGCGATTCCGGGAGCTACAGAAGTCCAAACGACGTGAAACTTGTTGGAAAAGTTGCGTCTTGAAGTTGGCTACCTGCAGTCCAAATTTCAGCCTAATCGGAGTTCGGAGCAGAAAGTTATGGCCGTCGCACCGAAGCTATGTCGAGCAGATCCGTAGCCCGTCTCCATCGACAAAGAAGAAATTTATCGCGGTGAAAGATTCCGCACGCAGGTATGACCTCTAACAAGTAGATCTAACATAATTAGAACATGCATTCATGCTAGTTTGTTCTTTCGCGTTAGATCATCGTTAGGGGTTCGCGTAGTTGCCATGCTAGATTCATACACGCATATGTAGATCGTTTCGATGAAAATTTTGATATGTAACGCACACCGCTCACGGTCCTCGGACCTTCACTTTGCTTCCGCTGCGGGCCTCTACCATGGATTTATTTCCAACAATTGGTATTAGAGCACGCTAGTGGTGTGCGTTTCATGTTTTTTTCATGAAACCGTCATGTGCGCGCATGAATAGTATATGCCGCCATCGGGGTTCTACGAGTAGATCATGCATAGTAGATTTTTTTTGTTCTATGAATCGTTCTTGCAGGGCGCCGCTTCTAAAATTATTCTGGATATGTGATTGCTTGCTACCGGGGGTCGGACCCCGTGTTAGCGATTTTGTCTGGATGTTTTTTCTTCTGTGTGTGGATAGATTTTAGAGCCATAGTCGGGCAAGAGGTGAAGATTTACCACCCTTGATTCCCAGGCTTTTGCTAGGTTTGTTTTCCTTTTCTTTCTAGGAAATTGTGTACGAGCGAGCACTTGCTCGAAGCGTACTAGATCTTTTTCGGTTACAGATTGAAGAGGAGGACTTACCGTGGAGATCCACCACTGGGAAGATGAGCGGAACCTTGGAGGACGATGGCGATCCGGCGAAGCGTACACGATGACGGCAAAGGGCATAAAGCGTCAGAAGATCGTATACAGAGGCTTGCACCGGATCAAGGAGCCTTGTGAAGGAGACAGAGAGCCTGCGCTGTGCCAGTCAGGTTCAGGGGTCGGACCCTGAACTTGATTCAGTTGTGTGCTTATTTCTTTCAGTAGTTCTTTATATTTCTGTAGAAAACCCCGATGCGATAATTTGATTATCTGTGTCAGAGGGATGCCCTTTCCCCTCGGGTCCTAGCGACCTTATTAGGATTGGATTCCACTAGTGATGCCTATTATTTAATTGACCCTTGATGATAGTATGAATTCCTCACATTTGGTTATGCCCCCATTAGGTCAACACCCGATTAGTCGGGTGTGCCTATTTGGCAAGCATCGAAACCTAGAATGAGTTGGAATTCTACTATGACATCATTCATCAAATTTATAAGCAAGGCGCCATGGTAGTGGAAGACCTTTCCTGTCAGTCTGACCTTAGGCTAGGCTCCAGGGCATTAGCGTGATAGCCAAGTTTGCAAAGCATCAATGTTCTTGGGATATGTAATGTGACCCTTGAGTGGAGAAATCCACTCGAGGCAGGGACTATGATATTTCAAGATCGATTAATGCTTCGCGAAAGGCTTGAATGCTAGTGGGAGCACGGTATGACCAGGGTCTAGTGTATAGGTTGTCGTGACCTTAGTGTACACTCATACTTGCATTAAATAACCCTCAACTTTAATAAGGGATGTGTAAGAGGACTCGTCGAGATCCTCTGGCCTCCACAACCAACTGCTCTGTGTCTGGGTGGAAGGGCGTAGCTCGACACCCCCTAGGGTGAGGGTTATGTTTTTCTATGCCAGATAACTTAGCGGTCTCCTTCAGGATATGGCAGTTACGGGGCCAGGAGAGAAGGGCTTTTTATCCCACCCTAGTGGGGGCCGCATGAACTCCCGTGCCGTAATTGCTTAGGCTTGTGGGTAAGCATCCTAAGTGCACGTGAGGTATTCGTTGCGAAGACAACGGTGATCACGTGGCACTGGCCAAAAGATAACCATGGTCCATCAAAGCCCTTAGTTGGCAGATTTGGACTGGGTCAAGGAAAGGCCCGTGTAAGCGGATTGACGCTGCATGATGCCCCCTAGGGCAGGTGTAGTCGATTCCGAGAGATCTTACATACATGATTAATTAATCCATAGAGGTGTCTTCGCTGTGAGGGTAGCGCTGACATTTGGATATAATTAGCTTATTTTCAAAATCCATAAAATAAGTTATTTTGCATTCATTTTCATTCAACCATATAGTTCCCCTATCCGCTATCCCATAAGAGAACCAGTTATCGGGTCTCTAACTACGTAGAGTGGAAGCGCAATCTTTAGCTTATGCTTAGGGTAGTAAATGTACATTGGCATGCAATCTAAATATCCCTGTACTAGACCTAATGGGTCCAGATATCACTAGGGCACTAACTAGGGCATATGAAGACTGGCGAGAGTCTAAGGAGATGTGCAAGTGCTATGTTATAGCAGACTTGCGGACAATTCTTTAGAAGCGAGTCAGAGATATGCCGGGTCTTCTCTAATTAAGTTTTACTTGCATTAGATGTCTGGAAGGCGAAGTCAGTCGACTCATCGCTTTTCCACTAAGATACTTGTCGGTACCGAGATGTCAGTGGGTATGCTTGTTCAGGAACACATCTTTGAGTTCCAGAACGAACTAGATTCCCAAGACATGGTACCAGATGACGAGGTGGTGGAAGACGTCTGTCTTGCATCCTTGTTTGGAACCTTCGAAGGCGTTATCAGAGACTTTAGCTTTAACAAGTTAGAGATGATAAATGCAGAACTTCTAAAGAGATTTCCAAGAGACAAAGGATGAGATCAAGATTAAAGGCAATGCCTTTAGTGCTTAACCTAGGTCTTCTTTAGAAGAACCTAAGGGAATAACTTATAAGAGATCGAAAACTATTCTAGTGCAGAAACTGGTGTGGAATCCTAAGTCTGGTAACGCCAAGGACGAAAGTATTTCCGCTGTGGCGAGCATAGGGGGTATTTGAAGATTGAGTATGACCTCAGGATGTTAGGAGTTGAGTCGCTATCTAGTAGCAGTTCTTATGCTTCTTGGAATGTAGACTTCTGGTCTACAGATATTCAAGGAAAGCAGAAGGCTACTTTATAGTGAAGGAATCCTAACATAGGTACTGATGCCATAAGCCGCTGCGGAAGCTGTTAGATATGATTGTCTTAGTTTTTCCGAAATACGGATTTTGTTTTTTAGAGATGTAGTTCTGTTTCCTCTTTGGTAAATGAAGTTTTTAGTTTTAGACAGCACCGTAGGTGTGTATCTTAAACTAAATAGATAGCTTCATTACTAGAGAAATAGATCAGAATAATCTCTTTATATTTAATCCTAATTCGAAAATAGATATCATGACAGCTGCAGCGTCTAATTTAAATTCATCTAAATCCTTCGGAGAAGCTATCCCATTTGTGACCCCTCTGATTTAGATATTCTGCCTTAGATAAATTCAAAGGTAAAAGAAGGCCGAGTTTCTGTTCACAGATTCATCAGAGATCCTTCTAACCTATGAATGTTATCTGGAAGGCAGAATAACTAAAAGGGCCACTAAGGTATTGGAGTTAGTTAATTTTGACGTCTATGGTTCCAAGAGCGTCTAGACGATAGAAGACTCTTCGATTTAATCGAAGAAATAAGTCACTATCGGACGAGTTCCATAGGATCCTGAGAGAGTATGGGATTATCTCCCAGTTAAATGCTTTAAGGATGACACGTCAGAATGAAGTCTCCGAGAGAAGGAATCGGACTCTGTTTGACATGGTCCGTAGTATGATGAATATTGCCAAGTATACTACCCACCTTTGGTGGGGTTGTACCTTAAAACAGTAGCTTACATCTGAAACTATCTCTCATCTAGATCAGTACCTCAGACCTATAGAGAGCTATGGTCTAAGCGAAAGCTGACAATATAGTGTCTCGAGATATAGAGTTGTCCTGCACTTGTGCAAAACGACAAGAGGGATGAGATGGAGATATAGTTCCAGGTATATCTGTTTGTAGGTTACCCTTAGGAGGCATAAGATGGACTGTTTTATGATCTTGAGGTTAGAAAGGTAATCGTTTCTACGAACACCATCTACCTAGATCAAGATTATATTATAAGACCATAAGTTTATCAGTAAGGTAGTTCTGGGTGAACTACTGGGTACTGGTAGAGAGTGCGCATTTGAAAAACGTAGTGGGAGTAGATGATACAAGAAACTAGTATACCAGGTATTGTAGAAACGATTCACTTTGTACCACCACCACCTCATCGTTGTGGGACCATCAGAGCTCCTGAAAGATACTATGGAGAAACTTCGATAGTTAATCCAGAGTTTCAGGAGGATGATCCTTAGAGCTACGAAGAAGTAGTGGGAGCTTCCTTTGTACCACCACCACCTCATCGTTATGGGACCATCAGAGCTCCTGAAAGATACTATGGAGAAACTTTGATAGTTAATCCAGAGTTTCAGGAGGATGATCCCTAGAGCTACGAAGAAGTAGTAGGAGCTTTCGACAGCTCTGACTGACAAAAGACCATGGAGGCAAATTTACATCAATGTCCCTTGGAACAGTCTTGACACTTATAGCACTATCACCCTTCGGGGTGTAGGAGGTGTATAAGAAGAGCACCCGGTTAAGACTTAAGTAGCTAGATTAGTTACCAAAGGAGAAGGGATTGACTATGTCAAAACCATCTCACTGGTAGCTATGCCTAAGTCTATAACGGATCCTCTTAATCCATCACAGCCCATTATAGTCGGGAGATCTGGTTGATGGATGTCAAGACAGTTATTCCCTAACGGGAATTTGGAAAGGACATATGGATGATGTAGCCCCAGGCTTTGTGTCAGTAGGTTAGGAAGATTTGGAATGCAAGTTGCAACGGTCCATTTATGGACTGATGCAAGCATCCAGGTTGGAATATCTATTTTGATCAAGGGAATCCGCTCACACGGATTTGATCAGAATGAGGATAAACCAAGTTGGTACAAGAAAGGTGAAATAGCTACAAGGGTGTATTTAGTACTTTACGTTAACGATATTCTACTGATTGAAAATGATGTAAGAATATTGTTTACGGTAAAGGTTTGTAGTCATCATAATTCGATGTGAAAGACCCTAGTGAGGCGAGTTATGCTCTGGGAATCAAGGTAACTCGAGACAACCAGAGCAAGATTCTCTTGCTGTCACAGGCTACGCATGAAGATAAGATTCTAGCCAGATTCGTTTTACGAGGCTCGATATCTATTGCGCAGCAGGAAGATGGGTCGGTTTCAGTCGAACCCGGGTCCAGATCTTTGGACCGAAGTGAAGGGTATACTCAGAAATCCTCGTTACCTAAGGATTGTGAGTTAGCTTGCACTTCACAGGTCCTGATATCGATTGGACACACAGGATCTAACTTTAGTGTCAGGATGTGTGTTCCAGAGAATCGATTTCAGGGATTATTTTTATCTTGGGATTAGAAGCGGTAGATGGTAGAGTGTGAAGCAAGAATGCATCACAGACTCTACCACAGAGGCTTAGCACGTTGTTGCGTGCTAGGTAATATATCAGGTGGTAAGGCTTAGGAAGTTCTTAGAGAACTTAGGACGAGTACCAGAAGCTCAGTTATCTGTTGTTGCAACAGAAGAGCGGTAAGCAAGGTCCAAGGAGACTAGGCACCGCCGTGAGGGGAAACCCATCAAGTACAAACTCCACTTGATCTGACAGTTATAGGAGGAAATGCAAGTAGCGGTACTGAGGTGGAATCTACAGACAATGTTGCCAATTCCTTTAGGGAATTCCTGCAAAGGCTTTTGGGCAACATGTAGAAGCTACAGAGCTCAACACCGTTATTCCTCGTTAGACCTAGTGGGAGATTGTTAGAATTGGTGAGGTCTACAGCTCGTAAAACCTATAGTTTAGCTATGTATGGTTGATAGTATAGGAATGCATATTGGTACGTACCTTAGTACGTGTTCTGATTACAGAACAGAGAGCCATGGCTACATGGTAATCCACTTGAGTGGGAGACTCAAGGGATTGGTCCCATGTAACCTAAATACGTTCGCAGCTCTGATTAGGGTTGGTCGCCCTATCAGGATAAGCTGTTGGGATGACAGAGCGTGGGTGTCTCCACCACGGTCATTACCAGGCACAGTGTCTGTGGCCGAACGGAACCAACACGGTGCACAGATAGGTGAGCAGACACCGGTGCACTAAACCGTGTTTCTGCTTAGGGTAAAACGGTCCTAAACCCTGAGGAACCATGTCTGGTGGACTAACCAGTTGTGTGGTGCTTTGGCGCACCAATGTGTGAGGATCCGGATGCAGTGATCCAAAACCACGGTGTACTGGGTTACCCGACTGGCGTTGCATCAGCATGTCACTCCTGCAGGCTATCCACACCCCTAACGGGAGGTGCGTTCCTTGGTCTGACCTACGTCGTATTAAACCCTGGCCAGGTGGTCATCAGTTCGACTGGTGACGGATCCGGTTACTCGGCAGAGTTATCGGAGGTACGATGTACATAGTCAACCTGGAAGGAAACGAGTCATATGAGCACTCGAGTCTGACGGTATTCTCCACCGCTCGAGTTGTGTCATGGCACCAGTGGAGGGACAGCGAGTTTATCATACTAAGCGGAGAGCAGGGGTATGTGGGAGAACATAGTAAGTCCGGGGGGATTGGAGTGCAGCCTGCGTCGCACTCTGGGTGGCTACGCAGGTTAACTCAGACTCAGAGGATCGATGGTACACTCGGGTAGTGTGTCGATCGAGTCTGAGTTGGAAGCCATGAACCCTGGTCCCTGAAGGTTCCACCTTATCGACATTATGTATGGTTCTTATACCATCTCCTCGAAACACAGAACGTAGTTAGAGGAAGCGAGAAGTCCAAGCATACGCTCCGTGAGTGCTTCGCACTAGTGCACGGTAGATGCGTAGCTACGTGTGTGCACTAAGGGGAAACCCTAGGTTAGTGCAGAGACGCATGTAGCAATTCCTTGCCATAAGTGGACTTTGCCACATGGGTGCGATGCACCGGGACATGTTGCGAGTTGACTAGTTGACTTCACTAGGGGCACCCTACGGGAACCTCAGAGAATAGTGAAATCACTGGTGCACTTCACTTATGTGTGCCTTGCAAAGTCTCGTATACGAGGAACGGCCAACTAGTGGCATAAGGGCGTTTTGGTCATACCATGCGCCACTATGCACTAAGGGGGCCGGCCCTAAGTGTTGAGAGACTGGTCAAGGCCGGCCCCATTAGTTTCGGGAGGTTGTTGCCTCCGATGAAGGGGCCGGTTATGAGGCGCAGAAAACGGGCTGGTTTTTACCGTTTTCGACAACAAGGAAAGGATAGAGATAAAGAAGAGATATATAGGGATAAGGTTTGAATCAATCATACTTATCCATACTGTCCTTATCCATATGGATAGGCCGGCTATATATATGAGAAGGAGAGAGAGGGGGCACGAAATTGATAGAGCCATGCAAGCCCTAGGGCCGGCCATGGCATAGGGAAACCCTAGCCGCCCCCTCTCCTCTCTTCGCATCTCCTCTCTCGTCTCTCTCTCCCTCGCTTGCGCCATTGGATGGCGACTCGTCTTCCTCACGTGATGTTTTGTAGAAGGAGAAGGCTCGTCGTATGGAGGCACTCAGAGATCCATCGACGAGGTGCCGTGCATCGTGTGAGATCGGGTGAACTAGAAGGCGTCTCCCACAACCTTTTGCTGTCCAGAATCTGCACAGAAAATCAACGTTGTTTCTGCGATTCCGGGAGCTACAGAAGTCCAAACGACGTGAAACTTGTTGGAAAAGTTGCGTCTTGAAGTTGGCTACCTGCAGTCCAAATTTCAGCCCAATCGGAGTTCGGAGCAGAAAGTTATGGCCGTCGCACCGAAGCTATGTCGAGCAGATCCGTAGCCCGTCTCCATCGACAAAGAAGAAATTTATCGCGGTGAAAGATTCCGCACGCAGGTATGACCTCTAACAAGTAGATCTAACATAATTAGAACATGCATTCATGCTAGTTTGTTCTTTCGCGTTAGATCATCGTTAGGGGTTCGCGTAGTTGCCATGCTAGATTCATACACGCATATGTAGATCGTTTCGATGAAAATTTTGATATGTAACGCACACCGCTCACGGTCCTCGGACCTTCACTTTGCTTCCGCTGCGGGCCTCTACCATGGATTTATTTCCAACAGATCTTAGGTTTGAGGATTTGAATTATGTTTTAGGATTAGATCTAGGATTAAGTTTTAGGATTAGGCCTAGGGTTCACCCCATGGTCTGGTCTGTAGGTCTAAGATTTTATGTTCAGTTTAGAGGTGAGTGATATGCAAATAAAATTTTTAAATATAAAGAGGGGTATTTACGTCATATATCCTTAGGTTTAAACGAAACCCATGTATTGAACCCGGGTTGATGATGCTCACTAGGAGCGGCACCACTACCAACTGCCTAAAGCAATTGTGGTGAACTACGGTTCTACCCTTTTGTCTAAACTCTTTTCTGGTCTAAGCAAACATTATTGCATGGGCTTAAACCAAGTGGCCATCGAGGTACATCTCATGAATGCGGATGGTGAGTGGGCCTCGTCAAGTGCTCCTCCAGTTGATGCCCAGCCCTCCAGGACCTCCACAGCTCCGACGACTTCGGCATATCCATTGATGGTCAACACCCTGCTCACTTTTAAAGTTTTATTAATAACCCCCTCATATATTCTAACATTTAATAAAATGTCCGAATATGTGTGTGTGGTGGTGGGAAGGGGGGGGGGGGGGGGGGGGTATTAAAAAAACTTAAAAAGTCAGGGTGCTATTTGTAATATCTATATTTATCTGACATTTTATTAAATGACAGAATACGCAAGGGGGTTATTAATAAAACTTTAAAAGTGAGGGGGCTATTTATAATATCAATATTTGTTGGGGGGTTATATGCAAAAAACCCTAAGAATCCACCAGAAAACATAGGAGAAAGACGGGAAGAATCATGGACAAAAATCAGCATTTGAATTACAATATAACCAATTACTTAAAGATCAGACCTTGGAGGGAAACTAAGAATGACAGCAGTGTGCAGTCAAGCACATGAACATGGTGCAAAAATATTTAGGTGGTATTGGGATGCTGCTGCCTTGGTTTCTTCAGGCAGATGGATCCTTTACTTGTATAAAAGCTGCCTCCCCATCCGAAGAGTACGGTGAGAAAATAAGTCGGTCCAGATCTACATCATCACTTCCTGTCCGTTCGAGCGCGCTGAGGAGTGAAAAAGATCCAGAGGGATCTTCTGCACATCGACAAAAACGAGTTATAATGAGATAAGTCGCCCTCTCTCTTAATGAAAAAATAAAATAAAATCACTCCAGCGATTCGCGAGATTATTCCACGCTGATAAAAGTCAAGAATACAAGAGAGCAGTCTTTAACTAACCTGATGCCGCCCGTGCCTGGTACCCTGTTATTGTTTTACCTGACGACAGTGGGAGGCTCTCGGGTAGTACACGACTGCAAATGTTACCTGGCAATAAGAAAAGATTATCCACCTTTATATAAAAAAAGCACAGATCAGTTATGAAGGGTGGGCAGAGATTCAGCTACATGATCAAATCAAAATGTCGATTTTGAAAGTTCATTTTTTTCGTCAATAGCCAATGGCTGGTATTGGTGAACAGATATTAAGTGATGCAAGGGCAGAACTAGATAAACCACTAAGGGCAACTATGGTGTGTTTCAGTTTGGTTATTTTAGTCTTCTCCGCTCCAACGCTTGTTACTTCGATTACGATAATGTTCATTAAAATTTCTCAGACTACAGAGAGATCAACTTCATGCATCCATCTATAGATAACTGATAAACTACTTCATTCCCTATACTTTTGCCAAAGAAACTGGTAGGGACTGATTATGACCGACTATAAACCTTTCAATACCATGTGTGCTGATGTCCAGATAAACTGCTCATCTCAACAAATTCGGTAGCTCTAAAATTTTGATTGGCTACTAAATTTTCGAAGCAAGGTAAAGATATGCCTTGAAAAGAAGAGGCTGTAGTCCAATTGTTGCAACAAAGATAATTTTGAATCATTGCAAATTTCACACCTTAGCAAAGGCCATAGATGTCGTAATAACCCCCATAGAATAATATAATGCATAAATGCTAACTAGTAATAGAAAGTTCAATAGTTGGAGGCACGAGATTGGAGGACATTAAAAAAAGGGGCAAATTACAAAAAACTCCCCTTAACTATGCACCTCATTTCATATTGGTCCCTCGACTTTTTTTTGAACAATTTGAACCCTGAACTACATATGCTCCGTCTGCCTTTAGCCCCTTGCGTCAACTTTTTAGTCCGAAAATACCCTTATCAATTTAAGACAAATGATTTTTGAAAATTTAACTTATGCTTACTAATACTAGGATAAGGGTATTTTCAGGATAAAAGTTGACAGAGGGGGCTAAATGCAGATGAAGCATAGTTCAGGTTCAAATTGTTAAAAAAAAAGTGGAGGGACCAATATAAAATGAGGTGCATAGTTTAGGGGAGGTTTATGGAATTTGTCCTACAAAAATCCACTAAGAATGAAAAACGTGAAAGGTAAAAATGGAAGCAACCAAATCAACCACTGAAAATTTCTTACCTACATGAGCCAGGCGGTTAACCCACCCAGGTATTGGTTTACCTGTGAGTCTCAAGCATACATCTTCTGTAAAGTGATTGCAATTTTTTGAGAGAAGGTTATACGTATCTCCATGGTAGTCTTCAGCCATAATTTCCATTAACTCCCGGAATTTGGAGGGATGCATCTGTATACGACCCAAAAAAATGGAGCACCTAAAATTGAAACCTGGGCATCTCTTTGGCTCCACTTCAAACACTCCACTTGTTGGGTAATCATGAGCTCCAAAACCATACTCCAAACCATGGGCTGTGTCAAATCAAATACAAGAAATCACAAATATGGAACTTTGAATGGTAGAACAGGGAAAATTTTAATGCCAGATTAGTATTATAAATCATCACCATCAAACAACTAATTAGATTATCTAATCTAGTTTTTCCTTAGGAATATCTTCCACATTGTGTTTATGTAGAACTCAAGAAGCCTATAGCTTTAAAGGTCGTGAAAACAAGTAGAAACTATTTTAGACTGATTAATAAGAGACTTACTTGCTCAGTAGCTGCATCAAGATCTTAAGGGGCTCTAAAGTGGTTCTCTTCCTACACTTCCTTTCGAATATCTTCCAAAAACACTAGATGCATTTGTGCCATTAAGTGGCTAGCGTGTCAACATGTTGGATCCGGACCGGATGCGGATAGGTCCGAATTTGATCTGTTTCTATGTCGAATCGGGTCCGATTGTTTTTTTAATTGGTTCTTGGACCAAAATACTAATACTAAACCCGAAGATTTTGGATTCAGATCGGATTCGGATCATGATTCAGTCCATTGACAGGTCCAGGAGGTCGAAACAACAAAAACAGTCAAACAAAAAAAGTTGAGACTTCTAAATTTTAATCACTAGTTCGCTCGGGCCAATGGATTTGGTGATCCATAGATCCGACGGTTAAAATAAGATCGATGGGTTGGGCATCAAGCAGTTGAAATACGATGGATTGGTTGGGTGTCGGATGGACTATAGTATATGGTATAAAAGTTGAGTAAATGGATTGCATCGGAGCATATTCAGATCGGATCAAGTAGATCAGAATTTGATCCGATTATATCTCAGTCCAAAAAACTATTACCATCCCCGGGATTTTCGGATCATGATTCGGTACATTGACATGCTTCGGGATTTTCGGATGAGATTCGGATCATGATCTGATAGATTGACATGCCAAAATATAGCTATTCTGAGTGGATAAATCTGCATTTCGACAGAAAAAAAATCAAAATCTTATACAGGTGCGGTGTTTGGTGGGGGATTTGGAGGGGAGCAACGGCTTAAAAGAAACAAAGATAAAGATACCCATGATATGAACTCTGAGGCTACGCTGAAATGGCAAAGGTCATCTTGAACACAAAGGAAGCCTTCTGTAGGCTTTCCTCCAACAATCAACTGGGAATAAGAGCATCTACAACGGCCTCCCATTGCTTTTATCCTTCAGAATTGTAGGGAAAGAAAGTGGTCCTGGGTAAAAAAGGCTCCTCCAATGGGATCCCAAACCTTTCGCCTGAGTGGGTTTTCTCTACTCCTCTCCAGTCTCCATAGGGCTGGCAAGAGGAGTAGAGAAAGATTAGATAGTGGATCCCCCAGGTTTGAATAAAACAAACTACCCTATTTTTTTTAATTTCCGAAACAGCCCCCACCAAGTATTGCTTTGTGGACCCCCGATTTGGTCTTTTCACAAGAAATAGGGAGAGATTTGAGGTTCCCGTTGGAGTGCTCTTCAATTCCCACTCCATACTTTGCTTACGTGGCATCTAGGAGCTCCAATAAAATGGAAGGAAGAAGTACAAAATAGATGTATGTATTTCTGCAAGACATACAGTCAGCCTGAGCATGTAACAACTCTGCACTTCTAATATCAGTATCAGAATTCCTAAAACATTCCACATCTCTTTCATTAATAAATCTCCAATATACTGAAATTCCCAAAAAAACCTGCACTCGGGTCAGCAAAGGACCACGAGGCTTGGCAGTTTGATGCATACAAACTAACATATCAAATGTCTACATTTTCTAGCAACAATATGGGTTTGGAGTGAAACTTTGCTGTGTCAAATTAAGTTGAGATTGCATCTATATTCTTATGTTTTTAACCAAGCACCTAATTATTATCTAGATTGCCACCAGGTTGGATCTTTGCCATGCTTGGACCTTGGAGGAAGGATGGGGTGTGGGATTGGTGCCCATAACCCACCTCCATCTTCCTCTTTTGGCTTGCAGGAAGACGAGGGAGGGGAGGAGATGGGAACCCAAGACTCACATCTGCTCTCCTCGATTCTGCTGTACGGTTGCCCATTGCTCATCCCTCTCCCCTCTCTTTGTTGGTTCTGGTCCTTCCTTTTTAAAGGGGTTTCCTTAGCGCTCCCTTAGGGTTTCCCTTTAGGGTTTGTTTCACCCCCAAGTCTCCTCGTGTGAGTATCGCCAATGCCGTTAAGTACAACACTATTCTCATTCTCAACACAGTCTAGCCTTCATTAGTAAATGAAGCACGAAAAGATAAATTGTCATTTAATCTAATTCTGTCAAAGCATCTTCAATCCTACATCAAAATTTTCATCAGATTTGATGTAGGATTGGGTTAAAAGCTCAGTTTGATGCCAATCATACACCAAATCTAATTATAACCAATTTGATGTGGAGCACTCCAATCCTACACCAAATCTGATTAAAAGCTTTGATGAGCTAGAAAGTAGCCGTTGGGATTTGATCGGTGGCTCTCGACCCCTACCAATTTGATGGAAACCAAATTCGATGAAAATCTGATCTAGGACTTGAGCAGCTATGTTGCTTTTCTGCAACCAAATTCAAATCTGATGGGTCATTTGGTGTAGGATTGGAGATGCTCTCAATACCGATGTACCTCAGCCATTCGCAACCCTCCGACCCTGCTCCTCGAATTTCATAAAAAAATATTGAAAAAGGATTATTGATATTACTAGATAAAAATTATGTCATTAATTCATAACAAATTCTGTAATTTCCACAGTAATTCTAACTTAAGCTCCAAATTAAGGCAATATAAGAGGGAAATAAAAAATATATAGAATTTAACAAAAAAAAAAGAAAACTTCCATGGCAAATACGAAACCCTATTACTCCAAAACAAAAACCCTAGCACAAAATCCACACATTAAAAAAAAAAAGCAGAATGTTCAGCTAATCATAAAAACCAACGAAAGCCCCACAAATCAGATCGGAAGAACAGAATATTGTGTTAATTAAGAAAAAAATCGGTTGCTGCAGCTCACCTTCGATCCCGGAATGGAACATCCCCAGGCCGAACCAGCGCGTGTAGGTGTTCATCGGGGTGAGATCGTACACGTTCAACACCAGGGGCGTCCCGGCGCAGCCCTCATCCGAAGGGTACCAGTAGCACAGAGGAGCCGCCATGGCTGATTCCCCGCCCCAAGCAATCCTCGAGCCTCCCCTAATCGGGGTGGAAGACCTAGGGTTCCTTGGAGGGCCACCCCCACGGGATATCGGCCGCGGACGCGGCGAGGTCGGAGCTCCCCGGGGGCCGGTGCGCGATCAGCAACGGCCGGACCAGAAAAGTTCTTCCTTGGTTGTTGGGTGGACCGACAGCTGGCGGGAACCTCTGGTCCGAATCGGTTACTCTCAAGTCTCAGGTCGTCGAGTAATGCTTCAACGGTGCAGATTGATTCATGTTTCAATCTGCACCGTTGAGGCCCGAGTGCAAAGGTTCTGACTGGAGAGGAGGTGATTCGGGAAAATAGGAGGGAGCCGTGGAGGATCCGAGTGGGTGGTGTCAAAAATGACGGGATCCCGACTGTGAGGACACGGAAGTCCAGCAGCACGGGCATGGCAGCTCCACCGACGCGCCGCCTTCTCGCGGCGCTGCTGCTGCTCGTCAGCGCGGCGCTCGCCGGCAGTGTGAGCCTGGGGGCGTCGTGCCCCCCGATCGACCCGTGCCGAGGGCGGGTCGCGAACGAGGCGTGCTGCAGGGCCATCTCCCGCGTGATCACCGCGCAGGGCTGCTCCTGCGTCTGCCGGTCGCTCAAGAGCTACGGCGCCGCCGCTCTCACCGCCGACTGCTACCGCAATTCCTGGTGCCGCAGGTGTAACCTCTGCTCCTGCGACGCTATCTCGAAGGAGTAATTGAGATGATCGGAGAGACGGGCTGTCACACCCTTGTGGAGGCTTGATCAGGGTTGTGGCAGTACGTGTACCATCTTGTCTATTTTGTAATTTTTGTTCTTTTGAAGGACTATTTTGTATTTTTATTTTTTTTCCGTTGATGTTGGAGATCGGTTCAATTGGCAGAATAAAACGCATGATTTGGTTTCTTGTTTCACTTGCACTATTTTTGGGTCCTAAAGTCTTGACCTCCTCAATTGAGAGAGAGAGAGAGAGAGAGAGAGAGAGAGAGAGAGAGAGAGAGAGAGAGAGAGAGAGAGAGAGAGAGATTTTATTTTTATTTTTTAAACCAGAAAGATTTTATTTATTTGGTTTTTTTAAAAATATTATTAAAAAATAAAATATTTATATTAATAGCGATTGACCAAAATTATTTATCGTTGTAGCACTCTAACCGCCACGCGGCAGATCACACCGTAAAACAAGCCGTAAATTATTTTTCTTTTCTTCTGAGCCATATAGAACCCGGTATCTGGGTTATCGAGTTTAAACCCGGATACCCAATATCCATAATATCTATAATATAACGTTCCTACACTACTACACTAGTTGTTTTCTTGTTGGACTTGGGGTAAACTCGGCATCCATAATACCGGGTTTAAAATTCGATAACACAGATACCAGGTTCTACCTTGACTCAGAGAAAAAAAAAAATTATTGCAGCTCGTTTTACGGTGCTCACTTGCCATGTGACGGTCAGAGTGCTAGAACAATAAATAGTTTTGATTAACCACTATTTAATTGAATATTTTAATTTTTAATAATATTTTTAAAAAACATAATTTATTTTAATCATTAATGATGCGAGGTTTAAGTCAGCCCCCTACTAATTATTTCATGGGTGAAGGCAGGATTTGATCCTTGGTCTCTTGTTGAACCATCAAGAGATTTTACCAGCTAAGCTAACTGACAGCTTTAGATCTCAATTATTTGACCATCTACGGTTGGACGCGGGCCGCCTCCTTATTTATATGCCACATGGTGTGCATTTTGACAATAATAGGCAGCACAAATCATGGCCACTGATTCTGCATCGGACAGACGTAGGCGCTACGGACCAATTACTGGCCGTTTTTATTACTGGAATACAGTGGAGTGTTCCTCCGATTGTATGAGCTTAAAACATGTAACCAAGAAGGCTGGTGTCCTGGTCCCCCCAACCTCCAGCTGGAGTTTTAGGTTTATGGGCATGCCCCTTTCTGGTCAAGTTACTTTTGGTTAGGGTTTTGACTAGGGCTGGCAATTTCAGACCCGACACTGCAGACCCGACACGAAGTTAGCGGGTCTGGGTCAGGGCTAAACGGGTTCGGGTTGTAAACGGGTCGACACAATAGGTCCATGTCAGGTCGGGTGTACCCGCAATCCGATATTGTAATATATAGTGTCAGCCGGTCTAACGGGTTAAGTTGGGTCGAGTCGGATAGGGTCAACTGAATAAACCCGTGTGACAAACGGGTCTTATCGGGTCTACCCGTTTATAAACGGGTCAGGCCCGGGTCTAGAAGTTTTTGACACAACCCGAACCCGATCCATTGCCACCCCTAGTTTTGACACCAATCTTAGAGGGGATAAGACTGGCTTCAGCAACACTTTTATGCAGATGCAACCGTCGGAGGATCAAATCCAACGGTCATTGATGTTTTTTTTTGGAAGGACCACCATAGTGCCATAGTGGTCCATAGATCACCTGTTAGTGTGCCGGCACAAGATAGACCAAGGATCAAAACTAACCACAAGAGAAATGCCCTGTTTTTTCAATAACGGCCATTAATGTTAAATCAGATTCCTTCAAAATTCAACAGCAAAACATTTAACCTAAGATGTGTAACATTATGAGCTTAATAACACCTCGTTCCAAATATTAAATATGGCATCCAGAATATTAATGAAACAAGCAAAATAAAGCACTACTTCCTCAACAACTAGAACAATTACTTGATAACAACTTCAAGTTCCTTTTCTTCCAAACTAATGCAGTCAACAAAGTTTTTTCATACCTTCCAAACTAACCTTAGGAATACAACATTGTCCATAATATTCAAATGTACTACAATCAGTTAAAGTTTGGGAAACCAACGAATCAGCGATCAACAGTTGGAAAGTCGCTGCTGTGTTAAAGAGTGGATGCATTGCATTCTCACATTAGTTCCTCGGCTTCATCAACGTCAATGAGTTGATTCCATCTTGTTTCATGCAACTCCATCAGACTATGCCCCCCGCAGGGGGGGGGGGAGGGGGGTTCTGCGTTTTGAACAATCCAAGAAGGATCTGCATCATAAACAACAGATCACCCTCTATAGATGCCGGTGGGATCTGAATTCTGAACTATCCAAGGATGTTCGAGCAGCTTGTGAAGCGGAAGACGTTGCGAAGAATCTCTGACAAGCATCTGAACAAGAAAACAGACCGATATCAAAACCCATGAAGTATTTCCTGCGTTCGTATTGGATACGGTGAAGAAAAGACGGGAAGAAGGTGCTTACCTGGCTGATGAGGTCTTTTGCAGCAGAAGAAACGATCGGATTTTGGGGGAACTTCAGATCAACTTCGACTATCCTGCATCAACAAAAAGTCCGCATATAAGACAGTTTTAGTTTCAAATTTTTAAGTTTAGCATTGAGTTCTCGAAAAATTATGATTCTCAACATGGATTATGTATTGACAGGAGTTCGCATAGAAGGGAAAAACCGCAAGAAATAACATTAGGGATATGTTAAGTTGAAAAAACAAGAAAAGTAAAGATTTGTAGTTAAATATAAACCTGGATGGTATTATGTAGCAGACACTATTATAAAAATACAGATCCAAAGGTTGCGACCAAGTTCGTTGAAATTGCCTTGATTTGTTGCCCCAAATGAAAATAGGAGATAGAAAATGGAACTTTTGCAGGAGAGTATGAGCGTGTTCCATGGGATTTAGTCCTATCTTGCTTCTTAAATTTTGTCCAGAGATTTGAATCCCTAAAAACCAACTCTCTTGGATTTGCCATCGTAACATTCTGACCTACTCACAGTTGTCCATCTTGAGAACATAAATAAGGCAGGGTCCCTAAAGTCAAGTACAATGGTTGGAGAGTGGAAGCAATACCCATCTTAGTTTTGTAGTTTTCAATAGCCCTCAAATTTTCGGGCTATTGTCCGAGTGGTACTTCCTCTCTCCCTTGTTGGAGAGGTTCCTTGTTCGACTCCCGGTATGGACACTGTGAAACGAACTTTTCCTCAAGGCCGTTGCTACCTTTGTTGCGCACGCAAATCCTGGCCGTTGATGTCATTTTCATGGGATTATGTTGTTTAATAAAATAGCAGTTATGCTGCATTCCCCTGTTTCGATATCCATACATCTTTGAGCCCTGGTCTAGCGCCATGTCCTCTGACAGCCTGGCTGGTCCATAAAAAAAAAAGACACAAACCACCCTGGTGTGGGAGAGCTTAAATTACATGTGTTGCTGTCTTACAAATGTGATACTATCTAGTTTCATAATGTCAAGACTATTGTCAAAGTTACAAATGTGGTACTAGTAGCAGAAAATACGGTTGTCAATCATTGTTGACGGGCAAATTGCAGTTTAAGTAAAGTGAGTTCAAGTAAAATATGATATGCCTGTCTTTCATATTTGCTAACCTTCTGTATGTATCTGAATGTTCTTTTGCCTCAAATGGCGGTACCCCGTAAAGGAACTCATAGCACAACACCCCCAAGCTCCAAATGTCTACAGTAGCATCATGTTCTACTCTTTGCACTGTATAAAATAACGCAGATGGAATGAGCTTAAAATTTTAAATGGTGGTTCACACAAGGAGATAGTGGTCAGATGACAGTTCACATACCCATTTCAGGTGGAAGATAATCCAGTGTGCCACACATGGTTTGCCTGCGGTTAAATGTGTGGACGGACCACCCAAAGTCTGCAATTTTCAATTCACCCTATCCAAAAAAACAAAAGAAAACCCCAACAGCATAAGCATGTGAACTTTGGTGTAGGCAGAGTGAAAGATGAACTACAAATCATGGTACCTGCACACCAATCAGAAGATTCTCGGGTTTGATATCTCTGTGAATGACATGCTTTCCATGGCAATAAATAAGGGCCCGGGCTAATGCTGAAATGTACTGAAACAAATACAAAATCATTTCAATTAGAGCAATCGAAAGATGATAAGCCGCAGGGCCGGCTATACTATAAGGCTAATGCTGAAATGTACTGAAACAAATACAAAATCATTTCAATTAGAGCAATCGAAAGATGATAAGCCGTAGGGCCGGCTATACTATAAGGCTAATGCTGAAAGGTACTGAAACAAATACAAAATCATTTCAATTAGAGCAATCGAAAGATGATAAGCCGCAGGGCTACTATAAGGTCATTAAGGCGAAGGCCCCGTGTAAGAAGGCCCCGTGTAAGAAGAAGGCCTTCAAGGCCCAAAATCATTTAAAATAGCCTAACCCCCCTATGAAAAGAAGGCGCCAAATCCACTTAAGTAGCCTAAGACGCTATAGAAAAACCTAAGGCCCCATACAAAGTAAACACTTTCTACCATATAGAAAAAAAAATTCTTATTTAGACTTTTCGATTTAGGCCTCAACTTGTGTCGAGCCAGCCCACACAAACGTTAGAGCTAAAATACTTATAAACGCATACAAGGATCATCCGCATGATAAATAAGATGGGAGTTAAAGAAACGTGTACACGACCAGTTGTGATGAGCACTGCATACTACTATACTAATATACTACCAGGCGATCGCATATAGCACAAGGGATACAAAGCATTAGACAAACATATAAGCGTACTCACAGTAGCTGCTCGCCTTTCATTGAAGTGCTTGCATTTCTGCAGTTCCTTGTAAAGCTCACCTTTCGCAGCATATTCTAATATCAGATAAACCCGTTTCTGAAAAAAAAAAAAAAACTAGGGCAATTAGGGTAAATTTACAAAGTCTCCCCCCCCCCCCCTATGATGATGCAAAGATCAGCAAAATGGAGAATAGTTTGAACCTGGTCGTAGAAATATCCATACAAGCGCAGGATGTTTGGGTGCCGCAGATGACTCTGGATTTCGACTTCACACCGCAGTTGATGCTCAACCTGAGCTTCTTTGAGCTGGCTCTTGAAGAGGACACTTTCAGGGCCACAATATGACCACTCTGTGTCCAATTAGAATCTATATTAAGTCCTTGTTCTTGCAAGAATTAATTATCAAAGACACAAGGTGCCTTTCTCGATTTTATTTCTATTAGCGTGGATCACGCTCGAGTGAGAAAACACAGAATTAAAAGAACCTAAACGGGCATGATTTACACATTTTCTTGGTAACTGATGGATACCTGCTTTTCTCTGGCAAGATAGACGTGGCCGAACTTCCCTCGTCCGAGGGGCTTTCCAACATCGAAATTGTTCAGGGTCCAGCGCTTCTCAACAGTCGAAATCTCCGTGGAGAGCTTCCAAGAACACAAACAATTCAGGAAAACGGATCCTTAGGCGTTTAAATCAAAATGAGTTATCAAAAGCTTCACTATTTCCAAATCCAACCACCAAAACCCTAGATTCATTCAGGAAATCCAGCTCCTTCTACTTACATTGCGAAGAAACCCTAGATTCATATACTAGAAACCCATGTTTCCACCACAAATACCCATAGAAATCATTCAGCAACTGAGAAAAGGAAACCCCACAGCATAAAAAACATAATCACGCAAAAGATCCTGCGTGCAGCATGCAAAACCCTAGATCGCCCAAAGATGCGATCAAGAAAGACCTAAATCTCGACATCACATCCCAGATCGACACATATCTCTAGAAACCCTAGATCGCCCAGAGATGGGAAATCTGTAGGAAAGAAAACGAACCCCCACACATCGAAACCCAAATTGCCATCCAGATAAGCGGAAGCGCGAGATCTATGTGCGTACCTTGTCATCTTTGGGGGTTTCAGCGGCAATCGCCATGTGTGTGTGTGTGCGCTAGAGAGAGAGAGAGAGAGAGAGAGAGAGAGAGAGAGGAGAGAGATTGTTGCTGGCTCTTCAGCCACGGGCTTTAATGGAGGAGGGAGACAATTTCAAGTTCGAGAATGCATTGCAACGGTCGACTTCACGTGTTCACCTTGACAGATCGAAAGGCTTTTTTGGACAGGGTAAAAAAAAGGGTGAGTTTGCAAGAAACCCAACTTACAAGATGGTTTCGAGCGACAATATTTTTATTTGAACTTCAGCCTCTATAGACGAAAATGCCCCTCGATCTGTCGTCTTCTTTCCCGTCTCTTCCGCCACCATCGCCGGATCTAATCGAACCCCGCACCCCCTCCCCCGCCACTGTCGGACCTAACCGAACCCCCCACCTTCGCCTCCCTTGCCGCCGCCTGACCTAACCGAATCTCCCACCGCTGCCGCGACCACTGGATCTATCCGACCCCCCCGCTACCACCGCCGGACCTAACCGAACCCCCCGCCGAACCTAACAGAACCCCCCCACCTAATCTACAGGCCATGGGATGAACCCTAGACCTAGATCTACAGGTCGCGGACCTAACCGGATCCGCCTCCGCCACTGCTCGTTCAGCTGCTACACCTTCTCCTCCGTCGCTCACGCCCGCCACCGCTACCGCCTTCGCCTCCGCCGCTCTCGCCACTCGTCGCCGCCGGACCTGTAGAAGAAGGGTGTGAGGGTGGTCTGGGGATTAAAAAAAATGGAGAGGGTTTATCCTAATGTTTGGTTGGTTAGTTGGGCGGGAGCCCAAATGAAAATGTTCAGTGGGTTTATCCTAATGTTGGGTTGGTTAGAGGGGTCTTAGACTAATAACCCCTAAAAAAAAGAGGGGGAGTGGGTGAAAACTCTTTTTCATTTGAATGCCACCGAGCCACCAAACAACCTCCATTCTTGCCAACACCGTCGGACCTCCTCACTGCCATAGAACCACCGAAAGTTATCGTCGGTGAACCGAACCTAAACGTAACCCAAATCCTAAAGATCTACATGCCATGGGAAGAACCCGAGATCTACGAACCTCATCCAAACCATTCCCCGTCGCCGCTGTTGAAGCTGCTCGCTTCTGCCGCCTCTGTTGCTCGCCGCCACCTCCTTTGCTCGTCGTTGTCGTCGCTGCCTCTACTACTCGCTCTCGGCTCCTTCATTGGAGCTCACGCTCAAGACGAAGATGGGAGAAGAGAGCAAGTGAGGACATTTTGGGGTTTATGATAAAAATCAAGGACCTTATCTTAAATGGAATGGTTGTTTGTCCTGTAGCTACCAACAATCTGTTGTTGGGGACCTTAGCCACATTACCCCAAAAAAAATCTGGAAAATGGTCGTACACACGGACATAATGCGGGCTTGGGGGGCATCAATCATGGCTCGGTGCGATGGCAGGTGCACTGAGGACTGGTCGATGCCCCCCACGTCTGTATTATGTCCGCGTATATGGCCCTTGTTTTGTTCAATAGGACCGCTTAAACAATTTGGGTTAATGTGTCTAAGGTCCCTGAGAACAGATCGATTCGGTGAAAAGGAACGACGAAAGATGAGTTTATCCTAAGGTCCTTGGTCCAAGGATTGGTACGGTGTAAGGATCAAAAATTTTACCGAATCCTCAAAATACCCTCACTGACGGACCCTCTTTCTTCCGTTTCTCCTGAGCAGAGCGGCGAAGGCGGAAGCAAGCAATCGTGTCGGAGACGCGCATGAGCAGCGAAGGTGGTGGCGGCAGCAGCGAACACGAGCTCCCGTTTCTCTCGGGCAGGGTGGTGGAGGCGGGGGCGAGTAGCCATGTCGGAGGCGTATACGAGCAACGGATGTGGCGGTCGCGGTGGTGTTGGCAAAAATAGCACGAGTAGCAGCCTCAAGTTGCAGCTGCATTTTGTCACTGCCCTGGCAGCGGTGAGCAGTGAAGATGAGTGGCATGAAATGAAAATTAGGGTTCAGTTTATGATTTTTAGGTCTAGGGTTCATCCCATGGCCTATATATCTTAGGTTTTAGGGTTGGGTTTAGGATTTCTAGATCTAGGGTTCGATTTAGTTTTAGAAAAGAATGGCATGAAATGAAAATTTAAAAGTGCAATGAGTAGTATTTTCATCCACAGAATTGTGTGTCATTTAGCTAAAGATGATCTCTTGTCAAGGATAGTTCACCAAGTCCCCCCAAATTTTTGTTGGGTAAATTATACTTTGCCCCCTTGAAGTTTAGGCCAAAATCACTTAACCCCTCTATAGTTAATAAAAATATATTTTCCCTCTTCAATTCAATTTTGATTAGATAGAATAACCAAATGAGGAGATTTAGTAGTTGACAAAACCGGAATTTTGCTAAAATTTAAAAATATAGGGATTGATTTGGAACAAAATAAACTACAGGGGTTGTGTGATTTTGGGCTAACATTCAAGGGAGTAAAGTATAGTTTATCTAAAAATCTATATAACATGACACGACGGTATTGTGTTGATTAGAGCAAAAAGAAGCATCTTAGCCGTATGATTTTATGTAAATATCATGACTGTTTGTTGACCCAAATCGACTGATTACCTAATAAATGCCCCCAAATATCCAATCATAACCATCCAAAATCAGATAAGTTGTAAATGCCGGAATCCCCTTCTCCACCCAAATCAGATTTTTCATTTTCGAGCCGAGCTACCCCTCTCTCCTGTTTGTGAATACGACTCTCTCATAAATCCTATTAAAAACCTACTATATAGATGATATATATCTATTCAATAACAATTAATGCCATTTGATATCAATTAGTATTTTTTTTTGGAAGGTTAACTAGCTCTCTCTCTCTCTAACAAGTGAATTACACTATGAAGGCAGCCGTGGCCAGCCGTATGAGTACTGACATGTATGTTATCATTGAAGGCGGTCATTCGAGTACCGACGGGTACGGGCATTTATTAGTTTTAAACAAAAAACAATGTTATTTGAAAACATATTGGGATATAAAACTGGACACACGTCACATAGGACTTGTGTGTCCTGTTTGGTATCCCGAATATTTGTTTAAATATATATTTTTTACATTCCTCGTGTGGCATTAAGGATAAAAAAACCCACCAGCCTGGACCCATCCTGAAAGTCAACGGTCTGAACCTGTCCTGATCCGAAAACACCATGGGCCGGGCTCGGGCCACCATCCTGAGCCCCTAACCCGGCCTGTCCCAAAAGAAATCTTGAAAGCATGATCATTCGATTATACATCTGGTATATATATGTAGACTACACACCCTTAACATTAAAAAATAATAGTACAGTGCCTATAGTGTTATCTATGGTCTATCAGGTCTCGAGTTTAAAGCTATATATTTGCTTTTGAAGAATTTTTTTTATTAAAACCTACTATTAGATGTAGTGTGTTAGTATTCTATTAGTACCACCTCGGTTGTGGTAACGTAATGGTGTGAGTTCTCTCTCTATATAAAGAGAGGTAGTCTTATGTAATGCAGAAGTGATCAATGAGATAATACAAGGAGATTTTCTCCCCAATCCTATTCTCTCTCCCCCTCTCTTCGTAACATGGTATCAGAGCCAACCCTCTGGGCCTAGGGTTCGACGCTCTCCTCTCCGGCCTCGGCCTCCTCGATCGTCGTCGATGACATCGAGGAGGCCGAGAAAAAAAAATAAATTTTTTTTTGTTTCCCGTCTCTCTCTGACTATCAACTCCGGAATCCAGATGCCCCCCGCTCGCTCGCTCCGCCGCGTTCCCGAGCACGGAGACGTTCTGCACGAACGCGCCCACGTCGATGCTCGAGGCCACGGGGGGCTCGCACTTCCCCTTCCACCTGGAAGGCGGGGGCGGCATCCCCTCTTCGTTGAAGGAAGGGTGGCCAGGGGACACGTCCACCTCGCGGATCCACTCGTCAAACTCGCCGGGCTCGAGCTTCTCGCCGATGCTGGTGAGGACGTGGCGGAGGTCGGCGACGGAGATGGCGTCGGTGGACTCCTTGTCGAGGACTTGAAGGCGTCACGGAGCTGGCGGTCGAATGGCTCAGCGCGGAGGTGCTTGCGCATGAGGTCGAGGAAGCGGGGGAAGTCGAACGGGGCGGTCAGGTCCTCCGTCGCCACGATCTCTTTGAGCTGCGACTGGGTCGGGTTGCCGCCCAGGGACCTCATCAGGATCCCCAGCTCCGACGCCGGGATACGGCCGTCGCCGTCCGAGTCTGGCTGCTCCGGCCCGCCATTCGAGCCTGGACACCCGCGCCGGAGGGGCGCCGTCTCGTCGCTCATGCCGGCCCACCCTGCGCCTTCGAGCCTGGACACCCGCGCCGGAGGGGCGCCGGATCGTCTCTCATGCCGTCCTTTAGCTGATCACTCTCTCCTTAGCTAATCACAGCCGTCCTTTAGCTGATCACTTAATGGTGTGTGGCCCTGGTAACGTAAGTGATCACAGCCGTCCTTTTTTCTTTTATTTCTTCGCTCTCTCTTTATAAATGATCACAGCCATCCGATTTGCATCGGATGGTTGTGCTTTACGCTTCACCTATGCTTTACGCTCTGTGCCCTACACCCGATCACAACCGTTGGTGTCTATTTTCTCTCGGATCCCTTTGAGTTTGAGCCTATGCTTTGCGACTTACTACACCCGATCCGACCCCGCATGGCCCTTGCACCCGATCCGGCCCTTTAGTACATGGGCGGCTCTTCGCATTTTTGCCTTGCGCTCTGATCTGTTGTGCTCTCTCTGCGGCCCTACGCTCGAGCTGCCGCTCCTCCTCCCGCTCCAACCCGCCTTGCACCCTATGCTCTTGCGCTTTGTCGATTCACCTGCCCCATCGCCTCGCTCTGTGCCCTTGCGCCTTGGTATTTTTGCGCTCTGCGCCCTACCGATCCGCCTTGCGGCTTTTAGATCCTCTTTAGTTTCGGTCACACTTGTTTTGTGCCGGCGTTTGGATCCTTTCTCGTTCCAGTCACACTTGTCTTGTGCCGGCTTTTAGATCCTCTTTAGTTCCGGTCACACTTGTTTTGTGCCGGCTTTTGGATCCTTTCTCGTTCCGGTCACACTTGTCTTGTGCCGGCTTTTGATCCTCTCTAGTTCCGATCACACTTGTTTTGTGTCGGCTTTTGGATCCTTTCTTGTTCCGGTCACACTTATCTTGTGCCGGCTTTTGGATCCACTCTCGTTCCGGTCATTCTTGCGCCGGCTTTCAGATTCTCTTCCTTTCCTTGGTCATGTGACCCTATCAGAGCTACGACTCTTCCTCTTCTCCCTCTTCTTTGTCTGTGATGATTGAGATCTTCTAAGAGGTGTCAAGTACTTGCTTCGGCCGGGTGCTTGCCTCTTATGAGGTCTCATGCATTCACATCTTTTCTTAGCCTCTCTCTCCTTTCGGCCTCCGTTATTGCCGGCTTCCATCACCGTCGGCTTCCTTCGCCCCGATCCTTTGTGATCATTGCCAATTCCCCCGGTTGACCTGCTTACAGGTTGGCCGGGTTCCCCCGGTTGTCCTGCTTGCAGGTCAATCGGGTTTCCAGGACGACTTGCTTGCAGGTCGCCTTGGCACTATCTTTACTTTACAGCATAAACAAAAGGGTTATTTGATGTAAATTTTTTTTCTTTCTTTCTCATTCCTTTTATTAAGCAAACTGATGTCGGTTTATACCTTACATCAGTTTGACGGGGGGTATTAGATGTAGTGTGTTAGTATTCTATTAGTCCCACCTCGGTTGTGGTAACGTAATGGTGTGAGTTCTCTCTCTATATAAAGAGAGGTAGTTTTATGTAATGCAGAAGTGATCAATGAGATAATACAAGGAGATTTTTTCCCCAATCCTATTCTCTCTCCCCCTCTCTTCGTAACACCTACACATGTTTTACTCCCTACCCGGCCCAAAATTACCAATATATGTATACACGGGTCGGGCCCAGGCTCAACCCTTGGCCTGATGCCCTGCCTGACTCGACGAGCCAATTCGGGCTTAGCATAAATAGGCCCGGTCCATTTTACACACATTACAAGTTTTTTTTTTTTCCTGTGGGCCCCACACAGGCTATAGCTCTGCAGCCACTTATTGGTTGCCACCTCCCCGTGTGTGAGAGATGGCCGCACATGGGGTAAGCCGCCTTAAGTATTGTTCTTTTGTAAATGGTGGTTTTATATACAACTCATGTTTTATCTTTGGCAGCTCCAGTCTAAAGGCAACATGTCTTTTTTTTTTCCCATATATAGCCCTAGTCTATATGACACCAGTTTTTTTTTCCATCGTATCCGTGCCACCCACCGATACCCATCCAATCTGGTGGCGCCGTCTCCCATACCTCCTCTTCTTCTTTTTCCTCATCTTTCCCATCTTGTTCCTTCTCTTCCTCTTTCCTCTGGTCCTCCTAAAAATCGCAACACTCGATAATGCTAGGTTGAATGTACCTTCTGTGCATCTGGCCACCCTGCTAGAATACACAAAAGGTGTATTTGGCATGCGAAAGAGGAGGAGGGAGGAGGAAAGAGGAGGAAGAAGGAGAGGAGGAAGTTGTAGCGGTGGGTTGTCGCTGGCGGCGACGGGCGGCAGCCAACATATGGTCTTTGATGGGGGTAGCAGGTGTGAGCTGCCTTCAGCAAAAAAGCAGGGATAAAACAAGGACGTATCGGGTATTTTCTTCAAATTTAAGTTCTAACTACTTCGTAGGTTGTAAGCCGATCGCAATTGCATACGAAGGTGGTTCTACTTAGAGCATCTCCAATCCTAAATCAACATTTTCGTCATATTTGATGTAGGATTGGGCTAAAAGCTCAGTTTGATGTGGAGCGTTCCAATCCGACATTAAATCTGATGAAAACTAATTTGATGTGGAGCATTTCAATCCTACACCAAATCTAATTAAAACCAATTTGATCTGGAGCACTCCAATCTTATGCCAAATCTGATTAAAAGTTTTGATGAGCTGAAAAGTAGCTGATGAGTAGCTCTCGACCCTTGTCAATCCAATGGGGAAATTTGATGGAGACCAAATTTGATGAAAAGAGAGAGAAAGGGATGGGAATCCGGTTCATACTGCTGGTGAACAAGCAGAAGCAGACCTGGGTGACCCCAGCATTACGAGTACCTCACCCTTGAGGAGGACCGCAAGAGTGTCCGCAAATGCCCCACTTGCAACAAGCGACATCACCTCCCCCCTCTTCCCTACTTGCTATTCCTCCCTACAATTCCCCTTTCCCTACTAGTTTGTCAATCCGATCGAGAATGGTTAGATTAAGTTCTTCTTACTCCTCTTGAAAGTTCATTGCTTCATGATTTGGGCCATTTGGTGGTCTGTGGACTTCCCCAATCGTAACCAGATCTTGTTAACCTATGTTGACAATGTGTTACGGATGAATGATGATCAACATCATGAATTGCTGTCTTGATCTCTTGGAATGTGTCAAACAGCACTAATGGATGTTGGTTCATTGGTTGGAGCATGCTAGTAGGGATTAGGGATTTGTTGCGTGTTGGAGTTTAGTCCCACATCGGCTAGTGGGTTGGGTAGTGTTGTCTTCGTATATCCTCTGTGGACCTCCTCTTACGACCCGGATTTTGAAGCATGAGGGTATTTAACATGGTATCAGAGCAGATTTGATCTATGTTAGTTAAGCTGAGTGGGAGCTTACCCATCTGACAAGTACCGGATGAAACCGACCTGCACGTGAGGGGGAGTGTTGGAGTTTAGACCCACATCGGCTAGCCTACGATGTTACCTTGAGTTCCTCTTAGGTTCATTGGTTCACTCCACCTTGGCTTCAAACAAGACAAGAGCCAAAACCTTGCACACGAACTTCATCTATTTGAACTATGAATCCATCTCAAGATCACCGTCGCCCCTTTGCCCCCGCACCGGGAGCCCAATCAGCTAGCTTGGTGATTGCCCAAGTCATTAGACTTGGTCAATGGAACCCATCTCTTGATTATCCTTGCCCTTGAGCGAGCTCCACCGACACTATTGCTCGTTGCCGAACACCGCGCCTGTGTCGCCGCTCCACCGACTAATTTGTATAGGCCTCTACTCAAGACCGCCTTCATGATCAAAGATTTGCCATCCCATACGTCAAAACTCCATTGCTTCTGATGAACTTGTGCCCGGGAGAATCTAGTCTGGAAAGAGAGACTAAATTTTCTCGTCACCCCGGAATATGACAAACATCCTTGAGTGTCTGTACTTGTCCGTTAGACATCTCAAGTTAAATATCCCCGACTCCCTTGATCGATACCTTGGAGTCGTCGCCAGTCGTCATCCTGCCACCATCACACTCTGCATACTTGTTGAACCATGCCATGTGTGAACTGATATGATGTGTGGCCCCGCTGTCAATTATCTAGTCCTGATTTAATATAGTATCAGTAGAAGCCATCAGGAGCTCCCCCACGTCGATACTCACCGACAAAGCATAATCTGCGGATTTGTCATCTTGAATAACTACATTGCCACTAAATGACCCTGACCAATCCAGACTTTCTCCACCTTTCCTCTTGTACTCTGATTTGTAGTGCTCGGATCTACGGCACTTCCAGCATGAGCCTTGCCTCTTCTTCTTCTTGCTCCTCGCTTGCATCGTCAATAATTTGGCCTAGGTGTCTACAACAATCCTCGCTTGCTCCCTTCAAACAAACTTCATTCGAGAGAAGCGTAGCCTTGACATCCTCTATCTTTATTGACTCCTTCCCGTAGAGCATCTTGATCTTCAGATGCTCGTAGGACTGGGGTAACGAACCAAGAAGAAGTAGCATCTTGTCCTTCTCCTTTATGTCTTCACCGACATTGAGTAACTCTTCTGTCAATTGATTTAAGACCAAGAGATGCTCAACGATCCTCGTACCTTCCTCCATCTGAAGATTGTAGATCTTTTACTTTAGGTACAACTGGTTCATGAGCGATCGGGTCATGTACATGCTTTCCAGAGTTTTCTATAATTTTGCAGCAAAACCTCACTGGAGACCTGTTGTAGCTCGTGTGTCCTTAGCGTGGATTTTCTGTATTAACATTAATAAAGATGACTTTGGCTATTGCTTTAATTAGAATACTACTCTGGTATATGATAATACTCATATAATAAAAGGACCCTAGGGAACACAGTAGGCCACTGAGGCGCATGGAGGATCCATGCTTGGGAGACCTAGTGGACCAGTTCTGTGTAGACCTAGAACTAGTTCACAGCTTAGGTGATGTCGGTCGTTTCACCAAGAACAAGCTGTTGGCAGGTAGAGGATGTGGTGAAGTCTCCACCACGGGAACATGGGATTCCCATTCACCTGACCAAGCACCATGATCGTGTTGAACAGGAACTAAGACGGTGCACAGTTCAGTGATTCAGAAACTGGTGCAGAAATCGTCTTACTACTATAGATAATCCGTCATTAACCCTGAGGGACCATGTACACTGGGCCAACCAGTTGTGTGGTGCTTTGATGTGCCAACTTGTGCGGACCTTCCATAGTCCAATACCACGGTACGTTGGGTTACCCGACTGGCACTTGAGTGACATGTAATCCCTACAGGTTATCCGACGTCCAGTGTTGGATGGGTGCATTTCGATGAGTTAATCTGTCCACACAGTTAACCCAGGCCTGGTGGTTGTCAGTATGACTGACGAAGTTCCGGATGCTAGGCATAGCACCGAAAGGTGTGTGGTGTTATAGATGACAAGTCATCAAACCCTAGTCAGATGATCGATCGAGATCTGACGGTGCTCCCCACCGCCCGAGTCGTATTATGGCACCAGTAATAGGAGGGACTAAGGATTATCGGAGTATAGTAGAGAACAGGGTTACGAGGGAGTAACATAAGTTTAGGATCACTAGAGTTCAACTCGCGTCACACTCTAGGTGGCTACACGGGTTAATCGGATTAGGGCTGATTAACGGAACTTTCGGTGTGTCACCGGAACAGTTAATCAGAGATCCGGTTGGAGCTAGAGATCCCGAACCCTGAAGGTTCCACCCTGTCGTTGTATATATGAATTGTTCCTCGACATGGTTGGATACGTTGGATGTGAAGTAGCGCGATGGAGCGCAAGCCCGGAGCCAAAGAACCTAATTCACATGTGTTACGAGTTATAGGGGTATTTTGGTAAATACTGAAATATGGCTCAGAACACATTGAATATAGATCTTAGAATGAGCGGAATAATTCCAGGAGCTCATAGGCGCTAACGGAACTCGATTCCGAGTAGCGCACCTCACTCAGTCTCTCTTTTAGTTTTTCACTTTTCGTGAAGGGCGTTTTCGTCCAGACTTCACGATAGACATTGAAAATCCCTAAAAACCGCCCCCCCTCATCCTAATCCTATTAGGGCCAGCCCTAGCTTGCCCAAGGCACTAGGAGACCAGCCCTATATATAATAGGGAGGGGGAGGGGCCGGCCTTATGGTCTCCCACTCTCCAAAATCCGAACCCCCCCATTTTGGTCCTCCTCCTTTGTGGTTTCGGCCAAGGAAAAGAGAGAAGGAAGAAGGGAAAAAAAAGATGAAGGAAGGAGAAGGAAGAAGAGAGAAAGAGAAGGAGGAAACCTCGCGACTCACCATCGTCTTCGCAACGGATTCCTCCATCGGCTCGTAATCCTTGCACCAAGAGACGAGATTTCAAGGATTCTTCAATTCACAAAGGACAAGGTTCTATCCGACAGTTTCCCTTGTGATTCAAGTATGGTTCTTCATCATTCCGTCATCTCCGGATCATAGATCCAAAAGGTATGATGATTCTAAACACCTAACTAGATGCATGCATGTCTTCCGTAGATCGTAGTATGCCTCTAGGGTGTCCGCACATATGCTAAGATTATAGAGTTGCATGTAGATTATTTTGTAGAATTAATTGTAATGAAACATACACCGTATGATCTTCAGATCTTTCTTTTGCTTCCGCTGCGACTCTGATAAGCGGATCCAATTCCAACAATTGGTATCAGAGCACGCTTTGGTGTATGTTTCATTCATGAATTCGTGAAAACATCATGTGAATATATAATGACATATGTTTTCATCGGGGTTTGGCGTAGATCATGCATATGGATTATGCTATGTATCGTCTTTTTGCAGGTGCCGCGTTGAATAGTAATCTGTGATTGCATGCATCCGGGGGTCGGACCCCGGATTTAATTTTGCATTGATTATTATTGTGCTTGTGGATTTTAAGGCTCTAGATGGGCGAGGGTGGGGGTTGACCATCCTTGATTCCCTGACCATGTTTCTAGGATTATTTTTTTTCTTTCTAGTGAAATTGTACACGAACGAGCACTTGCTCGGAGCGTGTTAGTTTTTCGATCACAGGAAGAAGGAGATGATGCTACATCCACGGTTTGGGCAAGCGGTACCATGGCGTGCAAAGACTCGGCGAAAGCGTGCACATTGGTGATGATGGGGATCGTCGTCAGAGATCGTGCGGAGTGGAAGAACATGATATCTTGGTTGTGCTATTCAGGTTCAGGGGTCAGACCCTGGACTTGATTCAGTTTGGATGTTATTTCTATTGTTTCTCTTTATTTAGTATTTAGAGAACCCCGATGATAATGTGATTATCTATCTTGCTTGTGAGTTTGTCTCTAGATCAGGCTTAGGGTTTGTACTAAACTTATGGATTCATCGGTGTCTCTATATGGTTCTAACACGTACGAATTCGGTGGCTAGCTAAAAGGAAAGGTGGTAACCGCCCTTGTGGTAGTTCAGGTAGCCAAATACTGTGCACCGAGATAGACGCAGTGTTAGATTTGTTTAGAGATAATTAACTAATGTCTCCATAAGAAGTATGATAACCCTTGTAGGATGCCCTTTCTCCACGTGGTCCTAGCGATCAAGTTAGGTTAGGATTTCACTGTGTGATACCCGTTTCTAGATGACGTTTGATGGTAGTATGAACTCATCACAATTTGGTTATGCCACCATTAGGTTGAGGTCCGGTGGAGGTTGTCGGATGTCCCTATTTGGCTAGCATCGAAACCTGTAATGAGATGAGGTCTACTATGACATCAGGCATCAAATTATGAACGAGGCGTCATCGTAGTGGGAGTCCTTTCCACATTGACTTTAGGCTAGGCTCCAGATCTTAGGATTATGGGCAAACTAGTAAAGTATCAGGATCCTTGGAATCTATATAATGTGATCCTTGCAAGAAAGGCGAAAGCTGAGTATTCAAGGTAGGGACTATGATATTTTTCGAGGAGACTAATGCTTTGCGGGAAGTTTGTAATCCTAGTGGGAGCACGATAGACCAGGGTCTAAGTCTAGGAGGTCGTGACCTTTCTAGAAATGCATAAAACCTCATAAAGAAGGGATGTATAAGAGGTTCCCTCCAAAGGGGAGCCCCTGACCTCCATAATCAACCGGCTAAGGGTCTGGGTGGGAGGTACGTAGTTCGATATTCCCATCGGGTGAGAGCTGTGTTTTCTTGCATGCTGGTTCACTTAGTGGTTTCCTTCGGGACATGGAGGATGCCGGTGGCAGTGGGTGACGATTTTTTTTCTGCACCGCTGTGGTCGCGAAAAAAAGATTCGGGTCGTCTTTATTGCGGATCACACGAGATTACAAATTTTCTTTGATCAGGAGATTGTGGGAGAGATCCTCTGGAGGGTCCCTTTGATCCGCGTCTCCACGTGGTATTCGTGCGATAGCTCTGAAGGGGTTGCCCAGGACAGAGGTCTTTACAGGGTGAGGGTTTTTGAGAGGCTAAGGAGTTTCCGCCGTTGATTTTGTCCCGTCCGTGCTTCGCGCTTTCTCGGCTAGGGAGGCTTTGGGCTTCGTTCCTCGGTCTTCGTGTCTTCCTCGATCCTTGCTCGACCTCGGCGTCCTTGATCGTCGGTTCGCGGCATCGATCGTGTTTTTGGCGTCAGCTTTGGCTTTAGCTTTCGGCTTTGGCGTAGCTTTGGCGTTGCTCTGGCTTTTGCTTTGCTTTGGCGCTTACGCTTGAACGTAGACGGGTAGAGACTTGCGATGCTTTAGTTCTTCCGGACTTTGCGTCGTATCGGCTAGAACGTGCGGTGCTTTGCTCGTGACCGTCGTAGTTGCTTGGCTTTGGCACGTGCGTTGCTTTAGCGCGGGCTTTACCGGTGCGTTTGCTTTGGCTTCTTGCGTCGGCTTTGACTTTAGCTTCGACTCGATCTTCTTCTCGAACGACTGGCGTTACCTCTTCAAGGCTTCTTTACTCTTCCGGCTTCCTCGACGATTGTGGCGTCGGTTTTGGCTTTTCGGCGGGGGTAGCACCGATGCTTGTGCGACGGTTGTGGCGTCGACTTTCGTTGATGAAGACGGCGGGTGTAGCACCGGCTTTAGCACGACGGTTGTAGCGTCGGCTTTTGGTTGACGAAGGCGGCAGGGGTAGCACCGGCTTCAGGCCTTCTTCTCCCGGCTTTCTTCTTCGTGCGAGGAGTCGATGCCTTGATTGAAGACGACGAGTGTTGTCGGCTTCGATCTTCTTCTCCGGCCTTTGCTTATGGCGTCTTCGGAGTTGATGAAGATCGTTGGAGCAATCGGGTGATGACGGCTCCGGGTCTTCTTCTCCACGCTTTCTTCTTCGTGCGAGGAGTCGAAGCTTTGATCTCCGAGTGCAAGGTCTTCACGTTGATGAGGACTTGAAGGGCCAAGGACTCCCGTAGGATATGCTTGCCGTGCCTCGTGAAGCCTTCGGTCTTCGAGCGTTGGAGCTTCTCTTGCGAAGCTCTTTCGTCTTCGGCTTTCGGACCTCTTTTTTTTGATGCCTTCCCCGACCCCTTCTATTTATAGGCAAAGGGGGGCGGTTGGGGGAGATATTGCTGAAATCTTTTTGTTTCCTCCAATATCTCCCCTCATAACCATCGAGATGTTGTTCCCTTATTTGGGGAAACAAACCCGATTTCCTCCTTTTTAGTTGGAGTGGTTATGGGCTAGATGTGACTCGATCTTTAAAGATCGAGTTGTTATTCTTGTTGCACTTTTGGATCGGATGGCGACGCAACGTCATCTTGTCCGTTGGATCGAGGGATCGTCGCGGATCTACGGCTACGTAGACGTCCACGCCACCTCCCCCCGCATCGAGGCGGTTTTGATTTCTTTTTCCTTTCTTTTCTTTTTCTTTTCTTTTTCTTTTTCTTTTCTTTTTCTTTTTCTTTTTCTTTTCTTTTTCTTTTAGGGCCGGCCCCACCTCTCCATGAAGAGGGGGGCACGGTTTTCTAGAAGGGCCGGCCCCACCTCTCCATGAAGAGGGGGGCACGGTTTTCTAGAAGGGCCGGCCCCACCTCTCCATGAAGAGGGGGGCACGGTTTTCTAGAAGGGGGGCCGGTGGGCCCCCCCCTCTTTGTGTCCGAGTTGCGGGTCCGGTTGGACCCGTTTGCTTTGGGTCGGGCCATGGCGCGCGAATTGAGTTCGCACGTGGGCCTAGTTCGCACGCGGGCCGTTGTGTGCGGGCCGCGTTTCGCATACGGGCCGTTGTGTGCGGGCCGAGTTTCGCATACGGGCCGTTGTGTGCGGGCCGAGTTTCGCATGCGGGCCGTTGTGTGCGGGCCCAAGTTTCGCATGCGGGCCGTTGTGTGCGGGCCCAAGTTTCGCATGCGGGCCGTTGTGTGCGGGCCGGGTTTCGCATGCGGGCCGTTGTGTGCGGGCCCATTTTTTTTTGTAAAAATCGGGTTTGACCCAAAGGCCGTCGGGTGCGGGCCTATTTTTTTGTGTAAAAATCGGGTTCGACCCGTGGGCTAATTTCGATGCCCACAAGTGCCCCCTCAAGTTCGAGTGCGCCCGCGGGAAACGCGTAGCGGTTGGACTTGAGTCGCGTATTCGTGTGGGATTAGGTCTTTAAAAGGACCCCTGTCTTTCGTTTCTCTTCATTATCGGCGATTCCCGGCGGCTTGGAGTTGAGAGCTCTGCTAGGGTTTCTTGCTTCGCAACGATGCCGCGGAGGATGAAGATGGTGACGCCATGGGGTTCGCGGAGGAGGGAAGACCGCCGGCCCGTGGACGGCGGAGGGTCGCAAGCAAGGCGCGTCTTCTTCCTCCTTCTCCTTCTTCTTCTTCTTCTTCTTCTTTTTTTCTTCTTCGCATGGTGGGCGTGGGCCGGTGCGGTGGCCGGAGGGTGCGAGGCGCGGCCGGGGGCTGCTGTGGTGGCCGGCGCGCGGGAGGGCTGGAGGCCGAGGCTGCGGGGGCGCGACGGGCGCGGCCGGGGGCTGCTATGGCGGCCGGCGCGTGGGATGGAGACGGGCGCGGAGCGCGGGGCCGGGTTCGCGGGGTGCGGCGGGTGCAGCCAAGGCTGCGGGCCGGAGCGGCAGGGCACGGGGCCGGAGCGGCACGCTGCGGGGGCCGGCGGCGCGGGCGCAGGGCGCTGGGGCCGGAGCCGGGCGCGAGTGGGCAGGTGCGGCGGCGGGCGCGAGTGGGCAGGTGCGGCGACGGGCTGTGCGGGCGGCGCGGGGGCCGGGCGCAGCGGCGGGCTGTGCGGGCGCAGCGCGCGAGCGGCGCGAGGGCGCGGAGGCGGCCGGGGCTGCGGGCTCAGTGCGCGGGCGGCGCGGGGGCCGGGCGCAGCGGGCGCGGAGGAGGCGGCCGGGGCAGTGGAGGCTGGCGGCGGAGGCGGCCGGGGCTGCGGGGGCCGGCGGGGGGAGCGGTGGCCGGTGTTTAGTCGGGGACGACGCACCCCCCCCCTCTGCATGTAAATAGGGAAGATAGAGAGAGGGGGTCGTGGCTTTTTGCCATGACCCCCCTCTACTTTCTTTATTCGCTCGAAGCCCCCCCCTTTTTCTTGCTGATTTAACAAGAGAGATAAGGAGAGAGGGTCGCGGCTTTTTGCTGTGACCCCCCTCCTTATTTTTATTTGCTCAAGGCCCCCCCCTGCTGATTTAATCAGGAGAGAAGGAGAGGGTTGCGGCTTTTTGCTGTGACCCCCCTCTTTTCTTTTTATTTGCTCAAGGCCCCGCCCCTGCTGATTTAACAGGAAAGAAGGAGAGGGTCGCGACTTTTTGCTGTGACCCCCCTCTTTTCTTTTTATTTGCTCAAGGACCCCCTTCGCGATTTCTTCGTTTTTGTATTCGAAATTTATCTGAGCTGGGCTTTGTCTTCTTTCTTTTTCAGGTCTCGTCGTTACGAGAGCTTTTCGAGTTCCGGCTGGATTGTTGATACGGTCTCCCATGGGAGTACGTACCTTCGCTTCCCCTTCGCGCAAGTCTCCCATCACCGTGCTTCGAGACAGGAGACCGGGTTGTCAGTGCTTCAGCTTTTGACGCACGAGCGAGTTTGCGAGGATGGTGTGACCGACGGCTCTTGTCGAGTGTTAAAACTTGGCGAGCGCATCCTTACTGACGAAGGGTCTTCCCGGCAAATTGTCCGGCCGAGCTTGGGGTTACCGTTTCACCATACTGGAGATGAGTCAGTTCCGGTCCCTGTTGTTGCTTTGAAGATATGCTCCCGTCGTACGCGCTGGGGCGTGGGGATTCAATCACGTGGAGATGTCACCTATCTGGGAGGTTTTCGGGACTGGATGAAAGAGCTATCCGGCGCGTTGGAGGCAGAGCCAGGGATGGAGCATTTGGCGAGGTTTGTGGAGCCAGCTTGTTGGGAGTACAGTCGACCGGACGGCATGTACCGGGCTTTGTGTGAGCAGTGGTGCCCTGAGACCAATACGTTTTTGACTGGAGCCGGTGAAATCGGGATCACCCTTCGTGATGTGCACATCATCTCTGGGTGTCTCGAAGTTCGGAGCTATTATCAGGAGGAGGTTCCTTCCCTGGAGGTTTTGACGGACCCAGATGAGTCTCCTAGCTTCTGCCTTTTGCTTTTTAAGGCGTATGCTATTATAGCGGCGCGCGAGCGGTCAGACCGGGTACTTCACTCGGATTGGGTGGACTTCTGGTTTCGAGGAGAGTATCGTCACGCTCCTCCTTCGAGTCACCCGATGTGGAGATATGCTTCGTCAAAGAAGCCGGCGCCTGGCACCTTCCGGCGACCGATCGAATCTCTGAAGAAAGAGTGGTGCTCCATGGCCGGGGCGCAGCGTCCCTGGGAAGTCTTGGGATTTGAAGAGTATAGTGATGACTGGCGTGCTGTTTACTGGTCTGCGGGGTTAGTACTCTTTCTCTGCCGCTTTGCTTTACCCTGGGAAGGGGATGTGGTACGCCCTGGGACCTTCCTTGCAGCTGCTCGGATGGTGACTGGAGAGTTCCTTAATCTGGCACCGGCGATCCTCTGCTCGTTGTATGGTGGGCTTAGCGGCACTTACTGGAGTCTATCGAGTGTGGGTAATGCAAGAGGGGAAGTAGGCAGAGCCAGTTCCTTTTGCCCCCTGCATTACCTCTATGGATGGATTGGGCTTCACTTTCCGAAGGGGATCTTCGCGGTACGTGGACCTTCGACCTCGGTGCCCTTTCTTCCTTGTGTGGGAGGTGTAATGAACGCTTTTTATGCATGGGAGCGTCCGAAGCCTAGTGCCCGAGAGTGTTTACGGCGCATGGGCCCCTCTGACTTCGAATTTGTATCGGAAAATGCACTGGCGCCTTCTATGAAATCCCTGGTGTGTGATGGGGCGGAGATGCCCGATCCTTTGTACTGGAGCATGGTGAGTTGCAGGCCTGGGTATCTTGTTTGGCGCCGTGGGGATGTAGTGGAGGTGGCACGGTACTCTCCCCAGCAGGGCTTTCGGCAGGAGTTGCCTGGGACTCCTTTGCGCCTGCGGTTACGTTACACTCCGCAGGAGGCGTACCGCCTCTGGGGAGCACTTTACGATCGTTTTACTGGGTGCACTTTCTCACCGGGGATTAAGTCGGGCGGCAAGGATGCAGCAACTCCTGAGTATCGCCGCTGGGTCAACGGGTCAGTGCTTCCCATCTTGGCTGGCCTTCCATTAGACGTCCTTGCTAGCAGCGAGTGGGCTGACTTTCCTTTTGACTCTTTGGCGGGGTCTGAGGATCGCCGTCTCTGGTCCGAGGAGCGATGGTCAGAGAAATCTTGTGGCCGTCGAGAGAGTACTTCCCAGGCTTCACTTTCTGTGCAAGAAGTTGAGATGGCTCCGTCCTCCAAGGTTCAGGGCCTTCCTGAGACTCAGGCTTCTTGGAGTGGGGGTGCTTTTCCCAAGAGGAGAAAGTTGGACCTCTTGTGTGAGGCAGCTTTGACTGGTGCTGGCGAGGCAGGGCCAGCTCGAGACGGAGAGCCAGGGCTTTTTGTTGATGGGGTCATCCCTCCTTCTGGGGTATCTTCATCGGACGCTGCAGGTATATCTTGTTTTTAGTTTCTCGTGAATTTCTGTGCTTGTATTCTTACTTCGTTGGCTGAGTTATCCAGCTCTCATTTTGGCAGGGTCTGCTGGACCAGACTGCGAGTCTGCCCCGAAGGGGGTTGGGCAGGAGTGCTCTCCCATTAGAGCAACGTTGATTGAAGGTGGCGGGCTGGATGTTCCCTGGGATAACTTGGAGCTTTTGGGAGCGTGTGGAGCAGACTTTACCGGCAGTGCTGTCAACCTGGATGATATTGACGTGGAGCAGTTGGGTTTTGGGGAGGAGGATGAGATCTCCAGTGTGGGGAGAGAACAGACTCCTCCAGCTAGGTCCGGTACTCCGGCAGAGGCTACTCCCGCAGTCGTTTTGTCGGAAGGTTTGCCTGTGCCTCCTCCTTCGGCTCCGGTGGTTCCGCTGACTGTTATCACAGCGATGGTTCAGGAGGTGGCTCCTACTCTTGAGCCTTCAGGGCCAGAACCCACTTTGCCTGTGCACTCAGAGGCTGCCAGGGGGAAGTGCAGTTCTCGAGACCTTCTTTCTGTGCTTCTTTTGGAGAGCTGTCGGAAGTATATCCAGACGACGCTCGCACCCTTCCAGGAAGAGGGCTTTGCCGCTTTGAGCAGCTGGTGGGTCCTCGAGGGGCCTGAGTTTTGCAAGAGTCTGGCGGCCTTCCAAGTAGATGGCTCTTTGTTTGAGACACAGATGCGTGTTCTCTTGGCGGATAGTGAAGCTCATTGCTTGAAACGGGCTTCGATGGAAGATGACCTCCCCCTGATACTGGCAAAGGCCGAGGACGAGGAGCATCGACTGGAGGCGCAGCATGCACTTGCTGCTGCGAGCCTTGTTCGGGCGCAGAAGAAGCTAGAGGCTGCTCGCGCATCTTTCGAGAAAGCTGAGACGATCGAGAAGTCTTCTGGAGCAGACTTGGCAAAGCAGCGTATCGAGCTGGCGACGCATCGGGAGCGGGTAGCTTCTCGGTCTTCAGAGTTGCAGCGCATGGAGGTTACTGACGGCGAGCTGCTCCATCGTCTCAAAGAACTTAATTCGCTTTACTAGCAATGTCGCATTTCCTTTTCTTTCTTGTCATTTTTGTTGAACAGACTTGTAGTTCTGTTTTTCTTTATCTGGTAATAACTTAATATCATGCATCTATTTTTTTTTTTTTTTGGACTTGTATTCTGGAATGGCAGAGCTTGGTTGTGTTTTTCTTTTGTTTGGACTGAACCTTTACAGGCTGCCTACGTACCCTACTGAGAGGGATCAAGTCACACGTAGTTCCTTTTTTTTTTTTTTTTTTTGCAAGGGGTGTCGCCTTGCTTTTAGGCATTGTACCTTTTGAGGTACTTGCCGTTGATAGGGCCGAGTGTAAGCCCTTCTGGCGTGGTGAGAAGATATGCGCCGTTGGAGTAGACCTCTTTGACAACGTGCGGTCCATCCCACTTGGCGTCGAACTTCTTTCCTCCTCGATGCGAAAGGATGATGGGGCGTTTGACTGCGAGCACCAATTCTCCTTCTTGGAAGGATCGAGGGCGAATCTTTTTGTTGAAGGCTCGGGTTAGCCTGGCTTGGTAGCATTCCAGGCGTTGCTGGGCTTCGAGGCGTTTTTCATCTAGGGCTTCTAATTCCGCTAGGCGAAGTTGAGTGTTGTTGCCGTTGACGAGGCCTTCCTGGATGGCTATCCTGAGTGACGGGATCTGGAGTTCAAGTGGGAGGACAACTTCTACTCCGTATACCAGCGAGTATGGAGTCGCCTGTGTTGGTGTGCGAAAAGAGGTGCGATATGCCCACAGCGCTTCACCCATGCGTTCATGCCAGTCTTTCTTCGACTTTGAGACGACTTTCTCCAAAAGTTTGCAGAGTGTTTTGTTGAAAGCTTCAGCTAGGCCATTGGCAGAGGCGTTGTACATGGTTGAACATCTTTGCTTGATATCGAACTTGGCGCAAAATTGGCTGACAGCGGAGTTCTTGAATTGCTTCCCGTTGTCCGTAACGATATAGCGAGGGATGCCGTATCGGAAGATGATGTCGTTTTGGATGAAGTTGATGACAGAGTGCCTGGTGACTTCTCGCAATGGTACTGCCTCAGCCCACTTGGAGAAGTAATCTGTTGCTGCCAGGATATAAAGATGCTGCTTGGATGACTTGGGTAGCGGACCGACAATATCGAGTCCCCATCCATCGAAGGGCCATGATGCGATGGTTGGATGCAAAGGTTCCGGAGGCTGACGGATGTAGTCGCCATGCAGCTGGCAAGTGTAGCATCTTTTTGCAAACCCGAGGGAGTCCTTGATCATAGTGGGCCAGTAGTACCCCATCCGCCTGATGCGGAAGTGCAGCTTTGGCCCGGACTGATGTGAGCCACAGATCCCGGCATGGACTTCTTCTAATGCTGTTTCCGCTTCTTCTTTCGCAAGACACCTCAGGAGCGCACCATCGTAGCTTCGACGGTACAACTCGTTGTTGAAGTGGAAGAATTTCAGAGATCGCCGGCGAATGTCGACCTTACGCTTTGGGTCTTCAGGAAGCTTTCCGTGGACAAGAAAGTCTATGAATGGCTGTCTCCAGTCTAGCTCGTCGGTCACGAAAACGTGTACTGCGTTGACTTGGTCTGGGATCCCCATAGGGAGGTCCTCTTCGGTGATCACCATCCTCTTACAGATAGGGATGATGAGTTGGCTTTTTTCTGGGAACGGAAGTATAGCCGCTAAATTTGCAAGCGCATCAGCCTGCTGATTGAAGTTTCTGGGGACATGCTGGATTGAAGCATCTTTGAGTGTACCAAGGAGTTTCAGGGCTCGTATGTGCAATGGCACGAGATCTTCTTTGTTGACCTCGTATGCCCCCAATATTTGTTGGATGACGAGTTAAGAGTCGCCGAAAATTGTGAGCCCTTGAAGTTTCATATCATTGGCGAGTTCGAGGCCAATGATCAGAGCTTGATATTCCGCCCTGTTGTTGGAGCATGGCTCTGATAGTAGAAACGAGAAGGGAAGTACTTCGTCGTTTGGTGTGACGAATATAACTCCCGCTCCTGCTACATCCTGCCTGGCCGCACCGTCGAAGAACATTTTCCAAGAAGGGGCGATGTCGATGCAGAATACTTCTTCGTCTGGGAGATCTTCCGATAGTTCCCACTCTGCTGGAAGGGGGTATTCTGCTAGGAAGTCTGCGAGAGCTTGGCCTTTGACTGCTTTACGAGGGACAAAGGTGATGTCAAACTCAAGGAGGAGCAAAGCCCACTTGGCCAGACGTCCGGAGAGCACTGGTCTCGACATGATGTATTTGAGCGGATCGGCTTTTGAGATGAGCCTGATGGCGTGAGCTAACATATAGTGTCGCAGCTTTTTTGTAGCGAAGATGAGCGCCAGACAGACCTTCTCAATCGGGGAGTAGTTTAGCTCCGCGCCGATGAGAGTGCGGCTCAAATAGTAGCATGCTGTTTCCTTGCCTAGCTCGTTGTCTTGAGCCAGGAGTGCCCCCAAGGACTGCTCCTGGGCGCTGATGTAAAGGACCAATGGCTTTCCTTGAACTGGTGCTGTCAGAACCGGGGGCTTGAGTAAGTAATCCCTGATATTTTGGAGGGCTTCCTGACAAGCTTCATCCCACTTGAATGCTGCTCCTTTCTTCATGAGGCGACTGAAGGGTCTGCATTTTCCAGCTAAGTTGGCGATGAACCTTCTGATATATGCTAGATGGCCCTGGAGACCTCGGAGGTCTCGCACGGTTTTCGGGATCGGCATATTGAGGATAGCATCTATCTTGGTTTGATCTATTTTGATACCTCGATGGCGTACGACAAAGCCGAGAAATTTTCCCGAGGAGACCCCAAATGCGCATTTAAGCGGGTTCATGCGGAGTTGGTACCTTCGAAGTCGCTTGAAGATTAGCTCGAGGTCTTGAAGATGTGTGGACTTTTGTCTTGATTTTACCACGAGGTCGTCGACGTAGCATTCTACATTCTGGTGAAGGATATCGTCGAAAATTTTTTGCATGGCTCGTTGGTAAGTGGCTCCTGCGTTCTTCAAGCCGAAAGGCATGACTTTGTAGCAGTAGATCCCTTTTGGCGTGCGGAATGCCGTAAGCTCTTCGTATTTGGGCGCCATCCGGATTTGGTTGTAACCTGAGGATCCATCCATGAAGGTTAGTGCTTCATGGCCTGTTGTTGCGTCCACCATTAATTCTGTGATTGGCAGTGGGAAGTCATCTTTGGGGCATGCATTGTTTAAGTCCCTGAAGTCCACGCATACTCTGATCTGGCCGTTCTTCTTCTTGACTGGGACCACGCTGGAGATCCATGTTGGATACTTAACTTCTCGGATAAAGCCGGCTTCAATGAGCTTGTTGACTTCACCCTCTATTTGCGGTACCAGTTCCGGTCGGTAACGTCTTTGTCCTTGCTTGATGGCGCTAGCTCCGTGCTTGACAGCAAGCTGGTGTACTGCGATCTTGGAGTCAAGTCCCGGCATTTCCTTGTAGGACCATGCGAAGACATCTCTGTATTCTTGGAGTAGCCTAATGTATGCGGCCTCCTCTTCGGGAGTCAGGAGTGCACTTACGAATGTGGGTCGAGGATCCTCTTGCGTACCCAAGTTGATTTCCTTCAAATCGTCGACGGTAGATTGCCCCCCTTCTTCGAGGACCGGCGGTGCGTCTGGCAACTCGTCGTCCGAAGTAGAAGTGTCGTCGACCGAGGAGTTATCAATGGTGATATGATTAATAGAGACCAGAAGGATATCGGTGATGTCGCCAGTTTCGTAGAATGATAAGGGTGGGTGGGTGGGAATGATTTTCCTCACCTCAGTGGGTGGCTTTCCCAAACGGTCGAATACTGACCTTCGTTTTGCTTGTCCGATTGGCCCAAGTCTTTTGAATACTGATATGGGATTTTGACTTGCCTGGTTTTTGACGCTCTTCTTTTGCTTTGGAGGTACGGTGTGACGCCGAGCTCGATATCGTCTTCTTTTGGCGTCTTTTGTAGCGGGATGAAAGACATTGGTGGAGCGTGCATCGGAGGCTGACGATCCCTCTTCCGCTTCATCTACCAACTTTACCTCAATGTAGTTAGAGGTGAAGGTCTTCTCTCCTGTTATCTTGATGACCATCGGGGTTTGACGGGAGCCGATGCCTCGCCGATTTGGTGGGATCTGCTCGCCGCCCTGGAGTAAATGGGCTTGAGTCTTAGTCATCCCGTGTGGTATTGGAGCTGGCAGGAGCATACTCATATGTGCAGCACTGTCTTTGTCGTAGCCAGCTTTGAACAGCAGCTTGGCGGCATTTTGCCCCCAGCTTCCTTTTGGCTTGAATGTGAGTTGGCTGGATTCGAAGGGATTGATGGGTTTTGGCGAACTTGAAGCTTGCCCCAGGCTGGGTAGTGGCAGTGTCATCTCTTGCAGAGTGATGACATTAGCTTCCGATAGCGGCTGGACCATCCCTTTTGGCGAGGCAAAAGGTGGTGGTTCATCTTTGCGAAGCCACTGAGGTGTGAGGCGTAAGACTGTCGTAGCTTGGGCAGGTAATGGAGTGTGCTTCATGGATTTTGGCTTGGAGCTGATGCGCATTCTTCGTCTTGGCGCTAGCACTTCTTTGACTTCGTGTATCGCCTTTGATGGTGGTACTAGATTTGGAGTTGGCAGAGTTTCGTCCTGCTCCGTCCTTTTAGGTTTCTGAGTTCGAGGAGTTTTAGCTGGAAGGACTTCTGCAACAAGGTCCTTTGCTTGGTAAAATTTGGCATCGGCGAGGTGCGCTTCAGCCTCATTGAATGGCTTGTCGTCTGCAATAATGCACTTTTCCAGACCTTCCTCGTAGTACTTGAGGCATTGGTGCCAGGTAGACACTACGACACCGTTTTCATGCAGCCACGGTCTTCCCAGCAAAAGGTGATATGATGTTTGACAGTCAATGACGTGGAAAAGAACCGTCGTGTCAAGCTGACTGATGGAGAGTTTTAGACGAATGATCCCTATGGTGGACTGTCCTCCTTGGTTGAACCCTTGAATGACCAGCTGGCTTTGTGAGAGCTGGTCGGTGGTGATGCCGAGCTGGCGTATTGTTTGGATAGGCATGATGTTGACAGCGGAGCCGCAGTCCAACAGGATTCGATTTACCGGCTTCTCGTTGATGTATCCCGAGACATAGACAGGTCGATTGTGCAGTCGTGCTCCGAGCTGCAGATCTTCGTCCGAGAAGGTTATTGCTGCGTTACATGAGATAATAGCTTTGTCCTTCTCGGAGTTTTTCTTCTTGTAGCTGTTTGGGTCTGTCAAAGCCTCGGCCATTGCTAGGCGAGCTTTCTCTGGGAGGTGTAGTGCTTCTATGAGTGGCAAGTGCATGATTGCCTCATCGTAAGCAGCAGTAGTGTCTTTGTCGGAATCGTCCTCCTCGTTGTCGGTGTTGCTTTCTTTGGAAGGCTTGATTCTATCTTCTTCTTCCGGCGCTATGTGAATCTCAACCATGCAACAGGAGGCTTCGTGCTGCTGATTAGCTGGGAGGAAGTAATCGGGGAAGAACTCTTGCAATGTTGCTGGTTCCGGGGGGTTTTGCAGGAGGAGATCGTCAGGATCTGCTGGCGGTACTTTGAATCCCCTCCTTCCTGGAGCTTTGCTTTTCTTTTTGTAAGTTCTTCGTTCCGGCAGCTTTCTTTTTACCCGATCGAACTTGCGACTTCTTGGCATCCATGGCCTTCGTCTGCGAGGCACCATGACCCATGCATCTTCATCAGTAGATTCTTCATTACCGAGGCGAAGGTCTGGAGTGGCAGCTGTAGGTTCTTCATGGGTCGGGGAGACCTGCTTCTCTGGGGACCTTGGTGGTTCGCCTTCTGACTCCCAGCCGGTGGGCTTGATTTCTTCTATTGAGACAGACGAAGGTTTGGAATAGAGGACGTAGTAGTCGAATTTACCTGAAGGCTGGCCTAACAGACCGACCTCCGGGTCTCCTTGCTCGTACCTTGTCCGGAGATTTGTGGGTTCTCCATGAGTCGGGGAGCCTTGCTCCTCTGGGGACCTTGGTGGTTCGCCTTCTGACTCCCAGCCGGTGGGCTCGATTTCTTCTATTGAGACAGGCGAAGGTCTGGAGTAGAGGACGTAGTAGTCGAATTTACCTGAAGGCTGGCCTAACAGACCGACCTCCGGGTCTCCTTGCTCGTACCTTGTCTGGAGATTCTGTTGGGACATAGCTTGGTTTGAGAGAGACGTCGATGTAGGCGACGGTTGCCCCCAGGGCAGTGACATTTCTTTCTCAGCGAGCTTAGGAGCGTACTGCTGTCGTCTTGAGATCTTCCGTTGTGGAGCTAACTTCGCAATTGGCCTTTGACGATTGATGCGCAACTTGGGCCTTCTCTGGTGGGTAGCAACGAGTACCGGTTGAAACGAACCGAAGGTGATGGATGTCATGTTTGCCGTTGCAACGTCGCTGGAGTCGATCTCAATTTTTCCTTGCTTTGCGAGCGCCATGATCTTCTCTTTGAAGACGAAACACTTCTCAATAGGATGGCTGACCAGCCGGTGGTATTTGCAGAAGAGCGGATCGTTGACCCGATGCATCTGTTCGGGCCTTTTTGAAGGAGGAAGCTCGATCATCTTTTCTTGTAGCAGTTGATCGAACATGGAGGAGACTTCTGAGTCTGGAAAGGGATACTCTTTGGCCTCAAGTTCTTCTAGAGTCATCTTCGACTGCCTTTGAGATGGAGGCGGTGGTATGGCAGCTCTCTTTTCTTGATCTGGCTTACCGCTGATTTTGAGTGGCTTGGAGGCCGAGGCTATGTCGGCGACGTTAACTTGCTTTGATTTGGGTGCCGGCGGTTTGTCTTTCTTTTCCACCTTCAGGAAGTCTTTGGTCTTTGAGTCCCCGCGATTTGCTAAGCTGAGCTCCATATCGTGGGCTCGAGTTGCAAGTTCTTCGAAGGACCGAGGCTTGATCCCCTTGAGGATGTAGAGTAAGCCCCAGTGCATGCCTTGGGTGCACATCTCGATAGCCGAGTCTTCCGACAAACGGTCTCGTGAATTCAGGGCGAGGTTCCTCCATCGATCGATGTAGTCGATTACTGATTCGTCCTTCCTTTGCTTGACGGCAGTAAGCTCGGTCATGCTAACGATGCGCCGAGTGCTGTAGAAGCGGTTGAGGAATTCTCTTTCCATCTGATCCCAGCTGTCAATGGATCCTGGAGGAAGATCAACATACCAGTCAAAAGCATTACCTTTGAGTGTGCGAACGAACTGCTTCACCATCTCGTCGCCGTATGTGCCGGCGTTATTGCAAGTTTCGACGAAGTGGGCAATGTGCTGCCTTGGGTTCCCCTTTCCGTCGAAGTGTTGGAACTTTGGTGGCTGGAACCCGGTAGGGAAGCGCAGCTGCTGGATCCTTGTAGTGTAAGGCTTTGAATATGCTGCCGTGATCGGAGGTAGACTCCCGCCGTGGGAACGCATCATGTCAGCCACTAGTGCTTGTACTTGCTGGGCATTCATCGTTGCTGCCACTGAAGGTTGCGCGGCCACCGAAACCGGCACGGGAGCCGAGGAAAGTGCAGGAGCAGTCGCTAGTGTTGCCGGACCAACTTCTGCAAGAGTAGGAGTTGGAGATGGGTCTGAAGCAGCTACTGGAGAAGCAGGAGGTTGACCTAATGTTGCAACATCCCTGGCGCTCAGCCTTTGAAGCAAGGTGTTGATGTGACGATCTTTCTCTTCCATTAGTCGGGTGAGCTGAGCCATGTGTTCACCCATTTGCATGACTTGGAGCTGGAGAGCGGAAGGAGGATGATGCCGCAGGACATCTCGATGTTGTACTCCTGCACCCTCGCCATCGTCGTCGGAGACATAGTTACGCTGACTTGCTTCTGCTTGATGACGGATGTTTGCCCCCGGCAAAGGAGGTGCAAAGTCCGCTGGAGAACCCGAACGGGTTCGGGGTTGGGGCTGGTCCTCCCCAAACTTCTGGACAGATGTTCCAGGATTGAGGCTTGTTTCTTCATGCACCAAGGCCTCATTGGTGATTTGGCGAGCACCTTCAGCAGCAGTTTCTGGCGTGAAGAAGTCCGCAAGAGTTTGAGTACGCCGAGTGTAAACGCGTACTACCGGGGGAATGTCATCCACCGGGTTTTCTGGATCGCCATGTTGGAGTAGTGGAGACTCGGCGATAGGTGAGAGGCTTGTTGGAGCAAACGTATCATCGTTCGTTCCGGCCATGGCGAACTTGAAGCAACTCCTTCAAACGTACGGATGAAAGGAGAGGAGGTCCCACCGGGCGTGCCAGACATCTGTGGTCGCGGAAAAAAGATTTGGGTCATCTTTATTGCGGATCACACGAGATTACAAATTTTCTTTGATCAGGAGATTGTGGGAGAGATCCTCTGGAGGGTCCCTTTGATCCGCGTCTCCACGTGGTATTCGTGCGAGAGCTCTGAAGGGGTTGCCCAGGACAGAGGTCTTTACAGGGTGAGGGTTTTTGAGAGGCTAAGGAGTTTCCGCCGTTGATTTTGTCCCGTCCGTGCTTCGCGCTTTCTCGGCTAGGGAGGCTTTGGGCTTCGTTCCTCGGTCTTCGTGTCTTCCTCGATCCTTGCTCGACCTCGGCGTCCTTGATCGTCGGTTCGTGGCGTCGATCGTGTTTTTGGCGTCAGCTTTGGCTTTAGCTTTCGGCTTTGGCGTAGCTTTGGCGTTGCTCTGGCTTTTGCTTTGCTTTGGCGCTTGCGCTTGAACGTAGACGGGTAGAGACTTGCGATGCTTTAGTTCTTCCGGACTTTGCGTCGTATCGGCTAGAACGTGCGGTGCTTTGCTCGTGACCGTCGTAGTTGCTTGGCTTTGGCACGTGCGTTGCTTTAGCGCGGGCTTTACCGGTGCGTTTGCTTTGGCTTCTTGCGTCGGCTTTGACTTTAGCTTCGACTCGATCTTCTTCTTGAACGACTGGCGTTACCTCTTCAAGGCTTCTTTACTCTTCCGGCTTCCTCGACGATTGTGGCGTCGGTTTTGGCTTTTCGGCGGGGGTAGCACCGATGCTTGTACGACGGTTGTGGCGTCGACTTTCGTTGATGAAGACGGCGGGTGTAGCACCGGCTTTAGCACGACGGTTGTAGCGTCGGCTTTTGGTTGACGAAGGCGGCAGGGGTAGCACCGGCTTCAGGCCTTCTTCTCCCGGCTTTCTTCTTCGTGCGAGGAGTCGATGCCTTGATTGAAGACGACGAGTGTTGTCGGCTTCGATCTTCTTCTCCGGCCTTTGCTTATGGCGTCTTCGGAGTTGATGAAGATCGTTGGAGCAATCGGGTGATGACGGCTCCGGGTCTTCTTCTCCACGCTTTCTTCTTCGTGCGAGGAGTCGAAGCTTTGATCTCCGAGTGCAAGGTCTTCACGTTGATGAGGACTTGAAGGGCCAAGGACTCCCGTAGGATATGCTTGCCGTGCCTCGTGAAGCCTTCGGTCTTCGAGCGTTGGAGCTTCTCTTGCGAAGCTCTTTCGTCTTCGGCTTTCGGACCTCTTTTTTTTGATGCCTTCCCCGACCCCTTCTATTTATAGGCAAAGGGGGGCGGTTGGGGGAGATATTGCTGAAATCTTTTTGTTTCCTCCAATATCTCCCCTCATAACCATCGAGATGTTGTTCCCTTATTTGGGGAAACAAACCCGATTTCCTCCTTTTTAGTTGGAGTGGTTATGGGCTAGATGTGACTCGATCTTTAAAGATCGAGTTGTTATTCTTGTTGCACTTTTGGATCGGATGGCGACGCAACGTCATCTTGTCCGTTGGATCGAGGGATCGTCGCGGATCTACGGCTACGTAGACGTCCACGCCACCTCCCCCCGCATCGAGGCGGTTTTGATTTCTTTTTCCTTTCTTTTCTTTTTCTTTTCTTTTTCTTTTTCTTTTTCTTTTTCTTTTCTTTTTCTTTTAGGGCCGGCCCCACCTCTCCATGAAGAGGGGGGCACGGTTTTCTAGAAGGGCCGGCCCCACCTCTCCATGAAGAGGGGGGCACGGTTTTCTAGAAGGGCCGGCCCCACCTCTCTATGAAGAGGGGGGCACGGTTTTCTAGAAGGGGGGCCGGTGGGCCCCCCCCTCTTTGTGTCCGAGTTGCGGGTCCGGTGGGACCCGTTTGCTTTGGGTCGGGCCATGGCGCGCGAATTGAGTTCGCACGTGGGCCTAGTTCGCACGCGGGCCGTTGTGTGCGGGCCGAGTTTCGCATACGGGCCGTTGTATGCGGGCCGAGTTTCGCATACGGGCCGTTGTGTGCGGGCCGAGTTTCGCATGCGGGCCGTTGTGTGCGGGCCCAAGTTTCGCATGCGGGCCGTTGTGTGCGGGCCCAAGTTTCGCATGCGGGCCGTTGTGTGCGGGCCGGGTTTCGCATGCGGGCCGTTGTGTGCGGGCCCATTTTTTTTTTGTAAAAATCGGGTTTGACCCAAAGGCCGTCGGGTGCGGGCCTATTTTTTTGTGTAAAAATCGGGTTCGACCCGTGGGCTAATTTCGATGCCCACAACCGCAGGAGCCTATGAACCCCCCTGCCGACACCACCTAGATTTATAGGAAGCATCCGAAAGCTTGTGTGAAGCCGCTGTTGCTGCGCACGCGGATCACATAAAGCTGGCCAAAAGGAGACTGGGAGGTCTTTTAGTTTACCATGGGTAATTCTGATAAAGACTAGGTCGTAAAAACCCCATTGGTAGAAGCGGTTGCATGCTCTCACCGAGATGCTGTCTCCAATTCAAGGCCGATAATCTCAGTGCTCGAGCCCAGGGAATTTAGATTCCTGGATGTCTCCACTTGAGGTAGTGAAGACATAACGGCTGTTGTAAACATTATCTATTTCTAAATTCCATGAAATAGATTGTAGTAAACCCTAATTTTGCTTTGAACCATTGTTTACAAAAATCATGACCAAGCTCGACCCCCTTGCCTCCACACTTAATGATAACAAACTTACGGGACCAAACTACGAGGACTGGAAGTGTAACCTGATGCTTGTCCTAAGAGTTGGCAAACACACAATTGCCCTAAGTACCCCTCAACCGACCATGCCTGGACCAAGTGCAACTGAGGCCCAGTTGAAGGAATGGAAAGACTGGCTAGATGCTGATGAGATGTGCAAGTGCTACATAGTGGCATCCTTGAAGACCGTCCTTCAGAAGCAAGTCGAAGACATGGCCTTTGCTTCAGACATGATGCTCTACCTAAAGGAAAAGTTCGAGGGTTATAGTCGGGTAACTCGTTACCTGACCATCAAAAAATTGGTCCCCACGAAGATGGCAGAGGGGACATTAGTTTGGGATCATATGCTGAAATTGTTTGGCTATGTGAACGAGCTTGGTTCCTTTGATGTCATCTTGGATGCAGAGATCCAGACCGACATTTTCCTCGCGTCTCTGTCAGGAGCGTTTGAGGGCTTCATTACCAACTTTAACCTTAACCGGTTGGAGATATCTAACGTAGAACTCCTAGCGACGCTCCAGGCGGCAGAGGACGGGATGAAGGCAGGAGCCCAATCCCTGAACGTAGAGCGGAATTCTTCTCTGAAAGCCAAGGGCAAGTTTCAGAAAAGAAAGTCTAAGAAGCCCGTGAAGATAGGCCAGGTGCAGTTGCAGGTCCCTAAGTAGAATGGTCCGGCGAAGCCCAAAGGAAAATATTTCTGATGTGGCAAGAAGGGGCACTGGAAGGGCGACTGCCGCGCAGCTCCCAAGAAGGCTGAGATAGGTATATCTCAAATCCACATAGTGGAATCTCTTGTAGCATCCAGTTGTTCTCCAATTTTATGGATTGTGGATTCTGGTTCCACTAACCATGCTTGCAATAATTTACAGGGGTTCAAGGAGATAAGAAAACTGGGTGATGGAGAGATGATCCTAAGCATGCGAATTGAGACCGTGGTAGAGGCTGAAGCAGTTGGAGATATCGTCTTGCAGTTCCTTGATGGAAGAAGTTTATTACTTAGAGACATACTTTATGTACCATCCTTGAGACGAAACTTATTTCTGTTTTCTTATTGAATAATGAAGGTTTTTCAGTTTTATTTGATGCTTCTGGTGTATCAATTAAATTGAATAGTTCCTTTGTTTATAAGGGAAAGATACAGAATGGTCTCTATGTAATTAACTCCAATAATAAGCAGGATAACATAATTGAAGCTTGTATGATTAATTCATCAAAAAGGAAAAATCCCTCAGATAATCCAACACTCGTTTGACGTCTAAGGCTTGGACACATAGCCTCAGACAAGATTCACAGGTTGGTTAAGATAGGACTCTTAAGTCCAGATATTTCAGAAAGCCTACCGACGTATGAGTCTTGTCTGGAAGGCAAGATGACTAAAAGATCTTTCTGAGCCAAAGGTAGTAGATCTAAGGAGGTATTAGAGTTGGTACACACTGATGTATGTGGGCCCATAAGTGTCCGTGCCATAGGAGACTTCGAGTATTTCATCACCTTCACGGATGATCACTCGAGGTTTGGATTCATATACCTAATGCGGCGGAAGTCTGAATCCTTTGATAAGTTCAAGGAGTTCAGAGCTGAAGCAGAAAAGCAGACGGGTAAAAGTATTAAGTCTCTTCGATCGGATCAAGGAGGCGAATACCTATCGGATAAATTTATTGGGTACCTGCGTGAGAGCATGCGATCGTATCCCAGTTTACTGCACCAGGGACAACACAACAAAACATTGTATCTAAGAAGAGAAATCGAACTTTGTTAGACATGGTTCGGACTATGATGAGTTATACAACATTGCCACCTAATTTTTGGGGATATGCCCTAGAGACGGCAGCATATACTTTGAACTTTGTTCTATCAAAGTCAGTACCCCTAACTCCTTGGGAGCTGTGGTTGAAGCGAAAGCCAAGCCTACAGTACTTTAGGATTTGGGATTGTCTAGCACATGTGCGGAAGGACAAGCGAGATAAGATGGAGTCAAAAACTACGGCATGTTTGTTCGTTGGGTATCCAAAAGGGACAAAGGGTGGTTTATTTTATGATCCCGAGGATAGAAAGGTTGTCACCCCGACGAGCACCGTATTCCTGGAGCAGGATTATTTAATAGACCATAAGCCCACCAGTAAAGTAGTTCTTGAAGAATTGTTTGGTACTGATGGGAGTACGCAGACAGAAAACATAGTGGGAGCCGATACCACTAAGATAAATGATACTGTAGAATCGACTCCTATAGAACCACCGCAGGCTCGTCGCAGTAAGAGGACCACAAGTGCTCTTGATAGATACATTGGAGAAGCCTTTATGGTAGATCCAGAGTTTCAGGTGGATGATCCTCTGAACTATGACGAAGAGATGGTATCCTCTGACCATGCAGCATGGCAGGAAGCCATGGAGGCAGAACTGACATCGATGTCCCAAAACTCGGTCTGGACACTTGTAATACCACCTCACAATATTAAACCTGTCGGGTATAAGTGGGTGTACAAAAGGAAAAGAGATCCGGATGGTACCGTTGAGACTTACAAAGCTAGACTAGTTGCTAAGGGTTATACCCAGCGAGAAGGGATCGACTATGACGAAACTTTTTCGCCAGTAGATATGCTTAAGTCTATCCGGATCCTCTTGTCCATTGCAGCCCATTATGATTGGGAGATCTGACAAATGGACATCAAGACCGCATTCCTCAACGGGGATTTGGAAGAAGACATCTACATGTCTCAGCCTCGAGGCTTTGTGGCAAAAGGTCAGAAAAGTCTGGTATGCAAGTTGAAAAGGTCCATTTATGGACTGAAGCAAGCATCCAGAAGTTAGAACATGCATTTTGATCAGGCTATCCAGTCTTATGGATTTGAGCAGAATGTGGATGAACTATGTGTTTATAAAAGGAGCGATAAGACTGCAGTAGTTTTTCTAGTGCTTTACGTAGACGATTTCCTGCTCATTGTAAACGATGTTGGAACGTTGTCTACAGTAAAGGTATGGTTATCCTTTCAATTTGACATGAAAGACCTGGGTGAAGCGAGTTATGTTCTGGGGATCAAGGTAACTCGAGATCGCCAGAACAAGATTCTCTCGCTATCACAGTCAGCCTATATAGATACTATCTTGGTCAGATTCAGTATGCACAACTTCAAGAAGGGACTGGTTCCATTCAGACATGGAATGAAATTATCCAAGGATCAGGGTCCTAAGACTCATGAGGAGAGGGCAGAGATACAGAAGATACCTTATGCTTCGGCTGTAGGGAGTCTGATGTAGGCTATGCAGTGCACGAGACCAGATATATGCTATGCAGTAGGCATGATGGGCAGATAACAGTCAAATCCGGGTCCAGGGTACTGGACTGCTATGAAAAGTATACTCAAGTATCTCCGTAGGACGAGAGATTATGAGTTAGTTTACTCTTCACAGGAACTGATACCGATTGGATATACGGATTCTGACTTTGCGTCAGATCCGAAATCCAGGAGATCGACGTTAGGGTTTGTGTTTTGATTATGAGGAGGAGCTGTCAGTTGGAGGAGCGTGAAGCAGGGATGCATCGCGGATTCGACGACAGAAGCTGAGTACGTTGCGGCGTGCGAAGCTGCTAAGGAGACGGTGTGGCTCAAGAAGTTCCTCACGGACTTAGGATGCGTACCGGGAGCTCAAGATCCTATTGTCCTTTACTGTGACAATAGTAGAGCGGTAGCACAATCCAAGAAGCCAAGATATCACCAGAAGAGCAAGCATATCGAGCGAAAATACTACATTATTCGGGACTTGCAGAAGCGAGGGGAGGTTGTAGTGACTCAGGTGGCGTCTGTAGATAACATGGCGGACCCTTTCATAAAGGCGTTACCGACCAAGGCTTTTGAAAAGCACGTGGATGCCATGGGAGTTAAGACTGTAGTTCCCCGTTAGGCCAAGTGGGAGTTTGTTATAGCTCGTGTGTCCTTAGCGTGGATTTTCTGTATTAATTTTAATAAAGATGACTTTGGTTATTGCTTTAATTAGAATACTACTCTGGTATATGATAATACTCATATAATAAAAGGACCCTAGGGAACACAGTAGGCCACTGAGGCGCATGGAGGATCCATGCTTGAGAGACCCAGTGGACCATTTCTGTGTAGACCTAGAACTAGTTCAGAGCTTAGGTGATATCGGTCGCTTCACTGAGAACAAGCTGTTGGCAGGTAGAGGATGTGGTGAAGTCTCCACTACGGGAACATGGGATTCCCATTCACCTGACCAAGCATGATGATCGTGTTGAACAGGAACCAAGACGGTGCATAGTTCAGTGATTCAGACACTGGTGCAGAAACTATCTTACTACTATAGATAATCCGTCCTTAACCCTGAGGGACCATGCACACTGGGCCAACCAGTTGTGCGGTGCTTTGATGTGCCAACGTGTGCGGACCTTCCATAGTCGAATACCATGGTACGTTAGGTTACCCGGCTGACGCTTGAGTGACATGTAATCCCTATAGGTTATCCGACGTCCAGTGTTGGATGGGTGCATTTTGATGAGTCAATCTGTCCACACAGTTAACCCAGGCCTAGTGGTTGTCAGTATGACTGACGATATTCCAGATGCTAGGCATAGCACCGGAAGGTGTGTGGTGCTATAGATGACAAGTCATCAAACCCTAGTCAGATGATCGATCGGGATCTGACGGTGCTCCCCACCGCCTGAGTCGTATCATGGCACCAGTAATAGGAGGGACTAAGGATTATCGGAGTATAGTAGAGAACAGGGTTACGAGGGAGTAACATAAGTTTAGGATCACTAGAGTTCAACTCGCGTCGCACTCTAGGTGGCTACGAGGGTTAATCGGATTAGGGCTGATTAACGAAACTTTCGGTGTGTCACCGGAACAGTTAATCAGGGATCCGTTGGAGCTAGAGATCCCGAACCCTGAAGGTTCCACCCTGTCGTTGCGTATAGGAATTTTTTCCCGACATGGTTGGATACGTTGGATGCGAAGTAGCGCGATGGAGCGCAAGCCCGGAGCCAAAGAACCTAATTCACATGTGTTACGGACCGTAGGGGTATTTTGGTAAATACTAAAATATGGCTCAGAACACATTGAATATGAATCTTAGAATGAGCGAAATAATTCCAGGAGCTCATAGGCGCTGACGGAACTCGATTCCGAGTAGCGCACCTCACTCAGTCTCTCTTTCAGTTTCCACTTTTCATGAAGGGCGTTTTCGTCCAGGCTTCATGATAGACATTGGAAATCCCTAAAAACCGCCCCCCCCCCCCCTCCTAATCCTATTAGGGCCGGCCCTAGCTTGCCCAAGGCACTAGGAGACCGGCCCTATATATAATAGGGAGGGGGAGGGGCCGGCCTTATGGTCTCATACTCTCCAAAATCCGAACCCCCCCTTTTGCTCCTCCTCCTTTGTGGTTTCGGCCTTGGAAAAGAGAGAAGGAGGAAGAGAGAAGAAAGAGGAAGGAAGGAGAAGGAAGAAGAGAGAAAGAGAAGGAGAAAACCTCGCGGCTCGCCATCGTCTTCGCAACGGATTCCTCCGTCGGCTCGTAATCCTTGCACTCAGAGACGGGATTTCGAGGATTCTTCAATTCACAAAGGACAAGGTGCTATCCGACAGTTTCCCTTGCGATTCAAGTACGGTTCTTCATCCTTCCGTCATCTCCAGATCATAGATCCAAAAGATTTGATGATTCTAAACACCTAACTAGATGCATGTATGTCTTCCGTAGATCGTAGTATGCCTCTAGGGTGTCCGCACATATGCTATGATCATAGATTTGCATGTAGATTGTTTTGTAGAATAAATTGTAATGAAACATACACCGTATGATTTTCGGATCTTTCTTTTGCTTCCGCTGCGACTCTGATAAGCAGATGCAATTCCAACAAGACATTCACCAACACGACCTTCTCGAGATACATTCGAATCGCGCTCGCCGCCTTCAAGTCATATTCAATCCGCTCGTCATCCTTCATCTTGTCCGGTTTGACGCCCTTCAAAGCTTGATGCAATCCGCACTGGATCAATGCATCTCTGACTTGTATTTGCCACAAGCCAAAGTTGATCTCGCCATTGAACTTCTCGATCTTGAACTTCATGTTCGACCCGGAGAGTGCCATCTCTGATTTTTTCACCTTCAATCTTGAGCCTCAGGAATCGCCCAATGAGAAGCTCTGATACCAGTTGTTGGAAAATCGATCCCACCACTAAGGCTCCCCGCAACGGAAAAGTCACATGAAGGCGCAAAGAACTCCACCGGAAGATGGCACACACCACCTTCGAGAAGAACGAACAATCAATGCACACCGAAGCACCAAACAAGAACACAAGATAATTTCCGGCAACGACGATCTATGGATTCACTTAGAAAAGGAATACAAGGAATAAAACTTCAACCAATCCCTCTCCCAACCCACAAAGAGATAACCCCCAAGGAATAAGAAGATACCGCAGCCCTCTCACCCCAAGAACAAGAGAAACCCTCGCTCTAACCCGATGATGACTACCCTCTCTTCGATCTCCCAAAGAGCATTTAGATCCTTCCTTGATACTCTTCTCTCATCCCAGGGTTTTTTTTATAACCCCCAAGTTTGTGAAAGATTTAGGATAGAAGATAGATACAAACCCCTACAAGTTATCTCGAAAACCCACGAAAAAACGCAACCGAACCGCGTTCTCGCGTGTGCATATTCGATGCCTAGCGCCCTGAGTGCCAGTTTCATGCGCACGGGCCCGGGCCGCCTCGGGTTGGCGCCCAGTCTGGCGTCCAGGGTGCCAGGCCCTGTTTTCGCCCTTTTTCCGCTCCGTAGCCACTCCGTCTTCCGCCATCCTTCACCCATGAATCTTGGACATGCTGAGGGCTTGTTTTAAGCCAACATCCTCAACACAACTAAATCTACGAAGTTACCTATACCATTTACGTGAGGGCCCTGCACCTTATAATAGATTTATGTTTTTATACCATATTTGGGCCTCTCAAATCTAGTTCTAGAACCAAACCAATTTGTAATCATAACTTTTTGACACCTATAAAATATAAATAGTTCATTGAGCTCACTAACCTACCCAAAACCCAACCCTACATCAATTGTTACTATATCAAAGTCATGATGAAATTGCACCTAGACAATAGATGAACCCTCAGGTTTGGCTCGTTATCCATGCAGTCAAAATCTCAAGCGCATCCGAGGCACAAGGGCCTATGCTTTTAACTGTATTTTTTGATTTTTTAAGGGGGCCTAGAGGGGCCTACAACCCTCTCTCTCCAACAAGAAACTAGAAATATATGTTAAAAACTTGTATTTTGAGTCAAAAGCACTCCAATTGCATTTGGGGATGAACTCGGATTTAAGAAGATTTGAACAAATCTAGGTTTAGCAATGAACTTAGACTTTGACCAAATCTAGAGTTTTTGAGGGTCTTTTGTGTAAGACAATAAGTTGGGATGTTTAGGGGGGATCTTAGGGCTTTAGGGAAGTAGTGGGGAGGAGAAAAAATCAAGAAAAAAAAAATGGATTTGAAACCGAACGCCTTTGGCACAGTTGGATGCGTGCCTAGGCACACCTGCGTCTCAAGGGGCTTGGGCACTGCCTAGACAAGGCACCAGGTTGAGCCTTGAGGAGCCTCTGCCTAAGCACGCCTTTGGCTGCTTAGCTTATTATAAGACAACCAAATAGAGGAAACCAACTCAACCAAAATTGCAGCCTAGTAACTTCCAACTTTCCACACGTCAAATGTATCTCCAAAACTATAATTCATCTCTATGTTACAACCCAAGGCTTGAAAATTTGGATTTGGGCTCAGGTTCTGACCGACCGAGAAACAAATTGATTCTGCTTTTCGGATTTAAAGTTTTGACAAAATTATTGGAAATCAGAAACTCAGAATTTGATACTGTTTTGGGTCTAGCTCAGGTCCCAATCAACAAATTTGTGTTGAGATGTCTCCATTCGGATCTGGTTACGTCAAATAGGGTCTAGTTAGGCTGAAACAAGCCTAAATCAACATATGATACAATTTCATCTTGGGTTAGATCATCTCCAGCGGACAACCTATCCGATTGGCCTCACCCGAATATGGGTAATATCCCTCCATTTAAAGGCTCCAGCGGATGGTCCATATATGTGGTCCCCATACTTTTTATGCAAACTCATCTGCATCTTTGCCCATACTAGGAGTCGAACAGAGAACCTCTCCAACATGGGAAGAGGGAGTACCACCAGGCCGACAACCTGTTGGTGATTCAGGAGAAAAAATTTGACGACAGCTAACTATGACCTACCACTGGCATTGCGCCACATACATTGCACCACATAACGGTCATCAAAGCGATCGTCAATTTTTTTCTCGTGATTCGGGGTTGGTTCATATGCATTAATAACCACCCCATCGAAGCTAGGCCGGGTTGGTTTGGGTGTTTTGGTGAAATGGGTCTTTTGGATCGGTTCTAGGTTTTGTGAGTTAGTTCCGGGTTGGGGCTTGGATAGACCCGATCCAACCCGAGAACTGAAATCATATTTATTAGTATATGTGCTAATAAATGAAAATTGCTAGGTAGCCAATCCGGTTGCCAACTTCACGTGGCATCGCCTCGAGTGCACCCCATGGGGAAAATTTTCAGCACATCTTGCATACGCTACAACCATTGCCCAGAGCCTATAAGCATGCTCATGGGCGGAGCCAACATAGGGCCAGTGGGGACAGTTGCCCCCACCGAAATTTTATAAAAAAAAAAACAGAGTAATCTTATTTGTGCAATCTCTGTCAACAAATACATTGGCAATCCGGACCAATGAAGTGGAGATAGACTTAATGCTTCAACATTCACACCAAGCACTGAGATTTAAAAAAAAAACAAGAAGAGTAATACCCCGCCCCCACTTCATGGGTCTGGTTTGTCAAAAAAAAAAAAGCAAATATAGTACACTTTTCCATCCTGAAGCTAAGCTCAAAGACACTTAACCGCCCACACTTAAGCCTCAAGTTGCAGCTGCTTTCGGTCATTGCCCTGGCGGCGGCGAACAGCGGAGACGAGTGGCATGAAATGAAAATTAGGGTTCGGTTTATGATTTTTAGGTCTAGAGTTCATCCCATGGCCTATATACCTTAGGTTTTAGGGTTTGGTTAGGAGTTCTAGGTCTAGGATTCGATTTAGGTTTAGAAAAGAATGGCATGAAATGAAATTTAAAAGTTCAATGATCAGTATTTTCATCCACGGAGTTGTGTATCATTTAGCTAAAACTGATCTCTTGTCAAGGACAGTTCACTAAGTCCCCCCAAAATTTTTTCGAGAAAATTAGACTTTGCCCCCTTGAAGTTTATAAAATCACTTAACCCCTCTATAGTTAATAAAAATATATTCTCCCCCCTCTATTCAATTTTGATTAGATAGAAATAACCAAACGAGAAGATTTAGTAGTTGACAAAAGAGAAAATGTGCTAATGTTTAAAACTATAGGGATCGTTTTTGGAACAAAATAAACTACAGGGGGTTTTGTGAGTTTGGACTAATATTCAAGGGAGTAAAGTATAGTTTATCTAAAAATCTATATAACATGGCACGACGGTATTGTGCTGATTAGGGAAAAAAAAGAACCCTCTTAGTTGTCTGATTTTATGTAAAAATCATAATTGTCTGTTAACCCAAATCGACTGTCAATCTAATAAATGACCCCAAATCTTCAATCATAATCACACAATATCAGATAAGTTATAAATGCCGGAATCCCGTTCTCCACCCAAATTGGATTTTTCATTTTGGAACCGAGCTGCCCCTCTCATGTTTGTGAATACGGCTTTCTCATAAATCCTATTAAAAGCCTACTATAAAGATGATAAATACCTATTCAATGACAATTAATGGCCATTTGATATCAATTAGTACTTTTTTTGGAAGGTTAACTAGTGATCTCTCTCTCTCTCTCTCTCTCTCTCTCTCTCTCTCTCTCTCTCTCTAACAAGTGAATTACACCCCGAAGGCAGCCGCGGTCGCCGAAGGTAGCCGTCTGAGTACCAACAGGTACGTTGTCACCAAAGGCGGCCATCCGAGTACCGACGAGCACGAGCATTTACTAGTTTTAAACAAAGAGCAATGCTATTTGAAAACATATTGGGATATAAAATTGGACACACGTCACATAGACCCTGTGTGTTCTGTTAGGTGTCCCGAATATTTGTTCAAATATATTTTTTTTTACATTCCTCATGTGGCATTAAGGGTGCGTTTGGCAAGGCTTATTAACACCATCATCGGGGCGTTGGGGTCCTATTCCGAAGCTGACCCCAGCGACGATGTTTGGTAGGCAATTTTGGCTCTGGCTTTGATCTCCAGCCAGCTTTCATCTCCCACATCGTACAGGTATTGGATTCCATCCGAATCGGGTGGAATCGGACACCGACTGCTCTGACGTTGGTGATTTTCTGCTAAAACCCTATTGTGCCCTTCCCCTTTCTATTACTAACAATATTTTTCCCTTCTGTGTCCCTGGATGCCCTATTACTCGATTTCGTTGGATGGTCGGATGTACCCTCGTGTCATTTCTCTTCGTTGCTGCTGCTGGTCCAGATCTGAGACAATTAGCGAGTGCTTTATGGCGAAGACGATGCGTAAGAAGAAACGAGCACTTGTCCCAGAAGAGCTGATAAAGATAGAAGGTCTAAATCCAAATGATGTGACTGAAGCCGCTTCGATCATTATGAGTGACTCTGCAAAGGTGGACATGTTTAATTAGTTTCCCTTCTGAGCTGAGGTACCTATGGGTTGAGAAACTTGTGAGGTGTGCTTGATCGTATTGCGCCCCCTCTGAAAACTAACTATGGTTTGTATTTTTATTTCATTCGTACTGCAACGCACTATAGTTTGTAATTCGGCACATTTCATGATGACATGTGGTCTTCTAGAACTATAGTTGTTTTTAGTAATATGTGTATTATGCAGCAATGATGAAAATGTGGCAATATATGAGTTGTGGGTATAATAATGGGCATGACAACTATGGTTGGATTGCAATGTAGTAAACCAGTTGCATGCCCATTGGTATTATAACAAATCGGCAAATCTGAAGCTCCAAAAAAAAAAAAAACCCCAGGTAGATGTGTAATAATGGATTGTCAAGTTTAATCGGTGGTTTATAATTTTTAAATATAAATTTAATTTAGTAAATAAAATTTTAGAATCAAAATTCATGGATGAAAATAAGGGTAAAAATGGTAAATGAGCCAATTCCCACCCCAGCCCCTTGGCCCAACCAAACACTGGAATGGGGTTTGGCAAGCTATTCCTCTCTAACCCCTGGCATTCCCAAACATTTGCATGGGAATAACATTAAAAATTTATAGTACAGTGGCGAAAGTGTTATCTAATTTCTATCAGGTCTTGTTCAAAGCTAAACCTTAGACTTTGAAGATTTTTTCTTATTATAATCTACACATGTTTATTCCAAACTGGGCCTTACCTTGTCCAAAATTACCAATATATATGTATACACAGGCTGCGCCCGGGCTCCGATGCCTGGCCCGACCCGACAAGCCACTTCGGACTTAGCATATATAGGCCCGACTCTGCCCGGCCCGTTTTACACCCATCACAATAAATTTTTTCTGTGGGCCCCACATGGGCCATAGCTCTACAGCCACTCATTGGTTGCCACCTCCCCGTGTGCGAGAGATAGCCACCTTAAGCATGGTTCTTCTGTAAATGGTGGATCTATATATAACCCATGTTTTATCTTTGACAGCTCCAGTCTAAAGGCAACATGTCTTTTTTTCACCCCATAGATAGCCCTAGTCTAAATGACACCACTTTTTTTCTCCATCGTATCCGTGCCACCCACCGATGCTCATCCAACCCAGCGGTGTCGTCTCTTACACCTCCTCTTCATCTTTCTCCTCGTCTTTCCCATCTTGTTCCTTCTCTTCCTCCCTTTTTCCCTTCTTCCTCTTTCCTCTGGTCCTCCTCCTAAAAATCGCAACACTCGACCATGCTAGGTTAAATGCACCTTCTGTGCATTCGACAACCCTAGTAGAATACACAGAAGGTGTATTTGGCATGCGAAAGAGGAGGATGGAGGAGGGAGGAGGAAAAAGGAGGAAGAAGGAGAGGAGGACGAAAGAGTACAAAGGAGGCCAGGAGGATGAGGCGTTGTCGCCGGCGACGACGGGCGGCAGCTTGCACATGGTCTTTTATGGGGGTAGCAGGTGTGAGTTGCCTTCAACGAAAAAGCAGGGATGAAATGGGGACGTATCGAGTATTTTCTTCAAATTTTAGTTATGACTATTCCGTAAGCTGTAAGCCGATCGCAATTGCATATGAAGGGTGGTTCTACTTAGAGCATCTCTAATCCTAAATCAAAATTTTCATCATATTTGATGTAGGATTGGGTTAAAAGCTCAGTTTGATGTGGAGCGTTCCAGTTCGACATCAAATCTGATGAAAACTAATTTGATGTGGAGCATCTCAATCCGACACCAAATCTAATTAAAACCAATTTGATGTGGAGCACTTCAATCCTATGCCAAATTTGATTAAAAGTTTTGATGAGCTAGAAAGTAGTTGATGAGTAGCTCTCGACCCCTGCCAATCCAATGGGGAGATGGAAACCAAATTTGATGAAAAGAGAGAAAAAGGGATGGGGATCTGGTTCATACTGCTGGTGATCGAACAAGCAGGAGCATACCTGGGTGGCCCCAATATTACGAGTACCTCACCCTCGAGGAGGGCCGCAAGATCGTCCGCAAATGCCCTGCTAGCAACAAGCAACATCACCCCCCCCCTCTTTCTTGCTTGCTATTCCTCCCTGCAATTCCCCTTTCCCTAATAGTTTGTCAATCCGATCGAGAATGGTTGGATTAGGTTCTTCTTACTCCTCTTGAAAGTTCATTGCTTCATGATTTGAACCATTTAGTGGTCTGTGGACTTCTCCAATCGTAATCAGATCTTGTTAACCTATGTTGAGAATGCGCTACCGATGAATGATGATCAACATCGTGAATTGCTATCTTGATCTCAGAATGTGTCAAATCGGGCTAAATGGATGTTTGTTCAGTGGTTGGAGGATGTTAGTAGGGATTAGGGATTTTTTGCGTGTTGGAGTTTAGTCCCTCATCGGCTAGCGGGCTGGTAGTGTTGTCTTTGTATATCCATTGTGGACCTCCTCTTACAACCCGGATTTTGAAGCATGAGGGTATTTAACATGGTATCGAAGCAGGTTTGACCTATGCCAGTTAAACTGAGTGGAAGCATACCCATGTGACAAGTGCCAGATGAAACCAGCCTGCACGCGAGGGGGAGTGTTAGAGTTTAGCCCCACATCGGCTAGCCTAGATGTTACCTTGAGTTTCGGGTTCACTGGTTCAGCTAAACCTACGAAGTTACCTAGACCATTTACGTGAGGGCCCTGCACCTTATAATAGCTTTATGTTTTTGTACCATATTTGGGCCTCTCAAAATCTAGTTTTAGAACCAAACCAATTTGTAATCACAACTTTTTGACACCTATAAAATATAAAATAGTTCATGGAGCTCACTAACCTGCCCAAAACCCAACCCTACATCAATTGTTGCTACATAGAAGTCGTGATGAAATTGCACCTAGAAAATAGATGAACCCTCAATTTTAACTCATTATCTATATAGTCAAAATCTCAAGCGCATCCTAAGTGCAAGCCTGTGCTTTTAACTATATTGTTTGGTTTTTTAAGGGGGCCTAGAGGGGTCTACAACCCCCTCTCCCCATATTGAAATTAGTATATATACGCGGTATTTAAGGAAAACAGAAGAAAAGAACGATATGAAAATGGATAAAGAATACAAATATCCTCAAATACAATAAGCGTACCATTAACTGAAATCTCTAATAAAAACAATAGAGTATAAAGAATTTAATATATTGATTAGGAACTTAAATAACAAGAAACTATAAATATATGTTAAAAACTTGTTTTTTGAGCTATGCACTCACATTGTCAAAAGCACTCCAATTGTATTTGGGGATGAACCCAAATTGGAGAAGATTTGAACAAATCTAGGTTTGGCAATGAAATTAGACTTTAACCAAATCTAGCGTTTTGGAGGGTTATTTGTGTAAGACAGTAAGTTGGGATGTTTAGGGGGGATCTTAGGGCTTTAGGGAAGTAGCAGGAAGGAGAAAAAATCAATAAAAAAATATGGACTTTAAACCGAGCGTCTTAGGCACAGTTGGATGCGTGCCTAGGCACACCTACGCCTCAAGGTGCCTGGGCACAGCCTAGGCAAGGCGCCAGGTTGAGCCTTGAGAAACCTGCCTAGGCACGCCTTTGGCTGCTTAACTTATTATAAAACAACCAAATAGAGGAAACCGACTCAACCAAAATTGCAGCATAGTAACTTTCAACTTTCCACACATCAAATGTTTCTCCAAAACTCTAATTCATCTCTATGTTACAACCCAAGGCTTGAAAATTTGGATTTGGGCTCTGGTTCAAGCCGATCGAGAAACAAATTGATTCTGCTTTTCGGATTTAAAGTGTTGACATAATTATTGGAAATCAAAATTTAAGACGGTTTTGGGTCTAGATCTGGTCTGAATCAACAAATTTATGTTGAGATGCCTCGATTCGGATCTGGTTTGGTTAAATCGGGTCTAGTTAGGCTAAAAAAGCCTAATTCAAAATGCTATAGACTCCCAATCTAGGCTAGGACCCTCAAAACTTTACTACAGACACCCAAAATACCTTTATTTGCCTTCCATGACTAACCATACTTTCATTGTCCTCATCCCAAAGAAAGATAATGCTTGAGACTCCAGTGACTTCACGCCAATCAACCTATACAACGTGGTTTATAAAACCGTCTCCAAGATCATTGCCAATCGTCTTCGGCCTCTTCTGGGAAAAATCATCTCCCCGAACCAAATGTGTTTGTCCCGAGAAGACAGATCACAGATAATTCCATTGTTACTCAACTAATCCTCCATTCGATGAAGCTTAAGAGAGAAAAATCATGGGGTTTTGCCATGAAATTAGATATGTCAAAAGCCTATAATAGACTAGAGTGAGATTTTATTGATGACACCCTCAAACTATTTGGCTTCTCATCCAGATTCAAACTATTGGTCAAGTTGTGTATCTCCACAGTTTCATTTTTTGTCTTTAGTAATGGGAGCCTAAAAGGATTGATCACAGTGGAAGTAATATCAGAGCTCCTGATAAATACTATGGAAAAACCTTAATTGTTGATCCAGAGGTTCAGGAGGATGATCCACTGAGTTACGACAAATCAGTGGAAACTTCTGACAGCTATGACTAGACAAAGGACATGGAAGCAGAGATCACATCTATGTCTCACAATGCTGTCTGGACTCTTGTTACACTATCATCTAATATTAAACCTATTGGGTATAAATGAGTGTATAAAAAGAAGAGAGGATCTGTTGAGACATATAAAACTAGATTAGTTGTCATATGTTGCATCTAGAGAGAAGGAATCACCTTCGACAAAACCTTCTAGCTGGTAGCTATGATTAAGTTTATTCGGGTCCTTCTATTCATTGCAGCATATTACAGTTGGACGAACTGACAAATGAATGTCAAGACAACTTTCCTTTATGGGGATTTGGAAGATGATATTTATATAATGCAGCCACAAAGTTTTGAGTCAGAGGTCAGAAGCATCAGTCTATTCATGGACTGAAGTAGGCATCTAGAAGTTAGAATATTCGTTTTGATTAGGCAATCCAATCGTATGGATTTGTTCAAAATGAGGATGAATATTGTGTGTACAAGAGGAGTGCTGAACTACAGTGTTATATTTAATACTTTACGTGGTTGATATTCTGCTCGTTAAAAATGATGTAGGAACATTATCAACATTTAAAGTTAGATTATCAACACAGTTCGATATGAAAGACATATATGAAGCGAGTTATATTTTAGAGATTGAGGTAACTCGAAAAAACCAAAACATGATTATCTTGTTGTCATAGGATGTGTACGTAGATAAGGTTATGGCCAGATTTTGCATGTAGGACTCTAAGAAAGATTGTGCTATTCATACATAGCTTAAAACTGTCTAAGGATCAAGGTTCTAAGAAACCTGATAAGAGAGAACAGAGATACAGAAGACACCTTATGCTTTGGTAGAGGGTAGTCTAATGTATGTTATACATTGCACAAGGTCAGATATCTGTTTCGTAGTAGGTATGATGCACTACAAGGAATATGGTTTTTACCGACGGAAATTTATAATACCGTCGGTAATAATATATATTTTACCGACGGAAACAATATTTGTCCTCGGTAATATAACTTTGATTTTTTTAATTTTTTTTGCATATTTATTACCGATGGTTATATATTATCCATCGGTAATATATATTTACTGACGGTATTAATTAGTTCTGTCGGTAATATAGGTTATTACCGACGGAAATATAACCGTCCGTCGGCAATATATGTTATTACCAACGGTAGTACAAAAGTCCATCTCTAATAATATATTTTATATTTTACTAATTTTTTTCATTTATTTTTACTGACGGAATATATAGTATCCGTCGGTAAAGACCTTGCGATTTTTTTCCAGAGGCCCGTTCCCCCTTCATGTTTTTTTTTCGGTTATTTTTACCGAAAGTAACTATATATCCATCAGTATAATACTACCTTTTACCGACAGACCCCCTTCATGTTTTTTTTTTCATTCATTTTTACCGACGGTATCTATATTTCTGTCGGTATAAGGATAATTTTTACCGACGGAATATATAATTTCCGCTGGTAAAAACCCTACGATTAAATCAACTCAGCGATCCCCTTTCTGTTTCTGTTTCGATCTATCCCTCCCCTCTCTGGCCCTCTCTCTCTCTCTCTAATTCATCCCCCCCTCCCTGGCCTCCCTTCCCTCTCTCTCTCTCTTTCTCTCTCTCTCTCTCTCGATCTAATTCCCCCCCTCCCTGGCCTTCCTCCCCTCCCTCGCGTGCCTCCGGCCGGCCACCCCTCCCCTCCCTTGCACCTCCGGCCACCCCTCCCCTCTATCGCGCCACCGACCGGTGACGCCACTCCTCCTCCTCGAGGCCTACCTCTCTATCTTCGGTGAGCTCCTCCTCCCCCTCCTTCTCCCCCTTAGTTTATTTTGTTCTAAATTGCATCCTAAAGTTTGAAATGTTAGCACAATACCCCTTTTTGTCATCTACTTAATTCCCTCATTTGGTAATTTTTATCTTATCAAAACTGAATTGAATGGGGGGAATGGGGGGCAAAATGTAGTTTTTAGACTAGGGTTCAGGATTGATTCCCGATGAATGGGGGGTGAGCGTCGGTTTTGTCGGTCGGTTTAGGTGTTGGTTTTGTCGATTTTATTTTATTTCGGTTTACGAAAAATCTAAACCGAAACCGAAATGGTTGGTTTTTGTTGGTTCGGTGTGATGGGTTTTTGGTTCGGTTTCGGTTGATATGAGATATGCTAGAGCCCTCGGCTCATGAATCTTGATCGTCAATTCGTCACAAAACAGTGGATGATTGTGCCCTTACATAGTGCCAAAATGAAAGTTCAAAGCAAAATCAACCGACGTTCACTCTTTTGAAGCATTGTATATGTAACATAATTATTTCATACTTGCACTTACTGGAAACAAAAGTATTTTGGCTGTTGGGTTTATGATTTAAGGAGTCGGGTCGGTTTTTTCGGTTTCGGATCGGTGTTCCATTCCCGGGAACCGAAACCGAAACCAAAATTGTATGGAGTCTTATAGATATGGTTTGAAATTACTGCAAGTGTTGAATAGCTAGATAGACGAAGATGTCTTCGATCGATAAAAGTTGGATGTGTAATTCGAATCGCATGATCCAAGAGTACAGAGAAGGAGTCAGAAAATTTTTGGATTTTGCATTTGAGCATCTTGCACCGCTTGATGGAAAAATTGTGTGTCCCTGTATAAACTGCAGAAGGCTGACTAGGAAGGTTTGAGAGGAATATGAAATTGATCTGGTAATGCATGGCATTGACATTAGCTATACCCATTGGTTCTCGCACGGTGAGGAGCTAGATGTAGTCCCCATGGCAGCTTCTCATGGTGAAACTGCAAACATAGTGATCGATGATGATAATATTAATATAGATGATGACGATGACATGCAGGGTATGATACATGATTTGCAAGGTAGAATAGGCACGAAAACACCGTCAGGTGATCAGCCCAATATTGAAGCGGACAAGTTCTACAGATTGCTTAAGGATGCCGAACAACCTCTATACCCAGGGTGTGAGAAGTTTTCAAAACTTTCTTTCACTGTATATCTTCTTCATTTGAAGTGCCTCAATGGTTGGAGTAATAAGTCATTTAATATGTTGGTAGAGTTATTGAAAGAGGCTTTTCCTATAGGTGAGACAGTACCAAAATCATTCTACAAGGCGAAGAAGACAATTAAAGATCTCGATCTTGGTTATGACAAAATTGATGCATGCATAAACGATTGTATGTTGTACCAGAAGGAGTACGAACATGCGCGGTCATACCACATATACGGAGCAACAAGATATAAAGAGACGGATACCGAGTCTAGTACCAATCGAAGGAAGAAAAATATATCTGCAAAGGTTCTCCTATACTTTCCGCTTAGGGACAGGCTTCAGAGATGTTTATATCATCGAAGACTATTGAGCACATGAGGTGGCATGCACAAGAACGTACAGATGATGGGGTTATGAGACATCCGGCCGACTCTCTGACGTGGAAAGATTTTGATCAGACCTATCCTGAATTCGTATGTGAAGTTCGTAACGTCAGGTTAGGGCTTGCTAGCGATGACTTTAATCCCTTTGGGAATATAAGTGTGTCCTACAATATTTGGCCAGTTGTCCTAGTTCCATACAATTTGTCTCCCTGAATGATCTTAAAAAAGCCATATACAATGCTCTCTTTGCTCATTCCCGGACCCAGGTCGTCTGGTAATGATATTGACGTTTACTTGCAGCCGTTGATTAAGGAGTTGAACGAGTTATGAGAAGTTGGGGCCGATACGTATGATGTCTCGTTGCGCCAGAATTTTCGGATGCATGCAGCTCTTCTATGTACCATCAACGATTTTTCTGCATATGCCAACTTATCTGGGTGGAGTACTAAAGGAAAATTGGCGTGCCTTATATGTAATAAGGAGACAGATTCATTACGGTTAAGGAACGGAGGCAAGTTCTGTTATATGGGCCATCGAAGATTCCTTATTGACGGCCATAAGTGGAGGCAGAACAAAAGAATGTTCAACGGCAAGAAGGAACTTGCAAAGGCCCTAGAGCAGCTTTAGGGGGTAGAAGTCTTGTGTGAATTGGAGCAGCTTGATGCGGTGGCACTTGGGAAAGGCAAAAAGAAAAGAACGTATGAAGAATCTGCGTATGAGCGTGGGTCGTCTTTATTGCGAATCACACGAGATTACAAGTGTGGCCGGGACCCGGGTTGCTCGGGTGTAGCGAGTCCGGGTTGCGGCGAGTTTTGATCAGGGGATTGTGGGAAAGATCTTCTGGGGGATCCCTTTGATCCGCGTCTCCACGTGGTGTTCGTGCGAGAGCTCTGAAGGAGTTGCCCAGGACAGGGGTTTTTACAGGGAGAGGGTTTTGGAGAGGCTAAGGAATGTCCACCGTTGCTTTGTCCCTTCTGTGCTTCGCGCTTTCTCGGCTAGGGGGTTTTCGGCTTCGTTCCTCGGTCTTCACGTCTTCCTCGTTCCTTGCTTGACCTCGGTGTCCTTGATCGTCGAATCGCGGCGTCGATCGAGCTTTTGGCGTTGGCTTTGGCTTTGGCCTTCTGGCTTTGGCTTGGCTCCGGCGTGGCTCTGGCTTTTGCTTTGCTTCGGCGCTTGCACTTGGACGTAGCTGGGAGAGACTTGCGATGCTTTCGTTTCTCCGGACTTCGCATCGTATCGGCTAGAACGTGCAGTGCTTTTGCTCATGGCCGGCGTAGTCGCTTGGCTTTGGCACTTGCGTTGCTTTGGCGCGGGCTTTACTGGGGCTTTGCTTTGGCTTCTTGCGTTGGCTTTAGCTTCAGCGTCAACTCGATCTTCTTCTTCGAACGACGTGGGCTACTTCTTCGGTGCTTCGACGATTTGCGTGTCGACTGGACTTCTCTTCTTCTCCGGGCTTCTTTGGCGTGATCGGAGTCGAAGAATGCTTTCGAAGATAGTGGGGGTAGCACCGATCTCCGTGCGACGGTTTTGGCATTGGCTTTTGTTGATGAAGATGACGGGGTAGCGATGCTTCAGACGATCTGCTCCAGGCTTTCTTCTTCGTGGATGGGGCAGGCGTTTGTCGAAGACGACGGGGTGATGACGCTTCGCTTCTCTCCTCCGGGCTTTGGGGCTTGATCGGGATCGAGGATTTGTTGGAGACGACGGGGTAGTGCCGCTCCTCTTCTTCTCCGGACTTTTGGGCTTGATCGGAGTCGAAGGCTTGTTGGAGACGACGGGGTAGTGCTGCTCCTCTTCTTCTCCGGGCTTTTGGGCTTGATCGGAGTCGAAGGCTTGTTGGAGACGATGGGGTAGTGCCGCTCCTCTTCTTCTCCGGGCTTTTGGGCTTGATCGGAGTCGAAGCTTGTTGGAGACGACGGGGTAGTGTCGCTCCTCTTCTTCTCCGGCCTTTGCTTCTGGCGTCTTCGGAGTTGAAGGGTTCTTCTTCTCCGAGCTTTCTTCTTCGTGCACGGAGTCGAAGGGATGATCTTCGTGTGCAAGGGTCTTCACGTTGATGTGGACTTTCAGTAAGCCGATCCCTCGGGACAGGCTTGACTGTGCCTCGTGAAGCCTTGGGTCGATGAAGAAGCGTCTCCTCTTCTGCAGAGCTCCGGCGTTTCGTCTTCAATTTTCCGACCATTTTTTCCTTCCCCCACCCCCTCTATTTATAAGCAAAGGGGTGGGGAGAGAGATATGGGAACTTTTTAATTTTAAATCCCTTTTGTATCTCTCTCATAATTACCCTGGATTTATTCATCCATTGATGAGGGGAATAACGTTTATTTGTTTTCCTTTTCTGGCGAGGCAATTATGGCTAGATTTCGCACACGAAATCGATGGCGATCGGGCGCTTCGTCTTGTGCGTCGGATCGAGGGATCGGCGCAGATCCGTGTGTGTGCAGACGTCATACGCAACCTCCCCCCGCGCATGGCGGTATTTCCTTCCTTTTCTTTCCTTTTCTTTTCTTTCCTTTTCTTTTCTTTCCTTTCTTTTCTTTCCTTTTTCTTTTCTTTCTTTTCTTTTCTTTCCTTTTCTTCCCTTTTCTTGCAGGACCGACCGGCCCCTCCATGGGGTTCGGTCCCCACTAGGGCCGGCCCTATGGGGTTCGGACCCTAGTAGGGGCCGGCCCCTCTTGAAGTGGGGTCCGGGTCCGCATCGGCGCGCGCGAGTCGGGTCCGCGTGTCGGGTTTGCATCCGTGTCGGTGCGTGCGAGTTGGGTCCGCGTGTCGGGTTTGCATCCGCGTCGGCACACGTAAGTCGGGTTCGGGTCCGACGAAATTCGTGTGTCTACAAATGCCCCCTCAAGGACGAGCGCGTCGATGAGAGCGTGTAGGGTTTGGACACGTAAGAATCGTAGAGCGCTTGTCCTTGATTCCTTTTGTGGGCAGGGTTGGGAGTCTATTTAAGGACCCCTACCCCCTTCATCCGTCATTGTGTTTCTTTGCGAAGGTTTTGCCGGCTTCTGGAGACCGCTGTCGGAAGAGAGCTACCTGGGTTTGCACGCGACTTGCTCCGTCCTCCCGGTGTCGCCTCTTTCGTCGGCTTTGTGCTTCCGCGTGACGGTTCTGCCGGCTTCTGAAGACCGTCGTCGGAAGTGAGCTGCCTGGGGTTGCACGAGACTTGCTCCGTCTTCCCGGTGTCGCCTCTTTCGTCGGCGGCGATGGTGCGCGATTTTGCGGTCGTTGCGAAGGCGGGCTCGAAGCGACGATGCGACGAGGCTCGAGGCGGAGAGGATGTAGGAGCGCGGCTGAGGTGCGGGTCGCCTTCGCCGCCTCTCTCTTCCTCCTTCTTCTTCTTCTTCTTCTTCTTTTCTTTTTTTTCTTTCTCTTTTTTTTTTCTTTCTTCTTCTTCTTTGGCTCCGGGCTGCATGGGCAGCAGCGGCAGCAGCGCCGGACGCACGCGGGCTACTTGCGGGTGGCGCGAGGCCGGAGGCGGCGCGGGTGCGGGCGGCCGGCGGTGCAGCGGTGCAGGGTGCGCACGGGGCTGCGCGCGGCGGTCGGGGTCGCGGGCGGCGCGCGGAGGCCGGGGCCCGAGCGGGTCGGGGTCGCGGGCGGCGCGCGGAGGCCTGGGCCCGAGCGGGTCGGGGTCGCGGGCGGCGCGCGAAATCCGGGGCCCGAGCAGGTCGGGGTCGCGGGCCGGCGAAGAAGAAGGAGAAGAAGGGGGGCCACGGGGCCCCCCCTTCTTTCTTTGGCTGTCGGGTTCCCATTGGAGGAGGGCGCGGGCCCCAGTGGCAGCTGCTGTGGCTTTTCTCCCTCTTTTTTTTTTTGCTATCACTTTCTTTCTCTTCTTTCTCCCCTTGACTCCGAAGGTGGCGATGGTAGCAATAGGCCTGTGGCGCATGGGTGCGCAAGTGGCTGCGGCCCTGGCTGGGTGGTGCTGGCGTGATGGGTCGATATAGGCAGTGTCGGCGCAGTCGGGCCAGCGCGATTGTGTCGGCGTGCTGGGTTGGCGCGGTGCTGTGTGGGCCCGCGGGGGCGCATTGCGAAGGCTCGGGCGCCAATGGTGGCGGGCCGATGAGTCGGGTGGTCCTCCTGGCAGGGGTGCAGGTCCCCTTAGTTTTTTTTTTTTGGACGCACTTGTCTTGACTTGCCTTCCTTCATGGTCTTCCAGGGCTCGCGTCTTCGAGAGTTTGACTTCCTCGGGCTGGATAGACGAGGATTTCTTCGACGGGAGGAGATGCCTTTGCTTTCCTTACACTCGTGTGCGCCGTCACCGCAACTCAAGGCGGGAAGACCTTATATCGTTGCTCCGTGTCTTTGTGCACGAGCGCATCATGGAAGATGGAGTCACGGATGCAACTTGTGGGATACCGAAATTAAGCGAGAAGATTCATACTGACGAAGGGATCTCCATGAAGCTTCTGCGGCCGAGTTTGAGTCTTCCGTTCCACCATTGTGATGAAGATTTCGTGCCTACGCCAGTTGTTGCTTCGAAGATATGCGCTAGGCTGACCCGATGGGGCACCGATTCTTGGCCTCGGGGAGACGTCCAGTACCTTTGCGGCTTTCGCGAGTGGATGGACGAGCTCTACGAGGTCTTTGGCGCGGAACCTGAGATGAACTTATTGGCCAAATTTCTGGCGCCGGCTCGTCGAGAGTACAGTCGTCCTGAGGGGATGTACCGCGCACTTTGTGAGCTTTGGTGTCCGGAAACTAACACCTTCCTCACTGGGGCGGGGGAGATAGGCATCTCGCTTCGCGACGTCCATATCGTTTCCGGGTGCCCCGAGGTACGGAATTACTACCAAGAGGAGGTGCCAGCCTTGAAGGATCTGCTGGACAGCAGCTACGCTCCGAGTTCTTGCCTTCTTCTGTTCAAGGCACATGCTATCATTGCGGCACGGGATCAATCAAATCGAGTGCGTCCTTCTTCTTGGGTCGACTTTTGGTTCAGAGGCGAGTATAGGTCTCCAGCGCCTTCGGCTCACCCAATGTGAAAGATCGCTCAGATGCAGAGACCTCCGCTTCGCTCCTTTGTGAGGCCTATCGACTCCTTGGCTCGAGAGAAGCACTCAGTGGAGGGGAAGCAGTGTCCCTGGGAACTCCTTGGCCTGAAACGGGATAGCGAGGAGTGGCGATCGGTTTACCGAGCTACTGGGCTGGTCATCTTCCTCTGCCGGTTCGTGCTTCCATGTTCTGGGGAGGCTATTCGTCCGGGGACCTTCCTTGCCGCTTCCAGGATGGAGAGGGGCGAGCTCTTCAATCTAGCCCCGGCCATACTATGCGCCTTGTATCGGGTTCTCAGCGGGACTTACTGGGACTTGTCTGGCTCAGATAAGGCCAAGGAGGAGCTTGGCCGGTCGACTGCGTTCGGACCTTTGCATTATTTGTATGGCTGGATAGCTCTGCATTTCCCAAAGGGGATCTTTGCCAGACGCGGGCATCCAGCCGAGCTACCTTTCCTACCCGGGGTAGGAGGGATCTTGAACGCCTTTATCAGTTGGGAGCGTCCGAAAGAGTGTGCTCGCACTCTTTTGAGGAGGATAGGGAGCGTCGATTTTGAATTTTTGTCGGAGCATTCGGTGCTGCCTTTGGAGAGGTCGACTGTGTATGATAACGAGGAGCTCCCGGATAGTCTTTACTGGAATATGGTCAGCTGCCGTCCTGGCTACTTAGTCTGGCGCAAGGGGGATGTGGTGGAGGTGGAGCAGTACTCCCCCCATCGCTTTGCTCGCCAACAGGGGTTTCGGCAGGAAGTCCCTGGCATGCCTCAGCAGTTGCAGGGACGTGTCAGTCCGCAGGAGGGTTACCGTCAGTGGGCTTCTCTCTACGCTCGCTTGACTGGCAACAGTTTCTTTCCTGGGGCCAAATCCGGGTTTCGGGACACCGCCACTTCGGAATACCGCAAGTGGGTTGAAGGGCGAGTTTCCCCTTTACTGGCGAGCTTTCCGGTTGACGTCTTGGCGAGTAGCGGGTTCAGGAATTTTTGCTTCAATCATTCCGCGGGAGTAGAGGACCGTCGCCTCCGACTGGGGCTTCAAAGAGCGCAGAGGAGCTGTAGTCGTCTTTCCAGTGCTCGTCGTGTCCCTTCTTCCGTTCCGGTGCTGGATGCCGAGCTTACTAGTGCCCCTGAGGCATCTTGTTTCCCGAAGGCCGAAGTTGAGGGTGCCCCTCCCAAGAGAAGAAAAATGTGCATTCCTCGCGGGATGGTCCCGAGAGTTCCTTGTCTGGTGGAAGATGTCGAGGAGCCTGGACTTCTGAAGGATGAAGTGATTCCCCCGTCTAGGGCCGCTTCATCTAACCACACAGGTATGGAGTTCTCTTTATTTTATTTGCCCTCTATGTTCAGGAAGTTTCATCACGCTAAACATCGTATCTTCCTTTTGACCAGATTCCGTTATAGTGGTAGAGCGGGGAGCGAGCTCTCCGAAGGCGTCTCTCGGGCACTCGTCCACTGGCGCTGCGCAGGATGTGCCCGAAGCCTGTGGGCTAGATATCCCTCCGGATGATCTGGATCTCCTTGGGCTTTGCGGGGAGAATTTCCCCAGTGGCGACATTGACCTGGACGACATTGACATTGATGCTTTGTCCTTCCATGAGGAAGCTGAGGTTTCGAGCGTCGACAAGCGGCACACCCCGGTTACTGTACCCTCGTGCCCATTGGGGGAGACGGTTGTTGCGGCGGTAGCGGCGGTTTCTCCGGTTCCGCCACCCTCGTTGGCGCAGGCGGCTCTTGTTGCGGCTGCAGTGGGAGGCAAGGTCTTGCCTACTTACTCCGAGGCACCTCGCCCGGATTTAAGGCCGAGGAGCAGAGTCTCCGAGTTTCTTCTTGCGAGCTGCCGACAGTATATCAAGTCGATGTTGGAGCCTTTCCAAAATGCCGGTTTTGGCGCTCTCCAGGACTGGTGGTCGACGGACGGTACGGAGTTTTGCGCAAGCCTGGAGGAGTTCAAAGTCGACAGCTCTTCTTTCGTCGCTCAGATGACTTTGCTTGTGGCCGATAGTGAGGCTTATCGATCCCGGCGGGCTTTGCTGGAGGGGAGCTCCCCTTCTGGGTTGGAGGCTGCTGAGGCGAGTCTAAGTCAGTCCGAGCATCAACTTGCGGAGGCTAAGTCCAGCCTGTCGAAGGCTCAGAGGAAGATAGAGTCTGTGCGTGCCTCGCTTCGAAAGGCGGAGTCTCGTCTGGAGCGGGCCGAGGCCACGGAGAGCGCTTTGAAGGCGAATTTCTTAAAGCAGCAGTCGGACTTGGCGGCCCGTCGTGAGCTTCTGGCCGCTCGACCCAAGGAGCTTCAGCGGGTGGAGGCGACTAGGGAGGAGTTGCTGCGCCGTCTTCAAGCTCTGGACACCTTCTTTTAGTTGTTCCTTGTTTCATTGAGGCTTTCTTTTCGGGACTTATGCAATGTACTGCCTTTTCTTCATTATCTAATAATATCGCTTCGTTTTGCCATATCCTTTTCATGGAACTTTGCTGACTTTTTCTTTTGGTCGGACTGAACCTGAAGTATCTTCTCAGGCTACCTACGTACCCCTCTAAGGGGGATCAAGTCGCATGTAGTTCATTTTTTTTTTTTTGAACAAGGGGTGTGACCTTGCTTTAGGCATAGTACCTTTTGAGGTACTTGCCGTTGATAGGGCCGAGTGTCAGCCCTTCTGGCGTGGTGAGGAGATAGGCGCCGTTGGAGTAGACTTCCTTGACGGAATACGGGCCATCCCACTTGGCATCAAATTTCTTCCCTCCTCGATGCGAGAGAATGATGGGGCGTTTGACCGCCAACACCAGTTCCCCTATCTGGAATAATCGAGGACGAATCTTCTTGTTGAATGCGCGAGAGAGCCTGGCCTGATAACACTCCAGACGCTGTTGAGCTTCGAGACGTCTTTCATCCAGTGCTTCCAATTCTGCTAGGCGGAGCTGGGCGTTGTCGTCGCTGGTGAGGCCTTCCTGGACTGCTATCCTGAGTGACGGGATCTGGAGCTCGAGCGGAAGAACGGCTTCCACACCATAGACGAGGGAATACGGCGTTGCTTGTGTCGGCGTGCGGAAGGACGTTCGGTAAGCCCATAGTGCTTCGCCCATGCGTTCGTGCCAATCTTTCTTTGTCTTTGAGACGGTTTTCTCCAGCAGCTTGCACAGAGTCTTGTTGAAGGCTTCTGCTAGACCGTTGGCCGGAGCGTTGTACATTGTCGAACAATTCTGCTTAATGTTGTACAATGCGCAGAATTGGCTGACGGCAGCATTTTTGAACTGCTTCCCGTTATCTGTTACGATGTAGCGGGGGACTCCATAGCGGAAGATGAGGTCATTCTGGATAAAGCTGATGACGGAGTACTTTGTAACTTTCCGCAACGGTATTGCTTCAGCCCACTTGGAGAAGTAGTCCGTTGCCGCCAAAATGTAGAGATGTTGCTTGGATGACTTGGGCAGAGGACCGACAATATCGAGACCCCATCCGTCGAAGGGCCAAGACGCGATTGTTGGGTGTAAAGGCTCCGGAGGTTGACGGATGTAGTCCCCGTGCATCTGGCAAGCTTGACATCTTCTCGCGTAATCCAAGCTGTCTTTGATCATGGTAGGCCAGTAGTATCCCATCCTCCTGACGCGGAAGTGAAGCTTCGGACCAGACTGGTGCGATCCACAGATTCCAGCGTGTACTTCTTCGAGCGCGGTTTCTGCTTCCTCTTTCGCGAGGCACCTCAGGAGTGTGCCGTCATAGCTTCGTCGGTACAGCTCGCCATTGAAGTGGTAGAACCTCAGAGATCTTCGACGGATGTCACTTTTGTGCTTCGGATCTTCGGGGAGTTTACCATGAACGAGATACTCCACAAACGGTTGCCTCCAGTCTTGTTCTTTAATCTCGAGGACATGCGCCACGTTGGTTTGAACTGGCACTTCGGGTGGACCCTCTTCTTCGGTGATCACGAATCTCCTACAGACGAAGACGACGAGCGAACGCTCATCTGGGAACGGGAGTGTAGCCGCCAGATTTGCGAGTGCGTCAACCTGCTGGTTGAGGTTTCGGGAAACGTATTGAATGGAAGCAGTATTGAGTTTTTCGAGGAGCTTCACAGCTCGCGCGTGCAACGGCACCAGGTCTTCTTTGTTGACTTCGTATGCCCCCAGGACTTGCTGGATCACGAGTTGAGAGTCACCAAAGATCTCTAGTCCTTGAAGCTTCATTTCGTCGGCCAGCTCGAGACCGATGAGTAGGGCTTGATATTCTGCCACGTTGTTGGAACATGATTCCGAGAGCAGGAATGAGAAGGGGAGTATTTCGTTGTCCGGGGTGACGAAGATGACTCCGGCTCCCGCTATGTCTTGCCTAGCTGCGCCGTCGAAGAACATTTTCCAGGATGGGGCGACGTCGACGGAGAACACTTCTTCATCTGGGATATCTTCTGATAACTCCCATTCTATCGGGAGAGGGTATTCTGCGAGGAAGTCCGCGAGGGCCTGCCCTTTAACCGCTTTCTGTGGCACGAAGGTGATGTCGAATTCAAGTAGCAGCAGGGCCCACTTGGCCAGACGTCCGGAAAGCACTGGTCTCGACATGATGTACTTGAGTGGGCCAGCCTTCGAGACGAGTCTGATGGTGTGAGCGAGCATGTAGTGTCGCAGCTTTTTCGTGGCGAAGATGAGCGCTAAGCAGACCTTCTCGATTGGGGAGTAATTCAGCTCTGCGCCGACGAGAGTTCGACTTAAGTAGTAGCAAGCTGTCTCCACGCCAAGTTCATTGTTCTGGGCCAGGAGTGCCCCCAAGGATTGCTCCTGGGCGGCGATGTAGAGGATGAGCGGCCTCCCTTGAACCGGTGCTGATAGGACTGGCGGTTTCAGTAGATATGCTTTGATGTTTTGGAGTGCTTCTTGGCACGCTTCATCCCATATGAACGGCGCTCCTTTCTTCATGAGGCGGCTAAAAGGGTGGCACTTTCCAGCCAGGTTGGCGATGAATCTTCGGATATACGCCAAGTGCCCCTAGAGGCCTCTGAGGTCTCGCACTGTCTTTGGTGCGGGCATATTGACGATAGCATCAATTTTGGATTGATCTATCTCAATGCCACAATGTCGGACGATGAAGCCGAGGAATTTGCCCGAGGAGACTCCGAACGCGCACTTGAGCGGATTCATGCGGAGTTGGTACCTTCGAAGTCGTTTGAAGATTAGCTCAAGATCTTGTAGATGTGCCGACCTCTTCTTGGATTTCACCACGAGGTCGTCGATATAACACTCCACGTTTTGATGAAGGATGTCGTCGAAGATTTTCTGCATAGCTCGCTGGTAGGTGGCTCCCGCGTTCTTCAAGCCGAATGGCATTACCTTATAGCAGTAGATTCCTTTCGGTGTACGGAAAGCCGTGAGCTCCTCGTCCTTGGGTGCCATCCGAATCTGGTTGTAGCCCGATGATCCGTCCATGAAAGTGAGCACCTCGTGACCTGTCGTCGCATCGACCATTAGCTCCGTGATTGGCAAGGGGAAGTCGTCCTTTGGACATGCGTTGTTCAAGTCACTGAAGTCCATGCACACTCGGATTTGGCCGTTCTTCTTTTTGACGGGGACGACGCTAGAGATCCATGTCGGGTACTTGACCTCTCGAATGAAGCCGGCTTCGATCAACTTGTTAACTTCGCCTTCTATTTGGGGTACCAGTTCTGGCCGGTAGCGCCTTTGTCCTTGCTTGATGGCGCTGGCTCCGTGTTTGACGCTGAGTGCACTGCGATTTTTGGATCGAGGCCCGGCATCTCCTTGTAGGACCATGCGAAGACGTCTCTGTATTCTTTAAGCAGTTTGATGTATGCTGCTTCCTCCTCAGGGGTCAAGAGTGTGCTGACAAATGTAGGCCGAGGCTCCATCTCCGTGCCCAAGTTGATTTCCTTCAAGTCATCAACGGTGGACTGCCCCCCTTCTTCGAGGACTGGCGGGGCGTTGGGCAACTCGTCGTCCGAAGTAGAAGTGTCACCGTTGTCGGGATCCGTAATGGAGATATGATTGACGGCAGCCATGGGTGGGTGGGTGGGTGTTGAGACAAAGTCCTCGATTGGCATCCCCAGACGATCGAATGCCGACTTCTTCTTTGATTGTTTGACTGGCCCGAGCCTCTCGAACACGGATGTGCGTTTTCGATTCGACCAGTCTTTACCACCTCTGGTTTGCTTCCGGAACAAGGCTTGGCCTCGAACCCGTCGTCGTCTTCTCTTGCTGTCTAGATGGCTGAGGTAGGTAGAGCGTGCATCGGAGATTGTCGATTCTTCGGCTGCTTCATCTGCCATCCTCGCCTCGATGTAGTTCGAGGTGAAGGTTTTCTTCGCTGCGGTTCTGATGACCAACGGAGCTTGACTGGAGCCGATGCCTCGGCGGTTCGGGGGAATTTGCTCTCCGTTTTGAAACAGCTGAGCTTGAGTTCTCGTCATCCCATGCGGAGTTGCTGCTGGTGGGAGTGTGCCCATGGCGCTTTCCTCGTTGTAGCCAGCTCTAAACAGCAACTTGGCAGCGTTTTGCCCCCAACTCCCTTTCGGCTTGAATCCGAGTTGCTCGAGGTCTGCTGATTCGACGGGTCTGCTTGGGTTCGGAGCTTCTGTTAGGCTAGGTAATGGCACCGTCATTTCTTGCAGAGTGATGACGTTGGCCTGAGATAACGATGGGGCCAGCTTCCTTGTCGGAGTATAAGACGATCGCTCGGATTTACGGAGCCACTGCGGCGCGAGACGCAGGATAGGTGCCGTTTGGACTGGCAAAGGGGTATGTTGCATTGCTCTTGGCTCGAAGCTGATGCGCATCCTTTGCCTAGGTTTCGGCGTTCCTTGGACCTTGAGTCTTGCCTCGTCAGAGGGTGGCACCGGATTCACGGGAAGAGGAGTCTTGTCCTTCTTCACTTCTTCAATATTTTGGGCTCGAGGGGCTTTAGCTGGCAGAACCTCCTCGACCAGGCCCTTTGCTTGGTAGAACTTAGCGTCGGCCAGGTGTGCCTCGGCCTCGTTGAATGGCTTGTCGTCCGCAACTATGCACCTCTCCATGCCTTCTTCGTAGTACTTGAGGCACTGGTGCCAGGTGGATACCACGATGCCGTTCTCGTGCAGCCATGGTCTTCCTAATAGGAGACGATATGATGTCTGGCAGTCGATGATGTGGAAGAGGACCGTTGTATCCAGTGAGCCGATGAAAAGCTTCAAACGAATGATTCCGACGGTGGACTGTCCGCCCTGGTTGAAGCCTTGAATGACCAATTGACTTGGTAAGAGCTGGTCATCGGTGATGCCGAGTTACCGCATCGTCTGGATAGGCATGATGTTGACGGCGGAGCCACCGTCCAACAAGATTCGGTTCACTGGCTTCTCCTTGATGTATCCCGAGACGTAAAGAGGCCAGTTGTGCAATCGCGTCCCGAGTTGCAGGTCCTTATCTGAAAAGGTTATCGTCACATCACACGAGGCCACAGCTTTGCGCCTTTGATCGTCCTTCCTCTTCCTTTTGTAGCTATCTGGATCGGCCAAGGCCGCCGCCATTGCCAGGCGAGCCTTCTTCGGAAGATGCAAAGCCTTTACGAGCGGCATGTGCAAGATTGCTTCGTCATGAGAGGCAGTGCCCCCTTCGTCGGAATCGTCTCCCTCATCTGTGGAGTCGCCTTCTCCAGAAGTTTCGCTTTCGTTCTTTCCTTCCGACGCCTCATGGACTTCGACCATGCAACAAGACACCTTGATGTGTTGGTCCACTGGGAGGAAGTGATCTGGAAAGAACTCTTGCAAAGTTGTCGGCTCTGGAAGACTCTGCTGAAGGATATCGTCTTGGCTTGCCGGCGGCACTTTGAACGCCTTCCTTCCCGGAGTCTTGCTTTTCTTCTTGTAGGTCTTCCGCTTGGTGAATCCCCTCATCACACGGTCTTGCTTGAGCTTCTTTTCTTGCCATGGCTTTCGTCGCCGCGGTAGCATGACCCATGCTTCTTCATCGGTGGATTCCCCTCCGCTAGGATGATGGTCGACAGCAGCAACTGGTTTCCTTGAAGGTACTTGTTCTTTTTGAGGCTCTACTGGCTCGCCTTCCGATCCCCAGCCGGTGGGCTTGATTTCGTCGATTGGAACGGATGGAGGCCTTGAGTAGAGGATGTAATAGTCGAACTTCCCCGAAGGTTGGCCCAGCAGACCGACTTCCGGATCTCCTTGCTCGTATCTTTCCTGAAGAGCGCGTTGGGACATAGCTTGACTGGAAGGGACTTGCTCTTCTCGAGGTTACACTGGCTCGTCTTCCGATCCCCAGCCGGTGGGCTTGATTTCGTCGATTGGAATGGACGGAGGCCTTGAGTAGAGGACGTAATAGTCGAACTTCCCCGAAGGCTGGCCCAGCAGACCGACTTCTGGATCTCCTTGCTCGTATCTTTTCCGAAGCGCTCGTTGGGATGCAGTATTGCTTGGAAGAGGTGCTGGCATGAGCAATGGTTGCCCCCAGGGCAGCGGCGTTTCTTCCTCGGAGGATGCAGGAGTACATTGACGTCGCTTCGAGACTTTCGGCCGGGAAGTTAACTTAGCGATTGGAGCTTGACGGTTGATGCGCAATTTGGGCATGCTTCGTCGAGCGGCAACGAGTATCGGCGAGAAGGAGCCGAAGGTGATGGACGTCATATTGGCCGTAGCAACTTCTCCTGAGTCAATTTCTATCTTCCCTTGCTTTGCGAGCGCCATGATTCTTTCCTTAAAGACGAAGCATCTTTCAATGGGATGACTTACCACCCGGTGGTATTTGCAGAAGAGAGGGTCGTCGACGCGATGCATCTGCTCGGGCCTCTTCGAAGGAGGGAGCTCTATCATCTTCTCTTGTAGCAGTTGGTCGAACATGGAGGAGACTTCCGAGTCTGGGAAAGGGTACTCCTTGGCTTCGAGCTCCTTGAGAGTCATCCTTTGTCTTGGCGGCGGAGGCGGTGGTATGGCGACTCACTTCTTCTGATCCGGCTTGCCACCGATCTTGAGTGGTGTGGAGGCTGAAGCGACGTCAGCAACATTGACTTATTTCGGTTTCGGTACCAATGGCTTGTCCTTCTTCTCTACCTTCAAGAAGTCCTTGTTCTTCGAGTCCCCGCGGTTTGCTAGGCTGAGTTCCATGTCATGGGCCCGAGTTGTGAGTTCTTCGAAAGACCGAGGCTTGATACCTTTGAGGATGTAGAGCAGACCCCAGTGCATGCCTTGGGTGCACATCTCGATGGCCGAGTCTTCAGACAAGCGGTCTCGTGAATTCAGCGCGAGGTTCCTCCACCTATCGATGTAGTCGATCACTGGCTCATCCTTCCTTTGCTTGACGGCGGTGAGTTCGGTCATGCTGACGGTTCGTCTGGTGCTGTAGAAGCGATTGAGGAACTCCCTCTCCATCTGATCCCAGCTGTCGATGGTCCCTGCAGGAAGATTAACGTACCAGTCAAACGCGTTGCCTTTGAGGGTGCGAACGAATTGCTTCACCATTTCGTCGCCATATGTGCCGGCATTATTGCAGGTCTCGATGAAGTGGGCAACGTGCTGTCTTGGATTTCCCTTTCCGTCGAAGTGCTGAAACTTTGGCGGCTGGAATCCGACTGGGAAGCGTAGCTGCTGGATCCTCGTAGTGTAGGGCTTCGAGTATGCCACCGTGATCGGAGGAAGGCCACTGCCGTGGGAGCGCATCATGTCGGCTATCAACGCTTGGACTTGCTGAGCATTCATCGTTGCCGTTACCGGAGGTTGTGTGGCCACCGAGGCTGGCACAGGGGAGACGACTTCCAATGGGACGGGAGCCGAGGAGAGCGCTGGAGTAACTGCTTGAATCGTCGGAACAACCTCTGTAGGAGCGGGAGTTGAAGACGGAACTGGAGAGGCGACGGGTTGGCTGACTGCTGCAGCGTCCTTCGCGCTTAGCTTTTGGAGCAGAGTGTTGATGTGATGATCCTTCTCCTCCATTAGCCGAGTAATCTGTGCCATGTGCTCGTTCATCTGCATGACTTGGAGCTGAAGAGCGGACGGAGGATGGTGACGGAGAACGTCTCGGTGTTGCATGTTCGCATCCTCGCCGTCATCATCGGAGACGTAGTTACGCCGACTTGCTTCTGGCTGATGATTGATGTTTGCCCCCTGCAGAGGAGGGGCAATGTCTGCTGGAGAACCCGAACGTGTTCGGGGTTGGGGCTGGTCCTCCCCAAACTTCTGGACCTGGATTCCAGGATCGAGGCTCGTTTCTTCATGCACCAGGGCCTCGTCGGCGCTTTGGCGAGCATCTTCGGTAGTAGCTTCTGGCACGAAGACATCCGCAAGAGTCCGAGTACGCTGAGTGTAGACGCGCACCATTGGAGGAGCATCACCCTCCGGATTTACTGGATCACCGTGTCGGAGTAGAGGGGACTCGGCGATTGGTGAGAGGCTTGGAGCAAACGCATCGTTGTTTGTTCCGGCCATCGTGAACTTCAAGTAGCTTCTTCAACCGTACGGATAAAAGGAGAAGATGTCCCACCGGGCGTGCCAGAAATCTGTGGACGCGGAAAAAAGCGTGGGTCGTCTTTATTGCGAATCACACGAGATTACAAGTGTGGCCGGGACCCGGGTTGCTCGGGTGTAGCGAGTCCGGGTTGCGGCGAGTTTTGATCAGGGGATTGTGGGAAAGATCTTCTGGGGGATCCCTTTGATTCGCGTCTCCACGTGGTGTTCGTGCGAGAGCTCTAAAGGAGTTGCCCAGGACAGGGGTTTTTACAGGGAGAGGGTTTTGGAGAGGCTACGGAATGTCCACCGTTGCTTTGTCCCTTCCGTGCTTCGCGCTTTCTCGGCTAGGGGATTTTCGGCTTCGTTCCTCGGTCTTCACGTCTTCCTCGTTCCTTGCTTGACCTCGGTGTCCTTGATCGTCGGTTCGCAGCGTCGATCGAGCTTTTGGCGTTGGCTTTGGCTTTGGCCTTCTGGCTTTGGCTTGGCTCCGGCGTGGCTCTGGCTTTTGCTTTGCTTCGGCGCTTGCACTTGGACGTAGCTGGGAGAGACTTGCGATGCTTTCATTCTTCCGGACTTCGCGTCGTATCGGCTAGAACGTGCGGTGCTTTTGCTCGTGGCTGGCGTAGTCGCTTGGCTTTGGCACTTGCGTTGCTTTGGCGCGGGCTTTACTGGGGCTTTGCTTTGGCTTCTTGCGTTGGCTTTAGCTTCAGCGTCAACTCGATCTTCTTCTTCGAACGACGTGGGCTACTTCTTCGGTGCTTCGACGATTTGCGTGTCGACTGGACTTCTCTTCTTCTCCGGGCTTCTTTGGCGTGATCGGAGTCGAAGAATGCTTTCGAAGATAGTGGGGGTAGCATCGATCTCCGTGCGACGGTTTTGGCGTCGGCTTTTGTTGATGAAGACGACGGGGTAGCGACGCTTCAGACGATCTGCTCCAGGCTTTCTTCTTCGTGGATGGGGCAGGCGTTTGTCGAAGACGACGGGGTGATGACGCTTCGCTTCTCTCCTCCGGGCTTTGGGGCTTGATCGGGATCGAGGATTTGTTGGAGACGACGGGGTAGTGCCGCTCCTCTTCTTCTCCGGGCTTTTGGGCTTGATCGGAGTCGAAGGCTTGTTGGAGACGACGGGGTAGTGCCGCTCCTCTTCTTCTCCGGGCTTTTGGGCTTGATCGGAGTCGAAGCTTGTTGGAGACGACGGGGTAGTGCCGCTCCTCTTCTTCTCCGGCCTTTGCTTCTGGCGTCTTCGGAGTCGAAGGGTTCTTCTTCTCCGAGCTTTCTTCTTCGTGCACGGAGTCGAAGGGATGATCTTCGTGTGCATGGGTCTTCACGTTGATGAGGACTTTCAGTAAGCCGATCCCTCGGGACAGGCTTGACTATGCCTCGTGAAGCCTTGGGTCGATGAAGAAGCGTCTCCTCTTCTGCAGAGCTCCGGCGTTTCGTCTTCAATTTTCCGACCATTTTTTCCTTCCCCCACCCCCTCTATTTATAGGCAAAGGGGTGGGGAGAGAGATATGGGAACTTTTTAATTTTAAATCCCTTTTGTATCTCTCTCATAATTACCCTGGATTTATTCATCCATTGATGAGGGGAATAACGTTTATTTGTTTTCCTTTTCTGGCGAGGCAATTATGGCTGGATTTCGCACACGAAATCGATGGCGATCGGGCGCTTCGTCTTGTGCGTCGGATCGAGGGATCGGCGCAGATCCGCGTGTGTGCAGATGTCATACGCAACCTCCCCCCGTGCATGGCGGTATTTCCTTCCTTTTCTTTCTTTTCTTTCCTTTTCTTTTCTTTCCTTTCTTTTCTTTCCTTTTTCTTTTCTTTCTTTTCTTTTCTTTCCTTTTCTTCCCTTTCCTTGCAGGACCGGCCGGCCCCTCCATGGGGTTCGGTCCCCACTAGGGCCGGCCCTATGGGGTTCGGACCCTAGTAGGGGCCAGCCCCTCTTGAAGTGGGGTTCGGGTCCGCATCGGTGCGCGCGAGTCGGGTCCGCGTGTCGGGTTTGCATCCGTGTCGGTGCGCGCGAGTTGGGTCCGCGTGTCGGGTTTGCATCCGCGTCGGCACACGTAAGTCGGGTTTGGGTCCGACGAAATTCGTGTGTCTACAATATCATCGAAGACTATTGAGCACACGAGGTGGCATGCACGAGAACGTACAGATGATGGGGTTATGAGACATCCGGCCGACTCTCTGACGTGGAAAGATTTTGATCAGACCTATCCTGAATTCGCATGTGAAGTTTGTAACGTCAGGTTAGGGCTTGCTAGCGATGACTTCAATCCCTTTAGGAATATGAGTGTGTCCTACAATATTTGGCCAGTTGTCCTAGTTCCATACAATTTGTCTCCCTGAATGATCTTAAAAAAGCCATATACAATGCTCTCTTTGCTCATTCCCGGACCCAGGTCGTCTGGTAATGATATTGACGTTTACTTGCAGCTGTTGATTGAGGAGTTGAACGAGTTATGAGAAGTTGGGGCCGATACGTATGATGTCTCGTTGCGCCAGAATTTTCGGATGCATGCAGCTCTTCTATGTACCATCAACGATTTTTCTGCATATGCCAACTTATCTGGGTGGAGTACTAAAGGAAAATTGGCGTGCCTTATATGTAATAAGGAGATAGATTCATTACGGTTAAGGAACGGAGGCAAGTTCTGTTATATGGGCCATCGAAGATTCCTTATTGACGGCCATAAGTGGAGGCAGAACAAAAGAATGTTCAACGGCAAGAAGGAACTTGCAAAGGCCCTAGAGCAGCTTTAGGGGGTAGAAGTCTTGTGTGAATTGGAACAGCTTGATGCGGTGGCACTTGGGAAAGGCAAAAAGAAAAGAACGTATGAAGAATCTGCGTATGAGCATAACTGGAAGAAGAAGAGTATTTTCTTTAAACTACCGTACTGGAGCAGCCTGCTCTTACGATATAACTTGGATGTCATGCATATCGAGAAAAATATATGTGACAATATTATAGGAACACTGCTGAATCTCGACGGTAAGACGAAGGATAATATTAATTCTCGTCTCGATCTTAAGGAGTTGGGCATCCGAAAATCATTTCATCCTCAAGAGATTGGGGATAAGTATGTTTTGCCAGTTGCATGCTATATCATGAGCTCACAGTAGAAGGCAGCCTTATGTGCATTCCTACGGTCTGTGAAAATACTGGATGGTTACTCTTCGAATATCGCACGATACGTGCAAGAGAATGGCCGAAAGTTGTCTGGATTAAAGAGCCATGATTGTCATATTCTTATACAGCGATTGTTATCTCTTGCTATACGTGGGAATTTAACTAAACAAGTGTCTGGTCCGTTAATTGAGTTCAATACTTTTTTCAGACAGTTGTGATCGAAGGTACTTAGACTGGACCAACTTGATCAGATGGAGAGGGATATTACGATCACATTGTACAAGCTAGAGATGATATTTCCACCTTCCTTCTTTGATGTCATGGTGCATTTGACCGTTCACTTGGCAAATGAGACCAAACTCGACGAACCAGTTCATTACCGCTGAATGTATTTTATCATGAGGTAATCGTCTCGTCTCATTTTTTAATGTATTTGATCATTCTTGATGTATTTATCCATAAATTTTTTTCTCAAATTAGGTACTTGCGAATATTAAAATTATATGTTCGTAATAAAAGTCGTCCAGAGAGATCAATTGCTAAAGGATACCTAGCAGAAGAATGTCTGACATTCTGCTTAAGATACCTATATGGTATATACACGCGATTCAATCAACTTGAGCGGAACTATGACGGTGGTCCAATAAACTTTGATGGGGGTCTGTCTATATTTACCGAAATGGGTAGACCTCTAGGAAGAGGCAAAACCCGTCGATTGTCTATAGATAAGATTCAACAGGCACATATGTATGTGTTACGCCAATGTGATGAAGTGTGGCCATTCATTGAGTAAGAATTTTACGATCATTTACTCATTCTTTCAGTCTATTAATTAAGTATATGTGCTAACTATAATCCAATTCATAACCTGTAAAACAGAAAGCATAAAGCCATCATTAATAATCAAGGTACTTGAAATGCTCCACAAATTCATGATCGTGAATTCCTATCGTAGTTCGAGAAACACGTAAGTATTCACATCATTACTGAATTTTATTAACATCCATTACCGAATAATAATTATGTATTCATATCATGAATGTCATGTGGTTATTATAGGCACAAGAGCTACACGACAACCACGATCCGCTGATGAATAAGAATCTCTTGCGCTTATCTTGTAGCCCTTTGCAAGACGTAATATTATTTGATGGTTATATCATGAACGGTTATAGATTTCGGACGAAAGATAGTGAAAAATCACGAAGAATACAAAATAGTTGGGTTGTCGTCAACGGTCAGCAAGAAGAATTAGGAAATATCGACTTCTACGGCGTTCTCAATGAGATTCTCGAGATTAAATTCATTGGTCAAAATCAGATCGTATTATTCAAATGCGATTGGTATGATGTTAATAATCGCGGGACTGGTTATAATGTCGACAAATATGGTTTTATCAGCATCAACACTGGCAAGAGATTGAATACCCAATATCAAGATCCATTCATTCTTACCTCTCAAGCGGAACATATATTTTACGCACCGGATAATACATCTCTAGGTTGGCAAATTATAGTCAGGTCACCACCCAGAAATTTTTATGACATGGGAGATAAAGATGCGGGAGTTGTCGATGGTGATTTGGATGCATACCAGAATGATGATAATCGTTGTCGATGCAATGCACGACGAAAATGAAGAGGTCGATAATATAAATTGGACAGCGAATACAGATCAAATGATAGAAGAGGGATGCGATGAGAGTGATAGAGATGAGACACAAAATGACTAGACTGTATGTAAATCAAATTGTTTCATATGTAAATCAAATTGTTTCATATATAAATCATATTGTTTCATATATAAATAATATTGTTTCATATGTTTATCATATTATTTTATACTATTTCATATGTAAATCAAACTGTTTCATATTGTTTCATATATAAATCATACTGTTTCATATGTAAATCAAACTGTTTAATATTGTTTCATATGTAAATCATACTGTTTCATATGTAAATCAAACTGTTTCAGATGGCATCACGATCGAGGGTTCGTAGAGGCAGGGGTGGGCTAGCTTGGAGCACTCCGGCTGCCACCCCAGGGTCCGAGGCCGAGCCCTCCGGATCTAGTAGTGCTGTTCTCTCTCCACACCAGTTCCTGATGAGGTCGCAGCCTCCGGAGCTTCGAGTAGTACTCAGTACTCAGCTACAGCATCTATGCCCACATGTAATGTTTAGATCTAAAGTTTTATACATGTTGTAAATACTTGTTTAGTACTGATGTATATTTTATTGGCAGGGTCGAGGATCACCAGGCACGTAGGCAACCGGGGCGTGACGACGGCCCAATGCTTGTCGACCTTACGCGAGCCGCTTTTTCTACAGTGGTGCGGCAGGACCTTTGTGGGCGAGCACGCTTCTGACGTCGCCACGTGGGTCAGTATGATAGTACGGGAGGAGATGAATGCCCCTATTGTGGGGATAAAGGGGTGGAAGAAAATCGATGCATCCTATAAGTAGAGAATGTATCAGGTCTTTTTGGTACATTAGTTTCATTAAAGCATTTTAGAATAATATCGTACTTCTTTATAATTTGATTTGATAAAATTACTTGTTTCTAAATTGATTTTACAGGAGAAATTTAAATGGGAGAACATGAAATCGACACCCACCGGGAGGAGTGAGCGGTACAGGGATTACCGTTACGAGCTTTACCAGCTCTACGGTTACTTGGTCGGCGAGCCGGGTGAGGAGTTACAGGCTGCGACCGTAACGAGAGACACGCCACCGCTACACGTTCTACAGTTTTTGGTCGCTCACTGGGCCACCCCTTAGTTTCAGGTATAAGTATTATTTTGTTGATTCGTACTTGTTTTAATGTTATACTAAAAATTTGTATTGATGTTTGAAAATTTAATCGATTGACACAGGCGAGTTCTGTTAAAGGCAAACATAATATAAATGCCTCGACGACACCTGTTCCAGTGAGGGGGAGGACCTCCATGCCCTAGCTTGCCCAGCAGCTGGTAAATGATACAAATATTTTATTATTTAAAGCTCTATAAATATTATATTAACTCATCTATTTATTTTATATATCAAACAGACACAGTCCTTGGGCCACGAGCCTAATCAGACTGACCTTTTTGAGGCCTCTAGGAGGCGGCGTACCGATGGGGTATTTATGGACGACAGGGTTACCTCGCAAGTGGTAAGTAATTAAATTACTGTTAATATATTTGTATACATATGCCATAAAATATCATTGAATATCATTGGTTGTTTTCATATAGGAGAGAATACGACTTATGGTGATCCCGTCGGGCGAGGCCGGCTCCTTCTCCAGCTCAGTATCTGTCGACTCAACGATGGATACTGTGCTCAGACCGGCCACGCACGACCGGGTCCTCTATACGGGCCATGGAGTCACGCCCTCCTCCTACTTTGGACGAGAGGGTATGTGCTCGAGGGCACGGGACATCCAGACCGGTGTTATCACTCAGTTGCAATCTGCGCTAGATGTGGAGCACGAGCTGAGGCAGGCCCTCGAGCATATGGTTGAGGCAGAGCATGAGCAGAGACAGGCCCTCGAGTAGAGGGTTGAGGCGGAGAGGTAGGCCCTCGAGCATAGGGTTGAGGCGGAGAGGCAGGCCCTCGATGAGGAAAGAGAAGCTCGCAGGGCACAGGAGAATCGGCTTAATGAGTTCATAAGCCGGTCTAGCGGTGGCTCATGCTCATGATCAGGTACTTACTAATCTTTATAATATTAGTAAAAAATATGAATCTTACTAATTTGAGTTTAGATCATATTATCACGCTAACATGCTAACTTATGATTTTCCAACGCTTAAAATCTAAATTAGACAATCGGATGGTAAATTGTTAAAATTTTCAATTAGAACTTGCTCGCAAGTCCGAAATACGGAATAATTCTAACTACAAATTATCGAATGCCGATCCGATCGAATCCAAACCTATTTAAAATCCGAAACACGCTAACTTATGATTTTTCAACGCTTAGACTCTAAATCGGTCAATCGGAGCGTAAATTGTTAAAATTTCCAATTAGAACTCGCTCACAAGTCCGAAATATAGAATAATTCCAAGTACAAATTATCGGATGCCGATCTGATAACGATCCGATCGAATCCAAACCTATTACAAATCCGAAACACGCTAACTTATGACTTTCCAACGCTTAAACTCTAAATCGGTCAATCGGATGGTAAATTGTTAAAATATCAAATTAGAACTCGCTTGCAAATCCGAAATACGAAATAATTCCAAGTACAAATTATCGGATGCCGATTCGATACCGATCCGATCGAATCCAAACCTATTTCAAAGCCGAAACACGCTAACTTATGATTTTTCAACGCTTAGACTTTAAATCAGTCAATCGGAGCGTAAATTATTAAAATTTCCAATTAGAACTCGTTCACAAGTCCAAAATACGGAATAATTCGAAGTACGAATTATCGGATGTCGATCCGATGACGATCCGATCGAATCCAAACCTATTTCAAATCCAAGACACGCTAACTTATGATTTTTCAATGCTAAAACTCTAAATCGGTCAATCGGATAGTAAATTGTTAAAATTTTCAATAAAAACTCGCTCGCAAGTCAGAAATATAAAATAATTCCATGTATGAATTATCGGATGACGATCCGATCGAATCCAAACCTATTTCGAATCCGAAACACGCTAACTTATGATTTTTCAACGCTTAGACTCTAAATCGGTCAATTGGAGTGTAAATTGTTAAAATTTCCAATTAGAACTCGCTCACAAGTCCGAAATACGGAATAATTCCAAGTACGAATTATCGGATGCCGATCCGATGATGATCTAATCGAATCCAAACCTATTTCAAATCCGAAACTAACTTATGATTTTTCAACGCTTAGACTCTAAATCGATCAATCGGAGCGTAAATTGTTAAAATATCCAATTAGAACTCGCTCGCAAGTCTGAAATACGGAATAATTCTAAGTACGAATTATCGGATGCCGATCCGATCGAATCCAAACCTATTTCAAATCCAAAACAAGCTAACTTATGATTTTCCAACACTTAGACTCTAAATCGGTCAATTGGAGTGTAAATTGTTAAAATTTCCAATTAGAACTCGCTCGCAAGTCCGAAATACGGAATAATTCTAAGTACGAATTATCGGATGCTAATCCGATGACGATCCAATCGAATCCAAACCTATTTCAAATTCGAAACACGCTAACTTATGATTTTCCAACGCTTAGACTCTAAATCGATAAATCGGATGGTAAATTATTAAAATTTCCAATTAGAACTCGCTCGTAAGTCCGAAATACAAAATAATTCCAAGAATGAATTATCGGATGCCGATCCGATGACTATCCGATCGAATCCAAACCTATTTCAAATTTGAAACACACTAACTTATGTTTTTATAACGCTTAGACTCTAAATCGGTCAATTAGATGGTAAATTGTTAAAATTTCCAATTAGAACTCGCTCGCAAGTCCAAAATACGGAATAATTCCAAGTAAGAATTATCGGATGCCGGTCCGATAACGATCCGATCGAATCCAAACCTATTTCAAATCCGAAACACGCTAACTTATGATTTTTCAACGCTTAAACTCTAAATTAGTCAATCGAATCGTAAATTGTTAAAATTTCCAATTAGAACTCGCTTGCAAGTCCGAAATACGAAATAATTCCAAGTACGAATTATTGTATGCAAATCCGATGACTATCCGATCTAATCCAAACCTATTTCAAATCCGTAACACGCAATCTTATGATTTACCAACGCTTAGACTCTAAATCGGTCAATCAAATGGTAAATTGTTAAAGTTTCCAATTTGAACTCGCTCGCAAGTCTGAAATACGGAATAATTCTAAGTACAAATTATCGGATGCCGATCCGATGATGATCCGATCGAATCCAAACCTATTTAAAATCCGAAACACGCTAACTTATGATTTTTCAATGCTTAGACTCTAAATCGGTTAATCCGAGCGTAAATTGTTAAAATTTCCAATTCAAACTCGCTTGCAAGTATAAAATACAGAATAATTCATAGTATGAATTATCGGATGCCGATCCGATGACGATCCGATCGAATCCAAACCTATTTCAAATCCGAAACACACTAACTTATGATTTTCCAACACTTAAACTCTAAATCGATCAATCGGAAGGTAAATTGTTAAAATATCCAATTAGAACTCATTCGAAAGTCTGAAATATAAAATAATTTCAAGTATGAATTATCGGATGCCGATCCGATGACGATCCGATCGAATCCAAACCTATTTCAAATTCGAAACACGCTAACTTATGATTTTTCAACACTTAGACTCTAAATCGGTTAATCGGAGCGTAAATTGTTAAAATTTCCAATTGGAACTCGCTCGCAAGTCCGAAATACAAAATAATTCCAAGTATGAATTATCGGATACTAATCCGATGACGATCCGATCGAATCCAAACCTATTTCAAATCCGAAACACGCTAACCTATAATTTTTCAACGGTTAAACTCTAAATCGGTCAATCGGATCGTAAATTGTTAATATTTCCAATTAGAACTTGCTCGCAAGTCCGAAATACGAAATAATTCCAAGTACAAATTATCGGATACCGATTCGATGATGAATCGATTGAATCCAAACCTATTTCAAATCCAAAACACGCTAACTTATGATTTTTCAATACTTAGACTCTAAATCGGTCAATCGGAGTGTAAATTATTAAAATTTTCAATTAGATATCGCTCGCAAGTCCGAAATACGAAATAATTCCAAGTACGTATTATTGGATGCCGATCCGATGACGATCCGATCGAATCCAAACCTATTTCAAATATGAAACACACTAACTTATGATTTTTCAATGCTTAGACTATAAATCGGTCAATCGGAGTGTAAATTGTTAAAATTTCCAATTAGAACTCGCTCGAAAGTCCGAAATAAGGAATAATTCCAAGTATGAATTATCGGATGTCGATCCGATGACGATCCGATCGAAACCAAATCTATTTAAAATCCGAAACATGCCAACTTATGATTTTCCAACGCTTAGACTCTAAATCGGTCAATCGGATGGTAAATTGTTAAAATTTTCAATTAGAACTCGCTCGCAAGTCCGAAATACAAAATAATTCCAAGGACAAATTATCGGATGCCGATCCGATGACTATTCGATCGAATCCAAACCTATTTCAAATATGAAACACCCTAACTTATGATTTTTCAATGCTTAGACTCTAAATCGGTCAATCGGATGGTAAATTGTTAAAATTTCCAATTAGAACTCGCTCGCAAGTCCGAAATATGGAATAATTTCAAGTAAGAAGTATCGGATGTCGATCCGATCGAATCAAAACCTATTTCAAATCAGAAATACGCTAACTTAAGATTTTTCAACGGTTAAACTCTAAATCGGTCAATCGGATCGTAAATTATTAAAATTTCCAATTAGAACTCGCTCGCAAGTTCGAAATACGAAATAATTCCAAGTATGAATTACCGAATGCCGATCAGATGACTATCCGATCGAATCCAAACCTATTTCAAATTCGAAACATGCCAAATTATGATTTTCTAATGCTTAGACTCTAAATCAGTCAATCGGATGGTAATTTGTTAAAATTTTCAATTAGAACTCGCCCGCAAGTCCGCAATATGAAATAATTTCAAGAATGAATTATCGGATGCCAATCCAATGATGATCCGATCAAATCCAAACCTATTTAAAATTCGAAACACGCTAACTTATGATTTTTCAATGCTTAGACTCTAAATCGGTCAATCGGAGCGTAAATTGTTAAAATTTCCAATTAGAACTTGCTCGCAAACCCGAAATACAGAATAATTTCAAGTACGAATTATCGGATGTTGATCCGATGATGATCCGATCGAATCCAAACCTATTTCAAATCCGAAACACGCTAACTTAAGATTTTCCAACGCTTAAACTCTAAATCGGTCAATCGGATGGTAAATTGTTAAAATATCCAATTAGAACTCGCTCGCAAATCCGAAATACGAAATAATTCTAAGTATGAATTATCGGATGCCGATCTGATGATGATCTGATCGAATCCAAACCTATTTCAAATCCGAAACATGCTAACTTATGATTTTTCAACACTTAAACTCTAAATCGGTCAATCGGATCATAAATTTTTAAAATTTCCAATTAGAACTCGCTCGCAAGTCCAAAATATGAAATAATTTCAAGTACGAATAATCGGATGGTGATCCAATAACGATCCGATTGAATCCAAACCTATTTCAAATCTGAAACACGCTAACTTATGATTTTTCAACGCTTAGACTCTAAATCGATCAATCGGAGTGTAAATTGTTAAAATTTCAAATTAGAACTCGCTCACAAGTCTGAAATATGGAATAATTCCAAGTATGAATTATCGGATGCCGATCCGATGACGATCCGATCGAATCCAAACCTATTTCAAATCCGAAACACGCTAACTTATGATTTTTCAACGCTTAGACTCTAAATCGGTCAATCGGAGTGTAAATTGTTAAAATTTTCAATTAGAACTCGCTCGCAAGTCCGAAATCTGGAATAATTCCAAGTATGAATTATTGGATGCCGATCCAATGACGATCCAATCGAATCCAAACCTATTTTAAATCCGAGACACGCTAACTTATAATTTTCCAACGCTGAGACTCTAAATCGATCAATCGGATGATAAATTGTTAAAATTTCCAATTAGAACTCGCTCCCAAGTCCGAAATACAAAATAATTACAAGTACGAATTATCGGATGCCGATCCGATGACTGTCCGATTGAATCCAAACCTATTTCAAATCCGAAACATGCTAACTTATTGTTTTACAACGTCTAGACTCTAAATCGGTCAATCGGTGCGTAAATTGTTAAAATTTTCAATTAGAACTTGCTCGCAAGTCCGAAATACAGAATAATTATAAGTACTAATTATTGGATTCCGATCTGATGATGATCCGATCGAATCCAAATCTATTTCAAATCCGAAACACTCTAACTTATGATTTTTCAATGCTTAGACTTTAAATCGGTCAATCGGATGGTAAATTGTTAAAATTTCCAATTAGAACTCGCTCGCAAGTCTGAAATACGGAATAATTCCAAGTATGAATTATCGGATGCCGATCCGATCGAATCCAAACCTATTTCAAATCCGAAACACGCTAACTTATGATTTTTCAACGCTTAAACTCTAAATCGGTCAATCGGATCGTAAATTGTTAAAATTTCCAATTAGAACTCGCTCGCAAGTCCGAAATATGAAATAATTCTTAGTACGAATTATTGGATGCCGATCCGATGATGATCCGATCGAATCCAAACCTATTTAAAATCCAAAACACGCTAACTTATGATTTTTCAACGCTTAGACTCTAAATCGATCAATCGGAGTGTAAATTGTTAAAATTTTTAATTTGAAATCTCGCAAGTTCGAAATATAGAATAATTCCAAGTACGAATTATCAGATGATGATCCGATCGAATCCAAACATATTTTAAATCCGAAACACGCTAACTTATGATTTTTTAACGCTTAGACTCTAAATCGGTCAATCGGAGTGTAAATTGTTAAAATTTCCAATTAGAACTCGCTCGCAAGTCCGAAATACAGAATAATTCCAAGTACGAATTATCGGATGCCGATCCGGTCGAATCCAAACCTATTTTAAATTTGAAACACGCTAACTTATGATTTTCCAACGCGTAGACTCTAAATCGGTCAATCGGATGGTAAATTGTTAAAATTTCTAATTAGAACTCGCTCGCAAGTCTGAAATACAAAATAATTTCAAATACGAATTATTGGATGCCAATCCGATGACTATTCGATCGAATCCAAACCTATTTCAAATCTGCAACACGCTAACTTATGATTTTTCAACGCTTAGACTCTAAATCTGTCAATCGGAGCATAAATTGTTAAAATTTCCAATTAGAACTCGCTTGCAAGTTCTAAATACAGAATAATTCCAAGTACGAATTATCGAATGCTGATCCGATGACGATCCTATCAAATCAAAACCTATTTCAAATCTGAAACATTCTAACTTATGATTTTTCAACGCTTAGACTCTAAATCGGTCAATCGGATGGTAAATTGTTAAAATTTCCAATTAGAACTCGCTCGCAAGTCCAAAATACAAAATAATTCCAAGTATGAATTATCGGATGCCGATCCAATGATGAACCGATCGAATCCAAACCTATTTCAAATCCGAAACACGCTAACTTATGATTTTTCAACGCTTAAATACTAAATCGGTGAATCGGATCGTAAATTGCTTAAATTTCCAATTAGAACTCACTCGCAAGTCCTAAATACGAAATAATTCCAAGTATAAATTATCGGATGTTGATCCGATGATAATCCGATCGAATCCAAACCTATTTCAAATCCGAAACACGCTAACTTATTATTTTCCAACGCTCAGACTCTAAATCGGTCAATCGGATGGTAAATTGTTAAAATTTCCAATTAAAACTCGCTCGCAAGTCCGAAATACGAAATAATTCTAAGTACAAATTATCGAATGCCGATCCGATGACTATCCGATCAAATCTAAATCTATTTCAAATCCGAAACACGCTAGCTTATGATTTTTCAACGCTTAGACTCTAAATCGGTCAATCGGAGCGTAAATTGTTAGAATTTCCAATTAGAACTCGCTCGTAAGTCCAAAATACAGAATAATTCCAAGTACGAATTATCGTATGCCGATCCGATGACGATCCGATCGAATCCAAAACTATTTCAAATCCAAAACACGCTATCTTATGATTTTTCAACGCTTAGACTCAAAATCGGCCAAGCGAAGTATAAATTGTTAAAATTTACAATTAGAACTCGCTCGCAAGTCCGAAATAGGGAATAATTCCAAGTACAAATTATCGGATGTCGATCCAGTGACGATCCGATCGAATCCAAACCTATTTTAAATCCGAAACACGCTAACTTATGATTTTTGAACGCTTAGACTCTAAATCGGTCAATCTTAGCATAAATTGTTAAAATTTCCATTTAGAACTCGCTCACAAGTCCGAAATACAGAATAATTCCAAGTATGAATTATCAGAAGCCAATCCGATTGAATCCATACCTATTTCAAATCCGAAATACGCTAACTTTTGATTTTTCAACGCTTAGACTCTAAATCGGTCAATCAGAGTGTAAATTGTTAAAATTTACAATTAGAACTCGCTCGCAAGTCCGAAATACGGAATAATTCCAAGTACGAATTATCGGATGCCGATCCGATGATGATCTAATCGAATCCAAACCTATTTCAAATCCGAAATACGCTAACTTAAGATTTTTCAATGCTTAGACTCTAAATAGGTCAATCGGAGCATAATTTTATAAAATTTCCAATTAGAACTCGCTCGCAAGTCCGAAATATAGTATAATTTCAAGTATAAATTATCGGATGCCGATCCAATGATGATCCGATTGAATCCAAACCTATTTCAAATCCGAAACATGCTAACTTATGATTTTTCAACATTTAGACTCTAAATTGGTCAATCGGAGTGTAAATTGTTAAAATTTATAATTAGAACTCGCTCGCAAGTCCGAAATATGGAATAATTCCACGTATGAATTATCGGATGCCGATCCGATAACGATCCGATCGAATCCAAACCTATTTCAAATCCAAAAACGCTAACTTATGATTTTTCAATGCTTAAACTCTAAATCGGTCAATCGGATGGTAAATTGTTAAAATATCCAATTAGAACTCATTCGCAAGTCCAAAATACGAAATAATTCCAAGTACGAATTATCGGATGCCGATCCGATCGAATCCAAATCTATTTCAAATCCGAAACAAGCTAACTTATGATTTTTCAACGCTTAGACTCCAATTAGAACTCGCTCGCAAGTCTGAAATACGAAAAAATTACAAGTATGAATTATCGGATGCCGATCCGATCGAATCCAAACAAATTTCAAATCCGAAACACGCTAACTTATGATTTTTCAATGCTTAGACTCTAAATTATAGATATAAACTATTTTTTTTAACAAATACATGTTAATTACAGGAAGTGCAGCGTCAGGGATGAGAGCACCAGCTTTGGTGCCGGACAGCGTGGGGTAGTTGAGCTAAGGCACGCAGCTTCTTTCAGTTTTGGATTGTGTAAATATAATTTTGTAATAAATATGTGATAATTTTTTGGTCTTGTCTGTTATTGTCTGGTATTGTCGTAATATTTGGTAATATTTGATAAATTATGGTAATGATAATTTGTGGTAATTTTTGATAAATTGTGGTAATGACAAATTGTGGTAATATTTGATAAATTGTGGTAATATTTGATAAATTGCGGTAATATTTAATTTTGTCAATTATGGTAATATTTGAATATATTGTGGTATTGTTGTAAATCACAGGAATTAAATAAATTATAGTAATTTTTTAAAAAAAATTATGTGTTTTTATCGACGGAATGTATAAATTCCGTCGGTAATAAGCTATTTTATTTTTTAAAATTATTTATATATTATCGACGAAAATTATTTGTTCGTCGGTAATATATAAACTATTACCGACAGTAAGCCTGTCCGCCGTTGGTAATAAGCCTATATATTGCCGACGGAAGATAAAATATAGTCGGTAATAATTAATTATATTTTGAATTAAATATAAATATATTACCGACGGCAACGTACTAACCGTCGGTATTAATAAGTAATACCGACGGAATTTTATTTTTCGTCGCTGATTTTTCCCGACGCCTTTTTTCCCGACAGACCAGCGACGAAAATGATTTTCGTCGGGAAATATCATTACTGACGGGAAATCAAATTTACCGACGGATATTTTTCGTCGGTGAAAACTGTTTTTTTTGTAGTGATGGGTCAGTTTCAATCGAATTCATGTCCAACTTACTGGACAACTATACAGTGTATACTCAAGTACCTTCATTAGACGAGGGGCTATGAGTTGATTTACACCTCACAGGAACTGACACCGATTGTATATACAAATTCTAACTTTAAGTCAAATTTGGAATCTAGAAAATCAGCATCAGAATTTATATTTATATTAGAAGAAGTAGCTGTTAGTTGATAAAGTGTGAAACAGAAGTGCATCGCGGACTCTACCATAGAAACTGAGTACGCTGCAGTATGTGAGGCAACAAAAGAGACGATATAGCTTAGAATGTTCCTAATGAACTTGGGGTGCATACTAGAGGCTCAATTATATATTGTGCTTTATTACGATAATAGTGGAGCGGTAGCACAAGCCAAGGAGCCAAGGCACCACCAGAAGGAAAAAAAACACATCGAGCATAAGTTACACTTTATTCGATAGTTTCAAAAGAAAGGTAAGTAGCGGTGACATAAATTACATCTGCAGACAATATTACTGATTCTCTTACCAAGGCGATTCCTACCAAGACATTCGAGCGACATGTGGAGACGATATGAGTCAAAATTGTTTTACTTTGCTAGACCAGGCTAGGTGAGAGATTATTAAAATTGATGTATTCTAAACTTGTAAAACTTTATTTGATCAATGAATAAGATTATATATGAGATGCATATTGGTAAGTAATATTGTTATATGTTCTTATATTAGAATAGAGAGTCTTGAATACATAGTAGTCCATATGAATTAAAGACTAAGTGGATTGGTCTCATGTAACCTAAATCAGTTCACGGTTATGATCAGGTTGGTCGTCTCATTATGATAAACTGTTGGAATGACAAAGCATGAGTGGCTTCACTAGGCACAATATCTGTAGCCGAATGGAACCAATACAGTGCACAGATTAATGATTAGACATCGGTGCACTAAGTCTTGTTTCTGTTTATGGTAAAATAGTGCTAAACCCCGAGGAACCACGACTGATGGGCTAACTAGTTGTTAGTGTGCTTTGGCACACCAAAATGTGAGGGTCTAGTTTTATTATCCAAAACCACAGTGTGCTGGTTACCCGACTAATGTCACATCAGCATGCCACTTATATAGGCCATTCACACCCCTAACAAGAGGTGTGCTTATTGGTCTGACTTATGCCGTATTAAACCCATGTATGGTGGTCATTGGTTGGACTGTTAATCAAATCCGATTATTCGGAAGGATAATCAGAGATACAATGTGTATAGTCAACTTGGAAGAAATCGAGTCATATGACTACTCGAGTCTGACGATGTTCTTTACCATTCGAGTCGAGTCATGGTACAAAGTGGAGGGACATCGATTTTACCACTACTAAGCAGAGAATAGGGATATACGATAAAACATGGAACAACTGGGTGAATTAAAGTACAGGCTGCGTCGTACTATGGGTGGCTATGCACGTTAACTAGAACTTAAGGGATCGATGGTACACTCGGGTAGTGTGTTGATCGAGTTCAAGTTAGAATCCATGAACCTCAGACCCTGAAGGTTCCACCTTATCCACATTATGTATGATCGTTGAACCATCTCCTTGTGTCATAGAGTGCTAGTTAAGGAATTGATAAGTCCAACCATAATATGCTTCGTCTATGCATCGCACTAGTGCACGGTAGTTGCATAAGTTCGTGCGTGTACTAGGGGGCAATCTTGGGATAGTACAGAGACATGCACAATGGTTTCCCTATCTCGTGTAAGCGTCGTTATATGGGTGTTATGCATCGGGACATGTTGTGTGTAGACTAGTTGACTTTACTAGGGGCACCCTATGTGTTGACTAAGGGCACCTTAGTGAATAATAAAAGCACTAGTCACACCCCACGTCAGTACGCCATCCGAGTTCTCATACAAAGGGATCGGCCAATTAGTGTATGAGGGCATTTTCAAAAGCCAAAATACCTCTCATGAACTAATGGGGCCGGCCCTATGTGTTAGGGGACAGCATGGCCGGCCCCCTAACTTATAGGACTTGTGAGAAGTCCAAGGAAGGGGGGGCATGTTTAGCAATGGTAGGCTATAGGGGGGCCGGCCACAACTTGCACACGCAAGGTATGTGACCGGCTACAACATTAGGAAAGGGAGAAAAAGGGGGCCAACCTACTACTGCTTGCCTTAGCCCCCTCTCTTCTTCTCCTCTTCTCTCTCTCTCTCTCTCTCTCTCTCTCTCTCTCTCTCTCTCTCTCTCTCTCTCTCTCTCTCTCTCTCTCTCTGATATGCGTGGGTTCGGACTTGGCTTCAGCTTCCTTGCATGGTGAGATTGGGTGAATTAAAAAGGCGTCATCAACTCGCATACCTTCATCTAGATTAATTTCTATAAAATTTTAAATCGTGGAACACACACCATCTACTGACTTTTGACCGGTAATTCGCTTCTGTTGTAGGCTTCTACCATAGGATTTTTCTAACAATCTCATGTCCGAATATAGAAGGATGGTTTTAAATGACGATCAAAATTCAAAAGGCAATGATATATGAGTAGTTTAGGCGAAAAAAGATTTAAACCTTGCCTTAATGACCTAAGTGGTTAAATAAACATGTTGATAATCCTTATCTTAATGATATTAACCTTGCTTTTGCCCAACCCTGACCTTTGAAGGGTTGGGCTAGGGCCCATCATTTTTCAACCCTTAAGGGTTTGGGCTGGACTAGGACATGCCCCTAAAATAAAGGGTTGGGCCCAGTTTGACCCCAACCCTACCCTAGTCCTATCCTTTGACAAGCCTAGTTTATAGTAACCTATTCTTCAACACACTGCAATATTATATGCACTCCTATAAGAATCTCAGAGATTGTCATCTTCTAAGGCTTTACTGACCGTTTGTTTCAACGTAAGTGACTGTGGAAGTCAGAAGTGGAACTTCTGGTCAACCCTCAAAGGCTTATTTTTCAACAACTCGACTTCGGAGCTTTTTGGTCCGAAGTGGGATTTCCCCCATCCGGAAGTGAGATTTTATACGCCACTTCATCAATGCAGAACACTTTTTACACTTCAACCACTTCACTCATAATACTTTTACCAAAATGTTTATGCCACATCATCCCTGCATAGCATATTTTACACTTTTGCTACTTCCATGTATGATACTTTTGCCAAAACAAACATTAGAATTGGCAGAATTACAGCTCCTAGCATTACCAGTCCCATCAAAACAAATAACGGGGCAAGGACTTCTGGCAGGAAGTTCCAGTTAACACTTTTGATACTTCTCCCACTTCCAAACGTCCTATTAGAGTATTAATGGGCAAATGCATTGAACATTCCCACCCTCAGCCATTTTATATCACTATAAACCCATGTTGAAACATTCCCTCTGAATTGAATTCTTGGCTCCATATATGTTGCAAGAGACACAATATACACACAATGGGCCTATCTAATTAGTCCATAAGTAAGACTGACATAAGGAATTGCAGCAGAGTACAAGCAACCGCCTTGTTTTTTGTTATTATTCTCTGAAAAATCCTATTTAGCCATACTTTTTTACTATACTTCTACCTCACTGATATGGCATGGTCACAACCGTCCGTTGCACGGCCCTTGGCAAGCAAAGGGAAGGCTGTGATCGGTGTCACATTAGTGTGGCAAAAAAGAAGCTTGGAATGTATGGGCTCGGTCGGTCTAGACACACAATCGGACGAAGAGTTGGGGGTGGGTGGGTGTAGAAAAACACAACGTCGGTCTCGCCAAAGTTTCACTTACATATAGTCGCTAGTAGGTTTGGTGAATAGGCCAGCCTGCCAACCTCCTTCTAAGTTTCCTCACAACTAAATATTAGGATCTTTATGTGGATAGTGTTGAAGGATCGGATTTTGACTCTGGTGAATCTGTTGCGCCGTCATCATCTGGGTGTGGTGGATGCCCCCAGCCCTTGCTATACAGGGGTTCGCAGGAGACTACTGCTCACCTGCTTCTTCATGGTCTTTTTGCGGTTAATGTTTGGCAGTGGTTTTGCACATTGTTGGGCATTCATGAGAGACCACCGTCCTTGATGTCGCTTTGGACTTCATGTGTTGCAGATCACCCTCAACGACATCGAATGAACAATCCGATATCGAATCGCTCCGACCACGTGGGTAAACAAAGATCAATTGCACAAGAACGATTCTCCGACGAATCGATGTGAAACAAGCAATTCACCACACATTAGAGAAATAGCAAAGCAAGAGAGAAACAACCACAAAGTAATCACACACAGAGAGAGAGTCGAGAGATTTACGTGAAAACTCTTGCGGGAAAGACCACGGGCAAAGACGATTGATCGACCCACAATCATAAAGAAGAAACAAAGTTACAAGCAACTCCCAACTCCAACGAGATAAATTCCCTTCGCCGAGAGCATCTCCATCTTCGCTGAACCTTCTCCAAGCCTCCCTCAAAATTTCCTCTTCAAAGCAATACAAAGCTCTCTCATCCCCAAAGCACTAAACTCCTTTATATATCAGGAGAATAGGTTACACAAGCTTAATCCCGCGATACCCCTAAAATAGTCAAATCTGGAAAGACAAATCGAGCAAGACTGGGTCAACTTGTGTCTATCAGGCATAGCTGTGCACAGGACCGCCTGTAGGCTTCTGCTGAAGGACGCGTTAAAAAACTCAGGGGCCAAAGTCATACGCATGACTGTAGGGTCGTGCGCACGACTTCCTGGGGACAGACACACCTTTTTTCAAAAGGACGCGATGACTTTATCGGAGGGCTAGGTCGTGCGCACGACCTGTCCAGGTCGTACACATGACTGTCCAGGTTGTGCGCACGACTTCTGTAGTTGAGTCATAGCTCAACAATCTCTACCTTGGCAAGAAGTGCGAATCCGAATCCGATCGTCATCTTCATCTGCGCCTTGACGGTGCACAAACAATGCCTCCTCGACATCTCAGGAATAAGCTTATGTAACACATTCTCCTAATATATAAAGGAGTCTAGGGGTTTAGGGATGAGAGAGCTTTTGTATTGCTTTGAAGAGAAAACTTTGAGGGAGGCTTGGAGAGACTTGGAGAAGGTTCGATGAAGAAGGAGGTGCTCTCAGCGAAGGGAGTTCATCTTGTTGGAGTTAGGCATTGCTTATAACTCTGTTTTGTTCTTCGTGATAGTAGATTGATCGATCGTCTTCGCTCGTGGTTTTTCTCGCAAGGGTTTCCACATAAATCTCTCGACTCTCTCTCTGTGATTGCTTTGTGGCTATTTCTCTCTGGCTTTGCTATTTCTCTATTGTGTGGTGAATTTCTTATTCCACATCGATTCGTTGGAGAATCATTCTTATATAATTGATCTTTGTTGACCCACGTGGTCGGAGCGATTCAGTATCGGATTGTTCATCCGGTATCGTCAAGGGTGATCCATAACAAACTGGTATCAGAGCAGGTCTTCATTGTTCTTGATCAATTGTCATGGCAACCAACCATTCGAAGGTGTTGAATCTCAAGATCGACGTAGCGAAATTTGATGGGAAGACTAACTTTGCCATATGGCCAGTTAGTGTCAGAGATCTATTGATTCAATAGGGTCTTCACAAAGCTCTTTATGGTACGAAGGTAAAGCCTGCAGATATATCAGTAGAGGATTAGGAAGAGTTTGATCTTCATGCCTATAGTATAATATGTTCTTGTCTAGGGAAGGAGATCAAGTTTCTCGTCATGTTTTAGAGTTCTGCGGTGGCAATCTGGATGAAGCTAAAAAGCCGGTACATGACGAAATCTCTTACAAGTCGGTTGTTCTTGAAGCATGAGCTTTACAAGTTTCGTATGAAGGAAGGTATTTCCATTTACCAACATCTTATTGACTTCAATCGGATCACGTCTGAATTATTAAATCACAATATAAACATCAAAGAGGAAGACAAAGCTTTTATCCTTATCTTATCTTTACCGAAGCGCTACGAGTACCTCGTTACAACGATGCTCTATAGGAAGGACACTATTGAATTGGAGGAAGTCATATCGACCCTTCTATCCAATGATGTCATGAAGAAGTTGTTGGTTATGGCATCACAGGCAGAGGGTTCTTGCTTGTTCATGGAAAAAGAAAGGTCAGAGAACAAGGGTTCTTCCAAGGGGAAGTTTAGATCAAAATCTATATCAAAGAAATACGCAGAGTGCTATTACTGTCATAAGAGGGGTCATATCAAGTCTGACTGTCCTAAGCTAAAAGCGAAGGAAAGTACGTCTGAGAAGAGTGCATATTCTGAGGTATCGTCTGACAAGACTCAAGTAGCGGAGGGATTGTCAGATTATACAATTCTATTGGTCATAGTTCGAGAGGATCTGAATAATAAATGGATCCTAGATTATGGTTGTTTTTACCGCATGTGTCCCAATCGGGATTGGTTCTTCTCCTATCAGGAGGTGAATGGTGGATCGTTCTTGATGGGGAATAACTTCGCATGCAAGACCATTAGGAAGGAAAAAATCAAAATCCGTATGTATGATGACATTGTTAGGACTCTGACTAATGTTTGACACATTCTAGATTTCTCTCTTGGTACTCTTGATTTTTTGGGATGCAAGTTCACCGCCAAGGTAGAGTTCTCAAGGTATCTCGACGGATTATAACTGTCATAAAGAGTGACAAGATCGGGAGCCTCTACATTCTTTATGGGAGCACTATTACAGGTAGTGCAGTGGTTTCTACTTCGTTGGAAGATCGGGAGACAGTCTCTTCGTAATTGTGGTATAAGTATATGAGCCATATGAGCGAGAGGGGCATTTCCAAGTTAAGCAAGTGGGATTTGCTCTCAGGTGTAAAGAATATCAAGCTTAACTTTTGCGAGCACTGTGTGTTTGAGAAGCAACACCAAGTCAAGTTTGCATTGGGCGGCTCATCGCACGAAGGGGACGTTAAACTACGTCCATACAAATATTTGGGGTCCTTCTAAAGTTGCTTATATAGGAGGATCGAGACTCTTTGTTTCTTTTATGGATGACTATTCTAGAAAGGTCTTAGTCCATATGTTGAAAATTAAAGACTAGGTGTTCGAGACGTTTCGAAGATGAAAGACTTTAATGGAGAAACAAACTGGCAAGAAGTTGAAGCGTCTCCGCAGCGACAATGGAAGATAATGTACATCAAAGGAGTTTCAACATTACTGTAAAGAAGAAAGCATTACCAGGCACTTCACGGTTAGGGAGACACATCAACAAAATGGTGCCATAGAGAGGATGAACCAAATTTTACTCGAGTGAGCACGCTGCATGCTCTCTGAGTCAGGCTTGGATAAAGAGTTTTGGGCAGAGACCGTGAACACATCATGCTATTTGGTGAACCGGTCACCAGCTACGACGATTGCTTAGAAGACTCCAAAGGAGGTTTGATCAGACAAACCTATAGATTACTCAGTCTTGTGAATGTTTGAATGTTCAGCTTACTATCATATCAAAGATAGCAAGCTGGATTCGCGTGCAAAGAAAAGCATATTCTTGGGGTATGCTTCTGGAGATAAAGGGTATATGATTTGGTGCCCATAATCGTGTAGCTTTATAACTAGCAGAGATGTGACTTTCGATTAAAATTAGCTGCAAACTTCCAGCAAGCCGGGGTTAGAGATCGATCTTGAGGGCGAAAGTCACGGTGATCAGTTGCACGTGGAGCTACAGGCTCCTATGGTTTCTACAGAGGTAGAGCAGACTACTCCAACAGAGGTGACTACTCCAGAGGAGACAGTTCAAGTTCCAGTACATCAATCCATTACTGCTGATAGGTAGAAGCAGATTATCAAAGCTCCAGTTAGATACAAGTATGAGGAGTTAGTTGCTTATGCACTAACCCTTATTGATGGTGATGAGCTGACCATTTTTTGAAAGGCAGTCCAGGATAGGGACTGCATTTAGTGGGGCGCGACCATGGGTAAAGAGATAGTCTCTCCATAAGAATCAGACTTGGGAGCTTGTTGCGAGACCCAGAGGGCAAAAAATGATCGGGTGCAAGTGGGTTTACAAGAAGAAAGGGTCGGCTTTAGGCGGTATTCAGTACAAGGCGCAATTGGTAGCTAAATGCTACTTATAAAAAGAAGGCGCCGACTACAATAAAGTATTTTCACCTATGGTGAAGCACACCTCTATTCGCCTTTTGTTGGCTATAGTGGCTTTATTTGATCTCGAACTAGATCAACTAGATGTGAAGACAATGTTCTTGCATGACGAGTTGGAGGAGCTTATTTACATGTAGCAATCTGAGGGGTTCATGATGAAAAGAAAGGAAGACCATGCGTGCCGATTGAGGAAATCCTTGTACGGCCTCAAATAGTCACCAAGACAGTGGTACAAGAGATTTGACACATTCATGAGAGATCACGGGTACGTCCGAAGTGAGTATGATCATTGTGTCTACTTCAGGAAGCTTCGTGACGGTTCTTTGAGATTTCTTCTTTTATATATGGATGACATGCCCATTGCTGTAAAGAGCATATGTCAGATATAAACGTCTTGAAATCTCAGTTGAGCGATGAATTTGAGATAAAATATTTGGGAGGTATAAAGAAAATCCTAGGGATAGAGATTTACAGGGATCGAAATTGTGGTACAGTTCGTTTGACACAAGGGAGCTATCTTCAGAAGGTGGTTTTTCGTTATAGGATGGGTGGTGCTAAGCCAGTTAGTATCCCCCTTGCTGCACACTTTCGACTATCGGCGAGACAGTCTCCAAGCACTGATGACGAGCATGTTTACATGGCTCGTGTGCCATATGTGAGCACAGTCGACAATTTGATGCACGCCAAGGTCTGTACCCATTCAGATATTGCACAGGCGGTCAGTGTGGTCAGTCGTTATATGATCGATCCAGGAAAGGAGCATTGGTAGGCCATGAAGTAGATATTACGGTACCTTCAGGGTGCACTAGATTTGGGGTTACTCTTTCAGCGGGACGACAAGTCAGTCAGAGATACAGTGGGATATACTGATGCAGATTATGCTAGTGACCTGGATGGGCGTCAGTCCATGATAGGTTATTTGTTCACAGTGGTAGGTGGTTTGGTGAGTTGGAAGGCCTTCTTAAATGACACTGTTGCATTGTTTACGACAGAGGCTGAATACATGGCCATTACGGAAGGCGCCAAGGAGGTGATTTGGCTCCAAGACATTGTGGGTAAGTTTGGTCTTTCGCAGGTTAGCATGGAGATGTTTTTCAATATCCAGAGCACTATCTACTTGGTGAACGACGATCAAGTCCATCACTCACGGACAAAGCATATTGATATACGTTATCACTTTGTTCAGCAACATATCAAAAAGAAGGCGATTTCTTTGAAAAAGATTTTCACGTATGATAATCCTGCTGACATGTTAACAAAGCCGATTCCATTGACTAAGTTCAGGCATTGCCTGAGTTAGGTCAAGATGATTTGAGGAGTTTCGTACCTTTGGGTGCTGGCACCTTCAGGGTGCTTTGCGGGTCTTCGGGATGCGTTTCGGGATGCCGAGGAGGCATCGTTTGTGCACGATCAGGGTACAGAGACGACGATCAGACACGTACTTACATATCTCACAAAGGTGAAGATTGTTGAGGTATGGCTCGACTGTAGAAGTCATGCGTACGACCTAGCCCTCCGTTAAAGTCGACGTGTCCTTTTGGAAAATGGTGTGTCTGTCCCTAGACAGTCGTGCACATGTTTTTGGCCCCCGAGTTTTTCGATGCGTCCTTCATGGAAAGCCTACAGGCGGTCGTGCGTACGACCTTGCCAGGTCGTGCGCACAACTGTGCCTGACAGACACAGGTTGACCCAGTCTTGCTCAATTTGTCTTTCCAGATTTGACTATTTTGGGAGTATCTCGGGACTAAGCTTGTGTAACCTATTATCCTAATATATAAAGGAGTCTAGGGTTTTGGGGATGAGAGAGCTTTTGTATTGTTTTGAAGAGAAAACTTTGAGGGAGGCTTGAAAAAAGTTCGGCGACGAAGGAGATTCTCTTGGCGAAAGGAGTTAATCTCGTTGGAGTTGGGCGTTGCTTGTAACTCTGTTTTGTTCTTTGTGATAGTGGATCGACCGATTGCCTTTGCCCGTGGTTTTTCCCTCAAGGGTTTCCACGTAAATCTCTCGACTCTCTCTATGATTGCTTTATGGTTGTTTCTCTCTTACTTTGCTATTTCTCTATTGTGTGGTGAATTGCTTGTTCCGCATCGATTCGTCGGAGATTTATTCTTGTGCAATTGATCTTTGTTGACCCATGTGGTCTGAGCGATTTAGTATCGGAATTTTCATCCGGTATCATTAAGGGTGATCCGCAACATCATGGAGGTGGAGGCATATCTGTAGATCGTGGCAACGAGAATGTGACATCGTTGTTTTAGCCGTTTGTTGGCACATCTGGCAGGAACACAATTTGTGAGTTTTTCGTGGATGTGTATGGTCAGCCGAGGATGTTGTGTATGTTATATGTCTCTATTTTAGAGTGATGTCATGGACGTGTGAGCCCCATGGATATCAATCTTAGGTTGTTTTGTGACCGTTTGTAACTTCCTTCTTTTATCTCTCTAATAAATTGGTTAGGGTTCATGCCTAACCCCCCTCACCTCGAGGGTTCTCAAAAAAAAAAAAAAACTAAAGGAAAAAAAAAGGTTTATGTGTCTAAGGTCCCTAATAGGAGATGTGATTAGTCTAAAGTTTCTGAAATTAAACTTCAGTTAATCGAAAGTATCTAATTTTTTCTATATCCTGAAATTACCCTCACCTCTCCTCTCCTTTCACCCCTCTCTCTCTCTCTCTCTCTCTCTCTCTCTCTCTCTCTCTCTCTCTCTCTCGTATCAATGGCGGAAGCTGAGCATGAGCAGCGATGGTTGAGGCAGGAATAAGCAGCAGACTGGGCGGCGGTGGAGGCAACGTGTGTGATCAGTGGCCTCAAGCTGCAGCTGCTCGCCACTGTTGCCCGACGGCAGCGAGCACAGAAAGCGAGAAGCGACGGGCGGCAGATGGATTTGGTTTAGGATTTCTAGTTCTAAGGTTCATCCCATGACCTATAGATCTTAGGATTTAGGACTAGGTTTTGAATTTCTAGGTGTAGGGTTCATCCCATGACCTATAGATCTTAGATTTTAGGTTAGCTTCGGTTTTAGAAAGGTATAATACGAAATCTAAAATCGAAGTCCTATGAGGGATATTTTCATCCACATGGACTTTTAGTCTAAAACCGATCTCCTAAATAAGACTTGTTGTAAAGTCCTCCCCATTTTTTTTTTTTTTTTATGGCAGTTCAATATAACCATTATAACAGTCTGTATTTGCTTCACAGCTAGCTCATTGTGAGCTAATAATACATAAAATACAATCTATGCACACATTTTCCACCAAACAAGTTGTGACTTTAACACTTTAAATATAAAACCAAGTGAAACCTATAGATTAACCCATGTTGGGTCAACCATGATAAACAAGTTGGGTCTATTGACTTCCTCCAACCGATTGATCGTAGACTTGGTAACAATTCAAAACATTGTGTTGGCACTAAAATAAACGAAGTCAAACCACATTGGATCATCTACTCCAAAATCTCATGACCACTTGAAAATGGACATCAAAGAACACAAATGTGAATGCTCGATGGCTCGAAGATTTTTGTCCGATAAGGAAAATTGAACTCAATGATTAGGGTTCCATCTTTGTTTACGGTAGACGGAAATCGAAAGATGATTAATCAATTGAATTGGAGCTGGCATCCGAGGGATAGGATAGATTGAAATGGATACTGCATTCGAATGGACTAGGGGCTTCATCGGTTATTTCGAACGGGTCATGCTTTATTGTTGCATGTTTTGTTTAAGGATTCACACATGCTGCCCTTTCGAATATAAAAAACATCATCTCAGCGATTTGAGTGACCAATTCTCGGATATAAGCTAAATATAAGCTAATAATCCAATCGATCTAGTTGTTCTTTTTTTTTTTTTTACGGGGGGTGGGGGGGGGGGGGGGTAATGTGTGAGAGGTCCCTGACAATAGATCCATCCTGTGAACAGGACACCTTAAAGTTTGATTTAGCCTAAAGTCCCTGTCTTTTTTGGTAAACACGAAACTACCCCCTCCCCCCGGTTTCTTCTCCCAAGTCTCCCGAGCAGCTCCGACAACTGCAGTAGAGGTGGTGGGGGCAACGGTCAGTAGCTTCGAGGGTAGTGACGAGCAGCTCCGGTGGTGGCGGCTAGCAGCTCTCTGTTCTGTAATCTATATAACATGGGACGACGATCTACATGCTGACTAGACAAAATTGAACGTTGACTAGACAAAAACGCGCATACTGACTTGACAAAATTGGCCCCCACTCTCCATCTCTCTCTCTCTCTCTCTCTCTCTCTCTCTCTCTCTCTTTCTTTTCCCTATGGTCTCTCTCTCTTCCCCTCTCTCTCTCCGTCTCTCTCTCTCTCTCTTTCCCACGATCTCTCTTTCTCTCTCCGTATCTCTCTCTCTCTCTCCGTCTCTTTCTCTCTCTCTCTTCTTCACTATTTCTCTCTCTTTGTTTCTCTCTCTCTTCCACGTGATCTCTCTCTCTCTTCCCCATAATCTCTCCCTCTCCATCTCTTTCTCTCTTCCCTACGATCTCTATCTTTTTCTGTCTCTCTCTTCTCCACGATCTCTCTCTCTCTTTCTCTTCCCCATGACCTCTCTCTCTCTCCCTCGCTCTCTCCATCTCTCTCTCTCTCTCTCTCTCTCTCTCTCTCTCTCTCTCCGTATCTCTCTCTCTCTTCCCCACAATCTCTCTCTCCGTCTCTCTCCCTCTCTCTCTCTCCTAGGGGGTTAGGTAGACCAAATCTTATGCCGTATTTATCTGCCCCATCGTTTGCCCTTGAAGTCACAACCGTTCGTTGCACCCAGACCCGATTGGTGCATCGCACTTAGCCCTAACCGGCAAGCAAAGGGACGACATTGATCAGGTACAACTTGGAGAATATGTCAGGGGGCCAATCACATCTGTTTCTTTGTTAGCCGGTTAGGGCTGAGTGTGATGCACGGGTTGGGTATGGGTGCAACGGACAACTGTGATTTCGGTTCGGGGGGTGGGAGAGGGGGGGGGGGAGGCACTTAGACCCGACCGGTGCATTGCACTCAGCCCCAACCGGCAGGCAAAGGGACGACAGTGATCAGGTACAACCTGGAGAATATATCGGGGGGCCAATCACATCTGTTTCTTTGCCAGCCAGTTAGGGTTGAGTGCGATGAACGGGTTGGGTATGGGTGCAACGGATGACTGTGATTTGGGTTTGGGGGGGGGGGCACTCAGACCCGACTGGTGCATCGCACTCAGCCCCAACCGGCAGGCAAAGGGACGACAGTGATCAGGTACAACCTGGAGAATATGTCGGGGGGCCAATCACATCTGTTTTTTTGCCAGCCAATTAGGGCTGAGTGCGATGGACTGGTTGGGTATGGGTGCAACGGACGATTGTGATTTGGGTTCCGGGGGGGGGGGGCGGTGGTCATGCCGAAGGCGCCCGCTTCATACCAATTGGCATAGGCATGTGCTAGTCAGAACACGTACTATGGTATTTACCAAGATGCAATCCTAAGTTATCACCCAGCTAAACTATAAGTTTTTACGAGCTATAGACCTCCTCAATTCCAACAGCGGATGGGTTAGGTTTAGGATTTCTTTATCTAGGGTTCATCCTATGGCCTTAGATCTTAGGGTTTAGGGTTATGTTCGGTTTTAGAAAGAAATGACATGAAATCTAAATTTGAAGTCATGTGAAGAGTATTTTCATCCACATGGACTTTCCACTAAAGTGAACCTTTGTTTGTCCTTTAGCTAAAACTATTTCCTAAAAAGGACTTGTTATGAAGTCCCCCCCCCCCCAAAATTATATACCAGTTCAATTTAATCATTGTAACAGCCTGTAGTGGCTTCACTGTAAGCTCATTGTGAGCTAATAATACATACAATACAATCTATGCACACATTTTCCAGCAAACAAGTTGTGACTTAACTATATATAAAACCTAGTGAAACCTATATAGATTAGCCTATGTTGGGTCAGCCATGATAAGCAAGTTGGGTCTATTGACTTCCTCCAAATGATCGATCGATCGTAGACTTACATTGTGTTCGCACTAAAATAAACGGAGTCAAACCACATTGGATCATCTACTCCAAAATCTCATGACCACTTGAAAATGGACATCAAAGAACACAAATGTGAATGCTCGATGGCTCGAAGATTTTCGTCCGATAAGGAAAATCAAACTCAATGATTAGGGTTCCATCTTTGTCTAGGGCAGCCGAAAATCAAATGATGATTAATCAATTGAATTGGAGCTGGTATCCAAGGGATAGGACAAATTGACATGGATACTGCATTCAAATAGACTAGAGGCTTCATCGTTATTTCGAACGGGTCACGCTTTGTGGTTGCATGTTTTGTTTAAGGATTCACACAAGTTGTCCTTCGAATATAAAATGCATCGCAGCAGTCTGAACAATCGATTCTCGGATATAAGCTAATAATCGAATCGATCTAGTTGTTCTTTTTTTTTTTACCCTGCAATTTTGCATATAGTCCCCTGCAAATTAGGCTAATTACATATTAACCTCTGAAAACATAATATTTACATATCGACCCCTAAAAACTTGGTTTATTGTGTAAATCAACGTCTCAATTTAACTGACATCTATTTGTGGGGAATAATAGATGCATAATTATAGATTACCTTCACCCATTACTATCAGACGAACTTTAGCCATACGATGTCTTTAACTTGAGGTCTCAAATGATCATTTTACCCTCAAAGCAACGTTAACCTAACCTCACTTGCTCTTCATTTGCCCTAATTTAGAATTTTTTGTGTTTGATTCTCCGATCCTAAAAGGTGTACGTAAAACCACCCGCCCTAGCAAAACAGTCGTATGAAACTATCAATCAAACAATAAATATAACTAGAATGTTTCCCTTAAATAAACACCAGTTAGCCTGAGGGTTTATTTGCACAAGTAGCCTAGTTTTTAAGGGTCAATATGTAAATATGCAGAATTAGCCTAGGGAGTTATCTGTAAATTTTTTTATGTTATGGATCTAGATTTTTTTCAGACCTTCCTCTTGTGTGTGTGTGCTTGAGGATCTAGTTGTACTTTAGGAAAGCAAGATGATAAATACTGAGGTTTTACTTGCATGGTTCATACCGCGTGTACTCAACAAGGAAGTCATTGAAGTTGTCAAATGGCTTTTTTCAATATTTGATGGAGTCTCTTTGTGAGTTATGACTTTCATCAAGACAAGTTACATATAATTCATGTGTTGATGATAATTAATGAAGGGGAAATTTCATCAAGATAGACACCCTCAATTTCAATCAATAGGCCAGGAGTCATAAGACTTTTGTTGGGATTTAGTCCTCGCATCGGTTGTGGACGGGCAACGATCGTCCTCTTATACCCTCTTGTGGGTCTCCCCTTACGACTTAGGTTTTGGGAGGTGAGGGTACGTACAATTTAGAGCCAAGACAGAATTACAATTGTATGGACTCAAAAGTAGTTGCCGATGTCATAATTAACATCATTACTTTTATAATGCAGTCTTAGAACACTTGGGGAGGTTCTCGGGCCTTGGTTGGGATTTTGCAAACTTGGGTTCGGCTTGGGTTCAAAAACCTCAAACCGAACAAAATAATCATCGGCTGGATGTAGTTTGCCTGACCATCAAATAACCTAACACTCGGCCTAACCCGACTTATATACAAGCTCAGGCAACCCAAACTTAACCTTAGTTGTCCATGTTGAGCTCAGGTTGGACTTGGTTAAGGATACAACACTATGAGTTGGGCTCGGGTTGATATACCAATTAACACACCCAAGTTGTAGCCCTACTCGCTGCTGCAAATCTACCGAAGAATATTCACGTATAAGTAATGCCATTGAGAAGCATACAAATACGTACAATTGATGGTTATCGTATAATTGGAGGGTCGTTTATGAATTGTGACACTGGAGGGAGCAATTAGTAAGATAGCTTGTGGGGACCACTTTATTCAAAGAAGCCCCTCCACTTAGAATCTCTAACCTAACATGCAGATCATAAGACATATTCAAAGGAGCATGAACAATAAAGGTGACAAAGAGATGAAGAGCCCTAGTCCAAGTTTGGCTCCCTCTAGTTCAATGCAACCACCATCATTTAACATAAAACCCCATAAGAGTAAATTATGATATAAGCTTGCCAAAGCTCAAGGGCTATGTTGTGGCCTCCCCAATGTAAAAACAAGACTAAATAACGTTTGGAATTTAATTTTTGGTACATTGCACTTGGTTAGTCGACCGATGGATTACAATAGTCGCCACACATAGCCTAAGAGCCCTTAGGGGCCTACAGGAAGTCGCCACAACTAAGCAGGGAAGAGTCGCCACACCGAACGAGAGCGTGCCACACAAAGCGGAAGAAAGGGGCCACGCTCCGAGAGTCGCCACACAAGGTGGAGAAAGGGCAAGCATACACATCCGCAAATCCGAACGGAAGTACCCATAGCGGAATTCGAATTGTGACCATCGGTTGCGGCTGCAAGAGGGAGATGAACACCAACTGAGCTATCAGTTGAGATAAGGTTCATGGAAACAGAGTTGAAAGCTTGTGTGGAGATTTTTGACTTCAAACATGGCAACCTTTACTTTTGGGCTATAGTCCTCTTTTCTTTTGCATGGGCTCAATAGAAAAGTCCCATGTACGATGTTGTATGCCACGTGCTCAATGTATTAATTAATTTTGCCATAGTAGGGGGAGGTATTTATGATTTTGCCAAGTCGCCATTGTTTGTTCTAAAGATTCTTGAATTGACACATTTACATGCATGATATGTAACTAAACTAGTGGATGTCTGTGCCTGTCGGCACTGCAGCGGGCCATCTTCAGAGAAAATACATTTGCCGGCACTGCAGTGGACCGCCTTCGACGGCAACACACCTAAACGCTTTCGGCAACAAAACATTTTCGACGACAACACCGGCATTCATAGGGACACCCATTTTCTCGCCCGTGCCGATCGGCACGAAGCGGGCGCCTTCGGCGCGACCAACTCCCCCTCCTCCTATAATCGATCAATCACAACTGTCTCTATTCAAACGAATTCCTCGAGATCGACCTGATGGTTTGGGGTGGCCGAAATTTCAACAGGCGGGTTTATAGCCGTTAATGCGCACAACGATCATGGGATGAACGGTCAGGCTTAGTGCAGTTTAAATGGGCCGGGGTTTTAGGGGTTTAGTGCAGTTTAAATGGGTCGGGATTTGAAACCAAGGGGAGGAAGTTGGTTTATGGAAAAATAAAGATTGGGCGTTGATTTTTGAACGAATGGTTAAATCTAATCGGTTTATTTTTGTCCAATCAGCTTGTCCTAGTCAGCTTTCGTTTTGTCTAGTCAGCACAAAACCGACGTGCCTTGCTATATAGATGCATTGCTATGTGGACTAGTACAAACTTTGTGGATTTTTTGCGGCCTTATCCTGAGCTACCACCGTAGGCTGATTGGAAGAGGCTCACTCGTGATGTAATTTGTTTTCTTCATTCGTTTTTTCTATTTAAAAGATTGGGGTTTTTCCTTACCCCTCTCTCTCTCTCTCTCTCTCTCTCTCTCTCTCTCTCTCTCTCTCTCTCTCTCTCTCATTAGAGGGCTTCGTTTTTTTTTAAAAAAAAAGAAAAACACTGGAAGCTCTCTATTTATAGCGGGAAAAAAAAAACTGGTTTGCAAGGAGAACAAGAAAATGCTCTTTGGTTTTTCTCTATGTTTGTGTTGTTGTGTTGAGCCTTAACTTCCCAGGTACATAAAACCATAGGCAAAGCCCGAAGCCCATTTGCAGAGACGCGGATTAGGACCCAGACCCTGACCGGCTCAGCGATATTCCCATGTGTTCTTTACCAAGTCCTTGGAGACGTGTGTGTATGTGTTTTAGAATTTACTAATTTTTTGTAGTTATTCTATCTAATGTAAGATGATTATGCTCACAAAAAATGAGTACATTCTAAGACTCTTAGGGGTATCAAATGGGTGGTTGCCCATTTCATCGAAATAAGCCGCCAGCCTATACCCCGTATCCTCTCTCTCTCTCTCTCTCTCTCTCTCTCTCTCTCTCTCTCTCTCTCTATATATATATATATATATATATATATATATATATATATATATATAATATATATATATATATATATATATATATATAGATGGGTCGGGTTACATGTACAGTCGGGTTGGGTTGTATGGTCATACATGTACATATATATTGGGCTTGAGTCCCTCAATAGAGAGTATTATATTCCTCTCCAAACCCTAGCCGTCATCTCCTAACATGGTATCAGAGCTCTAGGGTTCTCCTGCGCGGCAATGTCGACGACGGTCTTCTCCCTCCGGCAGCACCTCCCCTCCGGCCTCCGTTCACCTGATCGGCAGCCCTCCCCCCCCCCCCCCCCCCCCCCCGCCCCTCCTCCTCACCCACCCGATCGGCAGCTCCCTCCCCTTCTTCCCTCCTCCACTCGCCCACCCCGCCCGGCCCCCTTCCTCCACCCGCCCACCCCGCCGGCCCCCCTTCTCCACCCGCCCACCCCCCCGGCCCCCTCCTCCGCCCTACAGCCCCCCGCCGACCCCCCCTCCTCCACCCGCCCACCCCCCCGGCCCCCTCCTCCGCCCTACAGCCCCCCGCCGGCCCCCTCCTCCGCCCTACAGCCCCCCCTCCTCCACCCGACCACCCCGCCGGCCCCCTCCTCTGCCCTACAGCCCCCCGCCGGCTCCCCCTCCTCTGCCCGACAGCCCCCCGACCCCCCTCCTCTACACCCCCCCCCCCGACCCTCCTCCTCACCCGACAGCGCCCCCCCCCCCCCCCGACCCCCCTCCTCCACCCGATCGCCCCCCCCACACCTTACCTTAGCCCACCCACCCCTCCCCTGTACCCCCGCCCCCTCCTACACCCCCTGAAGCCCCACCGCCCCCCCCTTCTCCTCTGTACCGAACTGCCCGTCTCCTCTGTACGGAGTGCCTCAGACCTTCCTTGTACCGGCTCGCCCCGTACTTCAGGGATATGACTTCCTACAGCATCTCTTGGCTCCCATACTGCCTGCACACCATCGCTGATCGTCGAGTCCCTCCGTCTCCTCGTTTTGATGGTATTCTCGGGCCACGTCCCTCCACCACATCAGTCGACTGTGGACGTAGTCAGGGTCTCCTCCGATATTATGGCGAGACTGCTGCTGCTGCTGATCTCCCTACTCCAGCACCGCCTGCCACCACTCTTGCTCCGCCTCGGTCTTACTCCGACCGCCTCCAGCGCTTTGAGGACTTACTGTTGCGATACCTCGCCTCCACCAGCTCTTCGACAGATCACGGTCTCTCTGCCACTCCGGGTACTTCTGCTCAGTCTCGGTCTTACTCCGACCGCCTCCAGCGCTTTGAGGAATTACTGCTTCGGTACCTCGCCTCCACCAGCTCTTCGACAGCTCACAGTCTATCTGCCACTCCGGGTACTACTGCTCCATGGATCTTCGACTCGGGTGCCTCCTGACACCTCACCTTTGACTCCACTGTCCTCACTGACTGTTCTCCCACTACCATCCACCAGGAGGTTCGCACTGCGGATGGGACTCTCGTCCCTATTCCGCAATGTGGATCCGTCACTACTACCTCTGACCCTTCTGGTCGCCTGACCCTACCCCATGTCCATCATGCCCCCCGTCTTAACATTAATCTGATCTCTATCAGTTCTCTTTGCGACTCTGGCCTGACTGTCACCTTCACCCCTTCTGTTTGTGTTGTGCAGGATTCGCGGACGGGTCAGAGGATTGGGCTGGGCCGTAGAGCAGGAGGACTTTACCAGCTGGACCATCTCCATGTGTCTTCTGTTCCTGTTGCGTCTGTCATGTCTGTTACCTCCGATGCCGACCAGTGGCACAGAAGGTTAGGTCATATATCGAGTGATCGACTCAAAAGCGTATTCCGTTCGGGCACTTTGGGTCGAGCGTCCTTCTCCCCTCTTTCTGTTTGTACGGGTTGTAGACTAGCAAAGCATCTAGCTCTTCCATTCTCTGCTAGTGCTTCCCAATCTGATACTTTATTTGATTTAGTACATTCGGGCATTTGGGGTCCTGCACCTATTACATCCATTTCGGGTTACATGTACTATGTGTGTTTTATCGATGACTACTCTAGGTGCACCTGGGTTTATCTTATGCGTCATCGGTCTGAAGTCCCTCACATCTTTAGGAGATTCACCACTATGATACACACTCAGTTTGGTCGGCGTATCAAGACCTTTCGGTCTGATTGTGCCAAGGAGTATCTCTCCTCTGAGATGCGTGAGATTCTTCAATCTCACGACACTCTTCACCAGCAGTTCTGTCCCCACACCCATGAGCAGAACGGCGTTGCCGAACGCAAGCATCATCATGTCCTTGAGACCGCACAAGCTTTGCTTCTCTCTGCGTCTGTTCCTCACTCTTACAAGGCTGAAGCTGTTATGACGGCTGTCCACCTCATCAATATCACTCCGTCATCTGCTCTGTCCGGTGCCACCCCATATGAGCGTCTCCACTCCAGCCCACCTGACTACTCTCTTCTTCGCACGTTTGGTTGCACGTGCTTCGTTCTTCTTCCTCCCCATGAGTGCACCAAACTCTCTGCGAGATCTGTTCGGTGTGTTCACTTGGGGCTCAATCGGGAGCACAAGGGGTATCGTTGTTACGATCCCTTGGCTCGCCGGATCTGTGTCTCCCGTCACGTTTTCTTTATTGAGGATGTCCCGTACTTTTTCCCTGAGTCTCGGGATATTTCCTTGCCTCCTGTGTCACCCTCCTCGCCTTCATCACCTCTCCACATCCCCGTTCTACCCCCGTTTTATGTTGCCCCACCCACGCCTACTCCACCTCCATCTTCCCCGCCACCTCCACCACCACCACCACCTCCTCAGTCTCCCTCGCCCACCTCCACCACCACCCGTTACTCGTGTCTATGTACGTCGGTCTACATCTCCTCCTCCAGAGTCGGTTCACACTAGTACTCCCTCGCCTGATGCTGTTGCCCCCTCCTCCCCGGTCGTGGATCCTGCTCCTGTTCGGCGCTACCCGGTGCGCGAACATCACCCTCCTGACAGATATGACTACTCTCTGGACTGGTTTGGCTACTCTGCCTTTACCTCTGACTCTCCTGACTCCTCTGGCTACTCTGCCATTGCCTCCTATTCTCCAGCTTATCAGGCTTTTCTTACCGCACTTCACACCCACCGGGAGCCCCAGTCGTACCGTGAGGCAGCTTTACACCCAGAGTGGCAGCTGCTATGTCAGTTGAGCTTGAGGCTTTTCAGCGGATCCAGACATGGGATTTGGTGCCTTGTTCCTCAGGTGTGGTGCTTTTAGCTACAAGTGGATATTCAAGGTCAAGACTCGACCTGACAGATCCATTGAGCGGGCACAAGGCCCGCCTCGTTGCTCGTGGCTTCTTCCAGGAGTATGGGATTAATTACAAGGAGACGTTTGCTCCAGTTGCTCGGATGACTACTGTACGCACCCTCTTGCTGTGGCAGCTGCTCGAGGGTGGCCTCTCCATCAGATGGATGTCACCAATGCGTTTCTCCACGGTGACCTCTCCGAGGAAGTCTACATCGCTCCTCCTCCGGGCGTTTCAGTTCCTCCAGGGCACGTGTGTCGTTTGCGCCAAGCTATCTATGGGCTCAAGCAGGCCCCTCGTGCCTGGTTTGAGCAATTCCGTAGTGCAGTCCTGGCCGCCGGGTTTGTTGAGCGCCACTCCAACTATGCCCTGTTCACTCGCTCCTCCAGTCAGGGTATTGCAGTTTTTCTTCTCTATGTGGATGATATGATCATCACTGGGGATGACAGTGCCACCATAGCATCCCTTTAGCGTCACCCTCCAGAGTCAGTTTGAGATTAAAGATCTGGGCTCTCTTCGCTACTTTTTGGGCCTCGAGATTGTCCGGTCAGCTCGTGGTCTGTTGGTCTCCCAGCAAAAGTATATCTCCGACATCTTTACTGATGATGCTCTTACTGACTCTCGCACTGCTGACACACCTATGGAGCTCAATTTGAAGCTTCTAGCTACAGATGGTGAGCCGCTCTAGGGATGTCTCTCGCTACCAGAGGTTGGTTGGGATGCTCGTCTACTTCACTATGACCCGGCCAGACATTGCCCATGCTGTTGGCATTGTCAGTCAGTTTGTTCAGGCTCCGCGTTCAGTTCACTATGCAGCTGTCCTTCGGATTATCCACTACCTCCGAGGCACCGTCACCCGTTCACTACTATTTCCCTCCACCTCTCCGTTGGTACTGCGTGCCTACTCCGATGCCGATTGGGCAGGAGATGTAGCCACTCGCCGCTCTACTACAGGATACTGTGTATTTCTGGGTAATTCGCTTATTTCGTGGCGCAGCAAGAAACAAGAGTCTGTTGCTCGCTCCAGCACCGAAGCCGAATACAGGGCTATGGCTTCCACCACCGCAGAGATTGTCTGGCTTCGCCGCCTTCTGCTCGACTTGGGAGTTGTGATATCCGGGCCCATGCCTCTCTTCTGTGACAACCGGGAGTGCTATTCAGATTGCTAGCAATCTGGTCTTCCATGAGCGAACAAAACGTATTGAGGTTGATTGTCATTATGTTCGCTAGGAGTTTCTCGATCACACCATCTCCTTACCATTCATTTCATCATCGGAGCAGACTTCTGATTTTCTGACGAAGCCCCTTACGATTGCTCGCTTCTAGCACTTTATCGGCAAACTCTCGGTTCATGATCCACCGTGAGTTTGAGGGGGAGTGTTAATGTATAGAGATGGTTCGGATTACATGTACAGTCGGGTCGGGTTGTATGGTCATACATGTACATATATATTGGGCTTGAGTCCCTCAATAGAGAGTATTCTATTCCTCTCCAAACCCTAGCTGTCATCTCCTAACACACACACACACACACACACACACACACACACACAACACACACACACACACACATATATATATATATATATATATATATATATATATATATATATATATATATATATATATATATATATATATATATATATATATATATATATATATATATATATATATCTATATAGGGGCGTGTTAGGATGCGGTGTCACGTCGCAGCCGTCTGATGCACCGCTGCGTGCATCGCATGCACGCAGCGGGTGCATCAGACGACTGTGGTACGACACCGCACGCCGCATTTTATCATTCCTCTCTCTCTCTCTCTCTCTTTCTCTCTCTCTCTCTCTCTCTCTCTCTCTCTCTATATATATATATATATATATATATATATATATATATATATATATATATATATATATATATATATATATATATATATATATATATATATATAATATATATATATATATATATATATATATATATATATATATATATATATATATATATGATATATATATATATATATATATATATATATATATATATGGGGCGGGGAGCCTGCACCCGAGGTGCAGCAAGAACGCTGCACCTCTCGCTTGTTTACCTACCTAGAAGTTTTGGAATTTGATGAAATTTGGTGAGGGTGTTGTCTAGGGTAAGATGATTATCCTCACAAATTTTCATCAAATTCCAAAACTTCTAGGGGGGTCAAATGGTCGAAGCAAAATCTGCAGATTTTAACGGTGACTGCGGACGACTGATTTTGCTTCGACCATTTGACCCCCCTAGAAGTTTTGGAATTTGATAAAAATTGGTAAGGATGATCACCTTACCCTTGACAACACCCTCACCAAATTTCATCAAATTCCAAAACTTCTAGATAGGTAAAACAATGCGTGAGGTGCAGCGTTCTTGCTGCACCTCAGGTCCAGCATCCCCGCCCCCATATATATATATATATAAAATAAGCTACAGTTTTGTGGGGGGTACAAACAACGGTTGGGATCGACTTTTTGAAGGGCTAGAATTTAAACCTTTAAACCATCCGCGTGCGCGCGCGCGCGAGGAGAGAGAGAGAGAGAGAGAGAGAGAGAGAGAGAGAGAGAGAGAGAGAGAGAGAGAGTCGCATTACCAGACATCACTCTCCCTATCGAAAATCTAGCAACAGCTGGCACCCATTCACGTACTGCCCACATCTCTCCCTCATAAACTGCCATCCCCAAATCCCTCTCCCTATATACAAAAAAAAAAAAAAAAACCTTCCTCTCATCCCCAATGGCACAAGTAGCAACATCCCCAATGGATGCCTCGCACTCGGCCCTGACCTCAGGCATCTCCGACGATGGGGATCCAACAATGGGGATATGAATCGCACTCGGCCTTGACCTCAGTCATCTCCGGCGTTGGGGAGATGAATCGCACTCGGCCCAAACCTTAGCCATCTCCGATAATAGGGAGACGAATCGCACTCAGCCCGGCCGGCATGCACCCTCGACCGACAATGGGGGAGAATGAATAGTACTCGGCCTCTCTCGCCTTCAATGGGGGAGAATGAATCACCGGATGCAAGAGAGAGAGAGAGAGAGAGAGAGGAGAGAGAGAGAGAGAGAGAGAGAGCATAGGTTTATCAAAACTCAGTAATTGTAGTTTCTGGGCTTTGGCTTTTTTTTTCCCCTTCTGAACCATCGTTGGACCTTCTCCCTCTCTCTCTCTCTCTCTCTCTCTCTCTCTCTCTCCCCCCCCCCTAGCCATTTCCCAATTGTATGCTCCATCTTCAGTTGATTAAGATCGGTAGTGAGGGGCAACAACCATCGGTGATCAAGGGAGATGCGATGACTAGCAGGTGGTTGTAGGAGCGGCGACGTCCATCGATGAGGCAGCAGTTGTGGGCAGTGTTTACAAGTAGTGTTTGGCAAAATATGGGCAACCAATCTTTCATGTTCATTTACCTTTTATAACAATCCTTTGTTTGATTGTGGGTTTAAGACCCTTTGCTTCAGTTGATGGATCTATGTGTTACATTCTCTTTTTTTTATATTGGACTAAAAAGTACTAATTCGGTGTGGTTGGCACTCATCACCGACTTAATATATCTCCTGTGGACCTTCCCTTATGAGCCAGATTTTGGGGTACGAGGGTATATAACAGTTTTAAAGAAATAATCATAATAATAAAAAGAGTTTTGTATCATATAATATGTTGAACTAAAGTAGTAGTAGCAGACATGTAAAAAGCTAAAAATATATATTTCCCTCTATGTTTGGCCAAATTATTTCTTTTAATATCATATTTACTTAATTAATAGTTTTGGTCGGGCACACTCGGTAGGCATGCCGATGTCATAAAATGCGGCTGAGGATGTGATGTTGCCTGATGAGAGTGTTTGTGATAACAGATTTGTATTTGGTCAATATGTATGATTTAAAGAATGTAATGTGTGATCAAGGCTTGACCTGTTGTATTGGTTTAATAATCGAAACTAAAGTTTGGGGTAACACGCGATCTAGTGT